>CM071936.1:89392544-90078972 GCA_016081115.2 Rehmannia glutinosa | reverse complement strand
AATAGAAACAACAAAAAAATTATTAAAACAACATTAAAAATATTATAGAATAACACAGAAACAATAGAAACAAT
Organism: Rehmannia glutinosa; assembly: GCA_016081115.2. Lineage (NCBI taxonomy): Eukaryota > Viridiplantae > Streptophyta > Magnoliopsida > Lamiales > Orobanchaceae > Rehmannia > Rehmannia glutinosa. The sequence continues at coordinate 90,078,898 of CM071936.1, read as the reverse complement.
GTACAAAATAATACATGAATAAAAAACAGCATAAAAACAGTAAAAGTTGTTTTGAAACATCGAAACAACCAAGAAACAACAATGAAACAAATTTAAACCTCGAAACAACATATATAACATATAAAGCAATACATGAACAAAAAAAAAAGAAAAAAAAATATAAAAATAATTAAAAAAATATGCAGAAGCGTAAGAAAAGGAAAAAATTGGTAAAAAAGAAAAAAATAGGTACAAAAGTGATAGGAGCGTATTTTGTAGTTTATTTATCGGAAATAGGGGTATTTTATGTAATTTTCCCATATTTCTATCCCCACATTTTTTGTAGGCATATAAATGAAGGGTGACGCTATTCACACCTTCTTTTCTTCTAAATACCAATTTTTTAATTACGCTCCCGTTTTGTTTTTTTTTTTTTGGTTAACACAACCTATTAACTTAATACAATTCCCCCAAAATTTTCCGACTTATCCTTTCCCATCTTTGTGGGACTTTATGGCACGATCATGTGGCATATGAATTTGCGGCACGATCATGTGACTGAAATATTAGGTATTAAAAGCATTATAATATTTTAAATTCATGGCATTTGTGTAATTAGGTAGAGAGGATGTATTTAGATTAAAAAGGTGTAAATAATGCACAGTAAAAGAAACCGTTGACTAAATGTATCCCTGTTATTGTTGAAACAATTAGTAATTAATTCTCTTAGTTAATTTCATTGTATCAGTAAACATCTTAAATAGTGGTCAATGGTCATAACTTTACCTCAAACTCAATACTTTCCTTAAAACTCGTCGTGTTTTCATAATAATCAATTACTTGGCATAGTGTTGCAAAGGACCGGCCAACTAAATCATCTAATATTAATTGTTATATTCAAATTAGATATTTAAACTAGACCCACCACAACCAACTCTACAAATTGTGATACACATATCATGAAAAAATGTGACTCAAACATAATAACAAGATATTATTTTATCGTGTTTTTTTTTTCCATATAAAAACACAAAAAAAATGTACTCAATCATTTTCAAGCCTATATATTTACTATCTTAATTCAATCTCCAAGTATGTTACGACTCTCAAATGGAAAGATACCAATTACCAAACAATGTCTAAGCAATTTTTTTACCATGTTAAGTGTAATTAGTATTAAATTTAACTGCTTAGCTCTTTTTGTTTATTTATCTAAATAAATTGATGCTTATTTAAATTATGATCCAATATTTAATGCAAAGAAAAAGTTATTTATTATTTTAATTAATGTCCTATATTTAAAATTATAGATTTTTGATCTCCTCTAATTCGATTACGTATCATCTTAAGATCATCTCTAACATGACTGTAAAATTGTGGATTCCAATATTTTAGTGGAGAAATCTTCTCCAATGGTGCACCAAATTTCACTTCATTTTATAATTTGTGAACGGTATCCCGCTACATGTAGCGGGGGATTGTTCACACAGCTATTATAATTTTTTTTTTCTTTCAATTTTTTTGGATATTTTTAATTATTTCAATTTTTTTCTCTATTCTTTCTTATTTTTTAAGGATCACTCTTCCTTTTCTATTAGTAACAGTAAATTAATAAATTATGTTCGTAAGTATTTCCTAATAAATTATATTACAAATTATATTATGTTGTTAATTATTATATTATGTTCAATTTCACATATACAAAAAATTAAAAAATAATTTACTTATAAAAAATAATAAAAATAAGAACAATATTTATTTATAATTATATTAAATACAAATAAATATTAGACATCAATACAAAATATATATAAATATATATGCCTAAATTATAAATTGATAATATATTAATTCAAAATAACAAAAAATAAAAATGAAAATTCCAATTTAGAGTGAAAATATAGAATTGGCTATTGGAGTTGATGTTGGATCATAATCCAACATTGGGCTTATATGTGAAATAATTATGCATTGTGGACTGTCAATTAAGGTTAAAGCCATTTTATAAGTGATCAAATTAGGTTTAAGGAATTTGACTTTAATGTATCTAATAGGGTGTGGGCCTTTAATGTGTAAATACTTAATGGGTTATTCCTATTTTAATGATGGGCTAAAATAAGATACCCAATATAACATAGTTATATAAGGGTTATGGTCCCTAGGTCACACGTCTACGAAATTCTATTCTGCTATCCCATCGCCAGAAAGAAACCTACAGAGAAAACTAAAGGGTTCTCTGAAAAGCTTCGAGACGTGAAGATCTAGAAGGCCATATCCCAAAACCAATTGCTATGGATTCAGGTACGCTTCCGCGATCTAGTTTTGATTCTTGATAATTCGATATGAACGCTCCTGGATTAAAGTTATGTAATTCACTAAAGTTTATTCCAACAGTTGAATCTTGAGTTTCTCTAAAGGGAGCCGTTGTTTGCACCCCAATTTCTTATAAATACATCCCACTCCCTATTTTCACATAATTAAAATGACTATTATGCCCTTATTGTTGAAAAATTCTAAACACACCCAATTTTTTTTCCAAATTTTTTTTCTTTCCTAGGGTTTAAGATACAATATCGTGCTTAAAAAAAAGGTTGCACGAACGCAATTTTTTTCTTAAAAAAATGGTGGCACGCCTTTTTTTTGAAGTGTGGCACGATTGTGCCACCATTTTTTTTCAGAAAAACATTGCAATCGTGCCACCTGTTTTTTTTGAAGCACGATCGTTCGTATTCGAACATGGCGAAAAAATGCACGAACTTGAAACAAAAAAACTCAACACTTGTAACACAATTTCGAACCCAACTTATAAAACCTTCAATCTATTAAAAATAACACATTTTCGCACTTAATGCTAATTAAAATAGCAGATAGCAAAAAAAAATATTATATCTTAAACCCTAAAGAAGAAAAAAATATTCTGGAAAAAAAGATTGAGTGTATTTAGAATTTTTTTTGATAGTAAGGGCATAATAGTCATTTTAAGTCATTTTAATTTTGTAAAAATATGGAGTGGTGTGTATTTATAAGAAATTGGGATTCAAATAGCGGCTCACCTTTCTAAATTTTCTACTAAAATAGTGTAAACTCACTAAAGTGAACCATTGGAGATGCTGTAACAAAGTTGCTCCTCTCATCCTGGTAAGACGAAAAATCTTAACCTTGTGGGCCCACCACTTTTTGACAAATATCAAATTGACCCCTTTTCTTCCAAACACAGAAATATTTAATCTTATAAACAAATGATAATTTGACCTTAGTTCCACAGCCATCCCTTGAAGAATCTCAACGTGGAAACAAACAGAAAAACAAAATGTTATCTAATAGTATACATGAGAGTCAAGCCTGACCACGTAGTCTTCTGTTTCCACTTCCACACGTTTAGAATTGGGTCAAAACGCAATTATTCATTTCTAAAGGGGTTGAAACGCAGTTTATATTATTTTCATACGCGCAAAGTCCGATAAATTCCAAGATTGCACCACAAAAAGTTTGGCAGACACCACAAACTGTATTTTTCAAAGATTTGGAAATTGTGAAAGAATCGTGACAAGTTGAAGAAGAAAAAAAAAAAAAAAATTTGTAGATACTCTCCCAAAATTTATGAGCTCTAAAGCTAATTTAAAAAAGGTAAACGTAATTACTGATAATAGTATTGGTCGGTTACTGATAGTGTTATATTTCTCTTTTAATTGAGAATTAATTGTTGGAAAAGAAAATTTATTTTATACAATAGAGTTGTATTTTTGGATAGTCAAAAAGAAATTGGGACAAATTGGGGATCAATTTATTTTGAGATGTTATATTCAATAAATAATCTATTGGATTTATAAATAAAAACAAGAAGCGATTCATTTTCTATAAAATGGTTTTTTAGTACAATGGCTAATAATAGGAGAGCAGACACACACACTCGTATAAGATCAAACCCGGTGAATCGCCCTTACAAGTTACAACACAAGACTTTACCACTAGAGCACGAGGTTGATTCCTATAAAATGGTATTTCTCCGTCATCCAAACAATACTAATGAAAGAGTAATATATAAAAGAAATGTTATTATATAATATACTCATTCAATGTTTATCATTTTAATTTGATTCGATACAAAGTTACAATATGACAATTAAATAAAAAAAATATTCTTCTTTTTTCCTAAACTTGTGCTTTTTATTTCTAAATTTGGATAAAAGTTAATATCTTTAAATACTTTTTTTGGAATAATACTAGTTTTAATTAATGAATTTTAAGAATATTTTCAAAGGTTTAAAAAAATAAGAAAAATTCTTAAAAATTAGTAATTAAAACTATTATTATTGAAAGAAAAAAACAACACAGTTTTTAAAAATATTGACAGAAAGTAAATTTTATTTAAAATATCCAAATTTAGAAATCGAAGCATAAGTTTCGTACTAGCCAAGCGCACCGGCCTAAAAGGTTCACAAGTCCCAACCAGGAAAGTCATTAAAATTTAAAACTCGTTTTCCTACTTAAACATGAAAAATAAAAGCATAATAATCACGTTCTAAATTGCTAACAAGAAAGAAAGTGGGAAGAAATACAGAGCCCAATATGTGCGGTATATAATTGAACCACCAAAACATGAAAATCCACAAAACAGGCTGTGGTTCTTGCAACAACCTTTGAAGCTACAACTTGAGAAGATAATCCTTTGTATTATCTACTTCCAGCGAATCAACTTGCATTCTTGCTGATACACACACACATATATACAATATAAATACATTTTCTGCACAAAACCCTTTAGTCCACTCGTTTCTTTCTCTCACTAAAAGTGAGAGAAAGCATAAAAAGCTGAAATCTTGGGTTGGATTTTGTGTCTGAAATGGCTAGTTGGGTTTTATCAGAATGTGGGCTGAGGCCACTCCCAAGAATTTACCCTAAGCCAACAACTGGCCAAGCTTTCTTGAATTCTAATCCCACAAGATTGAGAATTTCAAGAACAAATCAAGGGTTTGGTTCTTTATCTTGTTTGTCAAGTGGGATTAGTAAGGATAGGAGATGGGGTTTGAGAGTGAGTACACCATTAAAAGTTCAAGAAGTGGAAGAAGAGAAAATGAAGGGGAAATAGTGTTAAATGACAATTTTGACCCTGGGGCACCACCACCATTTAAGCTATCTGATATTAAGGCAGCAATTCCAAAGCATTGTTGGGTTAAGGATCCATGGAAATCTATGAGCTTTGTTGTAAGAGATTTGGTTGTTGTTTTTGGATTAGCAGCTGTGGCTGCTTATTTCAACAATTTGGTTGTTTGGCCTTTGTATTGGTTTGCTCAGAGTACTATGTTTTGGGCTCTCTTTGTTCTTGGCCATGACTGGTAATTCTTTTTTCTTTTTTCTTTTTGGTGATTTTCAAGATTTTTTTTTTTTAATTTGGAACATTAAATTAGTTTTTGATGGGCTTGATTTCTGCAGTGGACATGGGAGTTTTTCAAATAATCCCAAGTTGAATAGTGTAGTTGGCCATCTTCTTCACTCTTCAATTCTAGTCCCTTACCATGGATGGTATGTTTTTCCAATTTCTTTTTAATTCTTGATTCTTTTTCTGTTTTTTTATATGTTGAACATAAAATTAATCTAACACATTTTGTTGTGTTAATATATATATTTTTTGTAATGGTGTAGGAGAATTAGTCATAGGACACATCATCAGAACCATGGGCATGTTGAGAATGATGAATCTTGGCATCCTGTAAGTTATTTCTATTCTTTTTGTCAAGTGGAGATTCTTGAATTTTGATGAATAGTCTGATGCTGCAAAAAAGACAGAAATTTAATGTTGCTCTTTTGTTTTTAATTTTAATTACAGTTACCTGAGAAGATTTTCAAGAGTTTGGATAATGTTACCAAGAAATTGAGGTTCACATTGCCTTTCCCTATGCTGGCTTATCCCATCTATCTGGTATAACCCTCTTACTCCTTCAATATGGAAAATGTGTAATTACAAATATTATCTTTAAGGTTTAGCCTAAGTACAGAAAAACTCAATTATCGTTCGAAATTACAAATACCCCCTTTGTTTCTATTCTGCAAATCACACCTAATTAGGGGTATTTGTAAAACAAGCACAATTCTCAAGGGGTTTTTTGTAATTTTGGAAAATAACTGGATTTTTTTGTAATTAAGCTAAATTTCAGGCGTAGTTTTTGTAATTTACCCTTGGAAACTTATTGTGCAACTTTCCAATGAGCATGCTTTTCTGATTTTACTTGTACTTGTTTGTTTTGTGCTGTGTTTGATGACAGTGGAGTAGAAGTCCTGGAAAAACAGGATCTCATTTCCATCCAGACAGTGATTTGTTTGTACCAAATGAGAGAAAAGATGTAATAACCTCGACGGTTTGTTGGACGGCAATGGTTGCGTTACTTGCCGGATTATCTTTTGTTATGGGTCCTGTCCAATTGCTCAAACTATATGGCATACCTTATTTGGTTAGTATAACGACTCTTGTTCTTCAAAAGAAGTGTGCCTTTAGTTTCTTTAAGTAACCGTATGACTTGCGTTATCTGATTTTGAATTTCTTGGTAAAACTTGGAATTTGAATTGGCTGTGCAGGGTTTTGTAATGTGGCTTGACTTAGTTACTTACTTGCATCACCATGGACATGAGGAGAAGCTTCCTTGGTACCGCGGAAAGGTAAAATCAACTTGAAATTTTTTGAACTGATATTGTTCCATGGTTTGAAAATTCAAGCAAGAAAAATAACAGAGGTTTTTCTGGAAAACCGAAGGAAAAATGAAAAACAACAGTTTTTGTGATTCACAAGAGGCTTAGACACTGCTTTGGTCGCTTAATCATTTTTGTATTTGGTAAAACAGGAATGGAGTTATCTGAGAGGCGGGCTAACGACACTTGATCGTGATTACGGATGGATAAACAACATCCACCACGACATAGGCACGCATGTTATACATCACCTCTTCCCTCAAATCCCACACTATCATTTAATCGAAGCTGTAAGTGTCCGATTTTAATCGAAAAATTACCTTCCACAATCAAATTTTTTTATTCAACAGAAATTCGAGCCCTGATTGCCGATAACTTTTCTGATGCAGACCCGAAGCAGCTAAGCCCGTACTAGGCAAATATTATAGAGAGCCTCAAAAATCGGGGCCGCTTCCTTTCTACTTATTGGGAGTCCTTCTAAGAAGCATGAAGAAGGATCACTATGTGAGTGACACTGGTGACATTGTTTATTATCAGACAGATCCTCAACTCAATGGAGCTCACAAATCCTAAGTTGTGATGAGATATCAATATTATGGCTAAAATGTCACATCTTTTAGTTATTGATATTTTGAGGACACTGGTATGAGCTCCATATATAACTACAATTTGACCCTAGGAACCTGGATTTTTTTACCAACAAAATTGATTTTTTCCCCCTCCAGTTATGGAGTGTAGTGTACCATATAGATATTTATGAGCACAAAAGATTGATGTGCAAGGATATAATGATATTGTAATGTATTTTGATTATTGAAGGAAATAAATATTATTTTTTCAAGAATTTGTGCTTTCTAATGTGCGTAATGCGTTCTTTCATGCGCTTAGAGTTCTAGAACAATCAAAATTATTAAGGGATGATTACAAAAGTTATCCCTGAGGTTTGGGGTAATTACCAAAAAAAAAATAAAAAATCGGAGAAATTTCAAAATTATAAAAACTATTATTGCTTATAAATTGGGTAAAACGTAATACAAAATCAAATCTCAAGGTATTTCGTAATTTTCAACACCAATGATTTTTTTATTTTTTGTATTTACCACACTCGTCAGGGGTAATTTTTGTAATTTTCCCAATGATTACTGTTAGGGAAATGGATCCACATAAGTCATATATGGTTGTCATTGTTCCGATGTTTTGATTAATGTTATCCAGATCTCTTATTTTCTATTGGTTTTCTAGGAAACAATTGAAAAAGGGATGGAAGATAGAAGTCGAGGCTAAAATTGGATTATATATTGCCAAGACGAAATTGTCTCGTATATGTCTGCTTAAATGGTTAGACAATCGTCTCTAAGATAAAACAACTTTCATTCAGAAGTTAGTAGCAAAACAAAACTTAAGAACATAACGAAATAAAAGCAATTTCAAGCTTTGAAGAAAGAATATAATTTCTATATGTTGTTTTTGCTAAAATCAATAGGTTATTATTCCAAACATGTAGGAGATATTTATAACGTTGTATTTTTTCAGACACAACCAATGAAAAACGACATGACTTTTGCTCGAAGAGATATGTTTCATGGTCAAAACGCACCTTTCTGCACTGTCCAGATGCATCAATTCAAACTGCGCGAATGCGCACAAAGTGCGCGACCATGCTCTTATTCCAAAAAGATAAGGACTATGCAAGCCCAAGACTAGGCTCACAACCCAGGCCCGAACCATAGCGCGCGTGCGTATTTGGACCGAACTCAATAGCATGAAGGTCATCCCTTCTCTAAAAACTTTTGGTACCATAGGGGCCCAAACCCAATACTCCAATTTGAGCCATATAAGGTGAACTCATTTTAGCTTACAAATGGGATCAATTTTGACTTTCAGGTGGTAGTCTTGTATTGAAGCGATTGGCCCAGCCTCGATCACATCGATGAGTGCGTGTGTCTTCTTCCCTATTATTCCCTATTGTCCTAAAAAAATAATTTATTTTCATTTCCATAAATAGAACCCAAATAAATATTTAGTAAAATGTATGGGTCAAAATTCGTATCTTCTAAACCAAATTTTCAGCACTTCATTGTTTCATCTTGTATATCAATATAATAGATGAATATTGCAGTGTATATAAATAACATTTGGGCAACTTAGCATCAGTATGGAATCCGATGGACAATCAATTATTGTCCCTTTTTTATTGCATGCCCCCACATATGAACAGTCTTGTCAATGCTCCTGTTTATAGCCCTATGGCCCATTATTTAATTTATTTTATGTCTCCATGCTTTTGGTTCACGGGATAATTATCTTTCCATAATAAAATCGTGTACATTGACTTGAAAATGAAAAGTCTGACAATTACATTTAAAAGTGGAAAAATTAGAACATGCATCTTCCATGTGAAGTCGCACAATATTTATACAAAAAGTAAGGTGACAGATTATATTATACGAACTACGAAAAAAATTATAACATGCTTCTTGCGCGGGGTTGATTCTTCTCCTAATTAGTTAAATAAATATATGCGAAATAAAAATAAATCGACATTTGATAAATACGATTATATTATAAATATTTATTAAAAGTTCGGGTGGAAAGAGGAGAAAAATATTAGAAATAGATAATGTATGCATTCATAGACATAGGGGTAAAATACAAATATAAAATAATTATAAGGGAGGAAAAATATAATTTATTTTGAAATTATTTTTATATAAATTGTAATATTTGAACATGCCTATTTTTAAATTATGAAAAAAATTATTTTTATTGTTTTTATTTTATTTAATTTATACTTATGATGAACTTAATGATATTAATTTACAAATAATTAATTTATTCATAAATATTAGCTTTTTTATTTTGTTATTTACATAGTATTCCATTAATCCTTATAAATAACTTTTGATGATTTTTAGATTATTCAAATATTAGAAATACTTATTCAAAATAGAGTACTATTTGAGTGTTTGTCAAGTAATACACGAGTAAGTACAATACATATATTAAAAGTTTTGACTTGAAAGCACGAAGTTCTACGCGGTAAATCAAAATATATACGAGAAAAGAAAGTAGTTTTCATTATTTATAGGGTAAAATTCACTTTACCCCCTTCTACTATCACTTTTGTATCAAATACCCCCTTCTACTATTAAAACCTTCAAATACCCCCCTAAACCAATAAAATGCATATTGATTGACCTAAATACCCTTGAAGCATATGTAACCTTCTCTAATATTAATTTTAAATATTGTTTAATCCTTTATTTTATTTATTCCTACTTTAATTACATAAATAAATATATAATTCGATATTGCATGTACAATAGAAAAATATAAAGAATAACATTAATTTTTAAATAAATAAATTTATAGTGTTATCATTGTAAATACATATCCAGTCTTTAATAAGTATTAAATTATGGTCAAATTAGTTGGTGTTAATTTATATTTATATGTGCTTTAAAAAATTATATTTATAAGTATTTCATCATATAAGATGTGTTTCTGTAGGTCAAACATATTAACTAGTTTAGACATTAATTTTTAAAATAATAAATAAATATTATAAATTACAGAACAAAGTATTTTTTAAATACTATCGAGAAAATATTAATAATTTGACTTATATCTTATTTAAGACTGAATTTGAAGGAAAATAATATTAATTCGATTTAAAATGAAAAAATAGATTAATAAATTATTAATAACGTTAAATAAAAAATTGTCTCACAAAAATTTATATTGTGTTATTTTAAAAAGCATATTTCAGATATTTTTTTTATTATTAATATAAAGATCTTAGTTACAATAATATTGTACAAAAATTTATTTTTATAACTTCTATTAATTTCACTTTCACACGTAATAAATACCTCATATTATGACTTGATAGGTTAATATATTCGAATTACACGTCTGTTCCGTACATAACAAATCTCGATTAATAGAGAATTTCCTCTTGCCAAGACCCATCCTTATTAAAAATATGTCACATTATAAAAATGGTGAATACCACTCTCGGCTATCGTTGACCGGTCAACGATTCCAAAACCAGAACCAGAATCGTGTAATCTGGTTCCCGTTTTGGTTCCTTGGTCCCAAAAATCATGGAACCGACAGTTTTAACTGTCGGTTAGAACCGTCGATGGAACCGTAGTGAAACCCGGCGGTTAAAATCGCCGGTTCTGAGGTTAAAACCGATAATATTTGTTTTTTTGGGTAAAAATATGCTAGAACATATGTTAAATATTTATTATGATGTTTTATATTCGTAACTACGTGAGACACGTTTTAAACTAAATATTGTAAGTGAATTACATTAACTTTGATTGATCTATACTCCCATAGTATAAATATACAATTTATTATTTATAATATTAAGTACAAAACTTAATTGAATATTAAATCAAAGTCTTTTTCTTTTTTTTCCTTTTTTTATAACTGAAATTGATAAACCATTTTAAAAAAAAATCAAAATTTATCTAAAGATAAACAAACGGTTCAGGTTAAAACTGGAACCAGAACCGTGGAGGAACCGGGTTCCAAACTGGAATCGGAACCGTCGGTTCCGGTTTTGGAACCATAACCGTGAGGCAACGGTTCCAATTCTAGTTCCTCCAAAATGAGGAACCGGAACCGACGGTTTTGGAATCGTGGCCACACCTACCTATAACTTTGTGTGAATTTACATCCCATTCCCATCAGGTCATCACTTATCAATTAAACTGAGAATCTAATTTTATACTAAGAATTTTAAATATAACCACATTTGAATTACAAATAATCTAAATCGTTTGAGAAACAGTTGATCCACGATTACAATTAGGGTTGTAAACGATCTGAGCCGACTCGAGCTTTAGCTTGTTTGCTAAATGTTCATTTAGTTTTGTACCAATTCTAGCTCGACTTAAGCTTGGTTCACATTTTAAAGATTTGTTCGTGTTCGGCTTGATAATATTATTTAATATTTGAATCTGTTCATGAACATGTTTGTGAACGTATTGTATCTGAGTTCGTGTTCGTTAATAATCAATAATTTTATTTGCGTACAATAAGCACACAAATAAAATTAACTTTGTTCGTGAACGGATAGAATAAGTTTTTCAACTTTTAAAATAAGTATTTCAAATTAGATGATATGATTATTGTTAATTAAATCATAATTGAGCTATTAGTAGGCTCTTAACGAGCTTATTCATGAACAATTCTAAACAAACACTGTATGAGTGTGTTCATGAACATTTAACATGAAAAGAGTTACTAATGAATGAGTATACAATTATTTAAACTCTATTCCTTTATGAAACGAATCCTAAAATTTATTTATAAGTATTTTTGCTTGTTTAACTAAATAATACTCGTTTAACTAAATAAATAAACTTAAATGAATGTTATTCGAGCCTGTTCACAAGTTGTTTGTCGAACATATACAACCTTAATTACAATTAAGGGCATTTCCTACCCAATTCTATAACCCACACTTTTGAAACGAATATACAAAAATCCTCTCCAACCCAACTCTAAATCTTACACCAAATTTGGTGTAGTGAATAGTATTATACCAAATTTGGTGTAACACTATTCATTTACACCAATTTGGTGTAATACAATATCCCCTATTTGCCCTCAAATTTTCTTCTATTTGAAATTTAAATTACAATTGTATCCTCATTTTATATATAATTAATTTATATAAAACGGTTTTAATAATTAATTAAAATTTTCATAAATAATAATAATTAAAAATGATTATAATTTAAGCCAAAAAGAGATACTAATATTAAATATAATATTTATTTTTGTAATAATTAATTAATCTAATATTTAATATTAATTAAATGTAAAATTTTAGTTAATTACATTAATAGTAATAAAATATAAGTAAATAAAATAGTTGTATAAATAACAAATTTGTTTATTATAAAATTAAAAAGAAGAATAAAATATTCATTTGGTGTAAGATTTGGTGTAATGGGTTGGAGATGGTTTTGACAAAATTACACTAAAACACCAAATTTGGTGTAAAAATTACACTAAATTTGGTGCAATAGGTTGGGGATGACCTAACAGTTTTGTATTCAAGTCTTACCAATAGTGTGGTTTCAAACTATTAGTTTAGTTATTATATTAACTATTTTCATAGTAGATGATTCTATCTATAATCTATTATATATACAATTGTTAATATTCTTAGATGTGCCCGCCGGTTTGGTTCGAATTGGAGCCGATCAGTAGTCAACGGTTAGGTGAAATGTTGACCATGTATGTTAAAACCATAACTGAGAACCGTTTTGACACACTTCGGTCATGATTTTGAAATCGTGAACTGCCGACTCAACAACCGGTTTCTCATAAAAGTGGTGATAGTATTGGTCAATTGATACTTCTACTTCTACTGGTGATCATAGTTGTGCTAATCCATTATTTGCTAAATTACAAAACTTTTATGAGGCCAGATCACAAAAGCATCGAAGAGGTTACGACTCTAATTCTTATCAAGAGCTTAAAAATTATTTAACAACTACTTTTCAGTATGAGAGCATTTGTTGGACATAGTTGTTTGATCTTTTAAGTGGTAGTCGAAGAGGACTACAATTTTCCATAGTGTCTTTGATTGTGAAGAAGATACTAGTTGTTGAATCCATGAGGTATATTCACTATTCAGGATTAATGCTTCCAGAATTACCTTCAATGTATTTGTATGGATGGCTTTTTCACCTATTAGAAAGTCCTCCAAACCATATCCAAGAACAGCTGCGGGTATTTGTTGTTCCCAGATAAGATAATTTGATTCTGTTAACTTCACACTTACCAGCTGGCTTTGTGGATAAACCAGTGGTTGTGGTGTAGCTAGAGTACTCCTATTTTCTACGATAGCCATAGATGTGTGAAATGAAAAACAAAGAAGAAGCAGCAAGCACAGAGACAACATGTTTTACTTTGCTGCTCTGATACTATGCTGAAAAAGCTGATAAACCATGCTAATAAAATGCAAAAAATTAGATGAATAGAATAGAGAGAATCTAATAACAAACTCTGATAATACTTTTTGGTACATAGTACAACATTTACAGCCCATATAAATAGTCACTAGAGAATGTACTAGAATGACACATGCTAGCATATAATTGGCTAATGATAAAAATCTATCCAAAGAGAATCTTATTTGAGAATGGAATAGTGTACTCCAATCCTATGATCATCAAGTGCCATGTAGGATAAACTCCTTCAGCAAGATTGATTAGTTATGTTAATAATAGGATCAATTTTGCCAATTTGGCCTATTGTTTTTTGTTTTTTCTTTTCTTTAAGAGTTAAAATAGTTACAGGACCAAATGTGCAAATTTGTTTGATTGATTTAGGTTTTTTTTTAAGAGTGAAATTAAGTTATAGGACCAATTTTGCTCATAAGGGATCCAAGTCAGCCTCATAACGCTGCCATGTGCCAATCACGTGACCTTTTGTGGCCGGATTTTATAGCTCCGGTCACTACAAGAAAACATTGAAATTCCAACGGAAAAAATCCGCTGGAATTTGACCAATTTCCGTTGGAATTATCGATTCCAACGGAAATTCCAACGGAAAATGAGTCGTTGGTAAAATGGTCGTTGGAATGCCAAAACTCTAGCATAAATTCCAATGAAAAATTATTCCAACGGTAGTCCCAATGGTATTTGACCGTTGGAATATTCAATTGTTGGAAAAATCCAACTAATATTCCAACAAGAATTCCAAATAAATTATACCATTGGAATTTAGTCCAAATATGATTCCAATGGTATTAATCTGTTGAAAATATAATCATTGGAATGAACTCCAATGATTATTCCAATGCTATTTCCAACAATAATTCCAACAGTATATTTCCATTGGAAGTTAAGAAAAAATTCTAACGTTTTTTTTGTTGGAAAACATTCCAACAACAATTCCAGCAGATTTTTTCCGTTGGAATTAAAAACATTCCAATTGTTGGAATGCTTCTATAGATACTTTTGACCCTCTAAAATAGTTAATCTATTAGCGACAACGTGCAAATATAATTTCATAAAAAGTTGATATCAAATATTTCTAAATGTACGATATAGTTTGTCAATCACAAAAGAAACAAATCAATAATCATAAAGTAATAATATCATCACAACGACCCCCATATCCTTCAACAAAAAAATAAAGCCAACACAAATAAATCAACAGCCTCCGTAATCATCATTGTTCCCCACACCTTCATCAATCCTAAAATCCGCATTAGCATCATTAAGCATACCATTTGGTCCATTTCCAAAATTTTCATCATGAACGGTGGGTTGCACCCTTGAAGAAGAGGCATCATGGCTAGAGGAAGGGCGTGATATGCTCGTGAACTTCTCCAAAAGACTACGGATAGAGGCCAATTCACTCTCTAAATGCTCCTCAATAGTACTCATACAGTCGCATAGCTTTTTAATATCAATAGATTGAGTGGCGTTAGACTTCAAACCCGAAGAACAATATAAAATCGCCTCAGATCCAAATCCACAAGATTTGCCTCTCTTATTGTTCCCTCGATTGGCCTCATAAAAGAGAGCAGATTCATCCAGTTCAGTTTCACTTTGTGACATTATACTTTTCTCCAACTTCTCTTAAGTACCCTACACACAAAATACAAAATATGCAAGAAATAAAATTAAATAATATGAAATTTATGACACATAAAAAGATATTATAAAACCAAACATGAGATACTTACGAAAAGATTTCAGCTTTAGAATTCGTCCACTTGCCAGTTTTTTCATCATCGTTTAGCTTATGATACACCACGGGAATGGTGGCTTCCCTCCCCAACTCCAATCCCTAAAAGAAACATGAAATATACACATCATATATTCCTAATAAACATAATATGTCTGCGCATTTTAGAGATTATTTTTAAGGCAACAAGAATAATTACTATACCAGCTATAAAATTACAAAAGATGCAGCAGATTGTTAAACCATCTCTGAAGAAAATTAATGTCACATGCAAGAACAACTAATAATTTAGTTGTGTTTAGAACTGTACCATTGATATTTGAAATTTCAACATTGAAGGGTGAATTTGGCTGGCTAAACTTTGCTCTGGTTAATTATAATTCAATTGACTTAAATTCAACAAGCAATTGGCTTCTTTGAAACAGGCACGTCTAGATAGTAAGGACATGACAGGGCTGGCTAAGAAGTTTTTACCATTGATTGTAGTGCGTTATCAACAATCAATTTCTACCTCACGGCTTTCACTGAACAAGAAGAAACTATATCAAGTAACATAAGTCGATATTAATTCGGTATCAAACTTTGTCATCCTATCTTTCTTTTAGCATAGCCTAAAAGTCAAATTAAGAAACACTTAGGCATTTACAAGATTAGATTAACTAATAATTCTCTATCGAGTAGGTATTGAAGTAACTATAAGGTAACAATTCACATAATCATTAAAAGACATGCATTATTTATGGAATTTAGAGAGAAAGCAACCTAAAGTGGATCATTTCTGGGGATGAATGTAAAACCTTCCAGTTACATAATTATGTTTGTTTCTTACTTACAATATAGAGATGTTGTATACTCACTTTCTAATGCTACTTCTTTTGTAGCCTTGTTTACTTGGATTATGTCACTCTGAACAGAGTCCAAAATCATTCCAAGCCAGCTTAATGAAGTTTTGATCATCCCAACTCTGTGCTCAAGCTCTTCGCTAACCTGACCTGCTTGTGCAAAGTAAGAAGTTTGAAGTTGAGTAACTAACTGTCACAAGATGAGGAGTATCATTATTGTTTATTGAACAACATGATTAACATAAAGGCTCTGACTCAAAATCAGAATTAGAGTACAAGATATTATCGTTGGAAAAGAAAAAGATACGACGGGAAACAATCTGAACAACCAATTTACATAGTATCACTCCTCATCAAGAAACTGATAACATCATCTTTTATAAGGAAACTATTTGGTACCATAATAATTAGGCAAACTATATCACTTAAAACATGTAAATGAATTTTTGTATAGATTTATAGGACACACACAAATATTGCATTGCTATGTAACGGTTCCTGGTTAAATTGGGTTTACGCATGGCCAGAAATCTATTCGAGTGTACTTACACACTGAAGTCGAGCCCAATAGTCCACAGATATATAGCGGTGCTTGGTCTTCTTCTTTCCATTTGAATATATATTATTATTTTTTCACTTTCTAAATGTTGTACGCAGGAACGATGGGCGGACAATAGAGAAAAGGTCTGACAGCATGAGAATGGCCTGAGAGATGATTATAAGTGAATTTGACACCAGAGCTACCATCTCCCAAATGTGTGCAGTGACTGTGGAAACTGCTGATAGGCCTAGCTAGACACGCATCCCACCGTTCACTCTTCGGCATTGTCTCAGCCACTGTATATATCCCATTTTAATTTGTGAATGCTTGATAGTTTAAAACTTCCCCTGACTTGGGTATGCAAAGCATAGCCACCTCAGCACCTGTCCCAACAAAAGCAAAATTCTCTACATCATACAGAAAATAGCTTCCATTGAAATGCTTCCCTTTGGTAAAAAGTAACACTGAGAGCTTGAAAAAAAAGTGCATAATTTCCACCCTTTACACCATCATTAGCAAGTGAGAGAGATAGAGAGAGGGGAGAGGGCCGGACTGAGGGAGAGAGAAAATATAGAGACTGGTCAGCACAGAGTAATTACCAACTTTACATTGAATAAGACATGCTTCATGACAATAATAATATAAATATTTAGAAAATTGCAAGCATATTCAAGATAATCCATGAGAAAGATGAAGTTATGAAACTAAAATTCATTAAACACAGATACTTATCCCTCTATTGACTTCTGTCCCGACAAATAAACATCTATGATACCAAGGAAGCCCTTATACATAGTAATAACTATAATGAGTCACATCTTTCACCTTCAGAACAAGGTTCCTCATTTCAATAATCAATTTTGGCTCCACAGAAACCAAAGTAGTACAAGCACTCAAAGCAAAGGACTGCAAGATACATCCAGATTCAGGAAACAGAAAGGCAAAACTAGTACAATAGGGTAATTTGTAGAATGAAAACACAACATGAAGACCTCATCAGCTAGTATAATAGTAGTGCAAACACATCAATTAGTCATATATCATATTTGGCCATCAAATACAACACAATTTTTGTCTTTGACTTAAAAAGATAAATACACAAAATATATGTATACCACTTATTTCACTACCTACTGCATCTATCTCATAAGTGCTCATCCGTCATTTATGTGCCTAAACATTAAATGCTAATAGAATACAATACTCAACATCAAATTTTGACCCTAAACATAAATGTCTTCAGAATTTAGGGCCCTAATCTACCTGAAGCATTAAGGCCTTCCAGAGTTTGTAAAGACCGAAATTCCAGAACAAATGATAAGATTCCAAATGTTTCACCGTTTAATTAAGTTTCAAATGGTAGAATCCTAGAGATCTCACATCGTAAGATATAACTCCGATAAAATAACATATCATCTAGGAGTGAAAGAAAAACTGGAGTACCAAGAAATATTATGAAAAACTGGAGTACCAACCGATAATATGATGGTGCGAGTGGGGCGATGAAAAACTCGAGCTGATAGGGGCGGAGTGAGGGCGGCGATGGGCGGAATCGGGCGGCAATGGGTGGTGTGACCGAAATGAGAAACGAGTTTCAGAAAATGAATCACAGTTTCATTTTGGGAATTTTCTGCAATAATATATTTTATAAAAAAATGTTGGAATAAACGGTATGTGAAAAAACCTACTTCAGAAATTCTTTGCAAAATAGAAGCAAAAGTTTGCAAAAAGGGCTTTAGTTTGCAAAATAGAAATTCTTTCTCAGTCTGTTTTTTGTCTGTCAATGTGTTTATAAATCTAGAAAAAAGGGCTTTAGTTTTTTTACCTAAAGTTGTTGTTTTCTAACTTGCTATTGAAGTAGTTGCTATTGAATCTATTTTAGTTAAAAAATATATATATATTTCGATTATTCGGTTCGATTAACCAAAATTTTAGAGGAAAACCGAATCGAATAACTGAAATTATAAAAAGTAAAACTGAACCAAAATTTTCGGCTCGGTTTCGGTTCGAACCGATTTTTTTGATTTTGGTTCGGTTTGGTTGGTTAACCGAAATGTGCACAACCCTATTTATTCCAACAATTTTGTTTATTATTTGAATTAGTCTTGTTAAATTTTCCAATGATTTATTGTGATATTGGAATTTAACATTCCAACGAAAATTCCAACCATTTATTCCAATAGTCTTGTCTATTGTTGGAATTTATGTTGAAAATTTTCCAACGTATGCTGTAGCATTGGAATCTCCATTGAAATTGTATAATTCCAATAGTATTTCCAATTGTTTATTCCAACTATTTTGTTTACCATTGGAATTGCTATTGGAATTTTCCAACGATTTATTTTGGTGTTGGAATTTTAATACCAACGGACATTCCAATAGTTTATTCCAATGGTTTTGTATATCGTTGGAATCATTGTTGGAATTTTCCAGCGATTTGTTGTGGTGTTGGAATTTTCATTGAAATTTCTAAAATTCCAATAGTTTTTTATTTCGTTGGAATTTGATTGTTTTCTTGTAGTGGGTCAATTGAAGACCAAAATTGCGACAATTTTAAAGTTATAGGACTAGATTTGCAACTCAAATCGGATATGACCAAAATTGCCAACTAGGTAAAGTTACATGACCATTTTTGCATTTTTCCCTTTTCATGTAGTGCTGGTCTACAAACAAGAAAATAATAAAATAAGATAAGAACAATTGCAGACTCAAACACCCTTTTATTATTCACAGGCCCATTAATTATTTGGACAAAATGGACTTCGCAGAATAGATTTCTAAGGAATGTATTCTCATAATGTCTCGATTTAGGCCCAAATTTTGTTTGCCTCCACCAGCCCCTCATGAAGAATACTCGCATGTATTCTAATAGCCTCAGTAAGTATTGGGTTGAATCTTATGAGCCCAAATTTATACTTATCAGATAAGCCCAATTGCCAAAGTAAGCTTTCGTTTAATTTTATTACCAGCGACCAAAAGATAATATAATATCCAGATGAGTTAGCAGTGTTTTTGGACCAGATAGTATAATACCTCTTTAAAAAATAAAATTAAAACACACTTTCAAAAAGAAAAAAAAAGTAAAAAAAAGGGAAAAAAAAAACACTCGTGTAAATTAGTAAAATAACAGTTTCTAACTTCTAAATCCCTATAGTTAGGGATGTAAATGAGTCAAGTCGAGCCGAGCCGAGCCGAACCGAACATATTATTGTTCAAACATGTTTGAAATATAATGTTATCGAGCTTTAAATATTATGTTTGAGCTTGTTTGATAACTAATCGATTTGAGATTGAACGAGCTTTAATTGAGCCGAACACGAGTTGCGCTCAAGTAGCTCGATATTTTTACACTTTTTCTAGTGAATTTTACTTATCAAGTCCGAGTTCGAGTCAAGCTTCAAATATTATCTTATATAAAAGTATGTTTAAGTTTGTTTGATATATTTGTCAAATCGAATTCTAACGAATTTTTTACTAACAATTTCAAATCGAGTAGCTAGGTTTGATTTTCAAACCTACGTATAGTTGAACAGAGAAAATGTGAAAATGCACAAAATATATTTGTATATATATATAGTGATTTTCATCCAATAATAGAGGGAGATGATTGTTTGAAAGAAAAGTTGGAGGATAATGGAGGATCCATGCTTTGTATGTTTGTGTGGTGGTGGTGGTGAGAATAAAGTTTCATAGGGCGGCTGTGCAATAAAAATCAAATAATAATTTAAAGATAGATAGGGATTCTAGAATGGGACCCACACGTTGAAATTTTTCAAAATTTTCGAAATTTTCCATTGGTTGTGATGTTGTGAATTGTGATGTGGTGAGACAGCAATAATGTCTTTCCTCCCCAACTCCAACCCAAACCGATTACCAAGTCAAAAACACACACCTAAGAAAATTCTGGGGAAGGTTTTTGATATTTCTACATAATTAAAATAATATTTATTTGTATTTTAGTATGTGATAATTAGTATTGTAGTAGTCATATTATGTAAAATTGTTATATTAATAAATTCTAGTGTTATAAATTTTATTTCTTTAATGTAAGGCGAATAATATAAATTGAATAAATAATAACTGTGGGAATAGCGGATCCTGTTGTATTTTTGGGAAAGAATGTATTAAAATCTTAAAGCTATCAACCAAGAGATGTGGGATTTAGGTGTTGTTTTAAATATGAATATCTATTTGGATTTATAATCTTATTTAGTATTACCAATTGTATATATTTAATTTTTGTTTCTTTGAGCAAATTAAACTTTTTTGTCCCTTCGAATACATCGGATAATTTTTTTTTTGACAAGATTAATTTTTGTTTCTTAACATGTGAATATCGCTGATTGATATTTTCCTTCAATATTAGTGCCATTGGACTTATGATATTGCAAACCTTCTCCTACAATCAGGGGCGGACCCAGGATTTACGACTAAGGGGGGCCAACTTGGGGTGACAGGATCGGTAGATACGAGTACTCACACATGTTCGGATCCTAATATGATGGTACGAGTAACTTTTTCCAGGTTTGGGGTACGAGTAATATATATGATATCTTAATAGGGTTTGAGATGAATACCAATAGTATTAATATCACAATTGTTGGGTATAAATACTCGAGCACTAGCAGTTGAAGAATGAATTATCAACCATATTAATATATATATATATATATGTGATAATTATATTTAAATATATTATCATTATATCAAAAAATGGCATCAATACTAGTAGTTAAATTAAATATTTCAAAATACATAACTAAATTCTAATCAAGATGTATACTCCATAATTTTAAATAGTATGATATAAATATCAAGATCCACACAATAGTTTATTCAATCTTAAAGGTAATAATCATGGGCTTGTTGATTTACAATAAATGTTATTGATCAATAATTTAGGTTGGAGACAAAAATAACACTAAAATACTACATATACATATATTGATACATATATATACACACATATTTAAGTGTACAAAATGAAAACTTTGGGGGGTATAAGTATAAAAAATGAAAAGTTTGGGGGGGGGGCAAGGCCCCTGAAGCAAAGGGTAGTTCCGCCCCTGCCTACAATGTCTTGAGCTAAAACTCTTATATAATTTCATTCTCTCCAATTTTGCAAGTTAAGGTAAAGACGTTTGGCAGTATGATTTTGCAAGATATAAACGCACACCCCACATGTAAATCCAAAAATCATTACAATAGCTCAAGTGATTTTCGGTGCTATCATTACAATGTATGCCTCTTTGGTTCGCTATCGTAATCATAATTAATGATTTCTTCAGCAATTGAAAATGCAAAATTATCATCAATAATTATTTTATTTCGATCTCATATCTCATTACAATAGCTCAAAGGGGTTCTCAGTGCTATCATAAATTTTTTATTTGAATATTTTATGAGATATTAGGCTGTATAGATTCATCTGAAGCATGCTTATTAATATCAATTCTCCCTTTTCTTTTTCAAGGAACAGTATCCTTTGAGCCAATAGGTCAACCACGTTTTTGTCATGGAACATCATCATTCATTTTCTTATATTGATCAGGAACAATAATCATAGCTAGAATATTTGCAGCCGGAATATGAGACTTCGTGATTTGCTAGCATCATCAAATGCATCAGGAAGTCTATTAACAATATTCTGTAAATGAATGATTTTATTCACTTCACTTTCATATTTAGTGGTACATGGGTCTAAATGAGATAAACTTTGTTCATTCTAGGAGAGATTCTCAACTAACTTTTGTTTGTCATTTTTTAACACAACTTTATCCTTTCCTATTGATGGAAAAGTTGTTTCATCAAAATGACAATCCACAAAACAAGCGGTAAATAAATCTCCCATCATTAGTTCCAAATATCGAATGATTGATGGAGAATCAAATCCAACGTATACACCAAATCTAAATTGTGGACCCATTTTTGTCCTCTAAGGAGGTGGATTGACACTTGGACAACATACCCAAAAGTGCATAGGTGTGAAATATTCGGCTCAAAACCGAGAGTTAATTGCATTCAGTCATATGATAAGCAGTGGGGCGTAATCTGATAAGTGCCAATGCATGCAATACTGCATGACCCCATGCCACAATAGTGAACTTTGATCTCATTAATAATGTACGAGCAATAACCTGAACTCGTTTGATCAGGGAGTTTGTCAACCAATTCTGAGTATGAACATGTGCTATTGAGTGTTCAACATTGATTTCCAGTGCTACACAATATTCATCAAAACTTTTTGATGTTAATTCTCCCAAATTATCCATTCTTATATTCTTAATGGGATGATCAGGAAAATGTGCTCGAAGTTTAATAATTTGTGCTAATAATATAGAAAATGTAACATTTCTGATAGATAATAAGCATACGTGTGACCATCTATACGATCCAAGACCATAAAATATCTGAATGGTCCATTTACAGGATGTATTGGTCCACAAATATTACCATGAATATGTTGCAAAAATGATGGTGACCTTTTCCATTGAATGTCTAATAATGAGTTTTCCTTGTGAACACGATTAGGGATGGCAACAGGGCGGGTCTGTGATGAGTTTGGGCAAACCCGGGACCTGCCCCATGAAGGAAAACATAGACCCAGAACCCGCCCCGCCTCGCCCCGCAACCCGGCGGGTTGGACCCACCGGACCCGCATTGAAATTTAACTCAGTCTGCTGCCAGTTTTCTAACAGCGCTGATTGCATTCCTCTGCTTTTTTAATTCATTCTATATTCTGGACTCTTATTGTAATTTCTAATATTAAAATTTTTATAATTAATTTCTCAATATAATCATTCAAGGCCAGAATAAATAGTGGCGCCCCTTAAAATTGATTAATTATTCATTTTTTTTAGTTCTGCGGAATATTCTGCAAACATATAATTAGACTCACAAAGGCCCTTATGTCTGCATGACTCAAAAAAAAATTTGACTAACTTATTATATCTGGGGCGGATCCATAAGGGCCCGTTACATTGCCCCGACGAGTTTTCTTTGACTGGGTCCGCGACCCATCCTGGAACCTATTTGATCGGGTTTAAACCGTCCCGAATGGGTCGGTTTTAATGCCGAGTCGTGTTTTGACCCGGCCCATTATCATCCCTAAACATGATTCACATAAATAATCTTTGGATATCAGTATTTTTATGCCTTTTAATAGATGTCCATTAGTAGTTCCTGGATGTCCTAGGTGATCATGCCAAAATCCAAATATATATTAGGATTCACAAGCTTTCAAAGCATGTGTATAATTCAAAAGCTTTAATTGGGACATAATACAATCTTGCTTCAAATTTCTAATGGACATTATTTTTGCACACTTTATAGGATATGATACATAGACACTCTATATTATTTTCATTTAGTGTCTCCAGATGATAGTCACTATCACACACATCCTTAAAACTTAGTAGATTTTTTTTTCATCTACTAGATAATAATGTATTTTCAATCTGCAGAATTGTACCATTACGTAACACCACTATTGTATTCCTGGAGCCATCAATAATTCAACGGGATCAAATATAATTGTAACTTGTGCCTTGCATAATTTCACATATGAGAAATATACTTTATTCATTAATATTGAGTGCGTTGTTACAGTGCCAAGTAGACATTAGTCATTCTTCTCGGTGTTCCCCTATAAAACCAAAAAATTTGAAGACTCGTACTGATAACGTGTTATAGATAATTTATATTTTTTATGATGATACTACAAATATATATTGAGAAATATGAGAATTAGAACAATATGTAAAGCATAAGAGTGATGAGAAATTTTCGGTGCATTTCTTCATTGCATTTCTTCACATGTTTATAGCCAAAATTTCCAACTATTACACTTGTGAAAGACAAAATGTTATTTGTCCGTGAGTACATATTTTAACAATGTTGCTAAAAGTCCATTATTACAGCTATTAGTTGTAACAGTGCTCAAATAATTCTAAATTATAAGCATGCATCCAAAGAAAAAAAAAAAGGAAACTAAATAAATAAACTGTTTATTGGTGTAATAAGTTGATTATCAAAAAGCAGTTTAGGAAAGTAGGTTTGTCCTTATCATATTTGGGATGCTTTTATCAGCTTTTTCTCAATAGAAATACCTTTTACCTCCACAAAAACCAAAGTGGTGATCACCTATATATCATGAATTATTTAGTGGGATTATTAACAGTACTTTGTAGTTTGTAGGTCTATTTTGGTATAAATAGTGACTACCACAAGCACACGGTGTGCTTCAACATTTTGACACTTTTGGCTTTCTTAGGGCCTGTTTGTTTATGTTTCCATGGTCCATTTCCAGTTTATGGAGTTGAAAATAGAATTTTGAGAATTTATTGGTTTTCGTGTGGAAATTGGGATTGTGTTTGGATGAATGAATTGAAATGTGTTTTATGTAGGGTTGGAAATGAGATTGTGTTTGGTTTGAGTAGTTTTGAAATATTATTTTATGTATATAATAATTGAAAAGTTGGTAGTGGTGGGGTCTACTTCAATATTTTAATTTGAATATATAATATTATATTTGTAAGATTAAGTTAGTGGGTGCCATTAGATAGTTATAATTTAAAAATAGTAATATTTTAAGTAGATAAAGTTGATAATGGTGGGTCCCACATATATAATTGGGTTAAAATATGAGAATAGTGATTGATAAGTAATGATGAGTGATGTAGGGTAGTATATAGGTTTGAGAATAGAAATTATAGGTTTGAGATGTTATTTTATGTGAAAAATAGAAAATGAAAATAATGATTTCCATTGAAAATTTTATGAACAAACATGATTCCACTTTTATGTATAATTGGAAACTGGAAAGAGACCATTGGAAACATAAACAAACAAAGCCTTAATTTTTGCCTACCTAAACCTCAGATTCTTCATGCTTTTTACCATGTCGGCCAAATCCCAAAAGAGTCACAATGGCCATTCAATTATGAAAAAATCTTGATTAGTATACTTGGGAAAAACAAAAATTTGCAATCGCTTTTTTTAGGCTTTCCAACTTTTTTTTTTTTTCAACTAACAGCCTAAATTATATGAGTTTTTCTTTGCAACCCCCTGTCAGCCAACCTAGGAACATTTTCAGAATATTTCGAGTCATATGACGAATAATCCTAAAATATACCAATTTTCTTGTTGGTAGGAGATTAAAGCGAAAAGACCGCACAATTTAAGTTGTTAGTTGAAGGAAAAAATAATTTAAATTGCAGAAAAAAGAGAATGAAGAAGACAAATAATCAACTAAGTCCTTATAAGTTCATGTTTGCAAAACTCTTTTTCCATGGAACTCCTGGATGGACTGAATGCATAATAAAATGACTTTTATAATATAAAATTATATTGGTTAAATTATCTTAGGCTTCATTTGGATTGAAGAATTTAGAGATAAGGGCATTTCCAATGGAGATGTTCCTCCGGCATGTTATTTTGGGCTCCACTTCCACATCCCTCATTTTAATAACACATTTTCTCATCCAAATAACACTACATCCAAAAAAAAAAATGGCCAAGTAAAAAAGATGACATTTGCTAAAGCCATAGGCCAACCAATTTAGCTTTTTTCACTCAAGTATTGTGATGTGTATTGGACGCGCTAATCAGTTTCCTTTGTTGCAGCTTACGGATGGGTTGATGGTTGATTTGTTTTTTATGTCATCTTTGTTCTTTCTTGTTACAAATTTGTAACAAATGGGAGGAACGTTCCTCCAAGAACACCCCATTGGTTGTAACAAAATTAATATGTTAATAACACCATCAAGAACATCCAATGGTGATGCTATAAGGATTTCAAATCCATAATAACAATTCTATTGATGTTGTTTGGTTGAAATTATTTTATAATGGATTTCAATTAAGAAAATTATTTTTTGGAGTCGTTTTGGAGGATTTCAAATTCACCTTAGATAAAGTCATTTGAAATCCTTCCCCCAAATCCTTTCTCCAAATCCAAATCCTCTCATCCAAATAGAACATTAGGTCGCGATTGGATGTCAATGAGAATCTATTTTTGTTTTGCTGGAGAATTTTTTTTGACCAAATATGCGATTATTTATGAAAATTTTCAGAAAATATATTATTCTCTCATTTTTTCTATTTTTTCTCTTATCAATCACATCTACACACTTTTCCACAAAAAACTAATCATTATTACACATTCTCCCACAAATTTCGCTATTCATCTACTCACACATTTCTAACTACCAATCACATTCAATTATTATTTTACTATTTTTAAATCAAATCAACTTCCATCATTACTTTTTCATCTCACATCCAATCACACTCTCAAAATTCAATTTTTTTCCCCAAAACTTTTTTCACCACTATTTTATACCAAAATAAAAATTTTCAAAATGAAAGCATATTCAATCGCGGGTTTATGAAAACCTCGTTATCTAGGGACCGAATCTAAGAGGATCTCAAGAAGGTTCAAATTGATTATATTTGGACAGGGATTTTAGTAAAGAAATATTAAAAAAAATACAATGTGCCAGCCTTCTATAGGGTATATAATGAGATTTTATACACGCTTATTCATGGTACTCAATAACATTAAAAAATATTTTAAAAATATACCTAATCTGTTTGAATAGAAAAGATGATGTGATATAATTCTTTTATCCTTAATTTCTTCTACTTTTCCCCTTAAAAAAAATCCTAGAATCCAAACAAGGTGTAAAAAGAAAGTCCCATAATATAGCAAATGAAGATTTTTCATCAGAACTGACAGCAATCAATTGTGTGGTACAGAAATATTCCACAATTCAATGGTACAATACAACCAGAGGGAACAAAATTCAAACCACCACTGCACACATTTAATAATAGCACTTAATGCAAAATGCAGAAATTCATTCATTCATTTAATTCAATACTCTCTTGAATATGAAAAATTACATAAAAACTATTCCCATACGAAAAATAAATTAAGAAAAATAAATAAAAAAAATTCTTTCTTCAGTCTCTGATCTTTCTAGCTTTTGAAGCAACATTGTGATCAGTCATTCTTTAAAGTAACTGTCATTCTTCAATAAACTAAAACTAAACATAAAATGTTATCAATAAGAATTGAAAGAATATCAACCTAAAAAGATCATCTTGCTTAAGCCACAATCTGCTCTTTCTCTATATACATTTGATCAAACCAATGTGGCGACGTCTCACCACCACCACCACCGGCCGGAACATCTTTCACCAGTGAATTAACCCACGATACATCCGGCTCACCTACACCAGACGGAGCCATGACCGTCGGATTTGCATTATTACCGCTTCGTAAACCGAACGACGCCGATTTCCTAAGCTTGTTCACCTCCTCACCATTGAAGCCCCAGTCTAGCCTCCCATTAGGGGACCCCCACTCAGAGAGCTTCGACGGCGTGAAATTCGGCGAGTTGGCGGGACCGGAGAGGGTAGAACGGTAATTAACGCTGCTACTACGGTCGATAAAGCTTTGGCTGCGCTTCGCAAATGCAGCCGATCTCGAGTTCATGACGGCTGCGGCCACGGCAGCAGACGAGTCGAAGCCGTACGGGGACGAGACGTTGGAGGGGTAGCTCGCTCGGAGTTGGTTCATATTTTGTCGAATTTGATGCCCGGTAGGAGATTGCAATTGCGAGTTTGTGGCGTTGTTGTTGTTGATCTTAGGCGAGAGACCCTGAAATTGAGATATTAATGACGGATCGAGAGATCCAAAGCGTCGTCGAGGTTAGTAGGTTTTAAATCACCGATTCGGCGTGCGGGGGCGATAGACTAGCCATCTCGTCGAGCAACTGCTGCCTTTGTTGCGAACGGATTTTGTCCAATCCGAGCAACTCCATATCGAAGTCGGCGTCTCTCGCACTCAAAGCCGTCTTGAGCCGGCTGCCAGGAAGCTGCAAGGCGGGCGGCGTAAGGTTGACCTTGTTCTGCCACATGCCTCCGCCCATCGGAGACGAACAATTAATGGATGGAGATATCGGTGAAGACGAGCCTAGCGACAAAGGGCTCAACGTCGTCGTCAAGTCTAACGAATTAACCGAAAGGGACTTTGGAGAAGGCATGGCCGAACCGGTAGACGCGTACAACGGACGTAACTCTTCGGGTTTGTGCGCGAAAAAGCACACTTTTCTTGAGCAACCCGTCTCGTCCTTGCAGAGACGAGTTCGGTATTGGGCGGGATGTAGCCACGACTCGAAAACGCCATGAGCATACTCACACGAATCGCCTTTCGCGCAACTACCCTTCTTGAACTCGGGACAAGGAACGCAAGTGTAGTGATATTTCCTCGGATCACGCCTCCTCGCGTTCTCACCAGGATGTACAAACGGGCACTCGGTCCAATCATGAGAGTAAGCCCTAGAACAGGGCTTCACCTTGAAACTATACATCCTAAACTCATCGGTCCCGTATAATCCGTTGTTTATATCCGGCAAGGATATATCGATTGGATACTCTTTCTTCTCCATCCCTTCTTTTACCGCACGAGGTGTTTTGCTTCCTTCGTTTTCGTCCTGATCACCGGCCTCGAGGCTAATACCATTCAACAGCATCTCTAGCATTTTCCTCTTCGAATTGCTCGAAAATTTGATGCAAGAAGCGATTAGGTTGCCTGGTTTCTTTCCGTCGACATCGGCGACATTGTTATCAGCGGAGGCATCAATTAGGGTTTTACAACCTCAACGGATGACCACGATCCACCGGCTGCCGCGCAGTGAGAGCCGTGGCTCCATCCGATCCGCACGCTCGGTTGACATCGACCTTGCCGGTTCCAATAATATAGTTCAAAACATCTGTGCTTCCATACAAACAAGCAATCATAATAGGGGTTCTCTCTTCAAATCCCATCTTTTTTGAACCAAAGCTTCTGCCATACCAAAAGCTCACTTCATCAATATCACAACCCTTCTCCTCAATTTCATGTTTAAAGCCGGCTAAGCAAATCATCGGTGGCCGCCAATTCAAGCAATTTAGAACAATTTTTATGAAAAAACCCTCTTTTATCCATCTTGAAATCAAAAGGGCTGAGTTTATTACTCTTTGAATCAGTACACATCAAAACCCTGAAACATAACCAAAGAACAAAACTTAGCACTCAGGTATGTATGAAAAACTCCACATCTCATCACTTATATGTAAATCTTGATTAACCAATAAAAAAATACATAGATGCATACACACAACAAATATATTTGTATATATATATACATGCGTATTACAGCAATTATATTCTTGTTTTAACCTTGTTCTCCCAATAAAAACAATTTTATTCTCAGAAATCAATAACCCATACAACTATACAGCCAGGGTGTCTACAGAAGTATTCCTCCAACTACGCTTTGAAACATTAAAAAAAAAAAAAAACCTTGTTCACATTAGAAAACTGCTTGACAAATCAAAACCCACATCATAAAAATCCCACCCTTGAAACATAGGAATAATCAGACAACCATTCAACACATAAAACTCCGTCAAACATTCTAAAACATAATAAAAATCAAATATTTAACTTAGAAAAACAAAAACAAAACAAAATAACGAACATACCTTTTGTGTAAAAGAAAATTTCTTTGATATATTATCTTTGAACCCAGAAGACTTTCGATTGAAAGAAATAATTTAGAGTCGAGAGTTAATGTTTATAGTACAACACAAGTTGTGAAAGTTGGAGTCTTTGGAGATGTATATATATATTGTTCAGGAAAAAAGAATTGTAAATCGGATGAGTCTAAGAAGGAAGGGAGTAGGAAAGTGTGACTTTTCTTCTTGATTTTTTCTTTTTTAAATATTTTTTTCTTAATAACCTACCTTTTTCTTCAATTTAGTCAAAGTCAAATATTCAAAGAGTGGGGTCCACGCTCACACCTGTTCTGTGTGTATCCTTTTCAAACCAAACCACGAAATGTAATGTAAATGCAAATTCCAAATTTAAATTAAATGCAAATGCAAATGCAAATGCGAATTGAAATGCAAATGCAAACTGAGAGGTGGTCGTGTGGGTCCCATTTGAGTACTCAGAATCCAATATCAAACCGCCATAACGGGTTTGTCCGTCACGTGTGGGGTTCACTCTGACGGAGAAATAAACCTGCCGGCCGCACGTGATAAGATATTATTTTTATTTTTATTTTTTGATAAGATATTATTTTAATACACCCGATTTGTTTTCATAAAAAAACAATTCAGAATATCTGTTACAAAAAATATATCCATCCCGCATTTTATTTTTATTAATATTATATTATGCTCAACTGAATTTTGAATCTATATAAGTAGCAATAAAGGCTCAATTACATTTTTGGTCCTTTATCTTTCCAAAGTTAATAATTATAGTCATACAACTTTCGAGAATTAGCAATTTTAATCCTAACACACTATAGCCAATTTATCAAAATAAACTCAGATTTCATAGAGTATGAGAACCCTCATTTTCTGTCACCTATCTTCTTCTTCGTAGCGTTGTTATCTCTTGGATCCAATCTCCATTCGGAGATCTTGGGGATCATCATGTCGGGTTTCCAACCGATAAACTCAATAGGGCATACTTCGATAAAGGTCTCACAACTCTAAGTTATCTGATTTCAAACTAAGTTTTTGATAAAACGGATATAGTCCATCACGACCATATCATGCCCAATATAATTTCATAAAATTAATAAATCCCTTAAAATGCATATCTTTTTTTTTGACTGATATCTCCTGTAAGGTATACA
The DNA here is from genome assembly GCA_016081115.2 of Rehmannia glutinosa. Classification (NCBI taxonomy): domain Eukaryota; kingdom Viridiplantae; phylum Streptophyta; class Magnoliopsida; order Lamiales; family Orobanchaceae; genus Rehmannia; species Rehmannia glutinosa. Next base: position 90,047,426 of record CM071936.1, on the reverse strand, counting down.
TTTTGGACATTCATCCAGATCTATTTTCTTGGAGATAATTCTACCCACTAAAGGTTAATTACATAAAAATAATAAACATAACTCAAAGTTCTTAATAAACCCGAGTTCTGATACCATTTTGAGCAAAACACTTAGTCAATTAAGTCATTTGTGTAAGCAAGGATATTATTGGTATTGTGAAAATATTGAATAACTACTGGAGACCAATTTTGCAACAATTCAAAACTTATAGGACTAAAATTACTTAAGTGTAAAACTCATAGGACCAATTTGTAAAAAATTTCAAATTTACAGGATAAATTTTGCAAACTCAATACTTATGGGACCGAAATTGCAAACTGCTAATAGTTACGGGACCAATTTTGCAATTTCCCCCAATAATAATAAGTGCTCCAACTTAATTAGATTAAATTTGCAGATCTAATAGATTCTATTAAATGACACTCGTATAATTGACATGACATGTATCCATTAAGCCTAATAGTATTTAGTCTTAGCCCAAAAATACATACAGCACAAGAGCCACAAAAAGCAAATGACCCATAAAGTCAAGTCCCAATTATCATGGAGTAGTCCTCGCACATGAATTACTTGTATATGTCTAGGGTTGCAAAATTGAATAGTAGAAACTTTTAAGAGTTTGAGTTTGGAGCATTTTATCGAAATCGAATCCGAACTTGAATTTATCAAATATAGTGATGACTCATGAACTTTTTCGAGTTTAAACGAGTTTATTAAATATCAATTATAAACTAATTAAATTATTCGTCAATTTATTACAAAAATAAAATTATATATTTCTAATAATATGTATATATATATTTATATATATTAAAAACTATGATTTTATTCAAACAAATAAATGTATTTAAATATTTTTATATTTATCAAAAGTAAATTTATGAAAATTAAAATTAAAGTCAAACTATTAGTTTAATTTATACGAACCTACTAACGAATTAAAAATAAGAGTAAATTAAAAGTATCTTTTTAAAATAAAAATAAAAAGAAAATAGTTGCACATATCATAACGACATCGAAAGGGTTTTATTATCAAAGGTCTCTAATTGGGGATAATCCTTGTTAGTCTAACATGTATTCGTTTCATAACCTCGAAACATATTACCTCGGGACTTTACGAACTCGAACTTTACTTAACGGTTTGTAAACTAATGAATAGAGCGTTTGACAAACAACTCATGAACAAACTCGGAAAATGTTAGTTTATTTAGATAACGAATATATAATAAACAAATTTTAGGGCTCGTCTAATAAACGAACATAGCTTGAATAAATGTATATTCGTTCATTAATAGCTTGTGAAAAAGCTCGTTTAATGTTCGTTTATAAAATGTTTATGAACAAGTTCATATAGCTTAATTTTAAAATTGAAATTTCTGACGATAAGTTAAATATAAATATTAAAAATTTAAACATATATAATTCTAATAGTATTGTATAATATAATTTATAATTCTATATAATATGAAAAAGAATTAAAGGTACAATATTAGAAAAAAATCATTAAAATATGAATTCAAGTTGGATTAGTTCGTGAACATGAACTCGTCAAAGGAAGTTATGTTTGTTTGTCTATTGTTCGCGAACAATATTATTCAATGTTCATGAACACACAATGAACAAGAACTCGAATACAAACGCGTTTACGAACAATATTAGGCACTAAATAATTTTAACAAACGAACACGAACAAGGTTTTTAAAATCTGAAGAGAGCTCGTATAAAATTAAATAAACATTTGGCAAACAAAGCTAAAAGCTCACGCCGGGATCGTTTACACCCTAGATACTTTTATAATCAATTAGTGTATGTAAAACAAATTGAATTGGCAAACATGCCAAAAACAAAAAAAAAAAAAAAAAGAAAAAAAAAAACCTTATTAATCATAGATTTTAGCTAGTCGTTTTTAAAAAATAAATATTTGAGACCAGTCAATTTTATTTTATTTTTTTAATAATGGGAAAAAGATTATGAATGTGGAGCCACATCCTATCATGGCATATATACTAAGATTGAGGTGCAAGAGTTATTCGAATGTAGTAATGCACTAGCGTACTAGATTCTCAATCGATCCATTCTATTGTTGCCTTGGGGCAAAGATATATAGCCAATGATGACATACAGAAAAGTGGGGATTAGAAACGCATATTCTCTGATATCATTTTCATTTCAAGTATTTGCAAACAATTTGGTGGTTCAAAGTTCACTATTTCACCTTTATATATATCACTTTGCAAAAATGTCTAAACATCGAGATAATATTTAACGAAAAGTCTATCCTTTCAAATATTTGTAAAAAACTTTAGGTGGTGGAAATTTTGCCGATGTCACTTTTGTATGTAATATGTATGTCACTTGACAAAATTGTCTAAACATCAGCGATAAGCCTAGCACATAACTTAAGCTAGTGCTTAGATGACAAGGCCCAACAAGAGGATATATTCCAAAAAGGAAAATTAATTTATAAATAAATAGAAAATAATAATTACATGAGAATTAAAGTTTATATTTTCTAAGGATTTGGATCAAGTGAAACCATCCTATTAAGGTTGGTACGTACGGACAAACCTTAGCCATTAGAAAGTAATTTTTAATGACCCAATTGAAAACTTTTTTTTTTTGTACTTAGATTATTTTAATTGGTTTTAAGGGCAACATAGTAATTTAATATAATTATGGATAAATCAACTTTGGCAAATCAATAATTACATAAATCACGATTTTTTAACTGATAAAAAACTTTCTTTTTAAAGATTCAATTTGAGGAATTTAGGCCTTTGAGAATATATCAAAATTTGGAAGTTTTTCTCTTACCTTTTTTGTTTCTAGTTGCTGATGAAGTGAAAAAAAATTATATCTTTCTTCAATCGACGGTTGAGGAAATTTATCAGTGTTTCAAAACTTTCCATTTTATCTGTATTTATTACTTCATATTAATATATCCATATTGCATTAATAGTATTATGAGTTTGCATAGTTAGCATTTATCCAAATTGCTTGTTATGATATGTCCATTAAATATAATTGCATATTAGTATTTACTTGTTGCATGTAGTATATTACACTGGTATTACATATATGCTAATTGTTGTTTGCATATTTTAGTCAGTCGCAGCTCATAGTTAGTATATTGTTATCGTATATACTAATCTCTTTTCATTTGTATTACTAATGCATGTTTAGTATATCTATGTTGCATATTTAGTATATGCATGTTGCATGTATACTATATTACAAATGCAAAGTCATACAATTTTCTGGTTGCATATTTATTACTTTGTCACTGCATTTTTACTATTATATGTTTGCATAATTAGAAAATTAGTATTGCATAATTAGTAGATTATGAAGAAAGTGTCCATTGTATATTACAAGAGTTTTTTTTTTTTTTTTTTAATTCTGATTGTACCTATGTTTTCAGTAACAACGTGTGATTGTGATTTATGATGAAAGAGAATCATCAAGAATATCTTCTAAATAAAAATAGTAACCGTCTTTTTTGGTTTCTAAGGAATATATTACTTTTTTAACTAATTCACCCTTTTTTATTTAGGCAATAAATAATTAATAATTAGGCTTAAATATTGAGGGTTAATTAAGTTGATCAATGAGTGAGATTTATTCTTACGAACTCACCCCACCAATTGGTCTCATATAATCCAATTACCCCTATTTTTTTTTTTTTTTTTTTTTTTTGATGACTGGGGAACCGACCGCTACTTCTTGATGTCTTGTGACTGGATAAACCCTCGGTTTGAACGTCTTAGCCTGCAAACTACGTCAACCAGGTGAACCACACTGGAAATGCCCATGTGTGTGTGACAGGCACAACCAATTACCCCTATTTGGTAATTGCTAGTATGAATCTAATGGAGCATATCTTCAATTTTACAATGTTTCTTCATCTTACCAATGTCACTATTTTGTAATTTTAATATTAATATTTTGGATCGTTTATTTTTTTGAAATAGGTTGATAATGATTGATGGAGACGTGATGCGATATGAAATTAAGATTAACTTTAATTATCTAAATTTGATGTGCACTTCATAATATGATTATTCAAATGATTTACTGGTCAAATGTATCATTTTTACTTTGATTGATAATTATGTGCTTTATATATTACGCCCTTTATTACCTTTTTTTAATTTTTTGGAAATCAAAATTTTTAATTAAATATTATATACGACTCAATCTTAGAAAGTTTTATGGTCTAACAAATATTTTGTTTTACAAAATTTACAAATATAATATTTTATATATGACAAATACTCATATAGGACCGTCTTACGGGTCTCAATCCGTAAGACGGATCCTATTTGACCCGCGGATCCGTAGATCTTGTTGACCAGGTCCGCGAGTCAACAACAGCTCCTGTCTTTTTTTTTTTTTCTTCCGATTAAAATAACAATTTTATGAGAAAAAGTACCGGTTATTTGAGATAAAGTATCATATTTATTAACATAGCCACATATTATGATTACATTACATTGAAGGACAAATAAATATATCAGAGTTAAAGTAACACCTTTATAAGTAAACATATATATTTTTTGAGACAAAATATCATGTTTTAAGAGTAAAAATATCTGTTTTTTAAATAAAGTATTACATTTTTCAATAATAAATACAAAGAAAGATGAATAATAAATACGATAGAGTTAAAATAATATTTTTATAAGTAAAAGCATTTGTTTTTTGAGATAAAGTAACATATTTTTTTAATATAGTCACAAATTATGAATATATTACAATATATATATATATATAGGATATGGATCAAATAGGTCCTCCTACTTGGGGTGAGTTCATGGGGACACATCCTAACCATAGATCAATAATTTTGGGTGGTCCAGATTTTTAGGGCTTTTTTATGTTTATTTTTTTGTTTCAGAAATTAAAAAGGGTAGGGTGGTAATTTGACACTTTAGAATCAGTTACCAAGATTTTATTCATTCTTTCACGCGATTTCATCCACTCTTCACGCACACTCTCTCTCCAGCGTTTCAGTTTCAAAAACATTTCTCTGTTGCTTATGTAGTATAGGGTTGTTGCTTATGACTTGCTTATGTAGTTAATGTATCTGTGATGCATGTGTAGTGTATATTCGTTGCTTATGTAGTATAGGCTTATCGCTTATGTAGTATGGGTTTGTTGCTTATGACTTGCTTATGTAGTTAATATTTTCGTGGTGCATACGTAGTGTATATTCGTTGCTTATGTAATATAAATTTGTTGCTTATGTAGTATGAGTTTGTTGCTTATGACTTGTTTATGTAGTTAATGTATCCGTGGTGCGTACGTAGTGTATATTCGTTGCTTATGTAGTATAGGCTTGTTGCTTATGTAGTATGGGTTTGTTGCTTATGACTTGCTTATGTAGTTAATGCTTTTGTTGTGCATACATAGTGTATATTCGTTGCTTATGTAATATAGACTTGTTGCTTATGTAGTATGAGTTTGTTGCTTATGACTTGCTTATATAGTTAATGTTTCCGTGGTGCATACGTAGTGTATATTCGTTGCTTATGATGTATAGGCTTGTTGCTTATGTAGTATGAGTTTGTTGCTATGACTTGCTTATGTAGTTAATGTATTTGTGGTGCATACGTAGTGTATATTTGTTGCTTATGTAGTATAGAATTGTTGCTTATGTAGTATGAATTTGTTGCTTATGACTTGCTTATGTAGTTAATGGTATATAAAAGCACCATGACACATCTACAAAAGCAATAAATTACATCTTCATAAGCAAAATTCGAACTGAAGTCGAGCTCTAGCAACTATGGCAAATTGTCTGCAACTTTTTTCACACAATAGTGCGTTGAAGAAGAATGATGAATGATTTCTCACAGTAGTGAGTAGAAGAAGAAGGAAGATGATTGTTCACATTGAATTGCTACAAGATTTGGAAAGATTGCCTGTGTTCTATACAAGCGAGGGTGACTGGTTTTTGTTCTCTCATGAACAACGTTCGAAGAAGAATGAAGATGAGATTTGTTCACGTTGAATTTGATGTGAGATTTGGATAGATTGTGTGATCATAATGTGAACAAAATCTAATGAATATTGGGTAATTTTGTAGGATGACTAATTTACCCCTTTCTCTAATTACCAACATTTAATATGAATTTTTAGCTCTAAAATCACAACCATTGAAAAATCTAGATATGTGGCTAGGATTGGTCCCTATGGACTTACCATATGAGGTGGTCTCATATAACCTTCTCCCTATATATATATACACACACACACATATATATATATATATATAGGATATGGATTAAATAGGTTCTCCTACTTGGGGTGAGTCCATGAGAATACATTCTAACCATAGATTAACAATTTTGGGTGGTCCAGATTTTTAGGGGGTTTTTATGTTTATTTTTTTTTTGTTTCAGCAACTAAGAAGGGTAGGGTGGTCATTTTTCATTATAGAATCAGTTATTGAGATTTCATTCCCTCTTTCACGCGATTTCACCCACTCTTCACGCACACTCTCTTTCCAGCGTTTCAGTTTCAAAAAAATTTCTCTGTTGCTTATGTAGTATAGGGTTGTTGCTTATGACTTGCTTGTGTAGTTAATGTATCTGTGATGCATGTGTAGTGTATATTCGTTGCTTATGTAGTATAGGCTTATCACTTATGTAGTATGGGTTTGTTGCATATGACCTGCTTATGTAGTTAATGTATTCGTGGTGCATACATAGTGTATATTCGTTGCTTATGTAATATAGATTTGTTGCTTTTGTAGTATGAGTTTGTTGCTTATGACTTGCTTATGTAGTTAATGTATCTGTGGTGCATACGTAGTGTATATTCGTTGCTTATGTAGTATAGGCTTGTTGCTTATGTAGTATGGGTTTGTTGCTATGACTTGCTTATGTAGTTAATGTATTCGTGGTGCATACGTAGTGTATATTTGTTGCTTATGTAGTATAGGATTGTTGCTTATGTAGTATGTGTTTGTTTCTTATGACTTGCTTATGTAGTTAATGGTATATAAAAGCACCATGACACATCTACAAAAGCAACAAATTACATCTTCATAAGCAAAATTCGAACTGAAGTCGAGCTCTAGCAACTATGGCAAATTGTCTGCAACTTTTTTCACACAATAGTGCGTTGAAGAAGAAGGATGAATGATTTCTCACAGTAGTGAGTTGAAGAAGAATGAAGATGATTGTTCACATTGAATTGCTACAAGATTTGGAAGGATTGTCTATGTTCTATACAAGCGAGGGTGACTGAGATTTGTTCGACGAAGAAGATGACTGAGATTTGTTCGAAGAAGAAGGAGAATGAGATTATTCACGTTGAATTTGATGTGAGATTTGGAGATATTGTGTGATCATAATGTGAACAGAATCCCATGAATATTGGGTAATTTTGTAGGATTACTAATTTACCCCTCCCTCTATTTTTCAACATTTAATTTGTAATTTTAGCTCTAAGATCACAACCATTAGAAAATCTTGATATGTGGCTAGGATTGGTCCCTATGGACTTACCATATGAGATGGTCTCATATAACCCCCTCCATATATATATATATATATATATATATATATATATATATATATATATATATATATATATATATAACAGAGTTTACATTTTTTCCTCGATTAAAGTATTAGTTTTATGAGAAAAAATATCGGGTATTTTAGATAAAGTATCATATTCTTTAATATAGCCACAAATTATGATTACATTACATTGAAGGACAAATAAATATATCAGAGTTAAAGTAACACATTTGTGAGTAAAAATATATATATTTTTGAGATAAAATATCATATTTTAAGAGTAAAAATATCTGTTTTTTAAATAAAGTGTTATATTTTTTAATAATAAATACAAAGAAAGATGAATAATAAATATGATAGAGTTAAAGTAATACTTTTATAAGTAAAAGTATTTATTTTTTGAGATAAAGTGACATATTTTTTAATGTAGTCACAAATTATGAATATATTACAATAAATTTATATATAACATATTAAAGTATCACTTTTATACATTAAAGTATCTATTTTTTGAGATAAAGTATCATGTTTTTAATACAAATCACAAATTAGAAATGAAGGAAAGAAGGAAAAATAAAAAATAAATATGATATCGTTAAAGTAACACTTTTATAAGTAAAAGTATCCGTTTGTTGAGATAAAGTATGATTTCTTAATACGAGTCACAAACTAGGAACAAAAAAGAGAAAACAAACAAATAAATATGATGTAGTTAAAGTAACACTTTTATAAGTATCCATTTATTGAGATAATGTATCATGTTTTTAATAGACTTGGGTTCGATTCTTAGCCTTTATATTTATAGGCATTTTTAAATTTTTTTAATTACCAAGTATATTTATGAATGAGTTTATATACATTGTTATACTGAAATTGCACAATAAGCACTATTTGTGTAGTGGTAGAACACTAACTTATGTCTCCATAGGCTCGCGGGTTTGATCCCCCACAAGCGCTGAAGCAATTTTTTTTTATAATAGGTGGGCTGGGTGGGCGGTGGGTAGGATCCGTCTTACGTATCATAATCCGTAAGACGGTCCTACAAGAGACGTACTCTATATATATATATATATATGTATATGTATATAGGTATAAGATCAAATGTGGCAGGGGGCTTACTGTAAGGCAATGTGGACTAATCCTATCCAGCGGTAGGCGGGTGGGCTGAGTGGGTGGCGGGTAGGATCCGTCTTACGGATCCTAATCCGTAAGACGGTCCTACAAGAGACCTACTCTATATATACATATATATATGTATATGTATATAGGTATATGATCAAATGTGGCAAGGGGCTTACTGTAAGGCAGTGTGGACTAATCCTATCCATCCACTCCATTTGATCAATGGTCCAATATCCTATTAATATTACATAATTAATCAATTAATTAAAATCCGAAAAGAGTAAAATAGTAACTAGGAAAATTCTGTAACTGTCTTCCCATAACAACGCTCTACAATCAAGGGATATGATTTTTGATTTCATTCCCGGTTTCAATTCTCTCTATCATTTGAAATATTTCAATTCTTTTCTCCCTCTTTTCCCCTCAAATACGATTTCTATCTCCCATTTTTTCATCCTTTTTTTTCGCTTAATCGACTAAAGGCTTCAGTTCGATTTGGGAATTGGTTTGTTCTTCAAGGTGTTTTGGTTGAGGTAAGTGTTTTTTGACATATTTTTTTTTTGTTTATGGTGTAGATTTTTTTTTTTGGTTTTTGAAATGTGTTTCTGCGAAAGGTTTTTAGGGTATTTATTTCTTATTTTTTGATTGGTGTTTTGGTGTAAATTTGAACATAAACAATGAAATTTTATATGTTGTTTGATGCAATATTTTTTGGGGGATATGCGTACTGATGTTTGTTTAGGTAGGATTATTCTTTGATATAAATGTAAGATATATTATGGTGCATGATTAGTTTTAGTTTTGTGCATAAGTAGATCACAAAATGCATAAACACACATGGTGCATAAGTAGTGTTTTTTTGGTGCACATTTACGGTTTATATAATGCATAGTTAGTTTGTCATTCGTGCTTGTAATATATTTTTAACATGAACATGTTTTATATTTCTCTGGTTTTGTACTTGAAAACTGTTTTTTTTTGGTATGGATTTTGTTATCTTTTAGGTTGTTTTGGAATGATGATGTAATTTTAACAGTTTTAATGGTACAATTTGAATGTAAGTGCACAATTAGTAGCTTTTTGGCATATAGTTAGTAGTTTATTGATGCATATATATGCTTCGACAATGCATTTTTTCTTTATGCAATACATGGCCATTAAACTGTGCATTAAATAATGAACTGTGGAGATCGAAAATGAATCAAAACAGTACTAAATATGCGCCAAGTAATAAAACATTGCATCTTCATAGTTTATTTAGATGATGTACAATCAGTTATACAATGCACTGCAAGATATAAAACGGTGCAAAGTTCAATTATTAGATGGTGCATAGTTCAACTATTAAAATGGTGCACAGTTCAGTTATGGGAACACGATCTTTATCACATCTATGATTGTAGGGCGTCATTAAGGGAAGGTGGTTACACCATTTTGTCTTTATGGTTTTTTTAGATAATATACAATTAGTTATACAATGATGCGCTGTTAGATATAAAATGGTGCACAGTTTAGTTATTAAAATGGTGCACAGTTCAGTTTTCGAAACGTGATATTTATCACATCCATGATCGTAGGGCGTCATTATGGGAAGGTGGTTACACCATTTTATATTTATAGTTTTTTTTAGATGATGTACAATTAATTATAAAATGATGCACTGTTATATATAAAATGGTGCACAATTCAGTTATTAAATGGTGTACAGTTCAGCTTTAAAATGATGCACGGTTCAGTTATGGAAACATAAACTTTATCACATCCATGATTTTAGGGCGTCATTTTTGGAAAATGGTTACACCATTTTGTCTTTATAGTTCTTTTAGATAATGTACAATTAGTTATACAATAATGCACTGTTAGATATAAAATGGTGCACAGTTCAATTATTAAAAGGTGCACAGTTCAGCTATTAAAATGGTGTACAGTTCAGTTATAGAAACATGATATTAATCAATCCCTTGATTGTAGGGGCGTGATTATGATAGAGGTTGTTACACCATTTTGCTAGTTACTATTATGCCTTTCCACCTATTAATAATTGATAAATCATGTAATTTTAATAGGAATCTAGACCATTGAATAAAAGGTATGGATGGATGGGATCAATCCACATTGCCTTATAGTAAGAGACTTCCATACGAGATCCCATTCCTATGTGTGTATATATATATATATAATATATACTTATATATAAGTGTGGGGCCCCAAAAATTAGGGGCCTTGCCATCGCCACCCTACCCCCAGAGCCGGCCCTGGTTATATCGACCTTTTGAAGTTACTGTTAGTTCATAGGGAGTGGGAAAATTTGATTTAATTAATATATACCATACTTGAGGTATTGTTTAATGTGCTTGAATTATTACAAGAAATATGTTATTTCACAACAGATTATTTAGATATTTGCATACATTATATATATAGAGATTGGATCAAATGAGACAACCTCTTACCGTGAGACCGTAAAGACTAATCAAAATCATTTATTTAGTAAAATTAATGGATAGGATTTTTTTTATTTTTTAATATTTTTTTATTTCCTTTTGTTAATGGCATTTTGGAACTTTTAATACTGGCAGTGTTTTTAGGAACATGACTATTCATAAACCATGATTTAAGGGATTGGATTTCTAATATGAAAACTCCCGTGATTAAGCTTATTTTTAATTTTCAAAATATGCATCAAATTGATTCTAAATATGCAATATATTCCCTTTACGTATGCATCAAAATGAACATAATTATGCATAAATTTCCACTATATAAGCAATATATGTATTCTAAATATGTACATTATTCAAACTTAGTATGCATTATACCGAACATCTAATTGTGTTACAGTTATATTTGCATCAAACAACAAATAATTGTGCATCAAACAACAACTAACTATGTGTTGTCACATAATTGTATATGCATCAAACAATAACTAACTATGCATTGTGTTACAACTATATATGCATCAAACAACAACTAACTGTGCATCAACAACAACTATGCATTGTCTCATAACTATGTATGCATCAAACAATAGTTAAATTGGTATTACCTCATTACTATCTATGTACCAAATAAAATATGACTATGTAGTATCTCATAACTATGCAGGCATTAAGCAACAACTAACTTTGCAGTGTCTCATAACTATCTATGCGATATACTTATTTTAAATATGCAGTAAAGTCACAATAATTATGTTTGAGAGAGATAGAGAGAGAGAGAGAGGGAGAGAGGGAGAGAGAGAGAGAGAGAGATTTATTTTAAATATGCAGTAAAGTCATAATAATTATGTTTGAGAGAGAGAGATTACAGAGAGAGATAAAGAGATTACAAAGAGAGAGAGAGATTTGATTGTGGGATTGATGGTGATTTTTGTGCCATTGATATATGTATGGAACTTGATTGATATATATGAATGAGATTTCTTCCATTATTAGCTAGCGGATTTGGTGGGAAGTTGGTTACACCATATTGTTATTTTACCTTGTTACCCCTTTTATATCAAAATTAATTATTTAATGTATTAAATATTAATTCTAATCTTATCCATTTATTATTTGATGTTAGTGGTTATGATTAGTCCTTATGGTCTCACGGTAAGGGGGGTATCTCATTTGATCCAACCGTTGGGAATTTATTATATAGATTTTGATGATACTTAGAAAACTAAGTATTAGAAAGTTGGCACCCAGTTTAAACGTAATTATTGCATATGTAATAAATAGGACTTAGGCTGACTCAAAAATAGCCAAGTGGAATCTCAGAAGACTTGTTGAAGGAGTATCAACAGTCTCATAGCTGAATGGTAGAATTTCAGCCAACTCTCAGCTGAGTAGCAAAGTAGAAGATTCTCATCACCCAAGTCAAAGTAGAAGACTTATAGCAAAGTGAGACAGAAAACTTACTCATAAGACTTAAGCATCAGTCACAAATGGGTAAAGCAACTGAAGGACTAAGTCAACTCAAGAAGTCCATTGCACAGTGTCCAAGGAAGATATTCACTAATATCATCGAACGTACGATGTTTGACCATAACAATGCAAGACATTTACGAAGGCAATGAGGTTCAACCTATTAAAGAGTACATGTAGACTGCCATTTTCCAAAAGCTGCAGAAGGCATAAGAATACAAGAAAAGGTAAACATCAAAACTGCAAGAAAGGACATGCCAATTGTCCAACGGTTGGATTTGAATTTGTCTATCTCTTCAACAGACAAAATTCAAATCTTCGCTATAAAAGATGAGGATTTTTCAGAGAGAAATAAGAGACACAACACAAGTGAAAGAGCAAGAATCCGAGAATTCAAAAATCTCTTTCGAGCTAAACCTGCAATCCTCAAACTTCATCAAGAACACTTCATCCAACATTTTCAGCAAAAGATAGAAGCAGTTTCAACAGTTGAAGAGGAATATTTGTGAAAACAAACTAGGGTCTACATTGCCTTGTATTGAAGGAGTATAGTAAGGTTCCTGACAAACCAAGAGACTGGTCTGTGGGAGAACTTGGTGATCAAATTCTACATATCTAGTGAGCTGAAGTAGCTAGAAGCTGTCTAGCGAAGAGCTGAGTCCTATTAGTAGTTGACTGTGTGACCAAGACTACTGGGCTGTTGTACTATTGTAACAAAACTCACCAATTACTTAGTGGATTCCTACTTAAGAAGGAGAAAAGTGGGCGTAGACGAATTACTCCATTTCCGAACCACTATTGTGCCTTTATATTTATGCAATTTACATTACTCAGTTTACTTTCATTTATCTTTATTGCTATCCAATCAGCATAATAACTCTCTAAAAAACTAAGTGTTGATTGACAAAACTCACAAGGATGTAACAAGGATGTAAGTCTTCTGATTAAAAAGAAAACTGATTTTCTAAAGGAGTTGTTATTTTCAGCTGAGTTACTCTATCAACAGCTCTGTCAAGAGAACTGTTGAGTGGTTAACTCTCATGATGAATATCAATGCAGTTGTCCGAACATGACTTAGCTATTTTCTTTGAAACTTTGATTTGCAAAATCGAAAAATTGTAAAGTCTATTCAATCCCCCTTTCTAGACTTTACCTGACACCCGTTGGGACCTACACCAATTCCTATATATATATATATATTTATACATACATATATATATATATATATATATTATCCTCTGAATAAAACTAAATCAAGATGTTTAGTACTAAAATAAAATATACAATATTATTTTACAAGGTGTTCAATTTTTGAATGGACTTGAAATTCGATTGAAATTCAAATTAAGATTCTAGAATTTTGAATCAACTAGAATTTCAAATAAGAATGTTTGAATCAAAATAGCAAATTTGGGGATTTGTTTTCCTAATTCGACTCAAGATTCCTAATACTAGGAGAAATTTGAGTAAATTCAATTTGAATATTGACTCAAATTATTCGGTAGCAATATGATATTTGATCTGTATGGCTTGCCTATACTTTTGTATCATTGCATTTACAAATGCTTTAACTTGCGAATATGCACATATGTTATCATAGTTGTTTTGGAGTTGTAATTAACAACTATTGTGAAACCTAGACCGGAGCGGCTGGTTCAACCAGTTTAATCGGTAACCACTCACATCTTTGCTGTATTGAAGTCGTGTGGCTAATAAGTTGATCCCACCGGTCAAACCCGATACAAAACACGGAAACCTGGTGACCCAATTAACCAAAATTTTCTAATAAATATTTTTTTTGTTTATTTTATAACAAAAAATGAAGGAAAATATGTTTAGTAAATTCACATATAATTTCTACTTATATTGAGTTACATATATTAGGATATTATAGGCTATTCAATTTAGGATTTAGTTTTACTTGTATTTGTTAATTGTTTTGCAATTATACACGTGTTTTTTTCTTTTCTATATGTGTACATATATATATATATATATATATAAAAATAGATAGATAGGGGGGATCATGTGAGACCATGACTCGAGGTGAGACAATGTGGATCCATCTCAACTATCCCCCGATATAATCAAATGCTAGGAATAATATAGGATACTAATATATTAACCAATTAATTAAATCCCAATAAGGGTAAAATTGTCAAACAAAACATGTGAGGACCGTGAATTAAGGAATCAATTATAGAGAGAATCACACTCATTAACATGTGGGGACCGTGTATGTGCTCTGCGATGATTCTATTGCATATTTAATATATATGTAATGCATATTTAACACTATTATACTGCATGTTTAATATATATGTACTTCATATTAAAATTATCAAACAAAAAATATGTGGGCACCATGAATTAAGGAATCAATTAGAGATAGAGAGAGAGAGAGAGAGAGAGAGAGAGAGAGAGAGAGAGAGAGAGAGAGAGAGAGAGAGAGAGAGAATCACACCCATTAACATGTGGGGATCGTGTATATGCTATGCGGTGATTCTACTGCATATTTAACATATAGCTGGTCTCTTAGGAGACCGTCTCATGGGTCTAGATCCATGAGACGGAGCTCCATACCCTGCAACCCGACCAGCTGCTCCTGGGCCACACCAACAAAACCCGCTGACTCTCTCCCCCAACCCAACCGAGACACTGCCCCAACCCAATGCCAAGACTCGCTGCTCCCACTGCACAGAGCCCCAAAAAAAGCCCAAAAAACATAACAAGTAGACAAACTGCTTTCCCAATACCCTGGAGGCTGGAGCAAAAGCTCGCAGCTGCAAAGATCTTCTCCCGACGGCGATTTTTGGTAGAATTCACTCTACAACCACAAGTAAACACCATCTCCGATGTTGAACAATGGAAAATCGTGATGCTCATGACAATGAAAGTACTACAATCTATTCATACAACAATACTATTTCGCAATTTTGGATGTTAAATACAATCTTGCTGCGTTTTAAATGTAAATGTTTGTCTTTTGTAGATGAAATTTTTGTTTTAGATACTAGTGGTGTACCAAATGATGATAAATCAAACAAAGGTAATGTGTTGCATATTTTATATTATAGTTTAAAGGTATTACTTTTTCAGTAAAAAGTATTACTTTCTCTGTGAAAAGTATTTACGTTTTCTGTGAAAAGTATCTATTTCAAAACATAAAGTTTTACAGTCTCCTATGTGTATCTCTTTGATTTTTATAGATAAAATTCTAATTTTAGCTACAGTAGTGTACCACAACTTGATAAATCGAAAGAAGGTAATGTGTAACATATTTGATACTTTAGTTTTAAAAGTATTACTTTTCCGGTAAAAAGTATTGCTTTTTCTATGAAAAGTATCATATTTATGACATAAAGTATCCATTTAGGTGGAGCAATTGCTATTGATTCTAGTGATGAAACTGATGAAATTACTAATTTAAAAGATGCAAATGATATATTTCCCACTGAAGATGAAGGTAATAGTTACTTATTGTTTGTTATTTTGAATATTTAGTACAAAAATGATTTTATGAAAAATGATGCAGAAAACAACAATGGTGGGTTTGATGTAAGTGGTTCTCTTCTCCATTTAACACATGGGACAATCAAAGAAATGCATAAGTTGTATTGTGATCATGCTCGTGCTGTTGGATTTAGTGTACGGAAATCAACTACTAGAAAATCTACATGTATTGCTTACCACATAAAAGTATCATATTTTACATAAAAAGGATCACATTTCACATAAAAGTATCACATTTATCCGTAAAAGTATCATAACTTTTCTTCCACCAGTTTTTTTTAATTTTTGCAACAAGAGTATTGCTTTGCACATAAGAAGTACCACTTTTATCCATAGAAGTATTATTTTTCCTGGAAAAAGTATTAGTTACATATGTTTTCTTTGTATTTCAGATGAAGTGGGTGTTGTCATTAAGAAATATTTTGTATGTTCTGCTTCTGGATTTAAGGACACCACTAGCACAACAAAGAATAAGACTAATGTTACGTGCACGGATCTTAAAAGCTTCATTGCGATACAAAATTAAATGGGGGCGGACTTTATGAAGTTCTTCAACATGTTACAAACCACAATCATTCACTAACCAGAAAGGAATGGAATCTACATTGTTCAGAAAGAGTCATTTTGAGTGAAAAAGGCAAAGCTATTGAAGGTATGATATCTTGCGGAATGAGAGCTACTCAGTCTTGCAGATATATGGTTCATGATGCAGGAGGAGAAGAATCCATTGGCCATACTTTGAAAGATCATCTGAATTTTGTTAATCTTTTGAAAATAGAAGCAATAGAATGCGGCGATGCACAAACTTTGATTGACATCTTATATCAAGAAGATAAAGAAGAAGAAGACCTTTTTTTTAGAGTGAAGTTGGATGACATGGGCAGATTGAGTAATGTATTTTGGAGGGATTCCATGATGAAAAAAGACTACAAGATATATGGTGATGTTATGGTATTTGACCTGATATATATCGCACGAATAAGTATAACTTGATTTGTGTTTCTTTTGTTGGGATCAATAATCATTGGAAAAATGTGATGTTTGGTTGCGCTTTCTTATCCAATGAAAAGGATGACTCATTTGAATGGCTTTTTCAAGTTTTTATGAAGTTAATGGGTGGGAAATATCTTATAACTTTGTTCACTGATCAAGACCAAGCAATTAGCAATGCAATTGAAAAGGTATGATGTACAGAAAGCATAAATTAGATACCATTAGTAACAAAAATGATACTTTTCTTCATAAAACATATACTTTTCCTCTGAAAACAGATTTTTTGTTTTTAAATTCTAATAGTTTTTCCCTTACCGTTATGTAGGTTTTCGCTCAAATAAGTCATAGAATATGCTTATGGCACCTTCACTAGAATGCTATAAGTCGGTTTGGACGACTGAAACACAACAATTCTATCAAGGAAATGTTCAACAAATGTTTGACTGGTTGCATTGATGAAACTGACTTTGAAAGTTGCTGGAAATCTATGATACTGTAGTATGAGTTACAAGATGACTCTTAGTTTAAATGTATGTATGATTTGAAGCAAAAATAGTGTACTGCACTAAGCAAAGATTTCTTTTCTGCGGGAATATTATCCTCACAAAGGAGTGAGGGTACGAACAACACAATAGGATTCAATGCCAAGAAAACGACGACTTTAACTAAATTTTATGTCATTTTCCAAGGGGCAATAAAGCATTGGAGAAACACTGAAAAAGAAAATGAATTCCAATGCTCAAGATCAATTTTAAAATCAGTGCTACCATTGGCCAGGAATGTTGAAGCATGCTTTGCAGAGGTATATACACTAACAATTTTTAAGGATTTGGAGGCTGAGTTCATTAAAATATATCTACCAACTGTACCATTGTTGAAGTTGAAGAGAACTTATGGTTTGAAGGGAGCTTAATGGTTTATGACATTTTATCAAATGATGATAATTGTTGTCATCGTGTGGTGTATGATTGTTTACCTATTCCCATTAACTGTTATTGTAAAAAGTTTGAAGAGTATGGTTTACTTTGTTCTCACAAACTTAAGAGTGCTACATATGCATTCTACATCCAAAATTCCTGGACTGTTACACCGCCAAAAGATGGACAAAGTTTGCAAAAATTGAATTGTGGGAAAAGTTCGATTAGAGAATTTAATATTCAGATAAGCCTAATGATTGTGTTCCTTGGAGACATGAAATGACACACAAATATTATAATTAATCTTGTTCTGAAATACCAATACAATGAGGATGCAAGAAGCATTTTAGAAGATGGCTACAACATGGATTTTATGGCTATTGATGTGTTGACAGATATACCAAATTCAACAGAGCACAATGATGTTTCCAATTCTTCTACAAGCATTTTGGATCCAACACAATCAGTTACAAAAGGGAGGAAAGGGCATTTCCGAAAAAACAAGAAGAAGAGAAGCAGTGAAACGTTAGACACACATCCATCAAAGGAGTTTGGTTCAAAAACTCCTAATCCTAGATTATTTTAGTAATCGAATGAATACTTTTGAATCAAACTAATACTATTGTTTTGTAGTTTTTTAAATTGATACTTTGGCCATATTTATTTGATGCTTTGTTGGTAAAAAAAGTAATACTTCATGCACAAAAATTGATACTTTGTTGGTAAAAAGTGATACTTTATGCACATAAAGTAATAATGTTAAGTAAAAAAGTGATAATTTAAACATATACTTTGTTGGTAAAAAGTGATACTTTGTTAGTAAAAACCGATACTTTATTCATAAAAAGTGACACTTTAAACATATTTTTTGCTTGTGAAAGAAAAAAATATAAGACATAATCAATCATCCATGAAGTTTATTTGTAATGAGCTCAAATAATCAAACATATCGATTGTGCGATGCAAGCGTTGGAGTATTGGCAAACCTATCGAAAGAGGGAACGATGAAATTACACTTAGTGAAGCAAGAAAATACAATTTTATTTGTGACAAATATAACCATTGTTTTGGGGGTATGAGATTTTCAATTCAAATATAGACTGGGAGTTCCCATTCGAGTTATACTTTGTTGGGAAAAAATGATACTTTATGCACATAAGTGATACTTTTAAATAAAAAAGTGATACGCTTCACCTACGGTTGTACATATAACAAAAACTATGCAAGTATCATTTCCATACAAACACTAGTACCCATTACAAAAAAAATCGTACTTTCTTATTAAAAAGTCATACATTAAGCACGAAAGTGATACTCTAAGCACAAAAACATAAAACATGTTTTCCCCATACACAGTTGTACCCCATCAAGTATTAAACTTCAAAAAATCCAAAAAACTACAAAGAATTATACAAATCCCTTTAACCTATCAAGCATCACTACTGATAACATCCAAAAAGTATATTTATAGACTTAAAATATTAGTTCTAAATTACAATTCAAAACATCTTTTTGTTCTTTTTCTCCTTCATAGCTCCGAACAGAAGAACATCTTTCTCCATTTGAACTCTCTTTCATTCAAACGATGTAGGACAATCCTTGCATAATACGAAGCCCTCAACTTACGTCGTTCTTCTAGCTTCAATGACAAAGGGAAAAAATTAGTATACACAAAGGATTTTATTACATTAAACTTCAAAACAAAGAAAAAGATTCTTACCAGGCACAAATTTGGATCGGAGTACACACTACCCCTGAAGTTTTCCATGTGATGAATTAAAAAAATACCACAATCAATATTTTTCAAATTAATCTGCCATGAAAAATGGATATCGTTCAACTTCTTTAGCTTTGGGGTGCTGCTGCTCCTTCAAGAACACTAACCATTACATTACATTTAAGAACAACTTACATTTTCAAAAAATAGAAAATAATACAAGAAAATATAATTATTTACCACTAATTTTGCAAGATCCTCATAGTCAACAACAACATCTTCATGATGCACCATATTGTTAAGATATTGCACCTTTTGATCCACAAAGTTGATGACAGTGCCAAAGTAATGTTGCATAGCATACTGGTATAAAAATCTACATTTCCAACAAATAGAGACTTATCGTTTCATGTTAGAAAGTAAGTGCAAAAACGCAAACAAAATCAATCTTATCAAATCCACAGTACTCAGATATTTATAATTTCCTGACAACTTCAAGTGGTTACAGTAATCTCTCACATTTTTTGCATTATCCTGCTCTCCAACCTTATTGAACAACTTCTAAAGATACAACTGTTGTAAAAAAAAAATTGATTAAAAGAATGAAATACTTTTTTGAATCAATGTGGTACTATTATTGATAAAAGTAGTACTTACAGGGTGTTGGGCATTAAAATTAAAACATTTTGAGGCTCTAGGATCTTTATTAAACAATACATATCATACGTCTAAAATGCTTACATGGATCAACTTCGACGAGCTCATCGTTGAATCTCATCAAAGACAATAAAGTGAACCCCATCATGAGCAAAGATATTTGACCTAAATTTGGAAAACAAAATACAAAGTTAGTCAGAAAATTCAGAGTGATACGTTATTGGTAAAAATTGATACTTTATGCACATAGAGTTATACTTTTAAATTAAAAAGTGATACTCAAATTAAAATACTTTCAGCATACTTACTCTATCATTCGTTTGTGAGTAAAAAAGCAATAGTCAACGATATCTTTCTCTTTCTTGCTCATATGGTCAAGTGAATCTTTGTTTTTCTTCATAAATTGGCAATGAAAAATTTATCTCTCTGCAACAGGCCAGGGCTCATCCATGCACTCACTGTCTTTTTCCTCTGCCTCCCCGAAACCTCCTTCATCACCATCTCCAAAACCTCCTTCATCTTGAGAAAAAAATTCTTTATGAATTTCTTCACCAAACTTTTCAATATCATCCTCAGGTGCATTCTCAGGAGTGAGTAGGTCAAAATTTGGCATCTCATTTGCCAGATTTTTCATCATCTCAAATTCTCCACAACTTTATTGATGTACTCATGAAGTCTAACATCAGAAAAGAACTTCTGGCTCTCAGTCACCGGAGACTGTGAAGAACTTGCAATTTTTTTCTCTTGCTTCCCTTCACGCTTCAGATTGTTGAACATCTCCATGTGAAATTTGGTTAGAACATTGAAGTTCCTCCTGAATAGCAGAACTGCTTCATGGACATTCTACAATTATAAAAAAACAAAATAGTAAGTGAAAAAGTTTTACTTTTAAGGTTAAAAGTGATACTTTTAGGGGTGAAAGTGATACTCTGTATACTTGACAAATATCACCACATCTCACATCCATGCATAAAATACTTTTAGTATATACTTGATACTTTGATCCCTAAGAGTTATACTTTTAGGCATAAAACTGATACTACAATACTTGACATACAACACTCATACATGGAATACTTTTATCCCTAAAAGTGATATTTTATGAGCTAAAAGTAATACTTTTAGGGGTAAAATTGATGCTCTATACTTGAGAAATATCACCAAAAGTAGATTCATATCTAGTATACTTATATTAATAAAAATGATACTTTTAGACATAAAAGTCATACTATTAAGGTTAAAAAGGATATTCCATACTTAACAAAATCACTAAAGCATATACAAGCTTAGGGGTGGCAAATCGTGTTATTATGTCGTGTTTCGTGTCGACACGATAACAACAAGACATGATAAGGACACCCGCGAACACGACACGATAAAGATCTGCTCCGACACGAACACGAACACGAAAATTTTCGTGTCAACACGACAAGACACGATAAGTTAAAAACAAAAAAAATGATTTATATGTTAATACACGATAATAAATTACACGATATTACACGATATTACATGATAATACACGATATAAACATACATAATATTAGGTTATCGTGTCACTATCGTGTCACTAACAGGTAAACATGTCATTATAGTGCTCGTGTCGTGTCATTATCGTGTTACTAACAGGTAAATGTGTCATTATCGTGTCCTTATTGTGTTCGTGTTGTGTCATTATCGTGTCACTATCGTGTTCGTGTCCTTATCGTGTAAACACGTAAAAACACGAACACGACACAAAATTTTCATGTCCTTATCTTGTTGACACGATAAGGACACGAACACGATAAGGCTAAACACTAACCCGCTATTTTCGTATCGTTTTTTTGTCGTGCTATCGTGTCGTGTCAAAAATTGCCACCCCTATACAAACTTACATCTCTAGCCATTCTGTGCACCTCATCATCCGAAACCTCATCACATCTGGGTAGCTTCAGATTTATATAATCTGATGGATTCTCAACACCTTCATCATGCTGCTCGTCCTCAGTTTCTTCATCAGGCTCTTTCTCAATTTCTTCATCATCATCTTCATTTTATTCATCAATTTATTCGTCATGCTCTTTCTCATCACGCTTTTTATCAAGATGTACTTGTCATTTCTTCTGAGCTAACAGGGTATGTGTCAAGAACCCATTCACCCCGACCTAGCCCACCCCAACAAATTTTTTCTTGATTCTTTTTTCAATTTCTTAGCATCCCAATGAGAAATCGTAGGTAGATTGGTTGGTTCAAGATTGCCTCACCATTTCATTCTATGAAAATATAGAATCAAGAACACAATAACGTAACCACTAACATATCTTGCACTCGGATTCTCGTTATACTTGTTCACTCCCACACACAACTTTTTCAAAATGTATGAAAACCAGTCGTACTCTTTTATTCTATTCACATCATCCAACATTTTATACAATTCAAATCCACCTTCCTATTGCTCCTTGTGTCAAAAACACGACAAATAATAAATAACAAACAATCTCTTAAAATCATTACCACCATCCAATAACATACTAAAAACATTCTTCAAACTAGGCACTAAACTATCACCATCAATGCCACAATTCTCATTCAACTCATCCATAATAACAACGCACTCCCCGCTTAATTTCACAATCAAACTGTCCTTTCCCTAGATACTAAAAAGACATCCTGAATATCGCCAGTAGTAACGCCATATTATCAAATCTCAACATTTGACTGGTCCCATTAATATTTTTACCAGCTTTCTCACCATATTCATAGGGAATGTGACTCAATTGAAAACTTCAACAAACCCCCAAAGCCTATGTTTTTTTTATGTCTTTCTTTTGTCTACTACCAAACTACTCTTGAGGTTTACATTGCAAAATGAAATCTCTGCAATTAAATATGACATATTTATCAGAAAACATCTTATAATTAACACATTGTTCACATAGAAAATTGTATTGATAGCAGAAAATACATTTTTACCTAGCTTTCTTCTTTTTCTTGCCACCTTCCCCCTCGTCCACTACAAAAAGTGTTAATGTAAAAACATGACAAAAAAAAATTATTACTAAAAACACTATATATTACCTTTCTTGATCACATCTTTCTTTATTTTTTCCAAATCCTCATCTTCTTTCCAATATTTTGATCCTCCTCGTCAATTTCTTATTTCTTCGGTTTTACATCCTTATCAACTTTCCTTTTCCCAGCAACACCTTTCCCTTTTTCTGCCTCTACTCTTTTTCCATCTCCAGACTTCCGGGCTTTACTTTGTAATACCCTTTTTTTCTTTCTACTTTCTTTTTTTTATCCGTATCCGTAGAAACTATTGCTAATTCATCAACCATGTAATTCCCTACGAAAACATATGGAACACTATATCATTAAAAAATCATTATACATTTTACATACAATGTGATACGTTTTATATGAAAATTTATACTTTTTATATAAAAAGTGATACTTTTCATAGTATTACAAAATTATGTAAGCAACATAATAAAAAACACATGTAATACTTTGTTACAACAACTGATACTTTCACGACCAAAAGTAATACTTGTAAGGGCAAAAGTGATACTATACATTTACATAAGAACTTCATAAACACAATGGCACTTCATATGCGAACTACAGAAACCTAAAATACATCTAAAACACATGCTCGAATTAGACCCATAGTATACACTTCAATACAAAAATATATGGAACACAATATCATTACAAACTTGATACTTTTTACATACAAGGTGATACTTTATATATAAAGTTATACTTTTTATTAAGTGATACTTGTTATATTAAAAGTGATACTTTTCATAGTATTACAAATTTATGTAAATAACATAATAAAAAACAAATGTAATACTTTGTATACAACAGCTGACACTTTTACGACCAAAAGTAGTACTTGTAACAAAAGTGATACTATAAAATTTATATACGAAATACATAACCCTGAAATACATGTAAAACACATGTAATACTTTGTGTATAACAACTGATACATTTACGACCAAAAATAATACTTGTAAGGTCAAAACTGATACTATACATATACATGAGAACTTCATAAACAATGGTACTTCGTCAAACCTAAAATACATCTAAAACACATGCTTGAATTAAACCCATAGTATACATTTCAGTTGAAAAAAACATGCTAAAAAAACTCTAATAAAATATGAACTGAAATTTAAACCCTAACATACAGAAATTAAACCCTAACATACATAAATTACCACGGTTTAGAGAACCAAAATATCCATGAAACGACTTTCAAAATAACTAGAGAACCAAAAGAATCGAAGAAAAAAAACGAATGAAAAAATTACAGAAATTGAAGGAAAACCTAGTTTTGCTTTCAAACTTCGAATCACTATGCTCGATATCAACACACGCTCACATAAATCATAGAAATAGCTAGAGAACAGACGATTTTGATAGCTTAATCGACGGTTTCGGAGATGTGGGCGAGGGTTGAGAAGTCATGGGTGATGGTTTATGTTTCGTGCGAGTAGGGATGGCAAAATGACCCACCCGTAGTGCCGACCTTGCCTTGACCCGTGTTATTTTTTTATTTTTTTAATATATTTACTGTATATTTTACAAGTATATTATATAAAATAATATAGTTTCATGTATTAAATATTATATTTAACATATATAATGATAAATTTTATAAATAATATGCATTTATAATACAAAATATAATGTCAAAAATTATTAATAATATAAAATATAAGATAAAAATATAAGAAAAATAAAAAAATCAAAACGGGGTGGCCTTGCCCGCCCGCGGATGGGACGAAACGCAGTGCGGATATTGAGATACCCGTCCCGCCCGTCCCATTGCCATCCCTACGTGCGAGAGAATTCAAGAGAGAGAGAGAGAGAATAGGAGAGTGAGAATAGAGAATCAAAATAGACGTGGAGTAGGGGCGGGTTGGACTAGTAGTTCGATCCATGGGTTGCGGGTTTCGGAGTGCGGGTTTGGGCTCCATCTCACGGATCTATATCCGTGAGACGGTCTCATATAAGTTTTTGTGTTTAACATATATGTACTGCACATTTAGCACTATTATACTGCATATTTAACATATATGTACTGCGTATTAAAATTGCCAAACAAAAATATGTGAGGACCGTGAATTAAGTAATCGAGTTATATGGTAAATGGCTAATCTACCCTTGTTCAATTAAAATAAAAAACGCTTAAAAATTAATTAAATCTAAACCTTTGAAAAAATGGGCCAATATAACTGTCTTACCCAAGGAGGGTGTCATTTTAACCACACCCTATATAGATATATGTGTGTGTGCGCGCACACGAGAGATATGGGCCAATCGACTTTATAGGAACGTCTAACCGATTGAAACAATGATCTAATGACTCAGTTATTAATCCATTAATCCAATTTTGTGTCCGCTTCGAATTTAAAAACATTAACTACTACGATTTGAGCTCTACAACAAAACATTTTTCATAAAAGAAAATGGGATTCTATTGAGAATCTGCATTTTAGATCTGGAAAGTATGGTAATTGAAACCCAAATTTGTCCAATTCATCGACAAATTTGGATTTTTAAATTGTCTGGAATTTGACTCGAAAATCAAAAATTCAATTCGATTAGATTCAATTCCAATAATTAAGAACAGAATTTTTGCGCACATCAAAGATCGCATCGGCGCATAATACTGGTGGAATGATCGCTCTCTCTCTCGAAAGGCCGAAAGAAATTCTCATAAAATCATGCTCCAATCCATCCCCGTATATGCGATGTCCTCGCTTTCGACTCCCGCTCTTATTTCGGACATTCACTCCATGATCGGGTCCTACCGGTGGGGATCAAACCCGACAAAAGAAAATACATTGGGTATCATGGGCGGCCCTCACGCATGCGAAATCTCGGCGGACCGGGCTTTAAGGACCTTGATTTTTAATTTGGCTATGTTAGGCAAAAGCGGGGCTTGGCGTCTTCTCACTCAAATGTCTTCCTATCGCCCGGTCCTTTAGGCTAAATACTATCCCTCGTCCGTTTCATGGAAGCCAAACTCGTAAATTGCCCATCCTGGACCTGGAGAAGTATTATTGAAGCCCAAGACTTCTCTTGGTTGGTTGTAGAAAGCAAATTTACTCAGTCGTACTACTCGGTTTGGGGTGACCGCTGATCCCTAAACCCCCAAACTTTACCTCCTCCTCAACTTCGAATCTACTCCTAACGCAAGCACAACGCCCTATTAAATTCATCCCAAGAACTATTGGAACACAACGCTAGTTAATCACATATTCTCGGAAGATGAAGCGCGCCTTATTCTGGAAATTCCGGTGTCACTCACGGCTCAAAACGATAAGTGGACATGGCACTTTTCTAAATCAGGCAAATACACCATCAAGTCGGCATATCACACCATCCTCACGCACACGACATTTTTCCCTAATTCAATTCCATTAGTTCTTCTAGCTCCTTTCGCCCGAACCCGATATGGAAGAAACTATGGAAATTTAAAATCCCGAGTCGCATTCTCCACTTCTCATGGCGATTTTTAATGGATTCTCTGCCCTCCCCGTTGAATTTGGAACGTCGGGGTATCGTCAATCAGTATGTCTGCCCACTTTGTCGATCAAATGCACTCTTCATTGACCCATTTGTTCTTTCTTTGCCCAACTTCATCTAGTATCTGGTACATGGCAGGGCTTAGCGAGGTCATCCACACCTTTACTCATCCAGTGGCGGATATTTGGGCTAGAATTTGCTCTCCAACACACCATCTCATGTTGGAGAATTTTTCTTAGCCCTTTGTAATGCTATTTGAGTACGCCCAAACTTGCAAATTTTCGAAGATACCTAATCGCAGTCCCATATTTTGGTTGCCGGAGTTTCGCACATGCTTCACTCCTTCCGTGCAGCCAACACTTGGCCCGAACACGATTCTTTATCCCACCGCTCCACCATTTTCGACAAGGCCCCCCGGGGTACCCACATCTTCTTTGACGACGCTGTTTCGCTCCCTAGAACTTGTGCTGGCATCGGAGTATATGTTCGGGATTCTGAAGGTATCTTTGTTCATGGATTGGCCCGAAAATTCCCCGGAATTTCTAATCCCCTCGTGGCGGAATCACTGGCCCTGCGAGAAGCCTTGCTTGTAGCCCACATACTTAAGCTTAATTCGGCCTCTATCATTGGGGACTCTGTCTCTGTACTTCTTGCGGCGAAGAAAGATGCAGACGTCGAACAAGTTTGCCTCAGCATATATGAAGATATCTGGTATTTCATCTCTTCTTATCAGACACTTAGTTTATTTTGGATCAGTAGAAATTTTAATTCCATAGCTCATGAGTTAGCTCAGTTTGCAAAACATTCTAACTCTATGTCTACCTCATGGGAGGATGTTATGGACTTTTTGTCTCATTCGATGCTGGACGATTTCCAGCAATAATATATTACCTTTTCCTTTCAAAAAAAAAAAAAAAAAGAACAGAATTTTTGAATTGGAGCTTTCAAATGCCTATTCAATTAATTCGACTCGGAAAAAAATGAAGCATTCAAATTCGATTGCATAAACAGAAAAGGGGGAAGAGTAGTGGAGCAAAAACCTAAGGTCCTAAGACTATTGGTTGAAACTTCCAAACTTTGTGAATCTGAAACGCGTGGTGGCAGTGGGTGGGGAACAAGGTCCCCCAATAATTCACAAGTACCCCAGCAAGTTGCATTATCATCTTCCACTTTAGATCAGATTACCATTTTTCCACGTTTCTAATGTTTGTCTTCTTTTTTCTTTTAAAACTTTTAATATTAAAAAGGCAAAATTACAAAATTATTCATGCAACTAAAAGGTGGATGAAAAAGGTCCTTCAAAATTTTCAAATGACAAAATAGTCCTATAACTATGTATGATTTTGCAAAATAGTCCTGCAAAATGTATGATTTGCAAAATAGTCCTGTAACTGGTACTTGAATATCATATTTGGTCTTAATTTCATCAGAAATTGGAAGTTACATGTGTCGCTCACGTGATCGAAATCCTATAAAAATTCAAATTGCCAGGACTAAAATTGAGACTCAAGTATAAGTTACATGACTATTTTGCAAACTGTGCAATTTGCAGGACTATTTTGTAATATCGTACATAATTACAGGACTATTTTGCAATTTGAGTATTTTACAGGACCTTTTCGCAACCGCCTTTTAATTACAGGACTAATTTTGCAATTTTGCCTATTAAAAAAAGAGAAAAATATTTACACATCCAAACTATAGTGTTTTTTTCACGCTTTGCCTTATAAACATTATTTTTTAGAGGTAATTTCTTGTTAGACGGTCTAACGGTTAGACAAATCCAACCTAATGAATCTATCCGAACCAACCTACTGGCCCAGCAACCAGAAGAATATTAATACTTTTTAGAGGACCTACTAATACTTTTTAGTGAGACTACTAATACGTTTTAGTAGAGAAACTACTAAAAACCTTTCAAGGAAAAACTAATATTTATTCAGGAGAACTAATAAACTATAACATTTTAGGAGGTTATTAACTATATTCAAGTAAACAACATAATAACACTTTCAGAGGGATTAATAATAATACTTTTTCTGACGAAACCTAGTACTTTTTTGTGATCTAGTGATATTATATCACTGTCCAATCTTACAAAAACTAACACGTTTAAGTGAATTATGTACTAACACTTTTCCGATGGACTGTTAATATATACATTCCAAATTGAATGCTAATTTCGGTCCATACTAATAAAATAAAAACCTCACTGGGTCGGGTTTTGGATCCGCCTAATAGATTTTGGCCCGTTAGACCGCCTGAAAAGAATTTTTGTCTATTTTTATACTTTATTATCTAAACTAAACTACACGAGATTTAAACTTTGTCATCTGGACCCATCAAGTGGCATTCATCAAGACTCCATCACATGCAAGACATAGTTCATTGTTTAATGTGGCAAACCAATATTCTAACTTTCCAAGATTAGGCTCAAACAACTGGAATTGAACATATTGAGAAATCAGCTGGAACTGGAGCAAACTGTGCTCGAATAAAAAGTTTGTCTTGCAACTTGCTAGTAACTGAATCCATGTACCGACGAAATATTCTGCCATGGGGGTGCTCCATATGGTAATTTGCAAATCTTGTGTTGCTCAAGTGGTAATATATACATAATATCTATAATTTTTTTTTTGAGGAAACATAATATCTATAATTATTAATATGACAAAGTGTGGAGAAAAGCTAGCTAGAATTTGGATGCATGTGCATACATGTTTATTGTTTTCCTTAAAAAAATTACGTGCATATCTTTTGTCATTGCAAACAATTCTGCATAGAGGTGGAGTGGATACATAAACTATATACTATTGAAAATTATGAAGTATATCTTTTTGAGTTCTCATAATCAGTTTATATAATTGCTCCGATTTTTGGTTTACAATCAAGGATGATCATAACGTGTCCGGATACTAGATTGTTTCAAGGCAAAAACTTGCGTGAGACGGTCTCACGGATTTAGATCCGTGAGACGGAAGCCTTACACAAAGTTTTAAAGGTTTTTTTTTTAGATTTTATTTTTCTTAGGGTTTATATTTGTTTTTTAAGGGTTTATTTTGTTTCTTGGGTTTATTTTTAATTGATTTAGGTTTTTAGGATTTTTAATTTTTTTTAGGGTTTATTTTTTATTTTTTGGGTTTATTTTTGTTTTTCGGGTTTATTCTTCATGGTTCATGTTTTTAAGGTTTATTTTTGTTTTTTCATGGTTCATTATTATTTTTAAATTTATTTTCATGGTTCATGTTCTCAAGACGGAGAACTTAGGAGGTCCGTCTCACGGATTTAGATCCGTGAGACCGTCTCACAAGAGACTTGCTCTTGTTTCAAATGTGTTGATTTTTTTAGACAGATTCTGAGATTTTGTCAAAAAACAAAAGATAGATTTTGAGATTTAAAAAGTATTTAGATATTGTGTCGGATGTTATAATTTCAACTCTTTCGCCTAGTTAGATTCATAAGATATATGATTACGAGTGATGTGGCGTACGTATACTTTTCAAATAGTCACGAGTGTTCTAAATTAATAAAATTTGTAATATACAAAAAATATATTGATGCAATAATTTTTTCAACTTGTATTATGTTTTAAAAAAACAATTATTCATAAATTTTATAACTTGGATGATATTTAGCATAAATATAAAGGCAAAAACTTGTGTGAGACGGTCTCACGGATTTAGATCCATGAGACGGAACCCTTACACAAAGTTTTAAAGGTTTTTTTTCATATTTTATTTTTCTTAGGGTTTATATTTGTTTTTTTAGGGTTTATTTTGTTTCTTGGGTTTATTTTTAATTGATTTGGGTTTTTAGGATTTTTAGTTTTTTAAGGGTTTATTTTTTAATTTTTGGGTTTATTTTTGTTTTTCGGGTTTATTCTTCATGGTTCATGTTTTTAGGGTTTATTTTTGTTTTTTCATGGTTCATTGTTATTTTTAAATTTATTTTCATGGTTTATGTTCTCAAGACGGAGCCCTTAAGAGGTCCGTCTCACGGATTTTGACCCGTAAGACCGTCTCACAAGAGACTTGCTCAAATATAAATATTTTTTGAGTAGATAGTGATTACTCATTATATTGTTTGAATTAGCTAAACATATATGGTGTAGTACCAGTATCCTTCTAAATTATTAATCATAAGCATTCTTCTTATATTGAATGAACTGAACATATGTGGTGTATTAGGAATGGGAGAATTTTATAATAGGACCCAAATTTAAGAAAATCTATTATTTCAAGATTCATAATTTCAACCTTCTGAAATTAAAATCCAATTTTTTTTTCCTCAAATTGGGCTCTCTCTCAAATTTTGGGTTCTCACTTCAAGACCAAAATTTCAACATTCTTAAATCAAGACCCAATTTTTATTTTTTTTCTCAAATCAGGCCCTCCCCCAAATTTTGAGCTTTCAATTCAGGTTTTAAAATTTAACAAAAAGATATATTAATTTAATCTATCACACCGGCCACAAAAAATTAATTTTCTTTCTCTTTTTATTTTTTTGCTCATTCCTTTTTTCCTAATCGATACTTGTTTTAAACTGTAAAATTCAATCATAATTTGGAAATCTTATTTTTTTTAGTAACTAAAAAATATTTTACTACTTCTTTTTCATTCATAATTTGGTATATCTTATTTTGTTTAGTAACCGATAAATATTTCACGGCTTTTTTCATCTTGTTAGCTACATACATTTATATTTATAGATCTTTGTTTCTACACGTTAAATAAAATTGATAATAAGTATGGATCACGTAAAAAAGAATGAGCGAAAAAACGAAAAAGAGGAAGAAAAATAATTTTTGTGGTTGACGTGATAGATTACACTAATATTTCTCTTTTTGTTAAATTGGACCGAGAACCGAAAATTTGGGGGAGGGCCATGTTTGAGAAAATAAAAATAAAAATTGGGTCTTGATTTGAGAAGGTTGAAATTTTGGGTCTTGAAGTGAGGACCCAAAATTTGAGGGAGAGCCCAATTTGAGAAAAAAATAAAAATGTGATCTTGATTTGAGAAGGTTGAAATTTTAGGTCTTAAAATGATAGATTTTCTTAAATTTGGATCCTATTATGAAATTCACCCTATTACGAATATCCTCTAAATCACAATAATTATAAGAATTTTCCATGAATTATATGACTCGGTTTCAATGACTCAACATGTATATCATACTATCACCTAGTATTTAAGGATAAATTGCATTTTTGGTACACTAACTTAAGGTCAAGTGCACTTTCGTCCACTAATTCCAGGGTGTGGCAAATTAGGACACTAATTTATAATTTTTTGCACATTGAGTACACTTGTTGTCGGAAATCGAAAATCGAATCGATTTCCGACAACAAGTGTTCTCAATGTGCAAAAAATTATAAATTAGTGTCCTAATTTGCCACACCCTGGAATTAGTGGATGAAAGTGCAACTGACCCTAAGTTAGTGTACCAAAGATGCAATTTAGCCATCAACAAAACTTTGCCTACATTACAAATTGAGGTTGAATGCTTTTTTTTTGTTGATAACTCAGCTTCTGTCCTTATGCTTGACAATGCCCGAAGACAACAGCTCCTGCCCCTCATCACTGCTATCAAGGTAAACCACGGGATGTGCACGCGTCTTTGCGGTGTTATGTTAGGGGATCGCGAACGTCACTACAACATAAGTGACATAAGGTAACACCCAAAAACTGTTACATAATAGCCATAAAATATTACTACAGATTATATGTATCACTTTTATAGTGACGCACTTGCCCCTGCTACCTGTAGTATACAGTATCATTTTTAATAGTTTTAGTGATATTTTTTCTAAGTGTTACATTAAGTACTCATCTGTTGTAACACTTTAAAAAAATAATTATAAAATATTACATATGAGTCTAATGCAACACTTTTTTGTCAAAATATAACACATTTTTTTTGGCAAAATATAACATTATTTTGTATCACTTTTAGCACTTTTCCTGACATTTAACAAGAAGCATCGAATCCGAGACCTATATTGTTTGGAAATGACAATTTCTCACTGAGCTAAGTTGATTCTTATTGCATCTTTTGTTTTGCTTTTTATACACACACACACACACACACATATATATATATATATATGCTTATATATATATTAAAAATTATACTATATACTATATGTATTAAAATTATATTATACACTATATTATCATATACTATATATTAGAAATTATATTATATATGAAAGAACATAATAAAAATAAATAAATAAAAAATCAAATACGGATTGATATTTCCATTGGTAAAATAAAACGAAGTATAGAAATAAAAAAATATCAACGGAAAAAATCCATAAGTAATTACCGACAACATCGTAATTTATTTTTAAAAAAAGGTTACCGACGAAATTAGTTCCATTTGGTAAAATTAAAAATGTTAAATAAGTAATAAATTAACCTAGAGATTTTTTCGTGGATATTACGACGAAATTAATTACATTGCTAATTGTTTTCTTTTTTTTTTTTAAAAAAAAAGCTAATTTGCATTTTAAGTAGACTAAATTAGGGTTGCACTTTCGTCCACCAATTCCAAGGTCTGGTAAATTAGGACACTAATTTATAATTTTTTGCACATTAAGTACACTTGTTGTCGGAAATTGAAATTGGGGAAAAATTTCAGGTGAAATTTTCAGTTTCCAACGACAAGTGTACTCAATGTGCAAAAAATTATAAATTGGTGTCCTAATTTGCCATACCCTAGAATTAGTGGGCGAAATTGCAACTGACCTTAAGTTAGTGTACCAAAAATGCAATTTAGCCAGTATTTAAACAATGAACTTGTCAAACTTTTACCTTGAGGGGGAGG
The DNA here is from genome assembly GCA_016081115.2 of Rehmannia glutinosa. Taxonomy (NCBI): domain Eukaryota; kingdom Viridiplantae; phylum Streptophyta; class Magnoliopsida; order Lamiales; family Orobanchaceae; genus Rehmannia; species Rehmannia glutinosa. Next base: position 90,013,683 of record CM071936.1, on the reverse strand, counting down.
GGGGGTGGCGGGGGAACTGAGTAGCAGCTAGCTTCATTATAAATAAATTTTCATGGAGAAAAACAATCTCTCTTTGTTTCTTCTATGTTGTCTTTTTTGTTTTGTATATGCTTCTGAGACACTCTCCAAATCAGTTGGCCAGAAACAAGTAAGTTGGTTTTTTTTTGGTAAACAATGTTAAAATCATGATTGATTTGTTTGGATTGAAATATATTATGTTACCCCAGACCAATAATTGGTGCGTAGCACCAACAAATGCTACACTTGATAAGTTGCAAGGATTTAAAGACTACACTTGTGGAATAGTGGACTGTACATCCATTCAACCAGGCAGTACATGTTTTGTTCCCAATGACTTATTAAATGATGCGGATTTCGTTCTAAATTTGGTCTATAAAAATCGTGGCATGTGTAACCCTGATGTCGGCGCTATAATGGGAAACGATCCTTGTAATCTCTCTATCTCTCAATATACATATCCACATATCTATCTATATCTATATATATACATATAACATATACATATGTATGTGTGCATGCTTGATTTCGGTAGCTATCATTACTTATGAGCCATAAATAATTTATTTTGTGCTTGTGTTGATGCAGCTTATGGAGATTGCAGGTATCTGAAAGGATTCGAAAGAAACAGTATAAAAAGCATTGAGCAGGAAAACATTATCAATGGAACAATAACTGAACTTTTTGTGTTGCAGCTTTTTTGATGATTTCACAATGATGGATATATCTTATATAGATCCTAAGGATCATTCTAGATACAATACAACTGTAATCTAATGACTTTATATCTAAGATGATCCAACGGTGTATAATGAACAGTACAAGGGCATATAGGCTGATTCATGTGGCCACTACTCTTGGCACGGTACGAGGATCTTCACAGCTGGAATACATCCCTTTGGTGTGTTGCTTGGTGTGTTGCTTGGTGTGTTATCATGCCCCCTCAACTCGAGCGAGCTCCTAGAGCAAATGTTCATCTTGTTACGGAGTCGAGCAAAGAGTTGTCCACTTAATGGTTTGGTTAGGATGTCGGCTACCTGATCAATGGCAGGAACATGTTGAACTGATATAACCTTATTAAGGACCTTTGCTCTGATAAATGAAGGTCCAATTCAATGTGCTTGGTCCGTGAGTGATACACAAGATTTGAAGATAAGGACTTGGCTCAAATATTGTCTGTCCATATTATACTTAGCTTTACAATTTTCATCCCAATTTCATTTAGGAGTGACTGTAGCCAAGCTCCTGTACTCTGCTTCCGTAGACGATCTTGACACAGTTGGTTGTTTTTTTGAGCTCCATGCAACTAAATTTTGTCAAAAATATACCCAAGTTCCTGAAGTGGATTTTCTATCATCATCAGAACCCCAATCAGCATCAGAGAACCCATTGAGGATCATAGGTGACCGAGATGTGAAGTGCAGTCCAAAAACAATGGTTCCAACAAGATATCTTAGAATTCTCTTCATGGCTTTCCAATGTGTGCTTAGAGGATTTTGCATATATTGGCTTATCTTGTTGACACTATAACAAATGTCATGTCAAGATATTGTGGCATATTGCAATGCTCCTGCCAAGCTTCTATAAAGGGAGGCTTCAGCTATAGCTTGACCATCATACTTGGACAAACTGGGACTAGAAACCATAGGTGAACTAAGTCCTTTTGCCCCCTCCATTCCAACTCTCTTGAGTAATTCCCTGATGTATGTTTCTTGAGTGAGTAATAGGCCATCCTTATTGTAGTGTATTTTTATGCCCATAAAATAATTTAACTGGCCAATATCCTTGAGAGAGAACACTCTATGAAAACCATCGACCAATTGTTGAATCTCTAAATTGGAACTTTCTGTGATGATAATATCATCCACATATGCAAGGACAAGAATATAACCTCCATTTTGACTTCTGTAGTAAAGAGAATTATCAGTCTTGGATGTGTTAAATCCAAAAGAATGTAAAACTTGAGTTAATTTGGAGGACCAGGCCTTGGATGCCTACTTTAGGCCATATAAGGACTTGTGGAGTTTGCAGACCAAATACTGACCATATGTACCCTTTTGTTCAAACCCCGAAACCTGTTGCATGTATAAACTTGTTTCTAATTCTCCATTTAAGAATGCATTGTCAATATTGAGTTGTCGAATAGCCCAAGAATTAGCAAGAGCTAAAGATTAAACCATCCTTATTGTAGCAGGTTTGACTACAGGGCTATATGTATTAGTGTAATCAATTCCCGCCTATTGAGTAAATCCCCAGGCAACCAATCGAGCCTTATGCCTTGTAATGGAGCTATCTGAATGCTTTTTCAATTTGAAAATCCACTTGCAACTGATAATATTTTTTTTTCTGGTGGTGTTTCAACAAGAGTCCATGTGTTGTTATTTATCAAGGTATCATATTCTCTCTTCATGGATGCCCTCCATTCAGGAAATTCAAGAGCCTCAGAGATATATTTAGGCTTTGTAACAGTTTTTAGAGCAACATCATAAGTCTTCGCCTTGCTGATGCCAGATTTGGATCTTGTGAGCATATGATGTCCACCTGCAACATTCTCAGAGTTTGAATTAGTATTGGAAGTAGGTAATGAGTTATTTTCAATTTGTAAGTCTATAGGTTATTCTTCCACCAGGAATTTGTGTGTGGGGTGGAATGGGAACAAGGGAATGGTGTGGGCTGGGGGGGGGGTATAGGAGAAGATTGGTCATGAGAAAAGTCAGGGGAGCTGGAATGGGGAGAATCAAATGGACAAATTGGATGGGCTGGAGTTGGAGGTGGATTGTAAATCAATGGGGGTGGTATATTTATCATCGATATTGTGTGTAGGTACAGTAATGAGAGGTGCAGAGTGAGTAGTCCATTCATTAGGACTGAGATCTAGCTTGTCATGACCGCTTTGAAATGGGAAAGTATTTTCATCAAATACAACATGTCTGGAAATAATGATCCTCTTACTGGGAAGAATGAATTTATATCCTTTGTACTATAGGCTGTATCCAAGGAAGGTACTAGGTGTGCTTCTAAACTCTAATTTATGATTGTTATAGGGCCTCATATGGGGAAAGCATAAGCATCCAAAGGTTTTTAGAAACTTATAGTTTGGTCTTTGACCTGTTGCCACTTCCAGATGTGTTTTGAAATCAAGAACTTTGGTTGGGGTTCTGTTAATGAGAAAGACAGCAATAGAAAATGCATCATCCTAATACTTTGAAGGTAAATGAGATTTAGCATGAAGGCAAAGGGGTGTTTCAACAATGTGTCTGTTTTTTCTTTCTGCAAGGCCATTTTGCTCAGTGTATAAGGACACGATATTCTGTGTGATATACCATTCTCAAGAAAACAAGTAATTAGGGGCTTATATTCAGTTCCACCATCACTTTGTACAATTTTTATTTTTCTGTTAAATTGATTCTCAACAAGAGATTTGAAGTGGAGAAAGGCTTGAACAGTATCAGATTTTAGCTTTAAGAAATATAGCCAAGTACACCTTGAATGTTGATCAATAAATGACACATAGTAGGAATAGCCATTGATAGATTTAACAGGAGAAGGCCCCCATAGATCAGTATGTATGATGTCCAATAATCCATGACACATTGATTCAGAAGAATGGAAAGGAAGTTTATGACTTTTGCCTTGTAAACAAAAGGAACAAACATAATTTCTTGTATTGTCATCATAAGAAATGTTATAGCTTTGAAGAGCTTTCTTAACAACATCAATATTGGCATGACCAAGTCTAGAATACCACAAATATAGACTATCTTTATTCTGAAGTTCTAGAGGACTGATACTAGGGTTGGTGACAGGTTGGGGGTGAACATATAGACCATTTCTAACAGTCCCTTTGAGCAAAGTCTCCCCTGTGAGTTTGTCTTTCACAATGCAAAAACTAGAGTGAAATTCAAAATAAACATTATTGTCTCTAGCAAATTATGAAACACTAAGAAGATTCTTGGTGATTTTGGGAACGTGTAACAAGTTTTTGAGAATAAAACAATGGTTAGAATCATTATGTGGTGGCTTAACTATAGAAGAACCAATATGAAATATACTCAAATTTGTTCCATTGCCCATTTGAACTATGTCTTCTCCTTGATAATCAGAGTCTATGCTCAAATTGCTCAGGTCAGAAGTAACATGATTGGTGGCTCCAAAATCTGGGAACCAATAAGTTTCTTGGAGAGAATCAGTTGTACTGTTGCTGCCAACAAATTTGCAGAAGGTCCATTGCTTTGGTATTGAGAGTTGTTTCCAGCATTTTGTCCACCAGGTGTATAGTTAAGGTCAGCTCTGTAAAAACACTTGTCTGCCGTGTGATTGTTTCTATGACAAATCTGGCAACTTCTCCTGGAAAGGAGTTTCTTCCTCTGCCCCTGTTCACATTTCCTCTATAGTTGGATATTCCTCCCCTGTTGTTAAAAGGATAGCTATTTCCCCTTCCTCTGTTGTTGTTGTTGTAGAAACCTCCTCATCTTCTTGCAGTCTGGCATTGAGTAGCTGATTGACATGTATTTTGCATGTATTTTGGGCTTAATATTGGCTAGAATGTGTTGGTATGCATGCATTATATGAGTTAATAGGGTTATATTCATGTTTTGTGGAAAAAGATTACGCTTTGCTCGTTTTGTAGGAATTTATCTATAATTGTAGCATTTTTGCAACAATTCGGAGCATTGCAATCGCCAATATTTGATGTAAAGCACGAAGTTTGGAGTCGAGTCGAGAAGAAATCGGACGAACTGGGCGAAAAACGGAAGAAAATAACCGAGTACGAGTTGCTACAAGTGAGCACGGGCAGGGCGTGCTCCCTAGCATAGCCCGTGCTCAACCCAAACATCAGGCCTGAAGGTTCGACATATAGCATGGGCAGCCCGTGCCATACAGCGCGTCCCGTGCTCCATTCTGCAAGTTAGGCAATTCATGCGGCACCCAACCCGTGCTCCTCTGTGGGAAAAATAGAGTTTGATTCGTTTTCAACTAGGTTTTCGACCCAAACAAAGTATAAATAGACACGGGGCGGCCACAAACAAAGACATGCTGAATTTTACCCTAAAAAGCAGAGAAAAGAGCAATTCCCCACTGGAGATTCGGAGAGATCGATCAAGACCGCAACGACACCTTCGAGGATTGGAGATAGATCGAGAGATCGTCATCATCCCTGAGTCACTCATTCCATAGTATCATTGTTTTTCAATTAGTTTAGACATGAACATTAATAATTTGTCTATGAGTTATTTCTTTTCTATGTCTGGCTAAACACTTTGTGATTCCCGGGTTTGGGAGTAGGTTAATGGATACTTTTATTTGATGATTCATTGAATTCAAAGTTAATATTTTCCAACTCTATTCATGTACTTTGCTTTAATTCTTGTTTTATCAAAACGCGTTTGGTTTAACTTGTTTGATATATTGATTCATAATTCAAATAGATGAGTTTCAATATTAGATCTATGAGTACTTGACATGAATAGCTTGCATGATTGAGAAGTCTGTGAATATTCGTGAGGCCTTTTAATCCTTTGATCTTTTGGGAGTTGGATATCTCATGTTGAGTAGAGATGCTAGCATAGATATTCCAATCAACGTTTTTACATGCATCTCGAGAGAGAGGGTAAATTAATTTTGTGATTGGTGTATAGAGAAGAATACATTTAACTTTGGTTTGACTAATATGATAATACAAGGGGATATTAACTGAAACCATAACCCAAGAATCCATCCATTCATACTTGATCTTTCAATCAACTCTTTGCTTTATTTCTTTTAGGATAAATTTCTGCTTTAGTGTTAATAAAACCAATCCATCTCAAATTCGATAGTCTAAATAAAAATAAGGCTATTATAATCCAGTAATTAGTACATTAATTTATTAGTCCCTGTGGATTCAACCTTGCTAACCCTATTCTATAAACTGCACCGTACACTTGCGGTGAAGCTAATAAATAAGGCGAACAGTAGCATCATTGACTATGGGGTTAGATCCCTCTGTGCCAAACTAATTATGATTGACACCTCCATGGCTTTCTTGTCTGTTTTCATAACTCAGAAGTAATGTATGAGCTTCTCTTAAGGTACAAGGTTCGACTCTTGAAGTGATGGAGACAACAATAGCATCATATTCATTCCCTAGGACTGTTAATATGTGCATGACTTGCTCAGTGTTAGTCATCTTTTGTCCAGCAACAACAATGGCATCACAATATGCCTTTACCTTGTTTAAATGGTCTCTCATAGACATGCTTCCTTTCTTCATGGTTGACAGTTGCATTTTGTGTTGCATAATCTTTGCTTGTGAGTGGCTGGCAAAGCAAGTTTCAATGGAATCCCAGATTTCCTTAGAGCTGCCTAATCCAACAGTACTGACAAGTATAGATTCTGAGAGAGATGAGAGTAACCATGATGCAAGGAGTTGGTCTTGCCTACTCCAAACTACATATTCAGGATTCAAAATTTTTTCCAGTCCCTGAATCATCTGATGAGAACTGAGGGGGAATACTGTTGTGCCATTAATAAAAGATTCCAACCCATAACCTTTGATGGCTGTCAACACTTGTTTCCTCCATATTAGATGGTTCCCTTCATTGAGTTTAACTGTAACTAGCTGACCTTGAAGACAGATAGGATGAAGATAATCTGTAAATGGATTTGTGGTCATGGTTGATCCTTAGAGAGAGTAAAATAAAAAAGGATGGCCCAGAGTCCAGGTTTATTCAACCTGAAGCTCTGATACCATGAAAGGATTTCGAATGAAACAATATAAAAAGCATTGAGCAGGAAAACATTATCAATGGAACAGAACTTTTTGTATTGCAACTTTCTTGATTATTTCACAATGATGGATATATCCTTAAATAGTTCCTAAGGATCATTCTAGATACAATACAACTGTAATCTAATCACTAAATATCTAAGATAATCCAACGGTTTAAAATGAACAGTACAAGGGCATATAGGCTAATTCATGTGGCCACTACTCCTGGTACGGTACGAGGAATCTTCACAGCTGGAATACATCCCTTTGGTGTGGTGCTTGGTGTGTTATCAGTATCCATGATTGCGAATGAGATTCAAGAATAAGCGGATATTGTGAAAGAACGATGAGATGAAAGTCAACAATATTTATACTAAAATAATATCTTGAGCGATTCTAAATAATATGTAGTATTATGAACTAACTTTGTTATCAATATAAATCGAATGCACTAGAGGGTCCGTGTTCACATCTAAACTTTAGAGCTTGTTACCGACCAATCATCTTGTTCGCCAAAAATATTTTAGATCATACAACTGCAAGTGTACAATGTAGTTTATAGAATAATGGCAAGCAATGTCGTATTCCTCAAGGATTGATATTCAAAATACTTAGGCTATAATAACATCATATTCCAATTTTATTGAAGCGACCGAGAATCAAGTTTAATAATAAAAATCAAAAATTAAAGTAATAAACTAAATAAATTTGCGAACCCCACAAGTATTTTCAATAACTACAGGAGCAACCTTAGGCACATAATCTCAATATGTTTCTTCCATATTAAATGCAATTAAAGTTTTAGAAACCAATTCATTGCAATTCTATGGTTCAATTCCTAAGTTAGTCTATTCCCCCTCCCGGACAGCGCATAAACAATAGATTAATAATAATTATAGGTCTCCCGACTTAATACAACCATTATTAACTCCCAAAAGATCTATGAATTGAATGACTCCCCACAAACAGTTGTAGGTCTCTCGACTCGATACACCCGTTTATGTCTGAATTCGATTTTCGTCTTTGTTAGAACTCCTCTTCCGAATTTCACACTAACGAATATGAGATGCTAATTATTGATCAGATAAAAAGCAATTAAAAATAAACACTCGAATTCATAAAATAGAAAGCATGAATTAATTAAGAAAATAAATAATCATATTTAACATGAATCCACAATTTCTATTATACCACTAAGATCCGAAAGATATGCCAAACATTGATTAGAAACTTATAGAAAATTCAAATCAACATTATGACATCGTTTAAGCATAGATATGAGATCTTTGACATAGAAAGAAAGCCCCTTTTTGTCAGGATGGTTCTCCTTCCAAGACTTCGAAGCTCTTGTGCTCCCGCAGATGCGAAAGACTTGTGGTGTTTTTCGCGATCTAGCCTTCCTCTCTAAGAATATCTTCGATTCTTGTGTTCCTGTGTAATTTGATGTATTTTCTCTGTATGAAGTGATATATTTTCGTGCAAGCCTTGAGTCCCTTTTATAGATGCTTGGAGACATCACTTTTAGAGTTGGAATGGAAATAGAACTCCGAAAAATGCGTCGTGACAGAGTCTCACACGGCCTGGCCGTGTGGTCAGTTGTATAGCCTTCCCCACACGGTTGTGTGATCTCGCACGGGCTGGTGATGCGGTGCGATGCGATACCCTTTCCCACACGCCCGTGTGGGTTCACACGGTCCGACCGTGTGACCCTGGTTCCATCCCCTATTTTCCCCACTTCACACGGTTGTGAGGTTTCACACCGGTATTTCCACACGGCCGTGTGACACTACATGGTCCGACCGTGTGAAGTGTTTTTGTCCATTTTCTTCGTCGTGTTGATCTTCTCTTCGCATTTGTCAATCTTAATCGGACATTCCAACTGATATTTCTTCGGTTTAAGCTTCGTTTCCTTTAAAAATTACAAGAATACACATTATCATGCCCTTTTAAGGAAACCAAGTAAAACATACTAAATATGTGTGTAAATGCATCAAATATATATCATTTTAAGCCCCAAAATGCATGTATATTTTACATACATTACATCTATTGTTATAGAAATGAAATAGAACAACACTAGTTATGTGTTACACGAGATTTATCAAAAGATAAAATTTTGACATCACAAATTTATTTGTGACAATTATAAGAGATTCAAAATACTAATTAGAAATATTAAAAAAGAAATTCAAAATTTAGAAGGATACAAATCGTTCATTCAAATACGAAAAACTTCTTTGTAACTACATTTTTGTTTTATTTTCATGTGAATCGTCATTTTATTTTTGACATTTAAATAATAATTTGTGCTAATTTTATTCATCAAAAGTATCCAATAAAAGTATCTTAATGCCCATAAGATTTAAATTGGTGGATAAATACTTTTTATTTAGTCTTGCACACAGTGTAGCTGGGTAAAACCACTTCAATTAAATTTGCATGATATTAGTATGCAACAAATAAATTATTATTAATTTTTTTGTGTGTCTTGGCTTGGAAAAATGATGCGACTTTTAAATTTAATTCTTAATTACATTGTTACAAATATTTTCACATTAAGCTTGTACAAATTAATTTTATATTGCAATGTCCAATATTTAAACTTTTGGCTATTAAAAGCTTACTTTGTTAACTGTGCTAATTTTATTAATAAAAAAAATTCAATAAATTTATCTTTCATTTTTTAGAGTAGCTTACTAATTTAGATTATATAGATAGGTTGTTTAGTTTATTTTTTACCTTTTAGATTATATATGAAAAAATATGGAAAAAATTGTTAATCATGGATAAATATGAAGTCGCCACGTGTAATTGAGATAATGAAGAGTTGCAATATGTCTCAGAATAGTGAGTGCTGACATGTGTCATTGTTATTTTTTCTTTTAGTATATACTAGAATAACACCCGTATATTACACGAGATTTGTCCAAATATAAAATTTTAGTGCCACAAATTTAAAAGATAGTGTAGATAGAATCCTTGATTTTTGAATTATTTGTTATCTTTTAAATTCAAAATATATATTCTAAACTAACATAGTATTTTTCAATAAAAATATATTCAGATAGATCTGATCAACATCGACTTTTCCAAAATAATTGTGAGCATTTTATATTTTTGATTGTTGATAAATTTATTATCTTTCAAATTTGTTATTCTTTTAATTTTGTACATAAGATTGCACATTGATAAATGTGAAGCTGCCATGTAGATTTAAGAGAATGAGAAGTTGATAAATATCCAAGATTAATGAGGTGATGACATTGTTTTTTCTTTTAGTATAAAGGGTTAATTTATTAATTAAAAACTTGTCTGCTATATAAAACAAATATGTATATATATACCTCATACATAAAATATAAATATGTTGGGGACATAATTGACTTTTCTTAGTTTCTCTTATTTTTAGTTATTTTACGCATTATTTAATTCAAAAATTACATTATTAGTTATTCAAATATTATTTAATCATTATTGGATCACATATATAATTATCTCAATATTTAATTAATTATAAAGTAAGTTTTCTCTTAATTATATTCAAGGATCATGCTACCCACCAACCCAGGTATTCTCTCCTTATTATTTGTAAGTATTCAAAATTATTTTAAGTTAATTACACTCAATCATCATTTTCTTTGCTCTGGAATTATTCTCCTATCGGTATTGTCTTGAGCGTTGGAGAGGTCTTCCTGGAAAATCCCAATATCTTTTTTCAACATTTGGTGAATTATTGGATGAGATGGAAGTTCCAACAAATTCAAAATGGAGGAAAAATAAGAACAAACATGGAAAAAAAAGCCAAAAGATAAATCATTAGTTTACTAAATTTTTAAAAAATAGACATTACATCATTAGTTTACTTAACTCATTTTTAAAAAAAATCGAGAAGAAGATAAACTTTTATCATAAACCTTTAGACTTGAAAATGGAGTGAATATATTTTTAAAGCAATTATAAGTCAAAATATAATATTCTTATAAAATAAGAATGTAGAAATATTGTATAATTTCAGATATGTTTGAAATTTGAAGTTTTTTAAGATTCGAACATGCATGCATAAACTTACATATCCATAATTATATAGTTCTTATATTCAAATTTTTCATATTTAGAAAGTTAAAAACAATATTCTAAAATATAATTATCTCAATATTTAATTAATTATAAAGTAAGTTTAACAGTTCTTAATTATATTCCAACCCCCCGATTGAGTTCCCATCCAGTCGTCTCAAATTCATGAAAACTTAGACGGGTTAAGTATTGAATTTAAGTTCATCAGACTCGATATAATAATAAAATACGCACAAAAAGTGTTTGCATGGCATATTAATTCTGATTTTCTAGAATTTTCTTTATCCGTCACTACAACAAAAAATGCCTTTTGGGTCGGCAATTTTAGGGACGACTTGGTGTCGTCCCGATAAGATATATTTAGCAATGACATTGTGTTGCTAAAAACTTCTGTCACAATTTTTATAAGCTCGCGCGCTGATTGATATTATTTTTGATTAATAGCGACTATTCTGTTGTTGTAAAAGATTCTTCCAATTGTTTGCAACGCCTTTATCATTCTAAAATGTGTCCGTAATTGTGACGATCCTTATAGTCATTGCTAATATTGTATAAAAATCCTGGGATACTTTTTCCCCCGACTTTCAACCCGCGCCCTAATCTTCATCTCTCACCTCTCTAAATTTTTTCCCCACACTTTCAGTCCCGCGCCCAATCTTCATCTCTAAACTTTTTCCCCGCTGATCTTTTCCGCCGTTAGTCCTCCACCTTGTTGCTGCCCGGAGATGCAGTCCGTCGAGCCAATTCCTCATTGGTAAGTTGTTGCTCGTTTAGTTTTCAGCTTTACTCTAATTTTTTTCCCCACACTTCCAATCCTGCGCCCTTTTCCCCACACTTCCAATCTTGTGCCCTAATCTTCATCTCTAAACTTTTTCCCCTCCCTCTGCCGATCTTCTCCGCCGCTGGTTTTCCACCTTGTTGCCGCTCGAAGACACAATCCGTCTATGCCAATTCCTCATTGGTAAGCTGCCGCTCCTTTAGTTTTCAGATTTACATTATTTTCAGTCCATACTTGATAGTGCTTAGCCCTTTGGTCAAATCTTCTGCTGGTTTGTTGTTCTCTTATAAGAATTTGATATATATGAGAGCAAGTTGTTCTTCTTGTTAGAGATTCTAGAGTAATTTAGTTCTGTGTTTTTTCCCACACACTTGTCGTGTTAGGCTTTAAAACTATCGTTTTCCTGTGTTAGTTGTTCCGCAATCTGGTGAACAAGAGGTAAGAGGTCCTTTAGTTTTTTTAGTCTTTACATATAAAATTTTTTAGTATACACTATAGACTAAAGCATCAAGACAATCTTGAAGGCTGTTTTGAAACTGCCCCTTCTGTAGCTATAGCTAAATGAGTGTATAAAAAATTAGATTTTCTGAAACACCTTATCTTGTATTTCTAAGAGATGAGTATGCTTATATTCAATTGTTATGTGTATAATTTTAAAACCGATTTAATTCAGGTTTTTAGTAATAGGATGGCTTTAATTCTGTTTTGAAGTATTAATTTCCTCAATATGTTCTTATCCGCTGCAGAATGAAACTCATTTTATCTAATACAAGATCCGATGCTAATGATCAAGTAAGAAGCTGATGTTTTGCATCTAAACAATAAACTGTCCTGAATTGTTAGTTTTATTATTTTTCTTAATTACAGGGGAACTACACTAATCAAACACTAAAGAATGTTTCATCAACTGACAATGGTGAAATAGCTCGCTACCACTTCTCCCGTTGTCATCATCACCACCAGTCTCTCTCGGCCTCACGCCTTTGGTGAGACTTATCATAATCTTCTCTTTACGTTTTCTATTGTGATTGATTAGGTTAATAACCTATTTGGATTTATCATGATCTTCTCTCCGTCTCTCTCAATTTGTTTCTTTTTCGTTTTTTTTTCTATTTTCAAACCCTAACATTTTCTTTTTCTACAGGATTCTCTATGAAATTTCTCTACCTCATGCCTTTCGGTTTCTGTTTTGATCTTTTCTCCTCTAAAAATCGTCTTTTGTGCATACATAACTGCCTGTGTGCTTATATGTATGTAACTGCTTGTGTGTGCTTATATGTATGTAACCAGACCGTTTAAATGGTTTGTTTTTCGTAGGAACTCGGAGTAGAAAAATTCTTTATATCTAACATAATATGGTTGACAGGTATTGGGGACGGATGAGTTGAATGCTTATTTGAACAAGTATCGCTTGGAATTGGACCAACATCTTGTTGCCCTTGTCGGGAGGTTTAATCATTTACCTATGTTTTCTGAAGTATTGGCCTATTACCAGATAATAAATATTTTTCTTTTTCTTCCTCTCTCTGCCCTTTCTGGCCTTCTCAGTTAGATGTAACATATACTTAAACATCGAGGCTTAAAGACTATCAAGTTTAAATATAAAAGAGCAGACACATTGCTTGGTTTTTATATAACATGTTAAGCTGTGACAATGATTATATTTGCTCAAGATGTTTGTGTTCTTACCATCATATTGCAAATGTTAATAGGATAACATTGGATCTTTATGTTTCCCTTCTTCTTTTCTTGTATATTCATACATTGTGTACATTTGATTTCTAATTCAGAACACAATTAAATAATTATATCATGTCAAAATTGCAAATGTCTTCTAATTCAGAACACAATTAATCAGTCATACTTAGATCACCATTCATAGTGATGCTACTCCAACAATCACAAGTCAAAAAAAATCATACCATTCTAACGTAGATTTCATCCTAACTTCCTCTCTTGCATACATCTTAAGAATATCAGTTTTCATTTTCATTGTGTTTCTAGGTACACACAAATACTCAGAGCATGCTCGAGTTCCATCATACTCAACAAACTGAAATGGTAAATCCTGCATGACAATTGCAGTAGGTACTTACTCACGAAAGTTTTCAACATCATACTTACATGATTTCAACAACATTGAACGTTTATCCCCCCCAATGATTAGTTTGTCCGCATCATGTGCGTTTCTTCTTGGATATTTTTCATGTGACGACTCAATCCATTCTTTTGCAGACCTCATATCTTTCTTTTTAATGTTGTCATCATCTAGTGGCAACATCTCAAAGATTTTCCAAAGATATAAGCTTCCTGGTCTTCTTGTTTGGCTCCTTTGTGGTTGTGGTGAATGTCTCTCATCCATATCAATTACATCTTAACCATTATCGCCACTCAAGATAGAGGAAATTACACTAAATCTCCTGTACTATTCATATTTTTATAATTTACCATGTAAACTATTTTTTTGTTACACTTTGCCATATGAATTATGTAATTCTTGCACTTTGCCCTATATGAACAGTTTTTGTAGTACCCGAGAAATTGGGGGAACATAGAAATTAGGGCTTGATTATTTAATAATTGGGGGTTTTAAAATTTTGGGAAGATCTGAAGATTTTATTATATTTGGGTCTAATAGATTAGTTTTAGACTTTATTTTATATATTTACCCACTAGAAATAATCTTAAACCTAATAACAAGCTCAAGCTCAAGCTCATGTCATCTATCCAAATATGACAACACCAATAAAACATAAATTATCCTAATAATCTTCAATTAATATTTTTATAACAATCAAATTAAATTTATAATAAATTCCAGCAAATCGGTTTTATATCCCTATTAATCAGCATTTTTTCAAAGACAACTAATCTAATAATATAATTTGGTACTAATTAACAATAATTATCATACAAAGATTTTTCAAAATGTCAGTTTTTTTAAATATAAACAAAAAGATTAATAATCTATCAAATCCTAATTAGTTTGGTTAAAGAAAAATCAGCCTAATTATAATTCTAAAACTGAAAACGAAAATGGGAGGCTTCAATTAGCAAGTTGACATTTTAAGAATTTAATGTTAGTATAATTTCTACAAAATCATAATAACCAATAATCAATTTCAATAAAAAATCAGATTTTAAGCGTAAAAAAAAATTCAACTTGATTTGTCAAATTTTCAGTTTATAAACGTATACTTCCCATCCAAACCCACAAACCAAAAAAAAAAAAAAAAAAGAAAAAACCAAAGAGAAAATGGAGAGATCGGGTTAGAGGGGGAGTGGTGGTCGACGTGGGATGGGGTTGTGGGAGATATGGGATACTGGGAATTTGGGAAATGGGTAGGAAAAAGAAAAAAGTAAAGGTAGAGAATGAGGAAAAAGGGAAAAAAAAGAAAATAAAATGATTTTGAATATTACTTAGGATTTTGACAAAGCCAATTTCATCTAAAACAATTTCTACTCAATTAATGTCTAGCCCTAAAATTTTAATTTCAATATATCAACCCTATATACTAAAAGAAAAAACAACCGCCACATGTCATCACCTCAAAAATTTGGTCCATGTGTCAACACCTTAGTCTTTCAAATCCACGTGTCAACTTCACATTTAACCACGTGGCAAATTGTGCCAACACTTTATTCTTCCAAATATAAATTGGAATTTTTTTTTGGATAAATTGATTTTCCGTATATAACTATCAATTATCAATTAGATCACTTACTTTGATTTTTTGGCTTCTAATTATACATTGATTTGCTTCCATAACTCAAGTTGGCTAATTAAATACCAATTTTATGATTGACAACTAACTTAGAAAGATTGACAAATTGGAAAAGGATATAAAATATCAAAATACAAAATAATAAGCATTTTCCGGATTCTCACCACCTTAATTCCTTTTCCTACAAATATTCATGAAAATTCAATATCATAATATTCTCTCAAGAAAAGAAACGTCATAATACAAAAACTGTCCACCTATTAAAACATAGTTTTTGCGGAATGCCTAATTAATTAATTATCCTTATTATATATGGAAACTAAAATTATTGAGTTGTTACCAATTTTAAAAAATTCAAATTTCAAACTTCTATCTGATACCTAATCAATATACTGCATGATCTGGGGTTATAGATAAAATTAAATTTTGTTTACTACTCACATAATTTGGATAAAAAGTGATATGATCAAAATTAATTGGTCGTAATTTGTATTTTCATATATAAAAGAATAATTAATTAATTAGTCATACAACAAAAGCTGTGTTTTAGTAGTTGAATAATTAATTAATTAGTTGAGCGTAATTTGTATTTCCATATATAAAAGGATAATTAATTAATTAATTGGTCATACCACAGAAGTTGTGTTTTAATAGGTGGATAGCTTTTGTATTATGATGTTAAATTTTCATTAATATGTACGAAAAGGAAAGTAGATAGAATCCAGAAAATGCCCATTATTTTGTATTTTGATATTTTATGTCTTTTACAAATATATATTGTTGTAAATATTTGAACGTAATCCCAGAAATAAAAAACGTCTGAAGATATGATGTGAGCAGCTATGGTAAACTCATTTGCAATTCAAGCCTGAGGAGAAGAAAAAGTATGGAACTCATTCTTTTTGATGTCCCGGTAATGAACATTTCCTTATCGATTTTGAATCGCTCTTTTTTTATTTATTTTTAATTAGAATTAGAACCAGACTATCTTAAGTTTGTATGACAAGTCGTATATGAGAGAATGATGACTGAGGGAAGCCCATATGACTGCGTCTTTGTTATATTTAATGTATTAGGGACTTTTATGAGACAAAGATAAGTCATCAACAATTTGAGCTTGCCTTGGAGATGGTAGAGTTGGTAATAGAACCATTAATGTAGTTTACAAAGAAGTTTTCAAAATTTAAAATGAATTATTTGTATGATATTCTTTTAAGTTTTGAATTTCTTTTTTAGTTTTTATAATTAGTATTTTCGATCTCTTCTAACTATTACAAACAACTTTGAAACACTAAAATTTTATCTTTTGGACAAATCCCGTGTAACACACGGGTGTTATTCTAGTATATATATATATACATATAAACTTTTTATGAAAGTTATAATATATTAATACTAGTTTAAATTTAATGTGTAGGTGGCGAGAATTTTCGGAATAGAATCTTACACTATTTCATCACATTCTCTCCTATTTTTTGAGGTAGGGGTTTTTCTAGTTCCACTTTTATTAGTCCTAGTTAAATGCTATATATATGTTGCTTGATAATTTATGCTTCTACATGCTACGTGTCTATAGTTGCGTGAGACCACACAGAGGTCCGGGGCATAAACGTTTCCTCTGGTAAAATCCCGGCAGTGCGAGCCATGTTTCAATACCATAGCTACAGTTTAATTTTTAATTTCAAGCATGTTACTTTGTGATGTGTATTGTGTATTTAGCTTGGATAAATGACCCCTACTAAGCTGTTGAATGCTCACCCCAAAATAAATTTCTATTTCAGATTGATGGAGTTGGTGGGACACGTGGAGGCGGTGACCCGAAAAAAATAAAAATTTAGAATAATGAACTTTATTTGTATTTTCTATGTTGGACATTTTTACTTTTTAGAATTAAACTTTGTTTACGGAATAATTTTTTGTATTATTATTTAATAGTTTTTATATTATTCTTTAAATGGTAAATGATCTTTGAAATACTTAGAAATCACGTTTTTATTATAAATTGTACTATTATTTTAAAAATCGTGTGTTATTTAAAAATTATGAAAATTGGATGTTACATATGTGGTATCAGAGTGGGTCGATGTTTCTCTAGACTCGAAAAAAAATTCTCTTCTTTAAAATAGGGTAAGTATAATATATATATAATGGGGTTGCCTACTCTGCATGTCATGCCGACTCCGATCAAGGTACATATTTTTCATAGCAACGGTTACATGATAATCTGTCAATTCATTTTTGTAATGCATGAACTATAACTTTTAATTCCCTTATGATATAAATAATAATGTACCTTTTATATTTTTATAAAGGAACATGTATGACTTGTAACATTAAATTTTTAGATGATTAAAAGATATAGAAGCACTGCTAGAAAATATCCCATAAATTGGTCACATGACCACCCGACTTTTAGATGGACTGATATTTCTAATATAAGAATAAAGATACCGACAACATGGGGACTTTCATTGTGACAATGCACCAGGAATGATTTCAAATCAAAGACCTCCCAGGGGCACCAAATGACTATGTTGCGGGTTCACAACCTTAATGTTCAGCAAGTGGGTTATCCATATGGCCATAGAGGCTTTGCAGCCTGTGGTGGCTCCTGTGGGGGAACCTGTGAGGGCACCCGTGGAGGAGCCTGAAGAAGAGTTTGAGGATGAAACTAAAGAAGAGTCTTCTGAGGAAGAGGTAGAAAGTTCTGCCCGGGGATGATCGCCATGATGTGACATTGATTTAAATAAAACCTCATGTATTCCCTTACTTATTAAATAAAGAATGCATGATAAATTAATAAAAATATTACCTTATAATTATATTGGTGTTTATAGTTATGTTGTATGATTGTTTTACTTTAGTGCTTTGATGATTCAGTTAAGAATATGACAAATAGGTTTAAACCATATATTAGATAGAACCAAACAATAAGATGGAATCAAAGCAAACTTATGAGTTACTTTTTACCTTATAATCTTTATGAATTAGATAAATTTTCGATTAAACTTATGAGTTACACGCTTTAGATATCAAGACTTAAATCCTACATAGAATTACTAAGACGATTTATTTTATGATTTTAGATGGCACCAGAGCGTGTTAACCAGAAACGCAACCAAACCATAACTGGTGACGAGACACCCGCTAGAAATGCCCCAGTTCAAGGCAATACGGGAGATTTGGCAACCATAGTAGCCAACCTCTTCACTGTAGTGCAAGGCCTAACTCAACACAATGTGGCTAATGCTCAGAATGGCCAAAACAATCATTCTCCTATAGACAAGTGGTGGAGTAGTTTCGGCGCTACAGGCCGCCATTGCTTATGGGACGCGAGGGCCCAAAAGCTGTGGAAGAATGGATAAGCGAATTGGAGACAGTGTTTGACTTGATAGCTTGCTCAGAAGCGCACAGGATTTCATGTGCAATCTTCCAACTAAAGTAGGATGCAAAACATTTGTGGGACCTATACCGGTGCACGATCACTGATAACAAAAGAGATGCGCTAACATGGAGGGATTTTAAAAATCTTGTCGCACGCAAATATTTCCCAAAAGCTCATAGAAATAAAAAGGCGAGAGAGCTCAAGAGCCTTGTAAAAGGAAATTTGTCGGTGCTTGATTACCAACAAAAAATCAACCATTTGTCGCGTTACGTAATGCATTTGGTTACCACTGATCAAATGAAGACCGAAAGGTTTGTGGAAGGACTACGCCCAGAGTTAAGTGGGATAGTTAGTGTCCTTGGAGATGTTACATATGCACAGGCAGTATATCGAGCCCGATTGGTTGCGGTGAACATGAACCTAGAAGGAAATCCGTGCAAAAAAAACAAGGCACCCAAGAGAAAGTGGGATGGACCAACTCACAATAGTGGTGAGAATAAAAATAAGTTGGCTAAGGTTGGAGGAGATCCTGCTCAGCCACCACCACAAGAGAAACCCTAATGCCCAGTGTAAGGTAAGAGCCATTATGGAGAATGCATGCATGGAAAAAGGAGTTTGTTATCGATGTAAGACACCGGGGACATGCCGCAAGGGACTGCACAAAGTACAAAGGTACATGATTGGGTCAGAAGGTGACTGGTGGGAATGCGAGGATGTACTCTATGACCCAACTAGTGGCTGAGAATGAAGTAGGTACGATGTCTGGTATGCTGTATCAATATTTAATATACCTGTTTTTGCTCTTTTTGACACTGGTACCATTCACTCTTTTTATCTGCTAAATTTCATACTATGATTGGGCAAATAAAAGAACATGTAGATGAACCGCTTGAGATTAGCTTACCATCAGGAAAGACGATGATTACAGACTCAAATGTTAAGAATGTAGGCATGAACATAGGAGGAAGAGATTTTAGTGCTGACTTGTATATACTTGACATGAAGAATTTGATGTAATTTTGGGTATGGACTGGCTTAGCCGACATCGGAAAGCATTAAATGAAATTGGTACTACGGGGATGGGGAAATAAAGTACTACGGGGCAAGGACTAGAAATGTACCTCGGACAATATCAGCGATGAAAGGAATGAAATTGTTGAAGAAGGATAATTGTCAAGGGTATTTGGTAAACATAGTCGGAACCCTGACATCTGAATTACTACCGATAGATGTGCCAATTGTAAGAGAATTCCTGGATGTGTTTCCAAACAACCTACCAAGAATTCCATTAGATCGTCAGGTGGAGTTTACGATAGACTTGGAACCTGGGGCAGCACCAATCTCCAAGGCACCATATAGAATAGCACCGAAAGAGTTACGGGAACTAAAAATGCAAATAAATGAGTTATCGGATTTAAAGTTCATCTGACCAAGTGTATCGCCTTGGGGAGCTCCAGTACTATTCGTGAAAAAGAAGGATGGGACTTTAAGAATGTGTATCGATTACAGAGAGGTGAATCGACTCACGATAATGAATAAATACCCATGACCTCAAATCGAAGACTTATTCGATCAACTAAGAGGTGTAGGCACATTTTCTAAGATCGATCTTAGATGCGGATATCACCAGTTGAAAATTAAGGAGAGTGATATCCCCAAAATAGCATTTAAAACTCGTTATGGACACTACGAGTTTGTAGTAATGCCTTTTGGGTTAAGCAATGCACTAACATTGTTCATGGACTTGATGAATAGGGTGTTTCAACCGTACTTGGATAAATTCATCATTGCCTTTATTGACGACATACTTATATATTCAAAAAATGAGAATGAACACGAAGAGCATCTGAGAATACCACTCGAAATACTTCGCAAGGAGAAGTTGTACGCGAAGTTCAGTAAGTGCAAATTCTGGATAGACCAAGTAATTTTTCTTGGACATGCTATAACTGCACAAGGAATTGAGGTTGACCCATATAAGGCCAAAGTTGTCATGAGTTGAAAGGACCTACGAATGTGAGTGAAGTTCGTAGTTTTCTTGGTTTGGTGGGTTATTACCGAAGATTCATTGAGGGATTTTCTAAAATAGCTGGACCCATGACTCAGTTGACAAGAAAAGGGAGAAATTCATATGGAACGATAAATGCGAGGAAAGGTTTCAAGAATTGAAACAAAGACTAACATCTGCACCTATATTGACAATATCCGACCCTACAGAGGGATTTGTTATTTACAGTGATACGTCAAAATTAGGTACTGGGTGTGTTTTGATGCAACATGGCAAGGTAGTTGCTTTTGCCTCGAGGCAATTAAAGCCACATGAGCTGAATTACCCTACCCATGACTTGGTGCTAGCCCCAGTAGTACACGCACTAAAGCTTTGGCGACACTACTTGTATGGAAGTAAGTGTGAGATATACACAAACCATAAAAGTCTAAATATCTCTTCACACAAAAAGAGCTAAATATGAGGCAAAGTAGGTGGATGAAGTTAGTGAAAGATTATGATTGCACTATCAATTACCATCCGGGTAAAGCTAAATGTGTAGTTTATGCTCTAAGCCGAAAAACTAAGAGTGATTATCATTTTTGCTAACAAAGCAAGAGGAATTGGGAAAGAGTTCACCAAGATGAAAATTGAGATCGTTACTCCGCCAAAAAGTACAGAAGCAATATTAGCAACATTGGTAGTACGACCCACATTGTGAGATAGAATCAAAGAGACTCGACACGAGATATATTTCTAAATAAAATGAAGAAACTTATTCAATAAGAAAACATTAAAGGTTTTGAGATGACCGCTAACGGCGTATTGGCATACGAATGGAGATTATGTGTGCCTAAGAATGAAAAACTTACAAGAAAAATTCTTGAGAAAGCTCATAATATGCCATATACGGCTCACCCTGGTGGTATGAAGATGTATCGAGACTTGAAAGAAGTCTTCTGGTGGAGGAGCATGAAAAGAGACATAAGACCATTTATAGCGAGATGTTTGATTGTCAGCAAGTCAAAGCTGAAGATCAAAGACCATCAGGTTTACTAAAACCCCTTGAGATCCCAGAATGGAAATGGGAACATATATAACAATGAATTTCATAGTCGGGTTGCCTCTATCGGTCAAGAAGAATAATGTTGTGGGTTATAGTTGACCGAGTAACTAAATCAGCACATTTTCTACCAGTGAAAATGGCGTTAAAAATGGACCAATATGCAAGGATATATAGTAAAGAAATTGTAAGGATGCACAGGGTCCCTATGACGATAGTGTCAGACAGAGACCCATGTTTCACTTCAAAATTTTGGAAAAATCTGCGAACAGCCTTCGGAACGAAGTTAAGCTTTAGTACCGCTTATCACCTATATACAGATGGACAGTTGGAAAGGACAATACAAATGCTAGAAGACAAGTTGAGGGTGTGTGTGCTCGATTCTGGTGAAAACATGAAGTCAATATTGCTTTTGGTGGAGTTTGCTTGCAATAATAGTTATCAAACAACCATTAAAATGGCTCCGTACGAGGCATTGTACGGAAGAAAGTGTAGATCACCTTTGTATTAGGGTGAAATGGGTGAGAATAAAATTTTGGGACCAGAGTTAGTTGAGTAGACAGTTGAGAAATTTGAGAATGTTCGGGATCGAATGAAGGTAGTAGAAAGTAGACATAAATCTCACGCTGACCGACGGAGGAATGATCTACAATTTTATATGGGAGAAAACGTATTCTTGAAAGTGCCACCTAAGAGGGGTGTTTTTCGTTTCAGTGAAAAAGGAAAATTAAAACCAAGATACATTGGCCCGTTCAAAATTCTGCGACGAGTCGGTGAACGAGCATACCATTTGACATTACCGCTGAAGTTGTCATCCGTTCACAATATATTCCATGTATCAATGCTCGGAAAGTATGTTTATGACCCAAGTCATATATTGTCAATCATTCGGAATTAGAAATCAGGGACGATTTGACTTACGAAGAAGCACCAGATTATATCTTAGAACGAAAAATACACAAATTAAAAATAAAGACTTGACCCTAATCAAATTCCAATGGAAACGACACAATAAGAACGAAGCCACGTGGGAACGAGAGGAAGATGTTCGAGCTAGGTACCCAAATTTTCTCAATTATGTTAAGTATTTGAATTTCGAGGACGAAATTAATTTTAGGGGAGTAAGATGTAGTCCCCGAGATATAGGGGAAAATAGAAATTAGGGCTTAATTATTTATTAATTAGGATTTTAAAATTTTGGGAAAATCTGAAATTTTATTATATTTGAGCCTAATAGATTAGTTTTAGACTTTATTTTATATATTGGTCCACTAAAAATAATTTTAAACTCATTACCAAGACCATGTCATCTATCCAAATATGGCAACACCAATAAAAATATAAATTTTCTTAATAATCTTCAATTAATATTTTTATAACAATCAAATTAAGTTTATAATAAATTCCAGCAAACCGGTTTTATATCCCTATTAATCAATATCAATATTTTTCTAAAGTCAACTAATCTAATAGTATAATTAGGTACTAATTAACAGCAATTACCATATAAAGAATTTTAAAAATATCAGTTTTGTGAAATGTAAAATAAAAAGACTAATAATCTATCAAAACCTAATTAGTTTGACTAAAAAAACAATTCAACCTAATTAAAATTCTAACACTGAAAATGAAAATGGGGGCTTCAATTAGCAAGTTGAGATTTTAAGAATTTTACGCTAGCATAAATTCATCATAATCATATTTACCAATAATTAATTTTAATAAATATTTCAGATTTTAAGCGTCAAAAAAAAAAATTCAACTTGATTTGTCAAATTTTCAGTTTATAAACGTATACTTCCCATCCAAAATTTCAGCTTGATTAATCTCAAATTTTCAGCAAATTTGAATATTAAACACCCTAAAATCCTTTCGGTACACAACAAAGTTCTATTTTTCAAAATACCAAGGTAAATTCTTTATTTTTCTGTATCTAAAACTCCAATTCGCCAAAACCACACCTAGCCACCATGAACGATCATCATCGGCCGCCGGAAAATATTGCCCAGTCCAAATTCAATCCAAACCCACAAACCCAAAATAAAAAAAAATAGAGAGAAAACCAGAGAGTAAAAGGAGAGATCGGGACAGTAGGCATACCTCAATAATCCAATAGCCGCCAGTCACCGCCATGCAGCCAATCGTCACCGCTGCACCGCTCGTCGCTGCTGTTCTCCGGCAAGTGTGTTGGTGCGTGGAGGGCCATAAAGAAAACAAATGAGATGGGGGAGGGACTGGACGTCTAGTGAAGAAAAGAAAAAGAAATATAGAAGAGACAGGGCATAGATAGGGCTGGGCCAACCTGGGCCTGGCCCAACCCTATTTTTTAAGAAAAAAATTTTTAGTTAGAATTTCAAAAAAAAAGAAAAAAATAGTTATAATTTGTATTGTTTTTTTTTGGATTTTCTATTCAGTCCACCCCATTTTCGTGTATCAGTCCACTCTACTAAATCGTCCTGGCTCTGCTTAAGAAAGGAAAAAAGAAAAAAATTTGGGGAATAGGGGAATGGGTTTACGGGAAGGGCGAAAACAGAAACCAAAAAAAAAAAGCAAAGAAAGAAAAGTGAAAAGAAAGAGAGAGAAATAGTTAGAGAGGGAGTGGTAGTGGACGTGGGATGGGGTTGAGGGATTTGGGGGATATGGGATATTGGGAATTCGGGAAATGGGTAGGAAAAAAATGGTAAAGGTAGGAGAAAAGGAAAGGAAAAAAAAAGAAAATGAAAGGGTTTTGACTATGAATTAGGATTTTGACCAAACCAATTTCATCTAACATAATTTTCTACCCAATTAATTTCAAGTCCATAAAATTTTAATTTCAAAATATATATATATATATATATAAACTTTATATAAAAGTTATAATATGTTAATACTAGTTAAATTTAATGTGTAGGCGATGATAATTTTCGAGAACAGAATCTTGCACTATTTCATCACATTCTACGCTATTTCTCAAGGTAGGGTTTTTCTTATTCCACTTTTTTCTGTCCTTGTTAAATGCTCTATATATGTTGCTTGATAATTTATGATTATACGTACTATGTGTCAATAGTCGCGTGGGACCATACAGAGGTCTGCGGCATAAAAGTCCCCTCCGGTGAAATTCTGACAGTGTGAGCCATGTTTCAATGCCATAGCTACAGTTAAATTTTCAATTTTAAGCATGTTATTTTGTGATGTGTATTGTGTATTTAGCTTGGACAAATGACCCCTACTGAGCTGTTGAATGCTCACCCCAAAATAAATTTTTATTTCAGATTGATGGAGTTGGCGGGACACGTGGAGGCGATGACCCAAAAAAAAAATAAAAATTTAGAATAATGAACTTTATTTATATTTTCTTTGTTGGACATTTTTACTGTTTTGAATTAAAATTTGTTTATGGAGTAATTTTTGGTATTATTATTTAATAGTTTTTATATTATTCTTTAAATGGTAAATGATTTTTGGAATACTTAGAAATCATGTTTTTATTATAAATCGCACTATTATTTTAAAATTCGTGTGTTATTTCAAAATTATAAAAATGGGATGTTACAGTTTTACCCCTAAAACTTTATTATTCGTAAAATAATAAAAATAGTTCATTACGATCATATCCAACCCATCATGATTCCGTATAATAAATTAATAATCTCTTAAATTGCATATATTGTCTGACTGAAATGTAGTTGAGTATTCATGTTTAGTGACAAATATTTTTATCGCTAATTGACTAAAATTATATTGTGACACCCCACTTGCGAATAGTTATGAAATATTATCACAATGGAAATTATGGAACAATTGGAATTTTAGAAATCACATTTCTCAAGGATTAATTATGGTATTGTTTACTAAGTAAGAACTTGTTAAATTAAATTTTAGGTTAAGCGATCCTTATGTTATAAGAAGCTCATATGTATTCAGTAGACACTTAGTTACATATTAAAAATAGTATTATATTAAAAATAGTATTTTTGTTCACCAGCTTGCTATAACAACTTTTGTAGCAAATACAAGAATAAATTTACTTAGCGGCGATTGATTTGCAATGCTTTGTAGCGGTTGATTGTGCGGCCCGACACCTTATTAAATTCTGCGGCGGTTTGTGGCAATGTACCGCTTGCAAAGAAATTTATTTTGTAGCAACTTTTGTAGCAACTATGCAGCAACCTGCTTTATGAGTTTTGAAAACTATAAATAGAATGTAACTGTTGTTTTTCATTCATTAAGAAATCAGTAAAATTTCAGTCTTCTTTCAAATTTCTTATAAACTCTCTATTTCCATCCCTACTTTACTTCCATCACCATCACGACTTTATAGTAAATTGTCGTTATGACTCATCGCTAGGAATTGTCTGAGTCAAACCTAGCGAAGGATTAGTGTTTTGGTTGCCCCTGCTCAAACGAAGATCGATACCAAAAGTGGGTAAAATATCATTTTCCTAAAGAAATTAGGTTCGCTTATAATTTCATAAATTGCACAATATATGCCAATTTCACGAGATAACTCCATGATTGTTTTTCTTTGGTTAAAGAAAATATACATTATATAAATCATTATTTCAATTTATATTTTTGCTTGCATTATAACTCTCGTAACTGCTTGACTTGGCATTTGATCAAATAAATGTTGTCTATTGCTTGTGGTCATTGTTTAACTACCCATGCGTTAGATAAATATTTTTTATCATGATTTTGATGATTTTGTTCAAATGAGTTTTTTATACCAAAACAATGTCCCTAAATGTTGTCCAAATACTTCCGATCGATTTAAAATATTTTTACTATTTTTTGGAGTATTTCTTGAAGTTTATTTTCGATAAAAAATTGGACAACACTTATATTTCAAGCTCGACCGGTCGCCCATAGGCAACTTTGTACTGAGTTGAGTGTTTAAACAGAAAAAACGGACGGAAGAGAAAAGGAGGAGGGCGACCGGTCGGCCCTAGGGGAACCGGTATGGGCGATCGGTCGGCCCTAGGGGCGACCGGTATGGGCGATCGGTCGGCCCTAGGGGCGACCGGTGCCTGAACGTGCCTTCTTAAGAACAGAACTCTCTATTTCATATTTTTGACATCCCCGACCGTTCAACATAGGGGTCGACCGATCGGACCCCCCGTCGACCGGTCCTCCTGTGTAAAATTCGCAGAGAACTCATTTCAAACTTATCTCTGCGCGACCGGTTGCACCTCCTGTGTATCAGCAAACTATCCGTTGCATTTTCAGACAGCTTTTCCCTAATTTGTGGGATTGATTTCTAACAGCTATAATCTTGATTTTAAATGGTTTCTTTTGTAGAAAATCACTCCCCAAGGAGGAGCCTATGTCTGGAAATCAAGCCAAGACCTCTCCTATAAATAGAGGCTTCATTCAAGCAACAAAAAACAACACAACATACAAGCAAAAGCACACAAGCAAACTCATTTTATAAATCTTGTTGTATTAGCCTAAACACTTTCACTTGCACATTCTTGAGGTCTAGACTTTCAATTCATGATTACACTTGTACTCATATTATATTATTCATTATTGAGTTATAATCTTAATTTTGGTCATCATTCAACACAAGACATCCTTGTGAGTATTCTTGTGGTAAGAATACACCTGGGTGATCTAGGTGATAGGTGTTTGAAGAGTGTGGTACTATTCAAAGGTGGTGAAGGAAGATTGTGGTAATCTCCTTGAAGATGTTGTAAGAGGGTTGTGGTAATTCTCAAGGTGGTGTTGTATTAATTTTGAAAATCAATAAAATCTTTTTTTCTTTTTGAAATCCATCCCGGATATACTGGGGTGGTAGTAGATTAGGACCTAGGTAGGTTGAAATACTATAAATCATCGAGTGTTGTTTAATTTCTGCATTTACATTCTTGTTTTTTGCTTGTTCACTCGAAAAAGAGGGCAAAATCTGAAAAACCGGGATAATCTATTCACCCCCCTCTAACAAGTGGTATCAAATCCACACTCTTTGGCTAGCTCATTCCGAGTAAAGATGAAATATCCATGGCTACGAATGACGCTTATCTCACCACCGGCGCCTCCACCAACAAACTACCACTATTCGACGCCAACAACTATGCATTTTGGAAAGACCATATGGAGTGCTTTCTACAAGGGTACGGGTTTGACATTTGGAATGTGGTCATTGAAGGAGTTGATCAACCAACCAAGAAATTGGAGGATGGCACCTCGGCTCCTAAACCTTTCAAGGAGTTCCATGAAAACGACAAGAAAGCCTTCTCTCTAAACGGTAAGGCCTTAAATATTTTGCATTATTCTCTTACCGCCACCGAGTAACCGCATAAGAGGCATAAGGTGGGCACATGAGGTTTGGGAAAAATTTGAGACTATATATGAAGGGACAAAGAAGGTCAAGCAAGCAAGAAAGACCATGCTTGTTAAAGACTTTGAAAACTTTAACATGCATGATGGTGAAAGCATCTCTAAATGGTGGAAAGGATTGACAACATTGTCAATCCTCTTGTGGCCCTCGGTAAAGTCATCTCCGAAGAAGACAAATTAAAGTGACTAAGGTATTGAATGCTCTTCCCAACTTATGATCCGAAATGTGACGACAATCACGAGTCACAAAATCTTGAGACACTCAAGTTTGACGAGCTCATCGGGAATCTCCTCATCTATGAAGTCTATCTCAAGGAGAGGAAAAATTCCAAACCAACCATCAATCAATCGGATATGCAAAATATTCCTAAAGGTCTTGCTTCTTCTTCTAATAATGCATACTATGATAATGATGATGATGATGAGGAGATGGCCGCACTTGTTCGAAAATTTGCAAAATTTGTGAATAAAAATAAGGCAAGAAAACCGAGATATAATGCTTGCTTTAAATGCGGAAAACCTGGACACTTTATTGCCGATTGCCCAAAACTCGATGAGGAGGAACAAAAGAAAAAGAAGCCTTTTTCGAAAAAGAAGGCTCTAAATGCGGAGGTCAAAACTTGGGATGAACTACTTGAAACAACCGACGAGGAAGGAGAAACCGAACATAGTCTTATGGCCATAGGACGATGAAAATAATGAGGTACGCTCTAACTCTTCTACCTCCTCCTTAGTTGATGAATTGCAATGTGATTTTGATGAATTGCAAATTGAGTTTCAAAATTTGATTGTTAAATACAAGACTCTGAAAAAGGAGCATAAAGAGCTTAAAATTGAAAAGGAAAAATTATTTACTTTTTATAAATCTCTTGATAAAGCTAATGTTATTACTCTTACTAGAGTTCATACTCTTGAAACCGAAAAAGAATCTCTCACCAAAGATCTTGAATGTTTAAAAAAGGATGTGCATCGTTTTAACATAAGCACGGACAAAGTTACAAAAATTTTAGATGCACAAAGAGGTGAGAATTCCAAATTAGGACTTGGCTACAAACCTTTTCAACCGCTTTCAAAGAAAAATGACCAAGGTCCGACTTTTGTACGTGCTAAGAGTGCCCATGATCTTATTTGTTATTATTGTGGCAAAGTTGGTCACTATGTTAGTAATTGTAAGTTGAATAACAATTTTAGCTTTGTTTGGAGACCCAAAGGTCTCAAGGCTAACCTCCATGGACCCCAAAACTATAGAGTACCTAAAAATAATTCCTTTGTAGGTCATAGGGGCTATAACAACAATGGAGGATTCAAAATGGCTTGTGGACAGCGGATGTTCACGCCATATGATCGGAAGGAGAGAACTTTTTACCAACATCAAGCTCCAAGAAGAGGGTATGGTCATGTTCGGCAATGGCAAAGGAAAAATCATTGGCAATGGAGACATTGGTAACTCTTCTTTCTCTCTTAGTAATGTTTTATTAGTAGATGGGCTTAAGTTTAATTTGATAAGTGTTAGCCAACTTTGTGATTCAAATTATAATGTTGTTTTCAATAAAGAAAAATGCCTTATTCTTAAAAATGATGAAATTATTTGTGAAGCAAATAGAAAAGACAATCTTTACAAAATTTGTACAAGTGATTTGGTTAGTCAAAATGTTTCTTGTCTTGTCGCCAATAATGATTTAACGAGTTTATGGCATAGGCGACTTGGACATGTTGGATACAAGAATTTGAAAAATATTTATAAAAACCAACATGTAAAAGGACTACCCAAGTTGAATTTTGAAAATCTTGGCTTATGTGACACTTGTCAAAAGAACAAATTAGTTAAAAGTAGTTTTAAGCCCAAAAATGAAATTTCCACAGCCAAGCCTCTACAACTTCTTCATTTAGATTTGTATGGGGATATTGGTACGGCGAGTCTAAGTGGAAAACATTACACTTTTGTTATTGTCGATGACTTTTCTAGATATAATTGGGCTCTTTTTCTTACCAATAAAAGCGATGCCGTTAATGAGTTTGTTAAGTTGTGTAGACTTATTGAGAATGAAAAGGAAGATACTATTAAGTCTATTCGAAGTGATCGAGGTGGATAATTTGACGGTGAATTTAGAGTCTTTTGTGAAACCAAGGGATATGCACATAATGTTTCGGCTCCAAGGACACCTCAACAAAATGGAGTAGCCGAAAGGAAGAATCAGACATTACAAGAAATAAGTCGGTCCATGCTCAATGAATTCTCTCTTCCAAAATATTTTTGGGCCGAAGCCGTAAGTACCGCTTGCTATGTTATTAATCGAGTTTATATTCATCCCAAAATGAATAAAACTCCATATGAGCTTTGGAAAGGAAGAACTCCAAATATTAGTTACTTCAAAATATTTGGATGTAAGCATTTTATTTTGAATACTAAGGATCAATTGGAAAAACTTGATCCTAAGGCCGATGAAGGAATATTCATGGGGTATTCAACCAAGAGCAAAGCATATCGGGTTTACAATAAGACTAGTGAGGTTGTTGAAGAATCCATCCATGTCAAATTCAATGAAGCTTCGGGTGTGAAAGGATACCCAATGATGAAAGTGATGAAGAGGATATTATTGAACCCATTGTTCAAAATGATGCTCAAAATGATCAACCTTCTACCCCAAATGATCAACCATCCACTTCTAATGTTCCTCAAGAAGATAGAGGTGACACTTCGATCTTCCCGTAGCGTTGAAATTTAAGGGAGATCATCCAAAAGATCTTATTATTGGTGATCCCCTTGATAAAGTGATGACCCGAAGAAGATTTGCCGAGAAAGCTCTTATATCTCAAAAATAGCCTAAAAATGGCAAGGAAGCTATTGAAGATGATGATTGGTGTTTGGAAATGCAAGAAGAGTTTAATCAATTTGGAAGAAATGATGTATGAGAATTGGTACCTTGTCCTTCATCTCAAACTATTATTGGTACTAAATGGGTATTCCGGAACAAACTTGATGATCAAGGCAATATTGTTCGAAATAAGGCAAGGTTAGTAGTTGAAGGGTATTGTCAAGAAGAATGTATTGATTATGATGAAACTTTTGCACCCGTAGCACGTTTAGAAGCTATTCGTATTTTACTTGCCTATTCTTGTTTTAAAAATTTCAAGCTTTACCAAATGAATGTTAAATCCGCTTTTCTAAATGATTTTATTCAAGATGAAGTCTATGTAAAACAACCTCCGGGGTTTGAAAATTTTTCTAGGCCTAATGATGTTTATAAATTTAAGAAGGCCTTGTATGGTTTAAAACAAGCACCCCGTGCATGGTATGATAGACTTAGCTCTTTTCTTTTGCAAAACGGTTTTACAAGAGGTAAAGTTGATACTATTCTCTTTGTTTTTGAAAAAGGGCAAGATTATTTACTTGTGCAAATTTATGTTGATGATATTATCTTTGGTGCTACTAATGAATCTTTGTGCAATAAATTTTCTAAGTTGATGCAAGGTGAATTTGAAATGAGCATGATGGGGGAGCTTAACTTCTTCCTTGGGCTTCAAATTAAACAATGCCAAGAAGGTATCTACATTTCGCAATCAAAATATACAAAAGAACTCTTGAAAACGTTCGGCATTGAAGAAGGAAGAACCGTCTCTACCCTATGGCTACAAATGTCAAAATTGACAAAGATGAGAAAGGCAAGTCCGTGGATGAATCAAAGTATCGAGGTATGATTGGTAGTTTACTTTATTTAACCGCTAGTAGACCGGACATTCTTCATGCCGTATGCCTATGTGCTCGTTTTCAAAGCAATCCCAAAGAATCTCATATGAGTGTCGTTAAAAGGATTTTTAGATATTTGAAAGGCATTATTCAATATGGTCTATTTTATCCAAAGAATGAAAATTTTTCTCTTAAAGGTTATAGTGATTCGGATTATGCGGGAAATATTGATGATCGGAAAAGTACTTCCGGATCATGTCAATTCTTAGGCGATTACCTAGTATCTTGGTTTTCAAAGAAATAAAATTGTGTTTCACTTTCAACGGCCGAAGCCGAATATATTCCGCTGTTTTGTTGTACTCAACTTCTTTGGATGAAACAAACCTTAGCGGATTACAAATATTCTTTTGAAAATGTTCCTATCTTTTGTGATAACATATCCGCTATTAATATTGCTCAAAACCCGGTTCATCATAATCGTACTAAACATATTGAGATTCGACATCATTTTCTAAGAGATTGTGTTTCTAAATGAAAAATTGAGATATCTTTCGTACCATCTCAAGATCAATTGGCGGATATTTTTACAAAACCGCTATCTTTCAAGACTTTTGCATCTATACGAGCTCGGTTAGGCATAATACATATTGAATGAGGTTTACGTTTGCATTTTGCACGTTTTTAAAACTTAGGGGTGAAAAATCGGATTTTTGGTTGAAAATTCGGATTTTGGAAAATAGGTTGAGACAGTGGGCTGACTGGGGTAAGGGCAACCGATCGGACCTTACCTCTACCGGTCTCCCACACCATCGACCGGTCGCCCACTGCCATTTTGTGGTTAAAAACATTTATGTCTTCAGACTTAGCCATTTTGGCTCATTTTGTCCATTTTTCGTCCCCTTCGCCAATTGCATACAAATTTCACTTCAAATTTGTTTTCTTACATACATTTCATATCTTGGACTTAATTAGGCTCAATTATCATCATCATTGCTCGTCTTTACCGATTGAATGGTAAGAATTCTACTTCATTTGCTCAATTGGGTTGAACCCTTGAGATTGTGACTTATTTGTTATATTTTTTATGGAAGTTTCATATGATTGTGATGAGCTTGTTATCTATGATGTATTGAATTATGTTTGAACTGATTTGGTGATGAAAATTTTTGGCTTGATTCATTTACAAGGGTTTTATACTATTTTTTTTTTCACGCCCACAAGGTGTTCGATGAATTGTCACAAAGAATTTCTCATCTTGTACATGACTCTTATGCTTTCAAATGTCTTATATACTTATTGAGATCATGTCTTGACAAACAAAATATGCTTATGGATATCAAATGATCAATTTCTCCCATTGTTATTCGGATTCTACGTCTATTTTTTCAACGGTTGATAACTTGGCTCTTTGGCGCACCTTGATATACATGTATGATGTTTTTATCATCCTAACATTCTTTTTGATGATTCCAAAGGGGGAGAAATAGGAAATTGGCTCGTTAGCTCAAAGAAGCTAATGAAAGCTCGCTATAAAAGCTATAAGCTATGGCTTTCTAATGCCATAAGTTGTAAAGAAAACTTAGTCCAATGGTTGTATTATGGACTTGTTTGCATGGATAATGAGTATTTGTGACAGGGGGAGCTTCTAAGCTCAAAATGTTGTTGTTTTATTTGTAAAAGCTTGTGCTTCTAGCTTATGCAATATTTCTTATTGATGTGCTTGTTGATAGGGGGAGATTTTGTAAAATATTTTTAAATGGATAGGTTACTCATAGACATGAAAATTATTTTGTTTTCAAAATCATCCTCTTGAAAATTGTTTTGGTTTGTAATCATCAAAAAGGGGGAGTTTGTTAGATAAATATTTTTATCATGATTTTGATGATTTTGTTCAAATGAGTTTTTTATACCAAAACAATGTCCCTAAATATTGTCCAAATACTTCCGATCGATTTAAAATATTTTTACTATTTTTTGGAGTATTTCTTGAAGTTTATTTTCGATAAAAAAATGGACAACACTTTTATTTCAAGCTTGACCGGTCGCCCTATAGGGCAACCTCGTACCTGAGTTGAGTGTTGAAATAGAAAACGGGACAGAAGAGAAAAGGAGGAGGGCGACCGGTTGGCCCTAAGGGCGACCGGTATGGGCGACCGGTGCCTGAACGTGCCTTCTTGAGAACAGAACTCTCTGTTTCATATTTTTGACATCCCCGACCGTTCAGCATAGGGGTCGACTGTTGGATCCCCCGTCGACCGATCCCCCTGTGTAAAATTCGCAGAGAACTTATTTCAAACTTATCTCTGCGCGACCGGTCGCACCCCCTGTGTATCAGCAAACTATCCGTAGCATTTTCAGATAGCTTTTCCCTAATTTGTGGGATTGATTTCTAACAGATATAATCTTGATTTTAAATGGTTTCTTTTGCAGAAAATCACTCCCCAAAGAGGAGCCTATGTCTGGAAATCAAGCCAAGACATCTTCTATAAATAGAGGGTTCATTCAAGCAACAAAAAACAACACAACATACAACAAAAGCACATAAGCAAACTCATTGTCATAAATCTTGTTGTATTAGCCTAAGCACTTTCACTTGCACATTCTTGAGGTCTAGGCTTTCAATTCTTGATTACACTTGTACTCATATTGTATTATTCATTATTGAGTTGTAATCTTGATTTTGGTCATCATTCAACGCAAGACATCCTTGTGAGTATTCTTGTGGTAAGAATACACTTGGGTGATCTAGGTGATAGGTGTTTGAAGAGTGTGGTACTCTTCAAAGGTGGTGAAGGAAGATTGTGGTAATCTCCTTGAAGGTGTTGTAAGAGGGTTGTGGTAATTCTCAAGGTGGTGTTGTATTAATTTTGGAAATTAATAAAATTTTTTTCTTTTTGAAATCCATCTCGGATATACTGGGGTGGTAGTAGATTAGGCCCTAGGTGGATTGAACTACTATAAATCATCAAGTGTTGTTTAATTTCCGCATTTACATTCTTGTTATTTGCTTGTTCACTCGAAAAACATGGTAAAATCTGAAAAACCGGGATAATCTATTCACCCTTCTCTAGATTATCGTAGCTATTTGGACTAACACCATATCCCTGTTCCCATTTTCTGGTCAGGCCGGAGATGGCGGCAGAATTTGGGTCGTAGAAGGTATATTCTGAAATATGACGATATCTAGGTAAAAGACCATACCTAAAGAGACGTCGAGCAACTGGGAGAGATAAGGTGACTAGGCTTCGGCCAAATACTGTTTAGGAGCTATAAGGAGAAGGAACAGGTTTTGTGTGTGATCAACACCGACCCTAATTTATAATTTTAGGTCTGATTGACTATCGATCTATTTAAAAACTGAGATATCTTTATTTGAAAAGCAAAATCTTTACTTCAAAATTGAGATATCCATTATCCATGTGAAAGGCAAAATATTTAATGTACTAGATTAACCGTTGCACATCATTGCTAACATTAAACTGATTGATCATTGCAACAAATGAATCTTTTATGTACTATTATCATAAATATCTTTTGGCACACTAAATACCTTGATTAAGCAAAGAGAAATATTTTATCTTTCAATTAAATAACTCTTGTTTTCTCATATCCCAACCCACTGGGCTTGTTTTGCTCACCCTGCGATTTTTGTAAAATATTTCAGAGACTGAATATTTTGAGATCGACGAAAGACTTACAATCAGGATGAACCCAACCTATTGTTAGCTTTTGAACAATTTTATTTTGTAAAGATAGGTTACTTGCCACTCTATTTAAATTGTATAGATTTGTAGACTTCCGATGTAATTATAGGTTTTAGTGGTTTGTACTTTAGGTAATACCTCTTGTCGACATTAAGTGTGTAATTATAAAAAATATACTCTATTGGATTTTATTCTATTTGGATATGAATTTGAGGAGTGACATATATTTTTTTTTTTTTTCAACTGGTTAGTGACAAATACTTAAGATTGATTGGTAATGTCTGAAGTTAGCGGAAAAATTTTTTCGATGCATTTTTTTGCTTTTCTGTCGAGTTGACGACGAACCATTGCGATGACTGTTAAGGTTGAGATTATAGAGTAGTCATAAAACTGTACCTGTGATGAGCAACCCAAAAATCGTCTAAAAATACCTAGTAACATTTTGTTGAAATAATATATGAATTTAGCGAAATATTAATTTTATATATGATAATAACATGATAGGCTCGATGACCACAATGAACCATTGTCATTATTCTAAGAAAAATAAAATTGGGGGCAAAATTGTCCATATAGGGCGAAGTGTAAAATTTTACATAGTTCATATGGTAAAGTGTAACAAAAATTAGTTTATATGGTAAAATGTAAAAATACAAATAGTACAGGGGGTTCAGTGTAACATCCTCCTCAAGATATTTGATTATCCGTACTTGATGACTCTATAAAGAGAGTGATCTCTATATTAAAATAAAACACAAAATGAAAAATAATCCACAACCAATTTTACAAAGCAAACACAAAGTTAAATTAAAAAGATACAAAATACAAAATAGTGACAATCTACTGTTTCAGATGCTAAAGGATTTGCATTTTCCTAAATTTAACAAAGTCTCTATAAGTTTTGTGAAATAAGAAATTATAAATAAATAAAGTTATAACATACCTGTAATTAGCTCATATCTCTTTTAAGTTTTAACTGATAAATTCATGATGGCCTTATACAAGCTACAATTTCATACTCTGTAGTTATTACAAATTCATACTACAGGTAAGCATACGATCAAATTCATAGTGCAGGTAAGCATACGATCTCATAAGTTCATAACTATAATTTCAAAATCAAGTAGCAAGTACCGTGTAATTAGCTTCGAATTAGGAATACAACATACCATAAACAAGAAACAGAAGAACAAAATGCAAAAAGAAAAAGCCCTAAAATTCAATAATTAGAAATCAACCAATTTCAAGAGTGCACATAGTAGGGAATGCGACAAACAATAGGATATAAAAGAAGAATGAACCTTTTGAGTTTGACAAACATAAAATATATCAATACTCTTTGTAAAAATATATAATGACATCGCTGATTTCTTCCAACAAAAATTTATATTAAGACTCACCTTGAGCTATGAAGATTCTGAAAAAGTGAAGATGGAGACGGTGTTGTCGTTGCCGACACTGGTAGGGGCTGGACTAGATGAGCAGGTGCAGAACTTTCCTTGGGGAGTACCGGAGTGAACTAGAGTCTGTGACATGAATTTTAAAATTTAGTCTAAGGATGAGATATGACAAAACCTAGCAAATATTAACAAACATTTTTATAAGTTACTGGGCCTTATCAAGTTTATCAAGCCATCCCGATTTCAACTTGATTTTTAATGGGCCTATCATGTTGGCCTGAACCGCCCCAACCGGGTCCTTATCATACTAGTTGGTTCTATCATGGCCAAGCAACCTGGTGGGAATAGTGAAAGAAAGAGAAGGGGAAGAAGCGGGGTAGAGGAAATGGTGAACTCATCGGCTCATGACCAAAGATTGCGGGTTCGAATCCCGCCTCGCCTTGAGATGGAAACAGCTTGTTGGGCTTTGGAATTATTAGCCAAACACCTATAACATAGTTGTTGAGAAGAAAGATCGTATCAGGATACACACTGGTCCAAACCCTATAACTTTGTGCCCTGTTCGTATCAGTAAATTGTGTCGTGCCTCAAATTATCTTCTCTAACAGGATCAACAAGTACATCAGAGGAAGCTTGGGAATTCTAATGATATTATACAAAGGTAAGGAGAAAATTAAAAGGGTACATTTTTAAACTTTGAGACATCAATATTATCTTTCGCAAATGGAGTTGTCGGAAACATTAGATCCTTACATAAGTCATGTTTCTACTTTGACGAACCAAATGAAAATAAATGGAGAGGCTTGCACCGAACAAGCCATGGTGGAGAAAATATTAAGGTCATTAAACCCTAAGTTTGAGCTATTGTAGTGGCAATTCAAGAAGCCAATGACTTGTCCGGGATGATAGTCAAAGAGGTATCTGGATCTTTGTAATCTCATGAGTAGGGCATGAATGAGAATAAAATTGAGAAACTAATTGAGCAGACCCTCCAATTTCAAGTTTTCATTGGTGAGACAAGCCGCAAGTCTGGCACTTCCAGTGGTAGAGGACGAGGACATGGTGGCAATTACTCCAATAAAGGTTAGAAGGCCATAACAACAACCATGGGGTAACTGGTGGCAATGATCAAGAAAAACTAAATCATCTACAAAATTCAAGAAGTCGAGGCCATAGACGTGGTAGAGGAAGGTATGATAAATCTAATGTTGAGTGTTATTTTTATAATAGATGTGGTCATTATGCAAATGAATGCAAATATAAATATGACACTCAGAAGGCTCATTGTATACAAGAAGATGATAATACGAGGATACGGATAGTGGTCATGCTATTTTGATGGCCACTACAACTAATGAAATTAGATTACAACATATGGTTTCTTGACACTGAGGGCACCAATCATATGTATGGAAAGAAGAAGTTCTTTACTGATCTTGACAAGACTTTTCGTACTAATGTCAAGTTTGGCGATAGAAGAACTATACCAATAACTGGAAAAAGGTGAATCCCTATCAACTTGAAGAATGGAGACCATAAACACATCTTTGATGTCTTTTATGTATTAGACATTAAAAGTAATTTTTTTAGTATGGGTCAACTGTAGGTCCCAAGGGGTGAGTAGTAAGGTTTTGAAGGGGGGGGTTGAATAAACCTAACCAAATTTTTGATTTAGTCATTTTAGATATTTTCAGAGTTAACACAAATCAACTTAGCCTTTGAGAGACAACTAGGTTGGCTTACTCAGCAAAGTTACCCACTCAACAGACTCGATCGAGTTGTTGATAATATAACTCAGCTGGTATCAACTAACACTTAACTTAATAGTTGATTTGGTTTTGTTCAATGAAAAACTTTTCACTCTTGTTGTTTTAAACTTATTTTTAACAATGGTTATTATTAGTTGAGCTTAACAATTATAACTTAACAACAGATATAACATATATGCAAGAAATTAGAGTGTTGTAAGTAAATAAGACACAAGCAATTTTATAGTGGTTGGAGGATGGGGTAATTCCTCTAATCCACTCTTTCACAACTCCTAGAGGAATCCACTAAGTAACAGATCTTGGTTACAAAGCAGTCAATAGTCCGAGTCAGCCTTGATCACATAGCTGGCTGCTCCTGGGACTCAGCTTCTTAACAAAACGACTGTCTGTCTACTTTAGCTCCTTCAAACTCTTGGAATTGATCACACAACCTTCCAACGAGCCCAAAGCTTATGGTTCGAACTTGAAACTTACTACTTCTTCTTCAACCTTGGAGAGTAGACCTTTTTTGTTCTTCAAACAATTTCCTCTTCAACTTGATGAAGTAATCTTTCCTTCACTGAGTGTGTTGGATTGAGTTCCTTCGATTTTAGGCTTGAGGATTATCTTTGAAAGCTTGAGATTATTTGCAGGTTTGCTTGAACGCTTGTATGCTTGTAATTTGTAATTGGTCGGGTAACCTTATCTCGCTTTGCTTCCTCTGCCTTTTATAGTGCAGATTTGAAAATATGTACATTGAAGAGATAGACATATATTTTAAATCTCACACGTAGGTTGCTGGCATGTCTTGTCCTTGCAGCATTGATGAGGATCGTACCATGAATTTAATGCTCTGCAGCCTTTCCTTGAGCTCTGCAGGTTTTCAGGTATATTCCATTGGTTCCTTGCTTTTTGCACTCTTTCAGCAAAATAACTTTATTGCTGGCAGCCTGACATAGGCCTATTTCTAGCAAAACCTTGACTTGTATTGACAACGGATCTCTATCAGTTTTCTTCAAGTCTTGTATGTTGTATACCCCTTTGACATTCGATTCCAATCATTTGGAATGACTTAGTTGAGAGTCAGCTGACTGAGACATATTTTCTATCACTTGACTGATCCTTCACTTGGCTTCATACAACTGACACACAGCTGAGTCTTCTCTTTAACCTTCAGCCGACTCTTGTAATCTTCAACTTAGCTCACTCCAACTCAGCTCAAATAGTCCTATCTATTACAAGTTGAGTTACAAGGAAAATGGGGTGTCAACTTCCTATTCTAAGTTCTAAATGGTATCATCAAAATCTAAACATAAATTTTTCTAACAATTCTCCATTTTTGATGATGCCAAAACTTAAATAAATACAGAAAGTAAATAGTGCAGAAACAAAGAATGTATGTGTGAAATATGTCAATTTACTGAACATACCATTCTTGCACTTTACAGCGCACTTTACAACGCTTTAACAAAGTATACCCTATACACTGTATCAGAGCTTTATTATAGCAACAATATACATGTGCCAAAGTTATAAGGAAAAACTTACAAGAGTGTATTTACAGCTAAAGTAAAATACATATGAAGGGGTTTCAGCCGTCTTCGACGCCTCGGCTGCTTCCTTCTTCTTTCATCTTCTTCAGCTCTCTCCATTTTCTTCCTTTCATAAGCTCTTTTAGCAGCAGGGTCTTCCCTTCGCTGTATTTCTTCCCACTCTCGATCCAATCTTTCATTTTTAGCTTCCTACCTCTTCCGAGCCTCCTCATTCTTTCTTTCCACTTCAATGCTTGCATGTGTATCGCACACGGCCCAGTAGTTGATTCCCTTCTTCTGTGGGTCAACGTACCTTACATCTTTAGGTCTTAGCTGTGGTGAAATACCTCTGCCTCTTCCACCACTTCCAAACCTTCCCCTTCCTCGATAAGACTCAGCTCCTCCTCTAGGAGTGTACTGTATAGGAGTTTTCCTAGTCGATTGACTTCTTGAACTCTATTGCATCTCAGCTGATTTGCACAAGTTGAGTCTTTTCTCCCAGTACAAATCCCACACCTGTAGTAGAGTCATTTTCTTGAAGTACCCTTCAGCAGCTAGATTTTGAAACTCTTCTAGAGATCAAGGTTCAGATCCTGCATCCAGAATCATGATTTCTCGAGGGGGACGAACAACTGGGGAATCTTTCAACAAACTAGCTAGGGGGCCGTCATACCTTGCTTTTACGTATTTTATTCTCTCGGAGTTCTTCTTAGCTACCTTGTCAAACTCAGCTTCAATGGCTTTTCTTGACTGTTCAACTACCAATTCAGCTTTCTCTTCTAATGTCAGCTCTTTCGGTAGTTTGCTGTGAAATGAGGCTGTAACACCACTCTGTTGTGGGGTCTTAGCAAACGTGATTTTCAAGGGTGGCTTTTCATTGAAATTTCCCCCTTGCTTGCTTCCCCTTTCACTCCTTCCTTATCACTCCGCTGTTCTTCTTTACTTTCCTCTTCCCCCTTATGGCATCATCACCAAGGTGTAGAGCCAAGTAGGGAATATTCCACTGAGGAGTAGATCAATCTTTTTATTTATCATGTCGTGCTTATCGTGAGTCTTGGAGTGTGTTATTCTGAATTCTGATCTCAAAGCCATGGTCTCAGCTGCCATCACCTTTATTTCAGTCTTATGCGATTGATCCATCCTAAACATGTGGTCCCTTTCCCGTTGTTGAAACTCGGCATTATCTGAGCTCCAGATCACCATTGTTGCGAATAGGGACTTGAAATAGGTGACCTGCTCACGCCTTAATACCTTTGTCTGCCCAACACATTCCCGGATTCTCAATAAAACTCCTAGAATATCTCCACTGATGTTTGCATCTCTGTTGTTTAGCCATTGGTCTAATGCTGCAACACCATGCTCCATTTTCTCTATTTCAGCACAGATGGCTTTGAAGGCTTTACGAAAATCGACTGCGTCAACGGATTGTTCCTCTGGCCATACAACATCAAGTGAATCTAATTGGCACCATAGTTGTATCAGCTGGAGTTCCACGTTCTTCTGGTGGGACCTGGATGGTATATCGGGCATGTTCGGTGACTGACTCTTCTTCGAAGGGCATATTGGCTTCGAACGGAAAGTATTCCGCAAATAATTCCTTAGGAAAAATAGGAATCTCCACGTCCTCGACTTGTGGAGCCTTTCCCTTCTTTTTCAAAATTTCATCAGCTCTATGTGCCTCAGCTGTTTCAGTGTCATCGGCATCTTGAGCGGCTGTGTTAGCCTGCTGAGCTAACTGATCCTCAGATGTCTTAACAAATTCCTCGATATCAGGTGTTTCTTCTTATTGAGTAGTCTGGTCCTCGACTGACTTATCAACGTCATTGGAGGGTGATGGCACCATTGGGGATGGGCCATCAACCATTGTGAATTTCACAGGAGTAGCCTTATCACTGGCTTGACTCATTTTTGCCGTGCCTCCTCATCAGCTTTGTCCTCATTTGATTTATCAATGGGGATGGACTCTGCTTCATCAATACTTCTCAAGAACTCAACATCGACGTTCTTGAGAGTCTTGAAGAGCACTGGTCTCCTCTTCTTCAATGATCTCTTCTTGAGGGGCAGGCACATCTTCAACAGCTTTCTTACCTAGGGAAGTCTTAACCTCCTCTAGGCCTTCAGTACCATCAGCAGTCTCAACCGCTGATGGGCCTTGTACAGTCCCTTGTGCAGTGTCAACCACTGCAGGGTCTTCAGATATCCCTTCAGCAGACGGAACTGCTTCAGGGTCTTCAGTGGCATCCTTCGGAGTCTCAACTCCTTGGATTGCACTCTATACAATACAACTTCTAACACATGCAAACTAGGAAAATAGTGTGCACCCCATATATATGTGCAATAAGTTAATAATGGGAGACCAAATTTAAGGAAATATATTACTTTAAGGCCCAAATTTTAATCCTTATCAAATTTGGATCTAATTTTTATTTTTTCTTAAATCAGGCCATCCCCCAAATAATAGGTTCTCAATTCAAGTTTTAAAAGTAAGAAGAAATGGAAAACACTAGATAAGATTGAGAGAGAAACACAAAACCTTTTCCCACATAAAATATATCCACTGGAAGCGGTTCCCATGTAAAATATATCTACTAGAAGTGGGAAAGAAACCAACGATGATTTGTGTTTCATTACTTGAGATTTGACGAATGAAAAACAAAAGATCAATGTATTTTTTCACCTCCCTTTGTTGATGTGTTTTATATGTGAGTATTTGTAATTTATCTTCCAGTTTCGATTCTTGATTGGTGATATTTTCTTATTTTACTTGTTGTTCTGTTTCTTTTACACAAGCTTGAATGTTTTATTGCTATGATTTCATGTACTTTAATTATTTAATGAATGATGCTCATTCAAACACATTGCTACATGACATGGCTTCTTTGTTCAAAATTATGGGCTATGCTTTTGGCTCAACTTAGCCATCCAAAGCTCGACAACAGTAGTTTCATAATGCCATGTGGTTTTTAGTGGTACTGTACATACGGATGGAGATTCCTCAATTGGAATGATAGACGAAGACTTCATTAGTTTTTCTTATCTTATGAAATTTTCTCATACGTGAATACAAAAGTGGAGTTAAAAATTTAGTGTATAGTTTGAGACATGAGTATGGTAAAAGAATTATAATATTGTGATTGTATGATTTATTAACCACATTTTTTTCTTTTTTTTCCAGATATTTATAGAAAATTTAACTGATGGCGATTTTGATCCAACTTTTAACATTAATGATACTGAGTGGGAAAGAGAGACTGAGGGTACATCACAACTCACCTAGGTGACTACAATGACTCGTCTACTCCGACGCGATTAAACTCTTTCTGCCTAGGTTATTTCCGCAACTTGCACCGACCCACATAATCCTTTTGATAACCTTCTTGAATTAACCTTTCGATTTCTCTCTTCAACTAGAAGTAAATTTTAGTGGTATGTCCTTGGTCGCAGTGGTAGCGACAGTATTTGTCAGAGTTTGCTCTGTTAGGATTGTCATTGGAGGGGGAGGCTCTATGATCCCCTTTTTTTTGTGCGGCGGCTAATATTCATTTAAGGGATGAGTTGTGATTCGCAGTTTCTTCCCCCAACTCTCCTTCTACGACTCTTCTCTAGCCGGTCACTATTATTTTCTTTGGCCTTCTGCTTGAGGTTAGGCTATAGCTTCGTGGATTCCTCCACTCGGTTTGTTTCTCTACTCGGCCCAACAACTCTTCCAGGGTGGACAAAGGCTTCCTTACCAATGACATCTTCAGACTTCCCTGGCAGAGGTTTTATTGCAGGATCCCGACTAATGTTTAGTACTGGACGTTGGCAACTTTATTGATAGCTTCCACGAATCATTTAATGAAGTCCTGCAATGACTCTTCTTCCTTCTGCTTTACTTGAAAGAGATGAGCAATGACATTAGGACACTTCTGTTTGATAATGAACTACTGCATAAAGGCTTCAGTGAGCTTTTTCATCCCAGAGATTGATCCTATCGGGAGAGCTGATTGAATTAAGTGAGTGCTCACTTGGTTAAAGTGGTGCATAACACCTTGCAGTAGGAGACGTTCGTCATGTCTTATAGATCCACCTTCGCATAAAATTTATCCAATTCCATAATACTCTGGGAGATTTGAAGTTTTGATTCCCAAAGGTAGTGATTCAGTCAGAATAGTAAGGGCCACAGAGCTCATTCTCATTAGAGCAGTATCCCGCGAGTTGGCTTGGCTGAGCTGTACTACTTGGGATTCCTTAGCTAGTGGCAGATTTTTATGATTCTCGCCGCGTCCTTCATCTCTTCCTCCCTAGCCTCCCAAGCCAGGGTCTTCAGCGACGGGCGGAGCTCGGGGTGGTCTCCCAGTGGCTCCGGCC
Source organism: Rehmannia glutinosa (assembly GCA_016081115.2). Taxonomy (NCBI): domain Eukaryota; kingdom Viridiplantae; phylum Streptophyta; class Magnoliopsida; order Lamiales; family Orobanchaceae; genus Rehmannia; species Rehmannia glutinosa. Next base: position 89,969,156 of record CM071936.1, on the reverse strand, counting down.
GTGGCCTGGTGTCTTTGACCATTATGTGTGGCTTCGTCAAGTGGGGCTTGGAGGGCTTCCCGGATCATAAGAACTTCCTCAATATCGGATTCCCCCAGGAGGAGGGGGCGACCACCTTTCTCCTTGCACGGGAGGCGGCGCCCTTCCAGCGGAAATGGGGTTGGCCTCCCGTCTTCTTGGTGGTTGTTCCTCCTATTGGTCTCTGACTCCATTGCCAGCAACTTGGGATTCCACTTCGTGTTCTTGAGATCGGTTCTGCATCTTCGTGTACTTTGGCTATTTCCCACAAACGACGCTAAAATGATGCTTCTTTTTATGGCAGATCACTCCAAAGATAAGGTTTCTCACAAAGTTCTTATTCCCAAGGTGGAATTCTTTAATCTATTCCTGCAGGAGCTGGAAGTTCTTCAGACGGGAACTTGCTTGCACACACGCAAACGTTAGAGGGGCTCGGGGTTGTCCCATGGAAGCCCCTCCGACGCTCAAGTCAGCCAGTGACTGAGAGAGAACAATCAGTAAGCGAATACTGAATTAAATGCGTCAAAATAATTATGAGTCAATGTACTTATAAATAAAGAGGAGATACCTTTTTATACTTAAGTAATGGACCTGTGGGCCGTGTAGGAGGAATCAGCCTATGTGCCAGTCCCGGATTCCTTTGGGCTGAATTATTCCATCAATAACCATTGAATAATTATTATTAAATCAATATATAAACCGAATAATATATTTAATTATTAAATATCATTTTTGCCCCTAACACATACTAACTCGACAATCTTCCATCCTTATTGGAATATAATAGCATATAAAAAGGATTTTATTTTGGAGGTTATCCATTTCGGATATTTTAGCTGGATAATGTAAACAATAGATTAGAGTGATAAAAGCGAGAACTCTCTCTCTATACTATATTTGAAGAAATAAATGTTAAAATGTGATTAGTATTATTCTAAAAATATGATTAATTTTAAATGAAGTATTAATTCATATTATATAATCTCAATATTATTTTGTATATATAGAATATAACACATGTAAACACCCACAAAACAATATATGAAAATATCTTTGCAACCAGGACCACTCCTATTGTAAGTCGAGCGAGTCGATCGATTCAGGCCCGAAAAAATTACAAAATTTAGGGACCTAAATTTTTTGTATACCTTTTATGTATAGTACATATCTAAAATAAATAAGATAATAAACAAAGTGTGATTTTGGCCTAGCGGTTAATGCATTTCACTTTAAGTCATTGTCTATTATAGAGAAATAGGTTTGAATCTTATTGAGTGCATGGATTTTTTTAATATTGTTTTTGTATTTTTGTTATTCAGATTTAAAAAAAAAAAGAAAAACTCTCCACAAAATGAAAGGACTATTCCTTCGGGCCTTGTAGCTTTGTTAGTTGATAACAATATATTATATTTAATTTTCCTTAAAGACCTTAAATTAAATTTTGGGCAATTAACATAAATACCCCACTTTTTGGAAATAATGTCAGCCTTTTACGCTTTTGGTACTATTTTGCCCAAATTTATGCTCTCGACCTTTTTTTTACACAACTTTATACTCCCGCCAAAAATTCTGGATTTTTTTACGCTTTGTTTCAAGATTGTTTCTAACATGTTTCCAACATGTTTCTTTTATTAAAATTTCAGTGAAAAAAATAAATTTTGCCCTGGTTAAATAATCCATTTTATACTTAAAGTCTTATAAAAAATCAAGAAATATACACATAAAACAACACATATTAAAACCAAATAAATTAAAAATATTATAGAAACTACATAAATAAAAAAATACAATTCAATTTTTGATCCAATGCATGAAAACATAAAAAACATAGAAACAATCAACAAGCAATATAGATACAAACCAGAAACAATAAAGAAAACACCATATGAGCAAAAATAGTTAAAAATAGGTAAAAATCGTATTTAAACATAAAAATTACATGGAAACAACAAAGAAACATTGAAACAACATTAAAAACAGCATGAAAACAACCCAGAAACAATGTAAAAAATATTAAAAATACAACATGAATAAAAAGAGTATAAAAATAGGTAAAATTGTATTTACACATTGAACACTACATGGAAACAACAAAAAATTTATTAAAAGTAAAAATATTATAGAACAATACCGAAACAGTAGAAACAATGTATAAAATAATACATGAATAAAAAATAGGTAAAACTTGTTTTGAAACATCAAAACAACAAAGAAAAAAAAATAAAAAACAATTAAAACCAATAAAGCAATATAGGAAAAAAAACGAAAAAATCAAAAATATAAACCAAAAAAAAAAAAACAAAAGAAAAACATAGGTACAAAGTGAAAAATTTTGTGGTATGTTTACCAAAAAAAAGTTAATGTAATTTCCCCTTAAAGTTTCTCAAATAAAAGAAAACAAAAAAAACATAAATTTTAAAGTTCGACTATGGCATAAAAAAAATCGTTTTTGCAAAGGACTTCAAGAACATTAATCGATCCTTGTGGAAGAAAAAATATTATAGGTATTAACATCTTATGACATGTTTATTGAGCTTATAAGATATTGAGTCCTATTTTAGGAATAAGTTGTTGAATAATTGGATAAAATAAAATCAAAGAGCATTTAAGATGCTATTATTTATTAATGAATATTTTATGCGTAAGATTGTCAAAATAAAAGAGGTTGTTTTTGAAAAAAAATTGGGATCTCATCTGCACGTTTTTCAAAAGCAATTTATAAGATCTAATAAATTGAGAACTTATAATATTCCCTTTTGAAAAAAAAATATTATTTGAGATGTTTTCAAGAGTTTATAAGCTAAGTTAAATGCCCTCGAACTAACTAAGTATAATGAAAAATAAAACAATCGTAATAATAATCGAAAAAAAAATATTTTTTTAGTTTACAAATTATTTTGGTTCTTTCCAAATCAAAAAATGTAATTTTGTTGCTAAATAATTTTAATATTTTTACATCCAAATGTTCTTATACATCACCCTAATTTAACTAATTTTGAATTGGTAGTGGTTGATTACTTCTCTTTGGTGCATAGTTGCAATTCTATACAAAATACAATATATATATATATATATATATATATATATATAGGGGATAGTTCAAATGGGACACCCCCTTATATGAGACAATATTCCAATCGAGAGTCCAGATTTAATGGCTAAAATTTAAATTAATAATCATTAATCATAATAAGTAGGGGTAAAATTGACTATTGAATAAAAGATCCTCCATGAATCACATCAGCCTTTTATTGTAGGAGGTGATATTGGTAACAAAAAACTTTCAAACTAATAGCAATCACGTCAGGTGATATTCATAAATAATATAAATGCAATGTTTATTTAGCTATGATGTATTGTATGGATAGTTTTATTTAACTGTTTGTGTATAAAAACCTATAACACCTTCCATGATACTTTGAACAAACGTTATTAGCAAAAAAACTGCATATTTAGTTATATTTTAATGTGCATATAATGTCATTCGACTGTATATGTATATTTATCAAATATTTAAATTTACTGTACTGTATATTTAGCTATGCTGTAGTGTATGAATAATATTATTTAGCTGTTTTCTAAAAACCTAGCACACGTCCCATGATACATTGAATGGCATTTTAACAATAAACTGCATATTTAGTTATATTGTAATGTACATATAAATTTCACTTTTAAAAGTATACTAAAATATTTAAAAAAACTGCTGATTAGTATACAAAATTACATATTGCACTGCATATTTATATATACTATAATGTATACTTAGCTATGATATAGTGTATGGATAGTGTTATTTAGCTGTTTACATATTGCACTGCATATTTATATATATATTGTATTGTATACATAGTCTAACTTCAATGTATGTATATGTAATTTGGTATACTAATCTTCAATACAAAATTACGTATCTAATTTGGTATTCTAATTAACTGTTTACTGTATCAGACAACGCAGGTTACGGTAAAGAAAGACTAGAGATTTTGCTCGGTTTAACAAAATACTGGATTCCGATATTTGAGAAAATAATATCCCATGCATCGGAATGGAATTTGAAACATTAGAAAAAGGCGTGCAATTATATTAGAAATACATTAGAAAAAATCCCTCTGATTGTCCGTAAACGACGCAATAATTTCAACCAAAATTATGGGCATAGTCCTAGTAATCAACATGGGAAACGAGATCCTTCACACTAGTCTTAACAACACGACTGCCCCCTCTTCTTTTCTTAGGCTGAACATTTGCATCCCCCCCTCTACTCGTACCACCAATAGAAAGTTGCCTTTTTTGTTGTCCTTTGGCCATCTTCAACAAATTAACAAGACAAAAAATACATCATCATTAAACAGATGCAATAATAAGAAGTGAAAATGATAAATACAATAAATTTATTATAACACTATACAAAACTATGATGAAAAATACACTAAAACTGTATTATATGACTACCATGGAAATTTAGCTATGTTGAAGATATACACAAAACTGTATTAAAATATGCAGCAAAACTGTATTAAATAAGCACTAAAACTACACTAAATATACAACAAAATTATATTCCCAGAAATATAATAGAGCTCTTATTCTTCAATTATACAACAAATCAAATAAAAGTAGCATGGGTAATTCATGAAATACGCGAAAAACTATGTTAATTATACAATAAAAATCATTAAACAACCAATTTTAAAAATACACACATAATGGACAAGCTTAAAACATCAAAAATATTCTAACTATACACCTAATCATATCTGATAACTTGAAGTTGAACTACATATAAAAACAGAAATAGTAGAAAAGATCAGTCAAGGACATTCATCAAACACATAGCGAGCAATATAAATCAACCCATATTCTTGAACTTTTCATACATTTCCACATCAACTTGAGTTTAAACTTAACTTCTCCATGAAAAAATGATTATTTTTAACATAATCCAAGAAACAATGTATATCTTTCAAGTAAACATTGCATCAGAAAAATGAGGATTCTGAAAAATTGCATAATACTAGGAATAATTTTAACCTATCAACGGCTTTTGTGGAATAGTGGCAGAAATCGAAAACCTCCACAAGAACACAGAAAACACGAACCCAATCAAGAAATTTGTGGAGTAATAGAACTCAAAACCTCCACAAAATCCCAAAAAACACAACCCAAATATTTTCGACACACCAAATCAAGAAAATACTAGAAGTCGAAAACCTCCACAAAAATTGAACATAACTACTACAACTCGAAAAATACCCAAAAACCGTAAGACAAAACCCTAGATCTGCAAAAAAACAAATTCTAATTTTTTTTCCAAGTATTGAGTTACAATTACATATCAATAAACTAGAAACATTGTGCGAAAACTTACCAACAACTATGCTTTAATTTCTAACCCACGAAGAAATCTGTGAAAAATGAAGAACTCCTACGAATTGGACAGCGGCCGCGCAGTGGAGAAGTGAGGAGACGTCTTGTTTGAAAATAGAGAAAATTTGCAAAGATAGAGAAAATTTCGAGAGAGAATAGGGAGATAAGAAAAAGACGTGAGCTTGAACTCTATCAGAAAACAGACGTATTGTTTGAACTCCCCCAAAAATAGCGCGAATTAAAGAAGGTAAATAATAACTTACCTTGTACACCTAATCAAAATGACAAAAATATCCTTACTAGAAAAATCAAAATATATTAAAAAATAGACTTTTGATTTTTTTCATTTAAATATATAAACAACTTGCCTACAATAATGGGATGAATCTGAATCATCCTAAAAATCAATCCAACGGCTATAATAAATCCTCACTATCTCATATAAGGGAGGTTGTCCCATTTGAACCAAATCCTCTCTTTCTATATATATATAGGGGTTGGTTCTGGTGAGACCATATATTGGGGTGAGACCGTGAGACCTAATCTGAACCGTTATAATTAATCATTGGATGGATAAGATTGAAACATTAAATATTGTTGCATTATTTAGCATCATTTTTGGATGGGGGCATTTAGGAGAAATCACAAAAAAGTGTCCAACTAGAAAATAGGAGTTACCATATCTATTTCCTTTAATTTAGGGATGCAATCAATTATGATAACATCCAAAACCCTCTAATCTCTACAAAAAAAAAAAAACGCCATATCTATTCTAGAAAAAAAATCGGTAATCTGCTCCAGAAAAACAAAATCCGTTTTATCAATCATTTAATGCTTCCAACGAAAAAAATTCATATACCATTTCCAATTTTTTTTTGTCGTCGTTTTTTATATATATGATAATCGGACTGTTCCGTTTAAAAATTTGTATTGATGTATATTTAACTATGTACTGATGTATTTTTACGTAAAATATGTTGCATATTTTGTTTGTGGTAAGATTGTTTGAGTAAAAAAAAAAAATATGTGATTATTGTAGTGTTGCATTTTTACCAATAAATTGATGTATTTATAACTCTGTTGTGTTGCATTTGATACAAAACTTGATCATATTATGGTGCAATATTTTCATGAATTAGCAAAAAATGATATGAAGCCACATAAAATGCAAGGGGCAAATCCGTATCGTACTAATGCATATTTAATAATATATTGATGTATTTATATGTATTATATGTTGTATAATTTGCTTGTTGGTAAATTGTTTGAATCAAAAATTATGTTGATATTATATTTGATGTATTTATAGCATTGTTGTGGTGCATTTAATGCGAAATTTGTTGATATTATGGTGAAATTATTTCATGAATTAGCAAAAATTCTAGGAAGTCACATAAAATGCCTTGTGCAAATCCATATCATATTAATGCTTAATTAACTATGTAAATGATGTATTTATATGTACAATATGTTGCATCTTTCGATTTGTGGTAAAATTGTATGAATCCAAAATGTATGATTCTCGAATTGTTGCGGATTTAGTTGTATAATGTTGTATTATATGTATAATATGTTGCATATTTTGTGCATTTCAGTTCACATATTCCTATACACACACAAAACTTTTACGAATCACATCAATATGCTTAAATATGCAACAAAATATTCTATCTATACATCGTACTGTATTGAAAAATCAACACAAGAAACAATCCGATGTGAGGAACATAAACAAAACAAAATATGCAACAAAATATTCTATTTATATATCATAACTGGTTTTAAAAACAATAGTAAAAAAAATCCATATATAAAATCTGAGACTCGTTGCCATGGCATGACAATACTTCATTAAACTCATCAACAACAATGGCATGACAATACTTCATTTGAAGATTTAAAATCTGAGACTCGTTGCCCCTTTGGAGACCACATCCCCAGCCTCCCACAGTCCTACCTTGCCCCCTGAAAAAGTATGCATATATAAGTCAATAATTGTATATATATATATTTTCATGACTGATGCATGATTCATAAACATAACATGACAATCAAAACATTTAACATCTAAAAACATTAAAAATGTCCTATCTATGCAATAAACATGGTTTATACATACATTATACTATACTCACTATATCCATTGTGATGCACAGGAACAAAGTCAAAAAAACTCTCACAACAAAAACAATGAAGAACAATGCTTGAAAAATAATGTATAAATATATTCATATTGTCGCATACATATTGACTGACAGATGCATCATTCAATACAAACATAAAGAACATGAGGGTGACTACATAAAACCTAACTGCAAATACAACATGTTGAGCCAACACAAAAAAAAAACATCCAGCCTTTTTACCAAACCATCCAAAAACTGAAAAAAAAAAATCAAAAGAACATGAGAAGTAACTACATAAAAAACTTAAGATTTCACAAAATCCATAAAAAAAGAGTGATTTTTAATGAAAACAAGTCCCTTAACAACATGCAAAAAAACCCGAGAACAAAAAAAGATATAAGAGTACATCAAGCAACTGTTAAAGGAAAAAACATACCTAGAACGAAAGAGAACCCTTCGGATTCTTCAAGTGCTAAAGGAAAAACTCCGTTGAATATTTTTGCCTACCTCTTGTGTCGCTGGTTTTCTTTCTCTCTTCTTTTCCAATCGCCTAGAGTGCTCTGCAATTTCTTTTCAAGTGTGAGAATGTGAAGAGATGTGATGGACGTTTGAATCCAATCAACAGCAAAAATCGCGGGCAAAATATATTCTCTCTCTCACATACCATATAAAATTAGATGTCATCCTTATTTAAGAAACCGCCCAATTGTGTATTTACCAAATTATCCTTGTAACTGATTAAATCATTTTTAATTACCTTAAATAATGAAATAATCACGGCCATCCAAAATTAAAAATAAACGGACCAGATTAGTCCTTACGGTCTCACCCTAGCATATTGGTCTCATTTGAACCAATACCTATATATATATATATATATATATATATATATATATATATATGGAGAGGGTTATATGAGACCACTTCATAGGGTAAGTCCATAGGGACCAATCCTAGCCACATATCTAGATTTTTCAATGGTTGTGATTTTAGAGCTAAAAATCCAGATTAAATATTGGTATTTAGAGAAAGGGGTAAATTAGTCATCCTACAAAATTACCCAATATTCATGGGATTCTGTTCACATTATGATCACACAATCTATCCAAATCTCACATCAAATTCAACGTGAAGAAATCTCATCTTTCTTCTTCTTCGAACGTTGTTCATGAGAGAACAATACCAGTCACCCTCGCTTGTATAGAACACATGCAATCCTTCCAAATCTCGTAGCAATTCAATGTTAACAATCATCCTCCTTCTTCTTTAACTCACTACTGTGAGAATGATGTGAGAAATCATTCATCCTTCTTCTTCAACGCACTATTGTGTGAAAAAAATTGCAGACAATTTGCCATAGTTGCTAGAACTCGACTTCTGTTCGAAGTTTACTTATGAAGATGTAATTTATTGCTTGTGTAGATGTGTCATTGTGTTTTTATATACCATTAACTACATAAGCAAGTCATAAGCAACAAATTCATACTACATAAGCAACAATCTTATACTGCATAAGCAATAAATATACACTACGTATGCACCACGAATACATTAACTACATAAGCAAGTCATAATCAACAAACTCATAGTACATAAGCAACAAGTCTATATTACAAAAACAATGAATTTACACTACGTATGGACCACGAATACGTTAACTACATAAGCAAGTCATAAGCAACAAACCCATACTACATAAGCGATAAGTCTATACTACATAAGCAACGAATATACACTACACATGCATCAGATACATTAACTACATAAACAAGTCATAAACAACAACCCTATACTACATATGCAACAGAGAAATGTTTTTGAAACTGAAACGCTGGAGAGAGAGTGTGCGTGAAGAGTGGCTGAAATCGCGTGAAAGAGGGAATGAAATCTCAATAACTGATTCTATAATGCAAAATGACTACCCTACCCTTTTTAGTTGCTGAAACAAAAAAATAAACATAAAACCCCCCTAAAAATCTGGACCACCCAAAATTGTTAATCTATGGTTAGAATGTGTCCTCATGGACTCACCCCAAGTAGAGGACCTATTTGATCCATATCCTATATATATATATATATATATATATATATATATATATATGGGATATGATCTCGTAAAACAGCTCCTTACCGTGAGACCGTATGGATTGTTCATAACCATCTACTCCCTTTAATCAATGGTCTAGATCTCTGTCAAAATTACATCATTTATCAATTAATTAAAACACGAAAAATGTAAAATAGTAACTAACAAAATTCTATAACAAACGTCCCATAATAACGCTCCTAAAATCATGGTTGTGATGAAGATCACATTACCATAACCAAAAACACAATCACAACAAATCGACATCCCCCCTCTCTCTCTCACACATACAAAACTTGAGAAAAAATAAAAATCAAAACCAGTCGAGCAAAAATTGCGACTTATACCATGGAAGATCAATATACTCATCAACACCAGCAGGGGCGCACCCCTTCCCCAACATTTTCAAAAATTTTACTTATATATATATATGTTATTTTTGAACTCAATTACTTTTTTTTGGGCCTTAATTTGATGATAAAAAAAATTAAATAATCCATTACTTTTGTTTTTAAAGTTTATAGGCCTACAACCCACTACTTCAACCCCAAATTTCAACTCACTAGCATTAAAAATTTCCAAAAAGTAAAGTTCTTCTCTTAATTCTGTCATACCTGATGAGTATAAAATATACGTGTATTTGAGGGTTTAAAATGATATATATTTGATGCATTTGCACGTACATTCAGTGTGTTTTGGTTGATTTCCTTTGTTGGGCGTGATACTGCGTACTCTTATGAATTTTACAGGAAATGGAGCTAAATTTGATAAAAAGAGATATCACGTTCCAAAGTATAGTCAAGAGCTAATATACGAGCAAATATGTGAAGGAGAGAAGCATGGACTGTGAAGCCCCGATTTTTCCGAATATATAATTGACTCTTATTGTCGTCTATGTATTTGATCGACTGTTTTACCACGTCACTTTGACGGGTAATTTTAATAATATATATTTTGTATTTTATTTCATTTCATTTATTACTTGTGATCATGATCTTTATTAATTCTATTTCTCATTTATGATCACTTGATTGATCATTATTACTATTTTTGTATTTATTAGTCACCTTAGAATTTTAAGAGACTATTTATTTTAGAGACTTTTACCTTATATAATTAAGATTTTGATTTAGATTAAGTGATCATGAGACTTATAAGTGATCAAGGAAATCACTAATTATTTTGGAGATTTATATATTTCATCTATTATCATCAAATTTGGGACAAAAATATATATGGAATTACCATAATACCCCTAAAGTGGACAGCCATGGTGATGATTTTTGGAGTAGAAATATCATCCAACTCTTGTACACTTACACCTTATATTAGTCATCTTGTGTATAATTATACCATTAATTCAAACATTATACACATTATCTTATACCTCAACTTTATATCATTAAATTCCCCAACATATTCTATTCTTCCTAACATTCTTCTTATTCCTCTCAATATTCCAATTGACCCATACCTTTGACTACCAAGTTGTCTCCATGTAAGAGACCAAATTCAAGACTTGATCAATTTTCTCTTTCCGCCTCTCTATGTTGGACGGCCATATGGCCTAAATGACCAAAATTTTGGTTCATTTTCACCAACTACTCTCTCTCTCTCTCTCTCTCTCTCTCTCTCTCTTGTTAACAATCCTCAAACTCCTTTCTACCTTTCTTCCTCTTCTTTCTTATACACTTAGAAAATTTCAAGACTTCTTTCTTTCTTCATCCAAAAATTCGAACCAACCTACTACTACAAGGTGAAAATTTTATTCTTCAATTTATCTTGACTTAGGTTTAATTTTTGGATTTTGGAGGTACATTTAGAAGACTTTGAAGACTAGAGCTTGACATCACCTTGAAGAGGATTTCAAGACTTGAAGAATAACTAGTAGAGAAATTTGGACTACAAGGTAAGAATTGGACACTAGAGTCCTTCTTTCTCTTTTTTCCTATTTTTTTTTTAAATTTTAACACCCCTTTTTCATTTTTGAGAAATAGGAGCTGACCTTAGGTGATTTTGGAGTTGAACCAAAATTTCCAAATTTGAAGCTTCAACTAGTTTCAAATCACCTACTACACAAGGTAAAGTGTAGTCTTTCCAATTTCCTTATCTCCTTCTTTTTTCTCCTTAATTTTTCTCTCATTTTTGTAACTCCAAATTTTTTATATTTCTTGACTTAGGGGCTGACCTAAGTGACCTCATCCAAAAATTGTGAAATTTATCCTTTTATTTCACAATTTTCCAATTTTAAGGTGGGTGGAAAAATACCTTCCAACTTCTAGGTGTTTTTATTAAAATGCATGTAGAATTTCAAACATGAGCCATTGAGATATATAATCTATGTATTTCATGTCAATTTTATGTATCAAATCATGAAAATTCTCAAGAGTTGCTCAAAATTGCAATTTATTGAATTTTAGGTTCATGCATGTACAATTTAATGTTTTATTTGATGAATTCTTGTATGTATTGGATATGCATGTGTATGATCTTTAAAATTCATGTTTTGGATGACTTATAACCTGGACAAGTCGAGCAAAATAATTGATTAAATTTCAATTTTGGAAAATGACTTAAAAATGTAAAAATGGAAAAATTTGTAATTTATTTTAAAACTGGACTAAATTGCAAGAAAATTTGAAATGTTGAAAAATATTTTATTTTTGAAATAGAAAGTTAAAGGACCTCTCTGCAAATTTTATCTAAAACGATTTTTGGGACTGTACTTTTTACAGGTTCAAAAATGACTTTTGGACATTTTAATAAAGTTTTAAGAGTTTTAAGATAAATAAAACCAACCTTTAAAAGCCCATTTTTATTTGGACTAGATTGTAAAATTTTGAAAGTTTAAGGGCTACTTTTTAGATAAATTTTAAAACTGTATTTAGACCTTAACTTTAAATTTTGAAAAAATAAAAATTTATTCTTAGGTACTGCAAATGACATATTTTAAATGTATTCCAAAAATCCAAAAATGTTTAGGGCTTGGAAAGTAAATTTTCTAAAATTGAGGGACTAATGTGTAAAATACTAAACTTGAGGACCCAAATGAAATTTCCAGGACTTATGCAGCCCATGCACCTGGAAATACTAACTTAACTATAACTTAATTATATTTTGGACCCAAGGTTCAAATTTCATAACAATTGGACCCCTAAAAGCCTTAAAGGCAATTATTTCAAAATGGGACAAAAATGATATTTTCAAAAGTTAAAGGACCTACACTTATTTCTTTTAAACATTGATTTTGTCCCAATATCCTACTAACCTTAGTGACATTTTCCAACTGGAATCACATTAAAATCCCTTCCGGTTTGTGAGTTCCGATTATTTTAAACTTAAGGTCCGAAATGACAATCTTTACAAATTTGGGGCCAATGTGAGAATCTTATAAAAACTCGACCTCAAACTTTTAAAACCTGAATCCCTGGACAATTCGTAGAATTTAGGAACTGACCTCATAATTTTTCAAGGTCGGGATATTTATTTGTTCAATTTTTAACCACAAAAGTGTTGGTTTTTACAAAACGGGGCTAAATTGTAATTTTTCTTTTATAAAGGACTTAACCCAAATTATTTTCCCTTTTACTAAAATAGCCCTGGACCCTCTGACTTGGAGATTTATTTAAAATATTTTATTTTCCCAAAAACCCTTGACTTATCGGACTTTGACCGATTAATACCCGATCGCGGAGCGACTTCCTCGCCTTGCGATGTTGAATCTATAATGGGACTTATGTTCCACCTAATCTTTCAAGATATCGAAGGTTTCTTATCATTCCGATAATCATCTTCATCCAAAAACTCCACCAACGCCATAATTGCCACTCGCGTTTCAAAATTTTCTTGAACTGCTTCCCTGAATCAATAATACTCACGGCGCTGGTTGACTACCCGAACTTGTATTTACTTTCCGCTGAGTCAACTTGGTGTGTCGAGCTCACGCGGAATGGATACGTCGGGGATGGAACCGGCAGCTCGATCGCTATTCCACTCTTCCTCGCCCCATCGCCCTAATCCGCAATCGAGGGACGGAGTTTGTCCAAGGGAAGCGGGTCGTAGTACTTGAGGTATAATCATAATTATGACAATCCGGCCTAGCTAGCTCTCTCGGATTTGTCTTTGCCTATGGAGCGATAAGGTGTGACGAAGTCTTGGACCATCTTGCTCGGGAGTTACAAGGAAGAACGAAGAAATCACTGCCAACGATCCACATGATTTCGGAGTTATCAAACCCGCTTGGTTGGCGCTACAAATCTACGCAACCGCTTACTTTTTTTTGTATTGGTTGGCGCTACAAATCCGTCACGCAACCATTATCGCCTTGCATGGGATTGGCGTTACATTTCCGTCAATCCTACCTGTCTTGATTTTCACATAGTGCTTGTGTGACCATGAACTATTTTTTTGAACTGTATAAGTATATTACTTAAATATAGTTATCACGACGCTTGTGGACTGTGTGTGAATTCATGCATCATACTCACGCGTTTTCATATTACTATTTTCTCGCATTAACTATATATCGCCACACTTGCACACATCACCCCATCCACTTCGAGATTTATGTCTCATCCCCACCGTTGGATTTTCAACATGCGTTGATAGCCTTTCAACCCTTTTCATTCCCGAACCCGACTTTTAAGTTGCTATCGGCGATTATAGATCGCACGTTGGAGCAATTTCTACGATTCGACCCACCACCTTAGAGAGCGATTTCAAATTGGCATAGAATGATTTGAAGGCATAAGAATGGGTAGAGAAATTGGAGAATATCTTCAACGCTCTCCAATACTCGGATGAGCAAAAGTCACACTCGCCGTATTTCGTTTGGAATCGGCCGCTGTAGAGACCGGTGGAGGGCAATTGAAAGAAGATGGGAACATGACCGGGTAGCCGAACATGGGGAATTTCTTGGCCGAGTTCAATGAACAAGACATTCCACCCGCTGGTTGTGAAAGAGGCGCGCCGAGATGAATTCCACAAATTGAGGCAAGAGAACATGACTATAGCTCAAGACAAAGTCACACTGAATTTCACCGATTGTCCAAGTATGCTCTAGGGATAATCGATCATCAAGAGAGATAAGCTTTACAAGTTCACTCGAGGATTGAACCGAACTTCAAAAACAATCGTTGATCGTTGAACTAACAACCTACTCGGCAAGCCGAAGAAAGAACTCTCCGCATTGAGTCGGGACTCCGTATTGGGATGATTCAGCAGAGTAGGCCATCGAATTGTCTTAAGAGGATAGTGGGGACAACCATCTAAACCGCCTGCTAAGTTTCGGAAAGGACCAGATTAATAAGACAAATAAGGGAAAGGGACCTGTACAAGGAAAGCCGGGTCAATTGTGTGCATATTGCCAGAAACCGGGACATACCACCAATGACTGTTGGCGTAAATAAGGAAGGTGTTTGCGTTGTGGTAGTAATCGGATTAGTGAAAGATTGCCCGGCATACGAGGACCAACCAAACAGATGCAAATACCCATGGCCAGAAATGGCCAGGGGTAATCGGGCAAGGATGCCCGCTCGAGCATTTGCACTAGCCGGACAAGAGGCTCCGGAGGCAACAGATGTGGTGGAAGGTACGCTTCTAGTATCTAACCACTACGCTAAAATATTGTTCGACCCTGGATCAACACATTCATTCGTTGCCAAAGCATTTTGTACACAAACTGCATGCATGCATGGAACATATGCTTATATGTCTAGATGTGTCAACTCCTATGGGTGCAAGTCAGATAACAGATATTATCTATAATGCATGCGAAGTTAAGATTTCTGAGATAAACTTTCCCGCCGATTTAATTCTATTACCTATATCCGAATACGACGTGATATTGGGAATGAACTGGTTGTCTGCACACCATGCACAAATGGACTTCCATAACAAGTCCATTAAGCTATGTGAACCCGAAAACCGAAGTGGAAATTTTGGTAAGGGCACGAGTTAAGATTGCCCCAATCATTTCAGCAATGAAAGCGACGAAGACGATCACTAGAGGGGCTCAAGGGTATTTGGCGTTTGTAATTAACAAACCCACGGTTGATAAACACATTAACCAAGTACCTATAGTATCAGAATACACGGATGTATTTCCACAAGAACTCACCACCGTCCCTCCACATATGGAAGTCGAGTTCACCATCGAGGTGTTACCGGGGACTGCCCGATCGCTAGAACCCCATATAGAATGGCTTCTCTTGAGTTACAAGAGTTGAAGACGCAATTACAGAAACTGATGGATGTGGGATTTATCCAACCGAGTACATCTCCATGGGGAGCACCTGTGCTTTTTGTCAAGAAGAAAGATGGCACATTAAGGCTGTGTATAGATTATCGTGGTCTTAATAGTGTGACCATCAAGAACAAATATCCCCTCCCGAGGATAGACGAACTATTTGATCAACTTCAAGGAGCGACGGTGTACTCGAAGTTTGATTTACAACAAGGATATTACCAACTGAAGATCCGCGAAGAAGACATTTCCAAAACTGCATTTCAAACCCGATATGGACACTACGAGTTTGTAGTGATGCCTTTCGTCCGACGAATGCACCAAAGCAAAGATTTATGGACCGATGCATCGAGTCTTCCAACCTTATTTGGATCAAATCGTAGTGATATTCATTGATGACATACTCGTATACTCTAAGTCTAGAGAAGAGCATGAACGTCATCTGAAAAACATTTTGGAGACACTACGAGAGCATAAGCTGTATGCCAAATTCAACAAGTGCGAATTTTGGCTTAGTGAAGTCGCGTTCTTGGGACACATAGTATTCGCACCGGGATTGCAAGAGATCCCTCGAAGGTACGACAGTGGTTGAATGGAAACAACCTCGAGTCTATAACGAAATCGGGAGTTTCTAGACTAGCGGATATTATCGAAGATTTATCCAGGATTTTTCCAAGATAGTCGGACCACTCACTCGACTAACCCGAAAGCATGTCAAGTTTGAGTGGAATGACAAATGCGAGGCGAGTTTCAAGAGTCAAGAAACTTTGTCTTAGCCCTTCCAAAGTGGAAAAACTTTGTCATCTACAAATGATGCATCAAAAGAAGGACTAAGAGCAAAGTTCATGCGAGGAAGGAAAAGTTATCGCCACGCATCACGAAAGCTCAAGCCGTATGAAGCCAATTATCCAACGCATGACTTGGAATTGGCAAACGATAGTTTTCGCGTTAAAGAAATGGAGACACTATCTCTACGGAGCAACATTCACGGTTTTCACGGATCATAAGAGCTTGAAGTATCTATTCTCTCAAAAAGACCTCAATGTGAGGCAACGGAGATGGATGGAGTTGATTGAGGACTATCACTTTGATATTCAATACCATCCCGGAAAGCTAACGTCAGAAAGCGGATGCTCTAAGCGAAAGGCGAGCTTAGCCAGGCTTATGATTCGAGAGTGGGAATCATTAGAAGAGCCGAGCAATTGGAATCGACGAGAACCAATACTCGTTTTCGTGTGCTAACATTTCGGTTAAACCCGATCTGTGAAAAGAGATCAAAAAGCACAAGAGAAAGATGCACATCTTCAAAAACTCAAGGAAAAGATACTTAAAGGAGAAAGATCGAATTCTCGATACGAAGATGGAGTTATCGATTCGGAATCGAGTGTGTGTACCGAACGACGAGCGATTAGGAATAGAATCCTAGCAGAGGCACACCGTTCAAAATACACTATACATCCTGGAGAAAACAAGATGTATAAGGATTTGAAACGGAGTTATTGGTGGGTAAACATGAAGAACCAGGTAGCAGAATTCGTTGCGAGATGTTTGACTTATCAACTAGTAAAAGCGAGAACACCAACGGCCGCCTGGTTTACTACAACCATTGAGAATTCCCGAGTGGAAATGGGAATACATAACGATGGACATCGTGACGGATCTACCAAGGACTAGAGGAGGCCATGATGCTATTTGGGTAGTCGTAGACCGACTCACGAAATCGCACACTTTTACCCATCAAGAAAACTCGATAGCTTGCGTAAACTTGCACTGGACTTATATCCGAGAAATCATTCAACCGCATGGAGTACCAGTCGACATAGTATCCGACAGAGACCCGAGTTTTGTCTCCAAATTTTGGAAGTGCTTGCACGAGGAATTGGGTACCTCGCTAAGTTTCAGCACAACAGCACATCCACAAACCGATGGATAGTCTGAGTGAACAATCCAAACCCTTGAGGATATGCTGCGAGCCTGCACATTAGATTTTCAAGGAAGTTGGGATTCACACTTACCATTAGCCGAGTTCGCCTACAATAACAGCTTATCGTGCCACGATTGGGATGGCACCCTACGAGGCATTATATGGGCGAAAATGTAGATCCCCACTACACTAGGAGATTGATGACCAATGGACTCCGAAAGAGAAACGCCTCGAAAGTCGCCCTCGATTCCAAAGGTCGACTTAGTTCAGGAGGCCATGGAAAAGGTCAAGCTGATCAAGGAGCGGAAAGGATTGATCAATCTGAAGAAAGGAGACAAGTTTAGTCCGAGATATGTTGGACCGTACAAGATTTTACAGAGGATCGGAAAGTTAGCCTACCGACTCGAGTTACAAAGACCATATGCGGGAATGCACGATGTATTCCACGACGAAATTGAAGAAGTATCAACCAGATCCCGAGCATATCATCACTCAAGATACTTCTCCTCTAATGGAAAATCTATCCTACACCGAGAGACCGATCCGGATCATTGATCAGCAGATACGACAATTGCGTAAGAGAGATATTTCGATGGTTAAAGTAGTGTGGCAGAACCACAACCAAGATGAAGACGCAACGTGGGAGATGGAAGAAGACTTGAGGAATCAATATCCAGAACTATTCTGAAGAGAATTTGGGGACCAAATTCTTTTAAGGAGGGGAGGATGTGAAGCCCCGATTTTTCCGAACATATAATTGACTCTTATTGTCGTCTATGTATTTGATCGACTGTTTTACCACGTCACTTTGACGGGTAATTATTAATAATATATATTTTGTATTTTATTTCATTTCATTTATTACTTGTGATCATGATCTTTATTAATTCTATTTCTCATTTATGATCACTTGATTGATCATTATTACTATTTTTGTATTTATTAGTCACCTTAGAATTTTAAGAGACTATTTATTTTAGAGACTTTTACCTTATAGAATTAAGATTTTGATTTAGATTAAGTGATCATGAGACTTATAGGTGATCAAGGAAATCACTAATTATTTTGGATATTGATATATTTCATCTATTATCATCAAATTTGGGACAAAAAATATATATGGAATTACCATAATACCCCTAAAGTGGACGGCCATGGTGATGGCTTTTAGAGTAGAAATATCATCCAACTCTTGTACACTTACACCTTATATTAGTCATCTTGTGTATAATTATACCATTAATTCAAACATTGTACACATTATCTTATACCTCAATTTTATATCATTAAATTCCCCAACATATTCTATTCTTCCCACCATTCTTCTTATTCCTCTCAATATTCCAATTGACCCATACCTTTGACTACCAAGTTGTCTCCATGCAAGAGACCAAATTCAAGACTTGATCAATTTTCTCTTTCCCCCTCTCTATGTTGGACGGCCATATGGCCTAAATGACCAATATTTTGGTTCATTTTCACCAACTACTCTCTCTCTCTCTCTCTCTCTTGTTAACAATCCTCCAACTCATTTCTACCTTTCTACCTCTTCTTTCTTATACACTTAGAAAATTTCAAGACTTCTTTCTTTCTTCATCCAAAAATTCGAACCAACCTACTACTACAAGGTGAGAATTTTGTTCTTCAATTTATCTTGATATCATCTACCTACATCCTTTCACTTCTTGACTTAAGTTTAATTTTTGGATTTTGGAGGTACATTTAGAAGACTTTGAAGACTAGAGCTTGACATCACCTTGAAGAGTATTTCAAGACTTGAAGAATAACTAGTTGAGAAATTTGGACTACAAGGTAAGAATTGGACACTAGAGCCCTTCTTTCTTCTTCTTCTTCCTATTTTTTTTTTAAATTTTAACACCCCTTTTTCATTTTTGAGAAATAGGAGCTGACCTTAGGTGATTTTGGAGTTGAACCAAAATTTCCAAATTTGAAGCTTCAACTAGTTTCAAATCACCTACTACACAAGGTAAAGTGTAGTATTTCCAATTTCCTTATCTCCTTCCTTTTTCTCCTTAATTTTTCTCTCATTTTTGTAACTCCAAATTTTTTATATTTCTTGACTTAGGGGCTGACCTAAGTGACCTCATCCAAAAATTGTGAAATTTATCCTTTTATTTCACAATTTTCCAATTTTAAGGTGGGTGGAAAAATACTTTCCAACTTCTAAGTGTTTTTATTAAAATGCATGTAGAATTTCGAACATGAGCCCTTGAGATATATAATATATGTATTGCATGTCAATTTTATGTATCAAATCATGAAAATTCTCAAGAGTTGCTCAAAATTGCTATTTATTGAATTTTAGGTGCATGCATGTACAATTTAATGTTTTATTTGATGAATTTTTGTATGTATTGGATATGCATGTGTATGATATTTAAAATTCATGTTTTGGATGACTTATAACCTGGACAAGTCGAGCATAATTGATTAAATTTCAATTTTGGATTTAAAAATGTAAAAATAGAAAGTTGGTTGACTAAATTGCAAGAAAATGAAAGTTAAAGGACCCATCTGCAAATTTCGATTTTTGGGACTGTACTCAGGTTCAAAAATGACTTTTGGACATTTTAATAAAGTTTTAAGAGTTTTAAGATAAATAAAATCAATATTTAAAAGCCCAAGGACTAGATTGTAAAATTTTGAAAGTTTAAGGGCTACTTTGCAAATTTTAAAACTGTACCAGAACTTAACATTAAATTTTGAAAATTTTATTCTTAAGGTACTGGAAATTACATATTTTAAATGTATTCCAAAAATACAAGTGTTTAGGGCTTGGAAAGTAAAATTTCTAAAATTGAGGGACTAATGTGTAAAATACTAAACTTGAGGACCCAAATGAAATTTCCAGGACTTATGCAGCCCATGCACCTGTAAATACTAACGTAACTATAACTTAATTATATTTTGGACCCAAGGTTCAAATTTCATAACAATTGGACCCCTAAAAGCCTTATAGTCAATTATTTCAAAATGGGACAAAAATGATATTTTCAAAAGTTAAAGGACCTACACTTATTTCTTTTAAAAAATGATTTTGTCCCAATATCCTACTAACAGTAGTGACATTTTCCAACTAGAATCACATTAAAATCCCTTCCGGTTTGTGAGTTCCGATTATTTTAAACTTAAGGTCCGAAATGACAATTTTTACAAATTTTGGGCCATTGTGAGAATCTTATAAAAACTAGACCTCAAACTTTAAAAACCTGAATTCCTGGACAATTTGGAGAATTTAGGAACTGACCTCATAATTGTTTAAGGTCGGGATATTTATTTGTTCAATTTTTAATCCCAAAAGTGTTGTTTTTTACAAAACGGGGCTAAATTGTAATTTTTCTTTTATAAAGGACCCAACCCAAATTATTTTCCCTTTTACTAAATTAGCCCTGGACCCTCTGACTCGGAGATTTAATTAAAATATTTTATTTTTCCAAAAACCCTTGACTTATCGGACCGATTTGACCGATTAATACCCGATCGCGGAGCGACTTCCTCGCCTTGCGATGTTGAATCTATAACGGGACTTATGTTCCACCTAATCTTTCAAGATATCGAAGGTTGCTTATCCTTCCGATAATCATCTTCATCCAAAAACTCCACCAACGCCATAATTGCCACTCGCGTTTCAAAATTTTCCCCCGAATCGCTTCCCGAATCAATAATACTCGATTGCCTGGTTGACTACCTCGAACTTGTATTTACTTTCCCGCTGAGTCAACTTGGTGTGTCGAGCTCACAATCGGAATGGATACGTCGGGGATGGAACCGGGTAGCTCGGCCGCTATTCCACTCTTCCTACCCCCATCGCCCTAATCCCGCAACCGAGGGACGGAGTTGGTCCAAGGGAAGCGGGTCGTAGTACTTGAGGTATAATCATGATTATGACAATCCTGCCTAGCTAGCTCTCTTTGTGGATTTGTCTTTGCCTATGGAGCGATAAGGTGACAGTCTTGACCATCTTGCTCGGGAGTTACAAGGAAGAACGAAGGAATCGCTGCCCGATCCACACGATTCCGGAGTTATCGGACCCGCTTTGGTTGGCGCTACAAATACGTGCGCAACCGCTTACTTGTTTTTCATTGGTTGGCGCTACAAATCCGTGCGCAACCATTATCTCGCCTTGCATGGGATTGGCGTTACATTTCCGTACGCAATCCTACTGTCTTGATCAATCACATAGTGCCTGTATGACCATGAATGTTTTCTTGAATCGTATAAGTATATTACTTAAATATAGTTATCACGACGCTTGTGGATCACACAACCGTGTGAATTCATGCATCATACTCACGCGTTTTCATATAATCAAGTTTTCTCGCATTAACTATATATCGCCACACTTGCACCCGATCACCCCATCCACTTTTTTGAAATTTTCTCTCATCCCCACCTGTTTTCTAACATTTAGATATAGTTTTCTAACCCTTAGAGAGCAAAAGGCTAGGTCGCGAAGGACACCACAAGGCTTTCGCATATAGGGAACACAAGAGCTTCGAGGGTTTGGAAGGGGAATCCATCCTGACAAGAAGGGGTTTTCTTTCTATATCTAAGAACTCTTGTCTGTGCTTAAACGATGTCTTATTGTTGATTCGAATTTGTCTATGAGTTTGTAATCAATGTTTGACATATTTTTTGGATCTTAGGGGCATAATCGAAACTGTTGATTTGTATTAAATATGATTATTTATTTTCTTAATTAATTCATGCTTCCTATTTTATGAATTCGAGTTCTTATTCTTAATTGCTTTTTATTTGGCCAATAATTTGCATGTCATACTTCTAGTCCATAATCCGGGAGGTGAGTTCTAGTAAGACGAAAATTGAATTTAGACATAAATAGAGTAATGTATCGGGAGACTACTTCTATTTGTGGGGATTATTTCAATTCAAAGATCGTTTGGGAGTTAGTAATAATTGTGATGGATCTGGAGACCTCAATTATTATTAATCTATTGTTTATGTGCACAATAAACTATTTTAGGAATTGAACCCATAGAATTGCATGAATTGGATTTTAAAACTTTATTCACATTTAATATTGAAGAAGCATGTTGAGATTATGTGCCTAAGGTTGCTCCTAAAGATGTTGAAAATACTTGTGGGGTTCACAAATTTTATTTTATTTTCTTTCATTATTTTTGATTTTTTTAGTTAGTCAAAATTCTTGATTTTCTGTCGTTTTAATAAAATTGGAATACGATATTATTATAGCCTAAGTGTTTTGAGATTCAATCCCTGAGGAATACGACCTTGCTTGCCATTATGCTATAAACTATACTGTACACTTGCAGTTGTATGAACCAAAACAATTTTTGGCGAACAATACCCTCACGCACACAGCACAATTTACAACTATTGGAGATTTGAGCAAATAATTCCTCATTTCTAGTTAGTTGTTTTTCCTTTTTGTATTATTGACTTACATGTGGGGCTTTTGCAACTATTGGAGATTTGAGCACAATAAGGAAGGAAATTAAAATTTTATAAACTTGCTTGCAACATTCTTTTCAATAATAATATTTTATTATTATTATTATTATTATTATTATTATTATTATTATTATTATTATTATTATTAACAGGTTATTAATTAGATAATGAGATTGAAATAATTTTAGGTAAAACTTTTGATTGGCCTAGACTATATGGAAGATGAAAGATGAATTTCTTATAGATTGTTCGCTAGTATATAAACAAAAAATTAGTATATATGCACTTATAGATAATTTTCGTGATATGCAAGAGAGACGTTCTATGTTTTAAAATATTGGGATTATATTTATGTATTTTGGGATGCTTAATGATGAATATTGACGTTGTATTGATGTAATTATATAATATATTTTAAATTTTATTATATAAAATAAATATTTGATCTTTGAGTTTTGGCCCCGAAGACCTAAAAAGACTTGGAAAGAAACAATTAAAAAAGACATATTATATCTAGAAATAAATAAAAATATGGCGTGTGATCGTAAACGATGGCGCGGTATGATCCATATAACCGACCCCACATAGTGGGATTAAGGCTTAGTTTATTATTGTTGTTGTTGTATCCTTCAGTTTTGGCCCCCCTAATGTCGAATCCTGGTTCCGCCCTTGAACACCAGAGTGAGGTATCGATGGAGATTACATATGAAACCATCGAATTTGCAGGCGACAAAACTGGTAAGTAGAATTCTGATGCGTAATAACAGGATTGCAATATGCCATAATTATATGCAAATCGTTAAAATAAACCTATTTATTTGATACAATTTGAAAAAAACGATGCACTAGTAGTTTATTTTGAACCTTAAGCCATTGAAAAGTGATATCGTAAGTTTACAGTTTTGATGCACATATAGTGTATACAAAATGCATAATTTAATAAAAACGATGCATATTTAGTGTTTATTTTGATCTATAATGATTAGTAAACAGTTCATTTTTATCTTAATTTGTAATTTGTTCCCTTTACGAGTAGTTAAAGATATGTTCATAAGTTTATTATCATACAAATGAATATTTGATGCAAAGTATATAATAAAAGGAAGCAAATCTAGTTTAATCCACAACTTGTGCAAGCTAGAAAATGTGGCAAATAACCTTTGTAAATTTGATTCATTCGTTGAAAATGTAATACATACCTAGTGTATAATTGATGTATAATTAGTAATAAAATGATACATATTTATCTTAATGTGTAACTTGTGCAAATTATAAATATAGTAAAAATTGAATTGGTAAGTTTTAAGCATAAAGATATTGATAGGGTGATGCATAAATATGCAATAAACAATGCATATTTAGTTATTATTTGCGACATGTGCACACTAGACAACCATGACAAATAACATTTGTTAATTTGATGCTTATTTGAACACAAGGACAAATTAGCTCAAGACCAAGAAGAGCATGCAATTGGTAGCAAACATGCGCTGATTGAGACTTACTGCGGCTCTACTTCTGAAATGGACATCTCAGTCTTGCCACCGAAACAATCACGGAACAAGGGCAGCGGGAGCTGAATAAAGAGCAGGATACAGAGTTAGAAATAATAGGCAACCGTGCAAGCACCAAACTAAAGCACAAATACGGGACTTGTGGCAAATTTGCATCGCACAACAGCCAAACTAGTCCCAATCAACCAACATATTGAACAACCCTTTTTTATTTCCCCAAACTGAATCAACTTGATACTTCTCAAACTCAATACATTGCAATCTAAGTTTTGATCACAAGTTTTTTGTACAAATACATATTATTAGATCAATCGAATCACCATTATATTCTGCATATGCACTATAAGTGTTATTAACTATGCTAAAAAAAATGCACTGTGAAAAGTGAAATGCATCAAAACAGTATTATGCGCCAAAAAATTACTCAATGTGCACTACAAGTGTCATTAACTCTACATAAAAAAAATGCATTGTGGAAGCATAAATGCATCAACACACTACTAACTATGCGCCAAAAAGCAACTAAATGTGCACTACAAATGTCATTAACTGTGCATCAAAAAAGTAAGCATTCTGGAAAGCATAGATGCATCAATTCACTACTAACTATGCACCAAAAAACTACTAAATGTGCACCACAAATGTCATCAAATATACATAAAAAAAAGCATTGTGAACAGGATAAATGCATCAACACATTACTAACTATGCACAAAAAGTTATTAAACGTGCATAACTATTGAACAGAGCAATTTCATAACTTGATTAGCTGTGCACATAAATATTATTAACCATGCACCAAATATATTGAACAAACATACTATTTCATAAAAAATATGACGAAAAAGTTGCACACAGTTCCAATTAACAAAAGAAGTAAAACTGTTGGTGTGAACTTATAACACAAATATATTGTCAAAAAGTGAAACACATGCTTACATTCAATTGTGCCATTAGACTATTAAAATGACATCATCATTCCAAACAAACTACACTAAAAATAACGAAAAATATACCCGAAAAAAAACTGAAATAATTTTCAAGTACACAAAATCAGCACATCAAATTCCACAAAACGAGCCCTATGCTTTTTTTTTCTCATTGAAAAATTTCTTGGCCGAATCTAAGACACTTTTCCTCTCCTCATTCAAATCATCGGCTACAATTGCATGACAACACAACGTCCTCAAGCGTGTGAATAAAGCAACATCAAAAGCTTGTCGTTTCTGGTTCCCTCTAGCCATGTAAGGTTATCTACCTACCATTAAAACAAACAAAAAAAATATAAGCACACATCAAATCCAAAATACATAAATTAAAACATGTCAAAGTCAAAAAATGTATTAAAAACACACCTGTTAAACTAAATATGCAAAATGTGAATGTTAATTGTTCACCACAACATAACCAATTATGCACCATAACCATAACATCTGCATATGCACTTTGTGAAACTTGATATGCACAGAACCAACAATAATCATGCACCATAATATATCTATCATTATATCAAAAATATCACTTGAAATTGGCCACTTCGTCTGTGCATCAAATGTAAACTAAACATGCATAATTTACACAAAAACTATATATCATCGATGTGATCAACATATACCTTAAAGATTGAACAATACACCCATACACCACAAAAAATGCATAAAACCATTAATAAATGGGCATCGTTAAACATGATTTATACACCAAAAATCCCACAACAAAAATAACGAAATTCAGGCAAAAACATCTTACAGAACCTACTAGTTGAACAATCAAAAATAAACCCCATTGTCAAAAATATGTTCAACACAAACAAACTCATAAACCCTAGACCCAATGTACACAGAAAGTAACAAAAAAATTACTTTGTTTGAAGGAATTCAAGCACAATTGAAAAAAAAAACTCAAAAGAAATAACAAAAATAAAACATTGAAAGCAGCAGAACAAAACAAATAATAGAACAAAAAAGCAAACATATATGGAATTAAAACAAAAGAAACACTTACTTCAACAAAAATAGAAAAATCGAACTGCACTGCACCAACAATCTCTTGCGAAACCCCTGCTCGTAGCAACTGATTAAGTAAAAATCGACCCTAAAAAACGAAGAAGAAGTACACGACTAGACTCACAGAGAAAATTGAAAAGAGTTTTGAAAATTAAGAGACTTGAAAGTAGGAGTGTTGTTATATTAATCCCGAAAAGCAAGCCTAAAAAATAGTTTCCAAGAAAACTAAATAACCTCCATTATAGAAAGACAACACTGCCCTTATCAGTTAAAAACTAAAAAAAACCCAAAAATTCGAAGAAAAACAAAACAGCCCATAGATATGAAAATTAAGTGGTTGGGATTAGTCTACACGGTCTTACGTAGAGACCCCTGCCACATTTGATCTAATACCGATATAGGGATGGGATCTCGTGTGACAGTCTCTTACCATGTGGCAGTGTGGATTGTTCTCATCCATCCACACCTTTTATTCAATGGTTCAGATTGCTATTAAAAATAACTGATTTATGATATATGTAAAATATACGTGTATTTTGGGGCTTAAAATGATATATTATTGATGCAATTGCACGCATATTTACTATGTTTTTACTTGGTTTCCTTTAAAGGGCATGATACTGCGTAGTCTTGTAATGCTTGCAGGAATTAGAGCTTAAAATCAAGAAATGTCAGTTGGGATGTGCGGATAAGATTGTCGAATGCAAAGAGAAGATCAAAACGACGGAAAAAGTGAACGAAAGCACTTCACAAGGCCGGACCATGTGGTGTCACACGGCCGTCTGGAGTGCCGGTGTGAAAATCACACGGTTGTGTGAAGAATGGAAAGAAACAGAGGACGGAACAGTCCCACACAGCCAGACCATGTGAAGTCACACGGCCGTGTGGGAAAGGTCAGCCAACCGCACCAGCTGCCTGTGTCATACCACACGCCCATGCGACCAAGGGCTGAAGCCAGCACCACACGCCATGTGGGAGTCTATTTTGATGCGTTTTTCATTGTTTGCTTCCCGTTCCAACTCTATAAGTAATCTCTCCAAGCATCTATAAAAGGGGACCAAGTCTTGCACGAAAATATATAATTCCATACAGCAAAAACACATCAAATAACATAGGAACGCAAGAATCGAAGAGCTTCTGAGAGCAAAAGGCTAGGTCATGAAGGACACCACAAGGCTTTCGCATCTAGAGAGCACAAGAGCTTTGAGGGCTTGGTAGGGGGATCCATCCTGACACTAAGGGGTTTTGTTTCTATATATAACAACTCTTGTCTGTGGTTATATGATGTCATAATATTGATTCAGATTTGTCTATGAGTTTGCAATCAATGTTTGGCATATTTTTCGGATCTTAGGGGCATAACCAAAACTGTGGAGTTGTATTGAATATGATTATTTGTTTTCTTAATTAATTCATGTTTTCTATTTTATGAATTCGAGTGCTTATTATTTAATTGTTTTTTATCTGATCAATAATTAGCATGTCATATTTGTTAGTACAAAATTTCGGACGATGAGTTCTAACAAAGATGAAAATCGAATTCAGACATGAAACATGTGTGACATGCGTGTTTGTGAGGAGTCATTCAATTCACAAATCTTTTTGGAGTTAATAAGAATTGTAATGATCCAAGAGGACTACAATCGTTATTAATCAACTGTTTAAATGAACTTAGGAATTGAGCCCATGGAATTGCATGAATTGGTTTTGAAAACTTTATTCGCATCTAATATTGAAGAAGCATGTTGATCAATGTTTGGCATATTTTTCGGATATTAGGGGCATAATCAAAACTGTGGAGTTGTATTAAATATGATTATCTGTTTTCTTAATTAATTCATGCTTTATATTTTATGAATTTGTGTGCTTATTATTTAATTTCTTTTTATCTGATCAATAATTAGCATGTCATATTTGTTAGTACAAAATTTCGGACGATGAGTTCTAACAAAGGCGAAAATCGAATTTAGACATTAAACATGTGTGACGGGCGTGTTTGTGAGGAGTCATTCAATTCATAAATCTTTTTGGAGTTAATAGGAATTGTAGTGATCCGAGAGGACTACAATCATTATTAATCAACTGTTTAAATGAACTTAGGAATTGAACCCAAAGAATTGCATGAATTGGTTTTTAAAACTTTATTCACATTTAATATTGAAGAAACATGTTGAGATTATGTGCCTAAGGTTGCTCCTAAAGATGTTGAAAATACTTGTGGGGTTAGCAAATTTATTTCTTTTTATTTTCTTTTATTTTCGATTTTTTTAGTTTAAATTACTTAATATTCGGTCGCTTCAATAAAATTGGAATACGATGTTATTATAGCCTAAGTTTTTTGAGATTCAATCCCTGAGGAATACGACCTTGCTTGCCATTATCCTATAAACTACATTGTACACTTTCAGTTGTATGAACAAAAATATTTTTGGCAAACAAATTTTTGGCGCCGTTGTCGGGGATTGATTAGATTCTACTTAGATATAGTAATAAGTAGTTAAATCTTAATTGAAGCATATTTTTTCTATTTTTTTTTTAAATTTTCAAAATTAATTTCGAAATTATTTTTATTTTTTCTATTTGGTTTTAATATTGTTTTTGTTTAGTGTAGATAGTGCATGATCACGCGTTCTAGATCGACCCAGCCAATTCCCATTGATTTGAAAATCGAAAAGACAGCTAAACAACTAAGGAAAAGAGCCAAAGCAATGGCGGATGGGACCAATCCGAACGCAATGAAAAATAGAAACAATGAAGAGCGCTTACCAGGGGCCGACGTCCAGGACGGAATTGTGGAAAGGCCCGCAAGAATGGGCAGTTAGGGATTACTTCCAGCCGGAGGTAAGCCAAACTTATGGGGGTGTGGCCCGTCTGCTGATCAATGCAAACAATTTTGAACTAAAACCGGCATTGATCCAGATGGTGTCACAAAACTAATTTGGGGGTAGAGCCGTTGAGGATCCAAACGCTCATCTGGCGCACTTTCTAGAAATTTGTGATACTGTTAAGATGAATGGTGTCTCTGAGGATATTATTCGATGCCGCCTATTCGCATTCTCTCTGCGCGTTAAGGCTATGGGATGGTTATGCTCTTTAACACCACCAGCCGCAAATTGGGCAGAACTAAGTCAGCGGTTTCTAGCCAAATACTTTCCCCGTAGTAAGATGATGCAATTAAAATCTGAAATCGCTCAGTTTAGGCAATTAGATGCTGAGCCGCTACATGAAGCATGTGATAGATTCCGAGAATTGTTAAGGAAGTGCCCACAACACGAATATCCCGACTACCAATAGGTTCAGTACTTCTATAATGGTTTGAGTGGCAATACAAGAACAATTATAGATGCTGCATCTGGAGGTGCACTGTTAGGGAAATATCCTGAGGAGGCATTAAAATTATTAGAGGAGATGGCGAACAACAGTTACAAATGGCCATCCGAGAGGTCGACTGTCCGACGAGTGACAGAAGATCAGGATGAGGAGGTCGCCATGCTCACAGAACGAGTATCCGTGCTAAATATGAAACTGGACGCGATGCAACAAGTGACTCCAAGAGATCCAGCTGTTGTTGAAGAGGAAGCAAACTTTGTGGGCAAACAAAAGATCTTCAACAATAATTACAGAAATAATCAGATACCCAACTACTATCATCCAGGGTTGCGAAACCATGAAAATTTCTCTTATGCTAACAATAAAAATGTTTTGCAGCCACCACAGGGGTATAACGTGGGTAATCAATGAAGAGCGGGTGTCCAATGAAAAGAAAGTATCTATTGAAGAGATGATATCCTCGTTTATCAGAGAGACATGGGCGAGACTAAACAAAGATGAAGCCAAGAATAGAAGAACATGTCACTCAGCTAAACACGAACGTAAACGCAAGACTGAAATCTCTGGAAACACAAATAGCCCATATCGCAATTGTTGTGGGAGGCCAACATCAAAAAGACAAATTCCGAAGTGATACTGAGATGAATCCACGGAAGCAATGCAACGCCATTCGTCTTATAGATGACATTGAGGGTTCACATTTTTCAAGTGACAAAGTTTAGCAATAATGATTAAGAATCTGAAATCTGGCTGAAGACGTTAAACTTAACACTGTATGGGAGGCAACCCAATTTATTTCATATTTCCGTATATTTTTATCTACTTCAATTTTAATTTCAATTTTAGTTTCGATTTTTTTATTAACATAATTTCTAGTTTAGTTTAGTTTTCTTGAGTTGTTGTGTAGGAGGCGTCACGGCAAACTCTCGGTTATCAAAAAAAAGTACGGAATCAATATCACACGGGCGTGTGATATCACACCACTAGGTCGTGCGAGAGGCTGAGAAGCCCCAGCATCACACGGCCAGGCCGTGTGACCATCACACGACCGTGTGATAGAGGCCAAACATCAAACCGCAGAGAACCACAAGCTGGGCCACATGGCCCGCCCATGTGATCTCACACGACCGTATGGCCCAGAACCAGAAAACGGGCAGACATATTCCAACCCCTATTTTAACCCCAAATTCTCATTTTTACTCCCACTTTCTCCTACACAAACCCTAACCCACGAAAATTCTCTCCCCAAATACTCAAACTACTTTCCAAATCGCTCCAAATTCACCTCTAATCTAAAACCAAAATCACAAATCCTTCTCCGAGTTCTACACCAAGTTTGGAGGTACTTCAAGAATTCCCAAATTTCAGATTTTTACTCTTCAAACCTTAAAATTCATGGCTTCTAAGGATGAAAGAGGAGCTAGGAGGAATACGAGAAGAATGAGGGAGCTGGCTCCGGAGCCCGAACCCAAGCCTCAACCGATTTTCGACTCGGAGGAGACTGAAGCTTCCAATGTCCACTTGCCAAATGAAACCCACCGGGCTAGATGGATGATACTCTACTTTCGTCCATGGATTAATACAAGGTACCCCGATGAACCTACTCTTACGAATTTGGGTTTATTGGAAGATTTTAGAGCTTTATGTGGAAGAATTGACTGTCGTGATTTTCTAAATGGGCATTGGGCTACTTACTCTGTTATTACACTTGAATTTTTAAGTAGCTTTGAACTTGTGGTGCAAAAAAGAAATTTGATGGGAATTAGATTTCGCAATGAGCAAAGGGAACTAATAATTGAAGATTTAAATGAAATTTACAAAACACCGGCATTTGCGGTGGAGGAGCACGAGGAATTCGATAAGGATAGGTTTTGGAAAAGGTTAACTGGGAAGCAAATTTATACGCCGGGCACTTCTAAGGCGTCTAGTATTCGCAACCCGGTATTTCGATATGTTCATCGAATCTTGGCTGAAACCATCTTTGCGAGGGAGGAGAGTAGAGAGACATTGAGGGTTGAGGAATTGTTTATTATTTGGTGTATGGCATCGGGGACTGAAGTGGTGCCAAATGACGAGGCTATGATAGCCCGATAATTTGATAGGATTAGAAAAAGTGAGGGGTGGAATATGCATAGGGGGGATGATTACCCCTATTGATGAATATTCTAACATTAATTTGGAAGGGTATGCGGAGACTGTTAAGTTGGTTTTATACCAATATATTGAGTGCTCTAGACTAGGATTTTGCGTTGTTTTTGGGTATTTTAGGGTCGATTGAGTCGAATTCATGTAGGTAGTTGTCATTTGTGAGTCGGGACTAATCTTGGAAGCCGAAGTTGAGCAAAAATGGTGAAAAACGTGTTTGGACGGTAAAGATCGCATTTTAGAAGCGGAAAAACAGAAAAATTGGGTCATATACGAGCACCGCAGCGCCAAAACCCCCGCGCCGCAGCGTGGGGGTCGAAAACGGTACAGTACGCATAGCACGGATGGGCGTTGCAGTGCCCAAGTCAAAGGGCTGCAGCGCCCAGATGACAAGCAACAACAGCAGGGGAGTGTTCAGCTGGCTGCAGCAGAACTGCCTAGGGACTGGCGCCCGACCAACAAAGAAGTTATACAAGCGGGCGCTGCAGCGCGCGATGAGGGACGGTGAGAAGCAAACCGACTAGCACTAGCAGCAAGACGCCCCAAGGCACGCAGCAGCGCGCGACTTTAGCGCCGCAGCGCGCGACATGGGCCTGAACGTGGGCTGAGGTATTTTTGGGCCTTTTTGATGGTTTTTCGAAGGCTTCGACTTATAAAAACACCACGGAATCGTAGGGGAGAGGGGTCGGACATTTTTTTGAGCATAACGCAAGGCAAGAGACACAGAGCTAGGGTTCGGGACGGCAATTGGAGACGCTTCTCGTCTGGACACAGAGAGAATTCCTTCTCTTTTCTTCTCAATTCTTTCTTTGCTTTTCTTTGTCGATTCTTGAGATGTATAATTATTTCTTTACGAGTTTTTATACATCCATTATGAGCTAAATCCATTTTTCTAGAGGATTGATGTAACTTACGTTTGAACCTATGTTTTGATTTCTAGTTTATGAAATTCGCATGTTTATTAATCGATTTGTGCTATTTGATTTGATTGCATCTAGATTATCTGATCAAAAATTTAGATTGTTTGGCGTGTTTGATTTGACGCTCGAGAGAGGTAATTGAACGTCTGGCCATATAATAGCACAACCTAGGATTTCATGAATCAAGAGGTTTATGAATCTTTTGAAGCCTGTGATAGAATATTCATTGATCGTATTATGGTTTAATTTATAATTTTTATAGAGATATCGAAATCAGAAATTGGAACCTAGAATCACTTGGCACTCGAGAGTGGAAGTGATAAACGGTAGGAATATTGGCTTATAGATTAATAACTTGTGATTAATAAACTGAATTGAAAATATAGGGGATAACTAGGTGAAATCAACCCTCTAGAATTCATCTTCTACGCGTTTGATTATTTGTCTGAACTAATTTTTAGTTTTATTTTAGTTTTATTTTTAGTTTTATTTTTAGTTTAATAAATCTTCATCTCTTTTCTATTTCTAGAGAGAATTAAACTATTTTAATTATAGTACTTAGTATAAAATTCGATAGCAATCCCTGTGGAGACGATAACCCTACTTTTAAAACTTATACTAAAACTTGACACCGTACGCTTGCGGTAAGAATTTCGCGATCAGAGACCGTTGGGCCTAAGTTGATTGATTTGAATGTTCTAACTGCGATGAAAATGATAAAATTTGATAGGCGTGATTACTGGCTCATTCAGGCAGATAAAACAACAGTTAGGCTTCCGAACCCCGAAGCGACTTCAACTAGAAATAGGGGTAACTGGCTACTTAGAGATGCAGAGGGGGCTGCTGCTCAAGAAGAGCAGGGTGAAGAAATGAGGCAGATGCCGGAATCCTCTCGCCAAGGGGGTAACCGGCCATTTACTATGAGTGAAAGGCTCGAAAGGATAGAAGCAGATGTGGGGAAATTGATAGATGACACATATCAATTGACAACCACCGCTGATGAGTATCACCAGGAGTACTTACAGCGTTTTGATGTCATCACCATACAACAGCAGCAAATGTATGAGATGATGTCTCGTATGGACAAATGCCACATTGCACAAGGCCACTACCATCCACCTTCGCCACCACAGTAATCTATGTAAGTACCTATTACGCATTCCTTTTTCTTTTGATAATTGGGACGAAGCATATTTTAAGTTTGGGGGGTTGTCAAGAATGCGTAATTTAGTACTATTGCATTTTGCATTGCATTTAGGACTGCATGTAGAAGCACTTGCAGTGTTAATTTTCGAGGAAAAAAACCATTTTTTGTTTATTTTTCTTTTATTGTTTTAGCACATTTACCACTTTAGCACGTTTAATTGCCTTTGTGTGTGATTTTTTTTTACAGTTCGTATGCCCAACTCCCAATGATTTTACTATGAATACTTTATGACATGGGATAACATAGTTGTGGGAATAAGGTAATAAATTCTTAGGAGGAAAGTTATTTATTTACTTGGCATGTGTTAAGAAAATTGAGTATTTGAGCAGGTTGCGAA
This sequence comes from Rehmannia glutinosa, assembly GCA_016081115.2. Lineage (NCBI taxonomy): Eukaryota > Viridiplantae > Streptophyta > Magnoliopsida > Lamiales > Orobanchaceae > Rehmannia > Rehmannia glutinosa. The sequence continues at coordinate 89,934,475 of CM071936.1, read as the reverse complement.
AAATAAGCCTGTGAACTTTTGTGCCTTAAGTTGCTTTATATTATGAAGACCTATTTTTTTCTTGAGTGTGTCCTTCATGATTGATAGAACTCTAGAACTTGCTCTGGTATCTTCATTGAAGCCATGTGTGTGTGCAATTTTTGAAAATGACCTAAGGCCATCTTTATTTAGCCTACTTAGCCTAAAAAACCTGCCTATGAACTCATGATTCCCTAGTTAGCCAATTTTGATCCAAAACTTTTATTGTTAGCCACATTGATCTTTAATATTTATATGTTTTTATCACTAAAATTTCTTGAGCTTATAGAAAATGAATAAGTTTGGGGGATATGTGGTGAAAATTTATGAAAAAGAGAGGAAGTTGGCAAAAAAAAAAGAGGGATGAGCAGTATCTGGGTGAATGAAAAAATACATGAAGCTCGAAAAAGAAATATATATATATATATCTGAGGCAGAATAGAAAAATCGAGCAAAACAAAATGAAAAAAGAAATCTGAAAATTATGAAAAAAAATGAGAGTTTGAGGCTAAAGAAAAAGAAAAGAAGGCAAAAAGGCCTAAGTATGAAAAAGGAGAAAAAAGGGTGGAATTGAGATTAAAAAAAAAAACTGATATTATGTTGAAATTGGGTTGGTGAATTGCAAGTCTGTATGCTTAAATTCTATTTGCTCAAGTCAAATCACTTAATCCAAATTTCCATACCCTTACCAAAGAGCCTACATTACAACCAATGAAAATTCCTTTTTGATTCTTAGATCGTGCACACAAAAGTGGTAGAGATGTTAGACGATTTGCAAGCCTATGGTAGTTCTACTTTCATTGAATTGAAATTGAATTTGAGCGTAAACACTTATCTTGCACTTTTGAGAGTAGAGTGATACACTATTTACTTGTGAGTCGCGATGTTAAGTACCCAAGAGATTATTAATTATGCCAAGTTTGTGAATAATGACTTCTTGATAAATACATAAAACCACTAATAAATGGGCATCGTTAAAAATGATTTATACACCAAAAATCCCACAACAAAAATAACGGAATTCAAGCAAAAACATCTTCCAGAACCTACTGGTTGAACAATCAAAAATAAACCCCACTGTCAAAAAAACGTTCAACACATACAAACTCATAAACCCTAGACCCAATATACACAAAGAAACAAAAAAAATTACTCTGTTTGAAGGAATTCAAGCACAATTGAAAAAAAAAACTGAAAAAAAAAAACAACAAAAATAAAACTTTGAAAGCAGCAGAACAAAACAAATAATAGAACAAAAAAGCAAACATATATGAAATTAAAACAAAAGAAACACTTACTTCAACAAAAATAGAAAAATCGAACTGCACTGCACCAACAATCTCTTGCGAAACCCCTGCTCGTAGCAACTGATTAAATAAAAATCGACCCTAAAAAATGAAGAAGAAGCACACAACTAGACTCACAGAGAGAATTGAAAAGAGTTTTGTAAATTAAGTGACGTGAAAGTAGGAGTGTTGTTATATTAATCCCGAAAATCAAGCCTAAAAAACGGTTTCCAATAAAACTAAATAACCTCCATTATAGAAAGACAACGTTGCCCTTATCAGTTAAAAACTAAAAAAAAAACCCAAAAATTCGAAGAAAAAAAAAACAACCCATAGATATGATAATTAAGTGGCTGGGATTAGTCTACACGGTCTTACGTAGAGACCCCTGCCACATTTGATCTAATACCGATATAGGGATGGGATCTCGTGTGGCAGTCTCTTACCGTGTGGCAGTGTGGATTGTTCTCATCCATCCACACCTTTTATTCAATGGTTCAGATTGCTATTAAAAATAACTGATTTATGATATGTGTAAAATATACGTGTATTTTGGGGCTTAAAATGATATATTATTGATGCAATTGCACGCATATTTACTATGTTTTTACTTGGTTTCCTTTAAAGGGCATGATACTGCGTAGTCTTGTAATGCTTGCAGGAATTATAGCTTAAAATCAAGAAATGTCAGTTGGGATGCGCGGATAAGATTGTCGAATGCAAAGAGAAGATCAAAACGATGGAAAAAGTGAACGAAAGCACTTCACACGGCCGGACCGTGTGGTGTCACACGGCCGTCTGGAGTGCCGGTGTGAAAATCACACGGTTGTGTGAAGAAGGAAAAGAAACAGAGGATGGAATAGTCCCACATAGCCGGACCGTATGAAGTCACACGGCCGTGTGGGAAAGGTCAGCCAACCGCACCATGCGACGAAGGGCTGAAGTCAGCACCACACGCCGTGTGGTCCCACACGGCCTGACCGTGTGGGAGTCTATTTTGATGCGTTTTTCATTGTTTTCTTCCCGTTCCAACTCTACAAGTAATCTCTCCAAGCATCTATAAAAGGGGACCAAGTCTTGCATGAAAATATATAATTCCATACAGCAAAAACACATCAAATAACATAGGAACGCAAGAATCGAAGAGCTTCTGAGAGCAAAAGGCTAGGTCGCGAAGGACACCACAAGGCTTTCGCATCTAGAGAGCACAAGTGAGGGCTTGGAAGGGGGATCCATCCTGACACTAAGGGGTTTTCTTTCTATATATAACAACTCTTGTCTGTACTTATATGATGTTATAATATTGATTCAGATTTGTCTATGAGTTTGCAATCAATGTTTGGCATATTTTTCGAATCTTAGGGGCATAACCAAAACTGTGGAGTTGTATTGAATATGATTATTTGTTTTCTTAATTAATTCATGTTTGCTATTTTATGAATTCGAGTGCTTATTATTTAATTGCTTTTTATCTGATCAATAATTAGCATGTCATATTTGTTAGTACAAAATTTCGGAAGATGAGTTCTAACAAAGATGAAAATCGAATTCAGACATGAAACATGTGTGACATGCGTGTTTGTGAGGAGTCATTCAATTCACAAATCTTTTTGGAGTTAATAAGAATTGTAATGATCCAAGAGGACTACAATCGTAAGTAATCAACTGTTTAAATGAACTTAGGAATTGAACCCATGGAATTGCATGAATTGGTTTTGAAAACTTTATTCGCATCTAATATTGAAGAAGCATGTTGATCAATGTTTGGCATATTTTTCAGATCTTAAGGGCATAATCGAAACTGTGGATTTGTATTAAATATGATTATTTATTTTCTTAATTAATTCATACTTTCTATTTTATGAATTCGAGTGCTTATTAGTTAATTACTTTTTATCTGATCAATAATTAGCATGTCATATTTGTTAGTACAAAATTTCAGACGATGAGTTCTAACAAAGACGAAAATTGAATTCAGACATGAAACATGTGTGATATGCGTGTTTGTGGGGAGTCATTCAATTCACAAATCTTTTTGGAGTTAATAGGAATTGTAACGATCTGAGAGGACTACAATTATTATTAATCAACTGTTTACGCACCACCTGGACATGGGAGTAAATGAACTTAGGAATTGAACCCAAAGAATTGTATGAACTGGTTTTTAAAACTTTATTCGCATTTAATATTGAAGAAACATGTTGAGATTATGTGCCTAAGGTTGCTCCTAAAGATGTTGAAAATACTTGTGGGGTTCGCAAATTTATTTTTTTTATTTTCTTATTTTTTTAGTTTAAATTACTCAAGATTTGGTCGCTTCAATAAAATTGGAATACGATGTTATTATAACCTAAGTGTTTCGAGATTCAATCCTTGAGGAATACGACATTGCTTGCCATTATCCTATAAGCTACACTGCACACTTGCAGTTGTATGAACCAAAATATTTTTTGGCGAACAATTTATCAATTAATTAATAGGTGGAAATGACATAATAGTAACTAGCAAAATGCCTTAAATCACGCTGCTATAATCAAGGGACTGATTAATATCACGTTTCCATAACTGAATTGTGCACCATTATAATAGTTGAACTGTACACCATTTAATAACTGACTTTACACCATTTTATATACAGTGCATCATTTTATAACTAATTGTACATCATCTAAAGGAGCTATAAAGAAAAATGGTGTAACCATCTTCCCATTTAATAACTGAACTGTGCACCATTTTATATTTAACAGTGCATCATTATATAACTAATTGTACATCATCTAAAAAGAACTATAAAGACAAAATGGTGTAACCATCTTCCCATTTAATAATTGAACTGTACAACATTATATATCTAATAGTGCATCATTGTAAAACTAATTGAACATCATCTAAAAGAACTATAAAAGATTTTGGACTTTATATCCTGACCGTCCACTTTAGGGTTTTAATCTCCACCACTTATTTGACTTCTTAGAACTCCTCACCAAACCCTAAATAATAAGCCCCCAATTTCTGATTCTCATTCGAACTGCTCCTCTGCTCTCTCACTCTCTTTGATCTGCAACAACTTCCTTTTCTCTAATATTTCTGGTGCTTTTTCATTCGATTCTTTGTGAATCTTTGAGAGTTACTTCAGTGAATTATTTTGAGTGTTCAATTCGTGCATATCTTCATGTGTTTGTTCGATTCTCTGCCTAAGGTTTGGGTGAGTCAGTTTTTGGGTCATCTCTTTGTAGGGTTTCCGATTTAGGTTTTTCGGTAGGTGTTCTCTGATGGCATTTGGGCTGGAGTTAGTGTGGCCAACTTGGTTTGTGCCTTGGCTTGCTAGTGATGGTTTGGGGGTTGGTTTTCTTTAGAAATCTGAGCGTTAGTCCCGAAACTTCTAAATCGGTGCTCGATTCAGCGTGTTGAAGCGAGGCTCGAAAGATTTGGTGATATCTTTCTTGTTTTTTGCTTTCAACCTTTAGTTTTGTTTTTACAACTTCTATTTATTTTTGTCTCAGGTTGTGTGGCAGTGATTCGATTAGAACGAAGTCGGACGGAGTTGTCTATTGCTACCCGGAGCTTCAAGTTTCTGTTTGATCGAAGCTTTGAAGTTGTGGTGGCTCAGTATCTATTTCTTTAGCTTTTGCTTTTCAGTTTTCTGTTCATTCGCTTTCGTGAGGCTTTTGGATGGGGAAAGTGCATTCCCAGTTGCCTTCGTGTTGCATAGCATCAGCTTGTAATTTATCGCTTTTATATAGTCGGATTGTAATCCCTAATCCCATAGGCTATATTTTGTTATAGTTCTATTCATTATAATATTGTAATTTTTTGGCTATAGCAAATGTGGACGACAACGGAGTCGATACCTAACAGTAGCTATAGAAACTTCTCAAATGCATGGCTAAATTTGCCAGAGATTTGATTTTTTGGTAGGAATGTAACACGGACAGCGCATGTGAGTGTAAATAAAGAGATTTTTCGGCCATTTTAACACCCTGTCAATGATTGGCAGTGTAAGAAAATAGAGGGAAACAACACTCCCACATGAACTTTGTTTTAGGTCAAAACCAAACATGTCTGTTAAATTACATTTTTCAAATCAAATATATGTAATACTAAATCAGATTATGAATCTAAAAGATGTATATTTGGATCAAACCTAATTAGATTTGTATTATTTATAATCTTGCATCTAAAATTAGCAATTCTTTTTAAAGAATAGAACATATTCTTGCCAACAAGCTTGAATTTGTTGTGTTGCTTATCCATTTAAAATCTTCAAGTTCACTTTGCAATACCAGACTGCGGTAATACAATTGTGTAAAATTTCATATTTAATTTTAGATTACACATATCGAAAATAAGTATAATTCTTTGTATTCCACCACATTTTCATTCCTTGTACATAGTTGTTTGTTCGTTGCTATAAAATGAACTTAAAATATGAAACTAGAATCTTAATTCAGCAACCACACATCATATTATTTTGAAAAATAAGATATAAAATTAATTATGAAAATCATTTTACTATTACTCATTATATTACCCATAGTTGCTCAAACCACTGCCATAGAAAAACGAAGATGTGTTTTCACTGAAAAATATTCAGTTCATATAATTAATAATCTTCCTTCAAACTCTGATTCATTGCAGTTGCATTGTGCATCTGGGAATGATGATTTGGGAACTCATAACATTTCTAGCAATGGAGATTTCAATTGGAGCTTCTGCTTGAATTTTTTTCCTAATACTTTATACTTTTGCCATCTTCGGTGGGGCCCAAAGTTAGATAAATCTTTTGACGTTTTCAGTTCCAAGTGGCACGGTAGATGCAAGAGTCGTATATGTACTTGGGTAGCAAAAGGTGATGGCATTTATTTTTCTGGTGACATCTCTAAAGAACCTTTGGTCAGAAAATATTTGTGGGAAGTATCTTCTTGAGTTATTCTATTTGATCTTTCAATTTCTCATAGTATTTGAGAGGTCTATGCATGAATGCGATAGTATTGTTTCATTGTATAGGCACTCTATTTATAACATTTTATGCCAAAATATATAGTAAAGTTTTTCTTAAATGGTTGTAAGTTGTAATTGAAACTAAATAATTTATGGAGTTGATTAAGTATTTTCATTAAGTCTAAAAATAAATAAATAAGTTTCTATGTTACGAACCGCTAAGGCGTTATAATTAACTAATGCAAAATGGTGGTGATTGTTTATTAGTTTTTAATTTAGAATGGACTTTTGGAAAATCACTTCTCCTAAAAGTCCATTCTAGAGAAGCCAAAATTGAAGATTTTTGAAAATTCACTTATTGTAACACCGCATTTTACAAAATAGAAGTGTTCTGACTTTTATAAAAACGTAAATATAAAAACATGATTTGAGAAAAATTCACTTTTGGTCCCATTAGACTTACCTCATGCTGATTTTAGTCCCATTAGACTCATTTTTAGTCCCAAATCGACATTTTTCACCAAAAATAATCCCATAAGACTTGGAAACTGAAACTCCGTTAAAAAACTAACGGAAACCGTTACTGAAGACAAAAATAGTCCCATAGGACACCAAAGTTCGATTTTAAACAACAAAAATAGTCCCATAGGACACCAAAGTTAAAGTTTTAACAAAAAATGATCGCATTATTCTTTTTTTTTGGTTAAATATAATATTATTGTTGATAAAAATTATTTTAAATTTTATATTTTGAGTTATTTATTTAAATTAATATTGTGAATGTCCCACTTGAAAACTAAAAAAAAATCTCTGTCCTTCAAATATTTTTCTAAGAATATATTTTTCCACTACATTTTATTTCACTAAAACAAATTTTCTTACTTAAAATATTTAGAAAAACAAATAATTTTTCCTATATTGTTTTAGTTTAAATCACTTCTTGATTTTGAAAATACAGATAATTACAAAAATCACATTTACGCATTGGAAATATGTTCAACTATCAATAAAATAAAAACGTTTACGATATTAAATAATTTCCTAATTTTTAAATATAGGAATTATTTTTAAAAAGTTTACAAAAATACTATTAAAAATATTTTAGTATAGTTAATTATAAATACTATTAAAAATATTTTAGTAATGTTAACCTAGCTCACATTTTTTTTACTTTTTTATTTTCAAATACTATATTTTTATCTTTTATGTTTTTAAATCAAACTTTATATTTCCACAAAAAAAAATTAAACTTTACATATACATACACTGGGTTATATAAGACCGATATCCTGGGGCAAAAACAAATAATTAACATCTAATTCTAAAAAAAATAATTAACATCTATTTATAAAAATTATTTCCAGAAAATTTATTTTATATAAGTTGAATTATGAATTTTATCATTTACTTTACTTGTCAATTTTTTAATTATAATAAATAAAAAATAGTAACTAAAATGATAATATATTTTTTAAAATAGATATTATTTATATTTAGTTTTTAGAGAAAAATTCACTTTTGGTCCCATTAGACTGAGCACCTGATGATTTTAGTCCCATTGTTCTCACTTTTAGTCCCAAATCGCAGGTTTGACTTTTAATTAGACAGGTTTGACTGTTAATTTTTTAACGGTGGGGCCATTAGTGAGATAAGAAAATTCTTATGGGACTATTTTCAAAACATGGGACTAAAATCATCATGGGGTAAATCTAATGGGACCAAAAGTGAATTTTTCTCAACATGATTTTTAGCAAAATAATTTAATAAGACTAGACATTTAAATATATATAAGTATCATCAATGTTATACTGAAATAAAATATTATCAAAATGTTCCATCATAAAAGAAAATATTCAAAATCCAAAGTTCATTTAATCTTCATCCATTACTGACATATCTTCAGTCTGACTCTTAATCTGAAAAATTATGAAAATAATAGGGTGCGCTTCCACTTGCTCAGTAGGGATCAATTTGTCAATATATAATACATCATACATGCATAATCATGTATAATATAATACAACAATATGTAATTTCCTCTATAATGTTTTCTCTGACTGGCCAGTTAATAAATTTTAACACAGTGGGCTTAACCCGAAGATCAACTTCGATCCCGGGCCTATTCTTGGTCCCTGGCTAATAATTTATATTTTCTCTTGCATAACACATATAGTTGAAAATACTCACATGAAGAATTATATAAAGACAATAATTAAAAATCCCTACCTCAATTGATTTATGTTATCCTCGTAGTAATTAAAACGATTATTCTAATACTCTTGATTCTTGATTGCTACATAAATTATAAAAATACAATTAATAAAATTATTTAAGAAATTTGGCTGGTTTAGAAAAGAAATAAGGTTAGGAAAAGAATTTAGAGATTTCGGGTTATGGCTTTAAAAGCTAGCAATAGGGCTTTGTCAATTGCCCAATTAAAAGTCAATCCTCAATTTTTCATTAAAAACAGATAGCCCAAAATCGAATCCCAAATCTTAATTTTTTTAAAAATAAAGCCGAACTTAAATTAAGCCCAAGTGAAACATCTGTCTTTCTTTCTCCTCTCAGTCCTTCTCCCGTATCTTTCTTTCCCTACAACTCTTTTTTTCTATCTCTTCCTTTATCTCTCGGTCAGCCGCCTCCTCCATTCCTTCTTTCTTTATTTTTTCTCTTTTTTTTCCCCTTCTTTTCTCTTCCAACACTAAAGGCGCGATTGGATATACTTTCATTTTGAAAATTTTCATTTTGCTAGAGAATAGTGGTAAAAAATATTTTAGAAGAAAAAAGATGAATTTTGAGATTGTGATTGGATGTGAGATGGAAAAGTAATGATGAAAGTTGATTTGATTTAAGAATAGTAAAATAATGATTGGTAGTTAGAAATGTGTGAGTGAATGAATAGTGAAATTTGTGGGAGAATGTGTAATAATGATTAGTTTTTTGTGAAAAAATGTGTAGATGTGATTGGTAATAGAAAAAATAAGAAAAAGTGAAAGTGAGAGAATAGTATATTTTCTGAAAATTTTCATAAACAATCATATTTTTGGTGTAAAAAATTTCTCTAGCGGAACGAAAATTAATTTTGTTTCTTATCCAATCGCGGCCTAACAATCTATCCCTCTCATCTCACTCACCCACCTCACCACTAACAACACACACTCCCACCAAAGATGACAACGACAACGCAGTGGGGAGCGGCGCTGGCGGTACAACAGACTAGCTCTGATGGTGCAGCAAGGCGTGGCTACATGATGGAACTTCGCCGACAGTCAGTTTCATACTTCTCCCTCTTTTATATATACATGATTCGTTTTTTTTCCACTGAAAACTTGGGGTTTTGAGTTTATAGATGGAAAAGATTACATGACACAGACCCTAGGGCAAAAGTTAGCTATGAGAAAGTCAGACTATGAGGAATGGATGTTTATAGAAAAAGTTTGATTTATGATTTGACGACCTAAAGAGTTAAACATTTGTGAACATCTTTAATAAGGCAGCCAGGTCATGAGACTACACAGTGAGGTCTCAAAAATGGGTTTAGGACCCCGTATCCGACCCGGACCGGGGGAATGGGCCCGACCTCGAATAGGGACCATTGATCCACCGACAACATAGTACAAGTCCACCCTTCAGATGATGACACTTGGCATAACCACATTCGCCAGGAATATCTATAAATACCTTTCTGCAGTAAACTAATGGTAACTATTCAGTCTGTCATTTTTACTACTTACTGTCATATTTACCGTCTCCCTACCCCCGTACCTCACGAACCCGATCTGACTTAGGCATCGGAGGGTCTTAGCCGGGACCACCCCCCGGCTAGCCTGACGTGTGTTCTTCTATTTCAGGTCACATAGGAACTCGAACCCGGTTACCCGAAAGTCCGCGACCCGAAGGTATCCTACTGATCTAAATCAGTTGGCGCCGTCTGTGGGAAACCTCTTTTTTCCTTTAACTCAAAAGGAGGTACGGAAGGATGGAGACCCCATTGAAACATATTCAAAAGGGGGCGCTAGAGACACCCAGGAAGGATAAGGAGGTGCAACAATAGGAGTTCTCTTCGTCCCAGTCTATCTCGGACCTTCCGGATACGGGGAGGAAAGACCTCGACCAAATGATCTCAATGAGGAAGGAGGACTTCGATAAACTGGTCATGGAGAGAAGTCAACAACTAGCAAAGGAGAGAGACAGGGAGAGGGGAGTACCCGACCGCAACCCCATGACTGGTCTGGACAAAGACCATGAAGGTCGCAAGCGCCTGGGAAAGAAGGGTATCCCATGGGCAATCAGACGCGATTAACGCCCGCATCTTCATCACTACATTGTTGGGTCGAGCTCAAGAATGGTTTACAAGCCTACTGCCGGGTACCGTGGTGACTTATGAGCAACTAGTGAGGAAATTCCTTTTTCATTTTGCCAGCAAGAAGAAAGCTAAGAGATCAGCCACGTACCTCTTTACCATTCGGCAGGGGGAGGAAGAGCCTCTTCGAGACTTCATTAATCGATTCAATAACGAGGTTTTGGAGGTCGATGAACTAAGGATTGATATGATGATCAGTATCATGATTCATTCTCTGAAAAAGGGACCTTTCGCATCAGCTTTAGCGCGAGACCCCCCGGGCGATGTCGAGAGCTTGATGGAGATGGCGCAAAGATATATACACGAGGAAGAAATGAACTCCCTGAAAGATCGCGAGTGGTCCCAAAACGCGAGAACTAGGGACAAGAGAGAGTCCAAGGAGGCTAGCCGGCACAGATCTGAGAAAGATCGGGACAGAGATCCACCAAAGCCGGACGGACCAAGATTCCAAAATTACACTCCATTGAACGGGCCTAGGTTGCGCGCCTTGATGGCCATCGAGAACTCAAGATTGGTGAGGTGGCCAAAGAAAATGAGGTCCACTCCTAATAGGCGTAACTCGGATAAATATTGCTATTTCCATAAGGACCATGGGCATGACACGGAGGATTGTTTCCAATTGAAAGACGAGATTGAGAGGCTCATCCGACAAGGGTACCTCCAGCACTTTAGGGCTCAATGTGAGCCACCTCACAGGCAAGATCCGATGAGGAGGTCTCGCAAAGAGTCACCGAGCGTAACAGCGGGGTCCGGACAAAGGAAAGAGACCCGCAACAGTACCCCCTCACGGCCAAGATAATTTACCTCGGAAGGGAGTAATACACATGATAGCCGGGGGACCAACTAATGGGGATTCACAGAGAGCTCGAAAGAGATACGCCAGAGCCTACAAGCCGGAGGCCGTGAGAGGTCATCAGGTCAACACGATCCAGGGTCCCTCGATCACCTTTGATCAAACAGATCTTCAAGGATTGGACCTAGAGCATAATGACCCCATGGTTATTACAATGGACGTGGCAAACTTTGCTGTGCGAAAAGTGTTGGTGGACAGTGGCAGCTCAGTGGATGTTATAGCCTTGAGTGTATTAAGAAAGATGGACCTCGGAATAACCTCAATCAAGCCGGTGGTGACCTCTCTCACGGGATTCGGAGGTCATGAGGTCGTACCCTAGGTACAATTGACTTGCCTACCTCTCTCGGTGAGGAGCCATATAGAACTTTCATGGTTAAGTATCTGGTGGTGGAGGTGCCTTTTGCCTATAATATGATATTGGGCAGGCCGGGACTAAACCTATTCCAAGCTGTGGTGTCCACTTACCATCTAAAAATGAAATTCCCCACGAAGTTTGGAGTGGGAGAAGTCCGGGAACCAAAGAGATGGCCAGGAATGTTATAATTTATCTCGAAAAAGAGTGAAGTAAAGAGGGCCACCCCAGAACCGATAAGGCAAGTATGCGTTGGGGAGCCGAGCTCAAGCAAGAAATCCAAATCGGAAGATTATCGGATGGAACCGGTGGAAGAGTACCTCGTGGTTCAGTTGGACCCGGATGACACAACAAAGACCACGAGGATCGGGTCGCAAATGACCCCGACCCAAGAGCTCATGATGATCGAATTTAAAAAAAATTACGATGTGTTTGCTTGGGAACCGCGGACTGGAAGGAGTAGACCCGGAGGTCATTGTTCATCGCCTTAACATTGATCCTGCTTTAAAAGCCGCTAAAAAAAAAAGCGAGAAGAAAAGAAGTTTCGGGGCGGAAAGGAACAAGGTCATAGAGGTTGAGGTTGGCAAGCTACTCCAAGCGGGGTACATCGTTGAGGTGCAATTCACGGATTGGCTCTCTAATGTCGTGATTGTACCAAAAACGGACGGGAGATGGAGGATGTGTACGGACTTCACAAATCGAGCGAGCTTGTCCTAAAGACCCGTACCCACTTCCTCGGATCGACCTGTTGGTGGACTCGACCGCCGGGTGTGCATTGCTAAGTATGATGGATGCGTACCAAGGTTATCATCAGATATCAATGGCTGAAGAAGACAGAGAAAAGACCTCGTTTGTAACAGACACTCGGGTCTCTTTGTTACAAGGTCATGCCATTCGGACTCAAAAATGCGGGGCCACCTACCGAGAGACTTGTCAATATGATGTTCAAAGATCTCATCGGAGTAACTATGGAAGTGTACGTGGATGACATGTTAGTGAAAAGCGAGCAAGAGAATGACCACTTAAACCATTTGGCAGAGTCTTTTGCAGTACTGAGAAAGTACAAAATGAAACTCAACCCGGCAAAGTGCACCTTTGGGGTTAGAGGTGGCAAGTTCTTGGGTTACCTCGTCAACGAGCGCGGAATAGAGGCAAACCCTGAAAAAATTAAAGCGGTTCTCCAGATGGCGTCCCCTAGGAGCATCAAAGAGGTCCAGAAGCTGACTGGAATGGTGGCATCCTTGAACCGTTTCATTTCCAGATCTGGAGATCGTAGTTTACCCTTCTTTACTACCCTAAAAAATGTGAAGAATTTCGAGTGGACGGATCAGTGCGAGAAAGCTTTTCAAGAGCTCAAGACGTACCTAACCTCACCTCCTTTGCTCGCGAAGCCGATTAGAGGAGAGCCCCTCTACCTGTACCTAGCGGTGTCACCTCATGCAGTGAGTTCAGTACTGGTAAGAGAGAACAAAGGAACCCACCAGCCAGTCTATTATGTCAGTAAGGTTCTTCAAGGGGCAGAGGAACGATACTCTGAGGTCGAGAAGCTAGCCTTAGCCTTAGTGACCTCAGCGCGGAAACTCCGACCTTACTTCCAGTCGCATGAGGTCATAGTCTTGACCAATCAGCCACTAAGGCAGATCTTGGGAAAGCCAGATCTCGCAGGTCGCTTGGTCAAATGGGCAGTGGAGTTAGGAGAGTTCGATATCAAATACCAAGTGAGGACGACCATAAAAGCGCAGGTCTTAGCTAATTTTTTGATAGAGATGGCGAACCCAATTGAGCCCATCTCGGAGACTTGGATGCTCCATGTGGATGGTTCCGCGGTGACGGAAGGGGGAGGAGCCGGAATTCTGTTGCAGGGTCCAAATGACCTAGAGCTGGAAGTTGCATTAAAATTAGAGTTTGGAGTCACTAACAATGAAGCGGAGTATGAGGCCTTGATAGCGGGCATAAAATTGGCCCAAAAATGTCAAGCGAAAAAGTTGGTAGCCTACACGAATTCGCAGTTGGTGGCAATGCAAGTCCAAGGAGAATATGAGGCCAAGGAGAAGACCATGGTATCCTATTTGGAGCGAGTAAAACAATTAACCAAGGGCTTTGAGCAATTTCAGCTTCATCAGGTCCCAAGGGCGGAGAACGGGCGAGCCGATGCATTGGCAAAATTCGCAAGTAGTATCACGGGGGTTAGCTCCAGGAAAGTGGTCGTCTTAACAGCTGAAGAACCTGAGATCGGATCTGAAAAAGACCCAATTGGCTTATGCCCCACAAAGGCCCAGTCTTGTGCTCAAGATCTCATGTCCAGAGACCTGGATGGAGGACATCAAAAACTACCTCTTGCATGGTCACTTACCAGAAAACCCGCTGGAGGCTAAACGCCTCCGGGTAAAAGCATCTCGCTTTTGCATGTATGATGGTTGCCTCTATAAAAAATCAGTAACTGGGATCATACTTAAGTGCTTAGCTCCAGAAAGGGCTATGTATGTGATGCAAGAAATACACGATGGGTGTTGTGGGAACCATTCGGGTGGAAGATCGTTAGCTTTGAAGGTCATGCGCCAGGGTTTCTTTTGGCCAACATTAGCTCAAGACGCCATGGAATACGTCAGGAAATGTGAGAAGTGCCAACTATACTCAAACCTGCCGCATCAACCAGCTATGCCGATGACCTCAATACCTATAACATGCCCATTCGACCGGTGGGGATCGACATCTTGGGGCCATTCCCACTAGCCCGGCACAAAAGAAGTTTATCATTGTGGTGTGGAGTATTTTTCTAAATGGATAGAAGCGGAGGCCTTGGCGAAGATCACAGAAACTGAGGTCATGAACTTCCTGTGGAAGAATATAGTGTGTAGATTTGGAGTACCTAGGATCTTGATCTCAGATAACGGAACTCAATTTCAAGGGAAGAAGATAGTGGAATGGTGCAAAGAAATGAAGATCCAAACAGAACTTTACCTCGATGCAGGGAAACCCGCAAGCCAACGGACAAACGGAGGTCGCGAACCGCATAATTCTACAAAGATCTAAAGACGCGCTGGAGCAAATGAAGTCCTCTTTGGGTCGATGAGCTCCCGAGTACTATGGGCTTATAGGACAACCCCCAAGACGGCTACGGGAGAGACGCCTTTCTGCTTGCTTTACCGTTCCGAAGCCATAATACCAGCAGAAATCGGCGAGCCCACTCATAGAATCGAAAACTTTGACGGAGAGAAGAATCAAGATAACCGAGCAGCTGATTTAGACCTCATCGAGGAGAGGAGAGAACGCGCTTATGGGAGGATCCTACTGGCTAAGGCAAGAATGATGAACGAGTACAACAAAAGAGTGAAGAAGAGAAACTTTCAGGTTGGAGACCTCGTCCTGAAAAAGGTTGAGGTATCTAAGCACGTGAGAAAATTAGATCCCAACTGGGAAGGCCCGTACAAAGTGGTTCGCGTCTCCGGAAAAGGGGCTTACCGCTTAGAAGACCTGCAAGGCAAGGAGCTCCCGGGCCTTGAACGCCTGAGACCAAGGCGAAGGTTCTACGCGTAGAACGGGGCGATTGACTCTTTGTCGACTTTTTATCTTGGTATCTTACTAAAATTAGGGGAAATTTTATAACCCCATGTTTTGTTAAAAGTTATAGAGGTCACGAAGTATAGGACCTAAACTTATTTAGCCTTCTATGGGCGTTTTTTGTTAAAAGAAGGTTAGGGGCTCGTGCGCGTAAGTTGATATCCCTTGACCCCGTATTTTGCTAAACGTTATGGAGACCAAGTTATTGGATCCCTTATTTGGAAATTGAAATGATGTACATATTCTATGGTAAATTTTGTGTACGCAAAAGGTTCATTCTGAAGAACTCGAGTTCAGGGACCCCACCCCGAACTCGAATTCATGGTCCTCACAAGTGAGATCCCAAGATCTCAGTAACTTGTGCGAAAATAAATAAAAAGGGAGGGATCCCAAGTGATCCCCCACCTCACAAGGGAGATCCCAAGATCTCAGCCAAGTGTTCCCCCACCTCACAAGTGAGATCCCAAGGTCTCAAAAACTTGTGCGAGAATAAACAAAAAAGAGGGATCCCAAGTGATCCCCCACCTCACAAGTGAGATCCTAAGGTCTCAAAAACTTGTGCGAGAATAAACAAAAAAGAGGGATCCCAAGTGATCCCCCACCTCACAAGTGAGATCCTAAGGTCTCGAAAACTTGTGCGAGAATAAATAAAAAAGAGGGATCCCAAGTGATCCCCCACCTCATAAGTGAGATCCTAAGGTCTCAAAAACTTGTGCGAGAATAAATAAAAAGGAGGGATCCCAAGTGATCCCCCACCTCACAAGTGAGATCCAAAGGTCTCAGTAACTTGTGCGAAAATAAATAAAAAAGGAGGGATCCCAAGTGATCCCCCACCTCACAAGTGAGATCCCAAGATCTCAGCCAAGTGGTCCCCCACCTCACAAGTGAGATCCCAAGATCTCAGTAACTTGTGCGAAAATAAATAAAAAAGAAGGATCTCAAGTGATCCCCCTACCTCACAAGTGAGATACCAAGATCTCAATAACTTGTGCGAAAATAATAAAAATGAGGGATCCCAAGTGATCCCCCTCCTCACAAGTAAGATCCCAAGATCTCAATAACTTGTGCGAAAATAAATAAAAAAGAAGGATCTCAAGTGATCCCCCTACCTCACAAGTGAGATCCCAAGATCTCAATAACTTGTGCGAAAATAATAAAAAGGAGGGATCCCAAGTGATCCCCCTCCTCACAAGTAAGATCCCAAGATCTCAATAACTTGTGCGAAAATAATTATAAAGGAGGGATCCTAAGTAATCCCTCACCTCAAAAGTGAGATCCCAAGAACTCGGGGGACCCCCCAGTTCTCCAAATGAAGGTCAAAATCGCGAAAGCCGTCAGGCTCGCGGATAAGGTCACACGAACTCGCGACCCGAAGAGGAAGAAAAAAAAAAACAGCACGGGCATGAACCAAAGCAACTTTGTAGGGCATGAAATACTCATTAGCAAGAAAGTGCAACAAGGTCTTAAGAAGTGCATAATTATAGTTGTTCAAAAGCAATTGAAATAATGCGCAGTTACACTGACCAAGGCAAATTAAACCTGGGGTCTACACCCATTACAAAAGAACCCCATCTCCAAAAAGAACAAAAGACATGCCAAAATGAAGGTCAAAAAATGGGCAAGTGGGGCAGCTCACGAGGTAGGCCCCAAGAGGGAAGAAAAGTCAAGCATGTCATCATCTTCCTCGGCTTGACCCGCTATTTCTTCTTGAGGGAGCACTTCTTCATCTTCTGCTACAGGGTTCGGATCTTGAAGCAGAAACCCGAACTCATGACCCTCGGGGTCTTCCTCCTCATCTCCTTCGAACGAAACCTTCTCACCGTTGCCATCAAGCTCGGGGTCTAATCTACTAGGATCGAAGTCAACCTTAAAACCCCAAACTTTTGCAATCGAGACGCACTTAAAGAACCCCATTACCTCGAACTCGGCAGCCTTCTCAACCACTAGCCGATTAAAAACGGCAGAATTTTTGAAGTCTATCGCCCCCTTAAAGCGAGCCTCTTTAAGACGGTTCGCATATTCGGGTGAGTTGAAGACCTCCTTTTCCCGACCTCTCCCGTCCAAAGAATAAAGTTTTCCTGGCTTTCACGGGTCAAGCGCGAGATTTCATCTTGAGCAATCTTTAGGGAAGCCTCTCGATTTCATGGTTCGGGTCTCGAGCTCGTTCAATTTGGATTCCACAAATTTAACGCGAGCCGCATACTCGGACTTGATTTTAGCTTCTATGGTGATTTTCTCCTTTTCAAGATGCTTTGTACATGGGCTTCGGCATCGCCGCAACGCACCCGCCGATGGTGACTCCGGCGTCAAGTCAAGTCATACGCCACATTTGCGGCTGATAAAAAAAAAAAAAGGAAAATTACCGAAAAAAGCTAAACACACGAAGAGTGGAGAAAGAAATAAAATAAAATGTGTAGTTACCCTCATGAGGTCATGCGCAACAATGTCCTCCAGTTTAGTATCCGGCATCGAGCCAAGGGAGAACTGATCCATGGGCAGCAGGCAACCCTGATAAAGCTCTAATGAATCCTCCCCGACTCGGGTCTTCAGAATCGAGCTCTCAGGGGAAATGTTCTAGCTAGGAATGAGGCGGGTTCCAGAGAACTCTGGTTGAGGTCGAGAGGTCTCGACACGCACCTGCTCACGAGCTTCTAGTAGCTTCTTTTGGCGACTCACGATCGCGGCTAATGCCACCGAAATTTCTTCGTCAGTAGGTTTTTCTTTCTCAACCCGGACCTTCTTTTTCTGTTTGCTACCTCCAGAGCCCTTGCTCTTACTGCCACTTCGACTACGATCCTTATTCTTCTTGCCCTTGCTCTTGCTCTTCCCTTTCCCTTTGGGGTCAATAGCTTCCCCCGCTTCAATGGCGGAGCGCGGGGTTGGGGCTTTCATGACCAAGGGGTGGAGATCATGGGTAGGGGCTTGAGCCACAGCGATTGGCTCACCAACTTGGGATCCGCCTAATGGAACCGTGGGGGTAGCCGAGCTCGGGTCGCTGGAGTGAACCGAAGGGGAAAGAGGGATATTGAAACCCGAAAACTTGGCCGCGGCAACGAGCTTTTCCTTTCTTTCCTTAATCATCTTGGCAACCAAAGACGACCTAACAGCCATACCTGAAAAAGAAAAGAACCCGGTGTAAATTGAGCAGATTATTTAAAAAAAAAAAGGGCAGGGGATGCAAATTATTAAATTACCAAGTGTCCTGGTCCTGGGAACAACAGCAGGACTTAAACCCGCCAAAGACAAGACCTCTTCTTTAGTGAGCTCCCGGATATCATAGTAGTGGGTAGTTAGTTTCTTCATGACAAAATCCTCATCCCAAGTACACTCTCCTAAAGAAGGAGTAAGGACACGAGGTTTGGAAAACCACCACCTGCTTGGGATCTTCCAAGGGCGATTGCGAGGTGCTTCAATGAAAATGAACTTCTTGCGCCAATCGCCCGAGGAAGAGGGCAAGGAGGTAAGAAACTTACAGTTGGCCCTAGGGGTCACGTAGAAGAAGCCGCGGTCATTAGTCCTGGTAGAGGTGGTGATCGAGTAAAGAGACCAAAAATGGGCTACTGATGGTTCGATTTTAAAATACTTCATTAGGATAATGAACCCAACTATGTGCCTTATCGCATTAGGAGCGAACTGGGTGAGGCAAACGCCTAGTCGAATAAGTATCTCCTCTATGGCTGTGTTTAAAGGGAAACGCAACCCCGCATCTAAAGAAGCCAAATGGAAAGAAAGGCAATTGGGGGGTGGATTGTGCATACGATCTTCACGACTAGGGATTATTATTTTATACTCAGGGGGAATAAAGTAGCGGTATCTAATATGCGAACTATCATCGCGGCGTACTATAGACCCGATGATCTCCCACGGGTCTCGCATAGACGGGTCAGAAGACACCTGCTTGGATCTGGAGCCAGGCGCATCACTAGTTCTACAAATAAGGCCAGCGGGTACTCGGATCGACCTAATTGGGTCAGGTCTACTTACATCGTGACCTGGGCGATACGGGCCAGTGACATCACCACTAGAAGAGCTCGAGCTTGATTGGGAATCGGAATCAGTAGAGCTCGAAAGAGCCGCATTTATTGGGTTACTACGAGAGTGATCCGAAGAGGTTCTAGAGCCCATTTATTGTTAAGAAAAGAATAACAAAATAAAAGAGGGAGAGAAAAAGAGGTAAAAAATCTTGAAGAGGAATCAAAGCTACCTGAAAAACTGAAGGCGGCGATCTACCTAGAACAAGTCTCGAAATCGAAGGGTCTCGAGGTTGCGGCTACGGAGATCTGGAGTCGCTTTAGAGGAGGTCTCGAGGTCTTGGGAAATCTTATGTTTACAATAAGGGGTAAAAAATGAGTGGATTTTTACTACAAAATGTCCCATATATATAGGGAGGATGAAAACCGCCTGTCATTTTTATGGCAAGACAGGCGGTGGCAATAATAACGAGGGTGTCAGACCCAAGGGAGTAAAAAAAAAAAAAAAAAAAAAAAAAGACATGCGTGACCTCGAGGTCTACGAATAACTTCGGCATGCGTAACCGGGTGAAGTAGAACACGAGCTCCCCCTTGCAATCTCGAGTCAAGGAACCTCGACCCGCGCGATCTTGGGCTCCGCGATCAACCTCGAGCTGTGCAAATTAGGTCGCGAGTTCGGCATGCGTTACCTCGAGGTCTACGAATAACTTCGGCATGCGTAACCGGATGAAGTAGAACACGAGCTCCCCCCTTGCAATCTCGAGTCAAGGAACCTCGACCCGCGCAATCTTGGGCTCCGCGATCAACCTCGAGCTTCGCAAACACCCAACATCCTATCTCCAAATTTGTTTTCCGAAAGCTTAGCTCGTAAACTTCGTATTCTCGTTATTGAACCCACTATTATTGAAATACCCAGCAACATTTATGAAGCACTAAAACAACAGACCTCGAGATCCTCAAAAGTAGGAACCCCATAATATTAATTATGGGGGAATATTATGGGGTTTCAGAGCATTTGCACGCCTTGTACGTAAAATAGAAAAAGGATTTTATATTAGACTCATCATGAGCATATTTGCACGTCTTGTACATAAAGTGGCAAAAGGATTTTATATTAAATCATCATGAACATTTGCACGTCTTGTACATAAAATAGTAAAAGGATTTTATATTAAACTCAAAACATTGGAATTGGACCCAAGTTCGAAAAACTCGTGAAGTGCGGGGTTCAGTCTAACATGGGAGTCTCAGTTAAACCACGACCCGGGTGATTTCGAGCTCTGCATCACCTTGAGTTTCGCGAACTACCTCAGCCTCCGTAAAGCAGCCTCGACCTGCACGATCTCAAGGCTCGTAGACAGCCCTGACCTGCGCAATCTCCAGGACCGTGAATAATCTTGGCCGGCAGTACGGAACGTGGAGCACCCGAGTGGCCTCCGGCCCTCATGCGATCTTGAGGTCTCAAAACCGCATAGTCGCCACGTGGCCTAAATTGTGACCTCTAGCCCCCGTAACAAGTGACAAGGTTCATGAAGTAGCTCGCGACCACGAAGCCCCTAGAGAAACGTCTTCGAAGCCCCGAGCAACTCCGTGAACCGGGGGAATAATAATAAGGCAGCCAGGTCATGAGACTACACAGTGAGGTCTCAAAAATGGCTTTAGGACCCCGTATCCGACCCGGACCGGGGGAATGGGCCTGACCCAGGAATAGGGACCATTGATCCACCTGACAACATAGTACAAGTCCACCCTTCAGATGATGACACTTGGCATAACCACATTCGCCAGGAATATCTATAAATACCTTGTCACAAAGAAACTAATGGTAACTATTCAGTCTGTCATTTTTACTACTTACTGTCATATTTACCGTCTCCCTACCCCCGTACCTCACGAACCCGATCTGACTTAGGCATCGGAGGGTCTTAGCCGGGACCACCCCCCGGCTAGCCTGACGTGTGTTCTTCTATTTCAGGTCACATAGGAACTCGAACCCGGTTACCCGAAAGTCCGCGACCCGAAGGTATCCTACTGATCTAAATCAGTTGGCGCCGTCTGTGGGAAACCTCTTTTTTCCTTTAACTCGAAAGGAGGTACGGAAGGATGGAGACCCCATTGAAACATATTCAAAAGGGGATGCTAGAGACACCCAGGAAGGATAAGGAGGTGCAACAATCGGAGTTCTCTTCGTCCCAGTCTATCTCGGACCTTCCGGATACGGGGAGGAAAGACCTCAACCAAATGATCTCAATGAGGAAGGAGGACTTCGATAAACTGGTCATGGAGAGAAGTCAACAACTAGCAAAGGAGAGAGACAGGGAGAGGGGAGTACCCGACCCCAACCCCATGACTGGTCTGGACAAAGACCATGAAGGTCGCAAGCGCCTGGGAAAGAAGGGTATCCCGGGAGGTCTTGAGCAAGAAGACGAAGCTGAGAGCAGGACCCCTCCCCCAAAACCCAGATCTCCTGAGAAAGTGGGATTAGGGGTCGAAGGGTTAGGGGTGCCCGTGATGCGAGTACCATTAGGCGACAACCTACATGAGCTTAGTGAGCAAATCGAACTCGCCACTAAGAAGTTAGAAGAGATGAAGAGAAGAGGGGCAGTTACCTCCGCTCTGCAAAAGAGGGGATCCCCTTTTTGCGAAGAGATCTTGATGGAGGTAGTGACCCCGAATTTCAAGCTCCCAGACCTACCTCGATATGATGGAAGCAAGGACCCTCAAGAACACCTAACGGCATTTGAACACGTGATGCAACTATATGGGCAATCAAACGCGATTAACGCCCGCATCTTCATCACTACATTGTTGGGTCGAGCTCAAGAATGGTTTACAAGCCTACTGTCGGGTACCGTGGTGACTTATGAGCAACTAGTGAGGAAATTCCTTTTTCATTTTGCCAGCAAGAAGAAAGCTAAGAGATCAGCCACGTACCTCTTTACCATTCGGCAGGGGGAGGAAGAGCCTCTTCGAGACTTCATTAATCGATTCAATAACGAGGTTTTGGAGGTCGATGAACTAAGGATTGATATGATGATCAGTATCATGATTCATTCTCTGAAAAAGGGACCTTTCGCATCAGCTTTAGCGAGACCCCCGGGCGATGTCGAGAGCTTGATGGAGATGGCGCAAAGATATATACACGAGGAAGAAATGAACTCCCTGAAAGATCGCGAGTGGTCCCAAAACGCGAGAACTAGGGAAAAGAGAGAGTCCAAGGAGGCTAGCCGGCACAGATCTGAGAAAGATCGGGACAGATATCCACCAAAGCCGGATGGACCAAGATTCCAAAATTACACTCCATTGAACGGGCCTAGGTTGCGCGCCTTGATGGCCATCGAGAACTCAAGATTGGTGAGGTGGCCAAAGAAAATGAGGTCCACTCCTAATAGGCGTAACTCGGATAAATATTGCTATTTCCATAAGGACCATGGGCATGACACGGAGGATTGTTTCCAATTGAAAGACGAGATTGAGAGGCTCATCCGACAAGGGTACCTCCAGCACTTTAGGGCTCAACGTGAGCCACCTCACAGGCAAGATCCGATGAGGAGGTCTCGCAGCAGGTCACCGGAGCGTAACAGGCAGGGTCCAGACAAAGAAAAGAGACCCGCAAACCAGGTACCCCCTCACGGCCAAGATAATTTACCTCGGAAGGGAGTAATACACATGATAGTCGGGGGACCAACTAATGGGGATTCACAGAGAGCTCGAAAGAGATATGCCAGAGCCTACAAGCCGGAGGCCGTGAGAGGTCATCAGGTCAACACGATCCAGGGTCCCTCGATCACCTTTGATCAAACAAATCTTCAAGGATTGGACCTAGAGCATAATGACCCCATGGTTATTACAATGGACGTGGCAAACTTTGCTGTGCGAAAAGTGTTGGTGGTGATGCAAAATCGGTGGATGTTATAGCCTTGAGTGTATTAACAAAGATGGACCTCGGAATAACCTCAATCAAGCCGGTGGTGACCTCTCTCACGGGATTCGGAGGTCATGAGGTCGTACCCCTAGGTACAATTGACTTGCCTACCTCTCTCGGTGAGGAACCATGTAGAAGAACTTTCATGGTTAAGTATTTGGTGGTGGAGGCGCCTTTCGCCTATAATATGATATTGGGCAGACCTGGGCTGAACCTATTCCAAGCTGTGGTGTCCACTTACCATCTAAAAATGAAATTCCCCACGAAGTTTGGAGTGGGAGAAGTCCGGGGAACCAAAGAGATGGCCAGGGAATGTTATAATTTATCTCTGAAAAAGAGTGAAGTAAAGAGGGCCACCCCAGAACCGATAAGGCAAGTATGCGTTGGGGAGCCGAGCTCAAGCAAGAAATCCAAACCGGAAGATTACCGGATGGAACCGGTGGAAGAGTACCTCGTGGTTCAGTTGGACCCGGATGACACAACAAAGACCACGAGGATCGGGTCGCAAATGACCCCGACCCAAGAGCTCATGATGATCGAATTTCTGAAAAAGAATTACGATGTGTTTGCTTGGGAACCGGCAGACCTGGAAGGAGTAGACCCGGAGGTCATTGTTCATCGCCTTAACATTGATCCTGCTGTAAAGCCGGTAAAGCAGAAGAAAAGAAGTTTCGGGGCGGAAAGGAACAAGGTCATAGAGGTTGAGGTTGGCAAGCTACTCCAAGCGGGGTACATCGTTGAGGTGCAATTCACGGATTGGCTCTCTAATGTCGTGATTGTACCAAAAACGGACGGAGATGGAGGATGTGTATGGACTTCACAAATCAACAAAGCTTGTCCTAAAGACCCGTACCCCACTTCCTGATCGACTTTGGTGGACTGGACTCGACCGGGTGTGTATTGCTAAGTATGATGGATGCGTACCAAGGTTATCATCGATATCAATGGTCAAGAAGACAGAGAAAAGACCTCGTTTGTACGCACACCTCGGGTCTATCGTTACAAGGTCATGCCATTCGGGCTCAAAAATGCGGGCGCCACCTACCAGAGACTTGTCAATATGATGTTCAAAGATCTCATCGGAGTAACTATGGAAGTGTACGTGGATGACATGTTAGTGAAAAGCGAGCAAGAGAACGACCACTTAAACCATTTGGCGGAGTCTTTTGCAGTACTGAGAAAGTACAAAATGAAACTCAACCCGGCAAAGTGCACCTTTGGGGTTAGAGGTGGCAAGTTCTTGGGTTACCTCGTCAACGAGCGGAATAGAGGCAAACCCCGAAAAAAATTAAAGCGGTTCTCCGTCCGATGGCGTCCCCAGGAGCATCAAAGAGGTCCGTGGTCGATCGAATGGTGGCATCCTTGAACCGTTTCATTTCCGTGATCCGGAGATCGTAGTTTACCCTTCTTTACTACCCTAAAAAATGTGAAGAATTTCGAGTGGACGGATCAGTGCGAGAAAGCTTTTCAAGAGCTCAAGACGTACCTAACCTCACCTCCTTTGCTCGCGAAGCCGATTAGAGGAGAGCCCCTCTACCTGTACCTAGCGGTGTCACCTCATGCAAAGTGAGTTCAAGATCGGTAAGAGAGAACAAAGGAACCCACCAAATGACCTATTATGTCAGTAGTTCTTCAAGGGGCAGAGGAACGATACTCCGAGGTCGAGAAGCTTGACCTTAGCCTTAGTGACCTCGGTAGCGAAACTCCGACCTTACTTCCCGATCGCATGAGGTCATAGTCTTGACCAATCAGCCACTAAGGCAGATCTTGGGAAAGCCGATCTCGCAGTCGCTTGGTCAAATGGGCAAAGGAGTTAGGAGAGTTCGATATCAAATACCAAGTGAGGACGACCATAAAAGCGCAGTCTTAGCCGATTTTTTGATAGAGATGGCGAACCCAATTGAGCCCATCTCGAGACTTGGATGCTCCATGTGGATGGTTCCGCGGTGACGGAAGGGGGAGGAGCCGACTTCTGTTGCAGGTCCAAATGACCTAGAGTGGAAGTTGCATTAAAATTAGAGTTTGGAGTCACTAACAATGAAGCGGAGTATGAGGCCTTGATAGCGGGCATAAAATTGGCCCAAAAATGTCAAGCGAAAAAGTTGGTAGCCTACACGGATTCGGTTGGTGGCAATGCAAGTCCAAGGAGAATATGAGGCCAAGGAGAAGACCATGGTATCCTATTTGGAGCGAGTAAAACAATTAACCAAGGGCTTTGAGCAATTTCAGCTTCATCAGTCCTGGGGCGGAGAACGGGCGAGCCGATGCATTGGCAAAATTCGCAAGTAAGTATCACGGGGTTAGCTCCGAGAAAGTGGTCGTCTTAACACCGAGAACCCGAGATCGGATCAAAAAGACCCAATTGGCTTATGCCCCACAAAGAGTCTTGTGCTCAAGATCTCATGTCCAGAGACTTGGATGGAGGACATCAAAAACTACCTCTTGCATGGTCACTTACTGAAAAACCCGCTGGAGGCTAAACGCCTCCGGGTAAAAGCATCTCGCTTTTGCATGTATGATGGTTGCCTCTATAAAAATCGAATCGGGATCATACTTAAGTGCTTAGCTCCGAAAGGGCTATGTATGTGATGCAAGAAATACACGATGGGTGTTGTGGGAACCATTCGGTGGAAGATCGTTAGCTTTGAAGGTCATGCGCCAGGGTTTCTTTTGGCCAACATTAGCTCAAGACGCCATGGAATACGTCGAAAATGTGAGAAGTGCCAACTATACTCAAACCTGCCGCATCAACCAGCTATGCCGATGACCTCAATACCTATAACATGCCCATTCGACCAGTGGGGGATCGACATCTTGGGGCCATTCCCACTAGCCTGGGCACAAAAGAAGTTTATCATTGTGGGTGGGAGTATTTTTCTAAATGGATAGAAGCGGAGGCCTTGGCGAAGATCACAGCCGAGGTCATGAACTTCCCGTGGAAGAATATAGTGTGTAGATTTGGAGTACCTGTGGATCTTGATCTCGGATAACTGAACTCAATTTCAAGGGAAGAAGATAGTGGAATGGTGCAAAGAAATGAAGATCCAGCAGAACTTTACCTCAGTAGGAAACCCGCAAGCCAACGGACAAACGGAGGTCGCGAACCGCATAATTCTACAGCATCTAAAGATGCGCCTGGAGCAAATGAAGTCCTACTGGGTCGATGAGCTCCCAGGACCCCATCTTACTCACCCACCTCACCACTACCAACACACACCTCCACCAACGATGACAACGGCAACACAATGGGGAGCGGTGCCGGCAGTACAACAGGCTAACTCCGATGGTGCGGCAAAGCGTGGCTACACGATGGAGCTTCACTGACAGTCAGTTTCATACTTCTCCCTCTTTATATATATATATATATATATATATATATATATATAATATGATTTGGTTTTTTTTCCACTAAAAACTTGGGGTTTTGAGTTTATAGATGGAAAGATTACCTGATACAGAACCTAGGGCAGAAAATAGCTATGAAAATCAGAATGTCAGGGATGGGTTTTTAAAGAAAAAGTTTGATTTATGATCTGATGAACTGAAGAGTTAAAAATTTATGAACATCCCCTTTCCATCTCCTTTTCATTAAGCCTAAACTCTTTCAAATATGTAAATGATATATGTTTTAAATGGATAATTAAAATAAAAGCTAAATGCTAAAAAAATATCAAATTAAATAAAAATTAAGAGTTATGAACCCTAAAATTACACTGGCCCCAATTTATAAAATTAGGGATTTAAAACCCCAAATTGAATCTAATTGTAAAACCTAATTTAATTTATACCCCTAATTTTATAGGTATTACATCCTACACCCCTTTAAAAAATAATTTCGTCCTCAAAATTTGTTAACTTACCGTGGATAATAAGATTCGGGTATTTCGCATGTATCTCTTCTTCTCACTCCTAGGTGACTTCATTTCTGCATGGCGTCTTCATTGAACCTTAATCAACGCGATATCTTTATTTCTTAGTTTATGGATCTTGCGCTCTAAAATCGACTCTGGCCCTTCCTCGTATGTCAAGTCCTTGTTAATTTCTAAATCCTTATAGTTTACGATGTGACTTGGGTCGTGAACTTATTTTCTTAGTATCAAAACAAGGAAAACATTATGCGCACTCGACAGACTTGGTAGTAATGCCAAGTGATAAGCCAAATCCACAAAACGTGTAAGTATTACAAACGGTCCAATGTATCTTGGCTTCAATTTTCCTTTTTCCGCAAACCGAGTAACACCATTTATAGGAGCCACTTTCCAAAGGACTTTTTCTCCTTTCTCGAATTGTATATGCTTTCTTCGTCTGTTTGCATATGACTTTTATCTATCTTAAGTTATTATGATTCGATCTTGTATCTTGACTATTTTTTTTACAGTTTGTTGAATCAACTCTGGCCCCAAAACTTTCTTTTCAACAACCTCGTTCCAATACAATGACGATCTATTGTTATATGTTTTCATTTCCATTTTGGGATTTCAAGTGGTTTTAGCAAACAGGACAGTCTTTGGTGCTCGACCTTCACTTGTTGGCAAGTCAAATATTTCTCTATAAAATTTCCAATATCCCTCTTCATATTCACCACCAAAATATTTCTTTTATATCTCGGTACATCTTTGCACCTCCAAGATGCGTTGTGTATGGAGTTCAATGAGCTTCTTCAAGAATTTCTTTTCTAAGTCCCTCTTCTTTAGGAACACATAATATCCCTTCATAAGTTAAAATACCTCCATCTGTTAAAAGGAATACATTAACACTTCCTTTTTGGGCTCGTTTCTTCATTTTGCTCAAAACTTTATCCCGAGGCTGAGCTTCCTTGATTTTCTCCTTTAAAGTAGGTTGGACCACTAAAGACATTAGTATCGCCTCTGTACTTCTTGGCGGTACTACTATCTCAATCTTTATTTTGGCAAACTCATTCACCAAATCTTCTTGCTCAGTTATTAAACTCGATATTTCTCCATTAATTTTACGACTTAGAGCATCAACAACCACATTAGCTTTCCCCAGAGTGGTAGTTGATGGTACAGTTGTAATCTTTAACCAATTCTAGCCACCTCATCTACCTCATGTTCAACTCTTTCTGAGTAAAAAGGTACTTTAAGCTTTCGTGGTCAAGTGAAAATCTCACACCTTCCTCCATACAAATAATGCCTCCATATCTTTAAGGCGTGAACCATAACAGCTAGCTCCAAATCATTTGTAAGGTAGTTCAATTCATTTGACTTTAGTTGCCTTGAGGTATAGGCAACTACCTAGTCATGCTGCATCAGCACGCATCCCAATCCTTGTTTAGACGCGTCACTATAAATGATAAATTCCTTAGAAGGATCGGGAATTGTCAAAACGAGTGTAGAGGCCAGTCTCTGTTTCAAATCTTGAAAACTATCCTCTTTGAACCCATCCTAAGTCAATGCATCTCATTTCTCTTCGATCCTATTGCTCGAATATCCTTCCCACCAATGATCAACATCCTCAATTAGCTGAAAGGTGGCGCATATGATTCTTTGCTCGTCAGTGCATCCAATGAGTCAAAAAATTCTTTCTAAAGATCGGAATTATTCCTCCACAGTAGCTGGACCATCACGTCCATTGAACGTAGGTGGATGATAATGGCAAAATTGTTCAACTGTCCTTGTGTTGTTAATATTGTTGTTGTTCTGCAACGCCCTAAGAGATTCCGCAAGTACATCACCTACGGGAGCATTGGCTTGGTTTCCAACATTGGCTTGATTTCAATGTTAGCTTGATTTCATGTGTTAGCAGGTTTTCCATTATTAGATGAGTAACTCTCATTCGTACGGTTTCCAGTACGGTTACGGGGAGCCATAATCTTACAAGTATACATAACACTTAACTAATGTAATAATCGAAATATTGAGTCTCACTGTAAACACAAACGTTAGAGAAATAATCGTAGACAAATAATAATAGATAGAACATTAGATTTTTATTCATAATATTATTTCAGCCCTTTTGACAAGGATTTATTTGAAAAGTAGGAAAATGAAGTAGAACTTGATCAAACAACTTAATAGTTCTTGCCCTCTCCGTCATTTATGTCCTCTTTCGGATCCCCCTCCTCATCTTCCTCCATAACCTCAGTTATATTGTCAATTCATTTAGCAAATAATATGGAAATGAATGTCCCATAGTCAATCTTGGGTTTATTGTCCTGTTCGTCATACTCCACCAGTATCCCACATAATTTTCAGCCTTAACCTTCCATTTAGGTAGTAGTTAGTCAACCACCTTGCGTGTAGTACCATACTGATTGGGAGCACCACTCGGATAATGCATATTATATCATTCTTGATGCATCTTTATCATGTAGGTTCCTATGTTATCGCCATCTTTGATTTTGTAGTTATGATTTTTATTTAGCTCGATCGAGATATTATTACTACTGCAATTGTGAACCATCTTTCTAGTAGTGAGTCTTGGTGGCGAAATCTATATTTGTAGTCATATTAGTTAAACATTAATTTTATCTTTTTACAAGGCACATAGATTATTACCTAATAAATGGCATAAAGTTATACAATTTATATATGGAAACATGTATTACGTCTGGCATATAATAATCACATGGCATACAAGAAATAGAATGGCATAATAAATTTACAACATACCTTGAGGAAGCCGTCAGAGATATGATAGTGATGGATGCCTCTAAATTATTGTCTTAGAAAAATATATTATTTTTACAAATCTACAGAACCATAGACCTGCTCTGATACCACTATTGTAAGCTCTATTTTACAAAATAGAAGTTTTCTGACTTTTATAAAAACGTAAATATAAAAACACGATTTTAACAAAATAATTTAACAAGACTAGGCATTTAAATATAGATAAATATTATCCACGTTACTGAAATAAAATATTATCAAAAATGTTCCATCACATAAAAAAAATTCAAAATCAAAAGTTCATTTAATCTTCATCTATCACTAACGTATCTCTAGCCCAACTCCTTAATCTGAAAAATTATGAAAATAATAGGGTGAGCTTCCATTTGCTCAATAAGGATCAATTTATCAATATATAATACAACATACAAGCATAATCAAATATACTACAACATGTAATTCCCTCTGTAATTTTTCTCCTGAATGGCCAGTTAATAAATTTTAACACAGCGGGCTTACCCCAAGATCAACTTTGATCCGAGGCTTATTTACGGTCCTTGGCTAATAATTTATATTTCCTCTTTCATATCACATATAACTGAAAATACTCACATAAAGAATTGTATAAAGACAAGAATTAAAAATCCCTACCTCAATTGATATTTTTCTAAATCCTCGTAGTAATTAAAATAATTATTTTAATCCTCTTGATTATAAATTCCTATATAAATTATAAAATTATAATTAATAAAATTATTTAAGAAATTTGGCTAGTTTATAAAAGAAATAAGGTTAAGAATTTTTTTCAGAGAGTTTTGGTTTTAAGCTTTAAAAGGCTAGCAACGGGGCTTTGTCAAATGCCCAATTAAAAGTCAATCCTCAATTTCTCATTTAAAACAGATAGCCCAAAATCCAATCCCAAATCTTAATTTTAAAAAAATTAAAGCCCAACTTAAAATTAAGCCCAAGTGAAACATCCCTCTTTCTTTCTCCTCCCACTCCTTCTCCCGTAGGCCGTATCTCTCTTTCCCTGAAACTCTCTTTTTTTTTTCTCTCTCTCCTCCTTTCTCCCGGGGTTAGTCGCCTCCTATATTCCTTCTTTATTTATTTATTTTTTATTTTTTTCTCTTTTTCCCTTGTTTTCTCTTCCAGCCCCAACAACCTATCTCTCCCATCTCACTCACCCACCTCACCGCTACCAACACACACCACCACTAACGATGGCAGCGGCGCCGATGGTACAGTAGTCTCACTCTGATGGTGCGGTGAAGCATGGCTATACGATGGAGCTTCGCCGACAGTCAGTTTCATACTTCTCCCTCTTTTTTTAATATATATCTGATTCGGTTATTGTTTTCACTGAAAACATGAGGTTTTGATTTTATAGATGGAAAATATTACCTGATACAGAACCTAGGCCAGAAAATAGCTGTGAAAATTAGACTGTGAGGGATGAGCTTTTATAGAAAAAATTTGATTTATGATCCGATGAACTAAAGAGTTAAAAATTTATGAACATTCTCTTTTCATTTCCTTTTCATTAAGCCTAAGCTCTTTCAAATTCGTAACTGATATATGTTTTATATGGCTAACTAAAATAAAACAAAATTATAAAAAAATATCAGATTAATTAAAAATTAGGAGTTATGAACTCTAAAATTGCATTGGCCCCAATTTATAAAATTAGGGATTTGAATCTCCAAATTGATTCAAATTGTAAATCCTAATTTGATTTATATCCCTAATTTTATAGGTATTACACTTATTAGGAAGTCCCTTTTCTAATTGAACTTTTACCGGAGTGCTATTAAACATGCACTTACTTGTTATGCTAAATTAGTGGAATTGGGTTAAAGTTGTAAAATGCGAAAAGTCACTCTATACTTTTTATTTGCAGAAATAAATATTCAAATATGATTAGTTTAAACGAAGAAATGAATCATTTAAATTGCATAATCTCATTACTATTGTATATTGCACGTAAACCTTGTTAACATGTACACGCGTCTTCATGCTGATCGTGTCATTCAAATGGGCCAGGATCCAAGCCCATCATTATTTGCAAAGTGTGGAGAGAGTGTCAATCTACACATACAATCTCTAACACATGCAAACTAGGAAGATATTGGCCATTCCATATTTATGTATAATATCGCCTAACTCTAGTTCTTTAAAAATTTTATAAATGGAATTGGATCTAAAAGTCTATTTTTTATAATAATAGTTATTTTGTAGTTAATTTAGAATTGATTTTTGAAAAAGTCAATTCTCCTAAAAGTCTTTTTTTTTCAATTCTCCTAAAAATCCATGAAAGGGCGACCCTAGGGCGGAGTAGGTGATGCCGCCGTACAGGGCCCTGATTTTTTTTATATTTTTAATATGTGTGTATATATATATATATATATTGGTTATATATTTGTAAGGTTGATATACGTGACAAAAAAATTAATTTGGTTAAGTGGTTGAAGCTCTATCGTTATTTTTAGAGATCTCATTGATATTGGCAAAATTAATGTTATTTTCCCCCTTTTTCTATCTCTAACTTTTGTTTTTTATACTCTCTTGTAGGAGAAGAGAGTATTGTGAGGAGAGAGAAAAATTGAATATGGTATATAAGGATGTGAGAGGATGGTTTTTGAAATTTGAAAAGGTTGATCAAGATCAACGGTCAAGATTAAACATTTGAAACCGCATTGATTTCTTCGCATTAAATGCAGCAACATTTATATCCAATCATAGGCTAAATGTGTGCAGGCTTTATTCTGAACAATAATTACGCTGACTAATGGCCAAAACATTCCTGCTCGCAGAAAACGACTGCGTTTTGTCACTTTGCTCATAAATAAATCAGCTATCTTCCAAAAGTGACTTAACTCTGCTTCTCTCTTCACATGATAATCACTCAGCTGTCAGCAAACTTGATACAACTGATTTCCCCTTCTTGGTTGTTTCACTTGGCTGGAAAGTGAAACTTTGTTAATTTTCATTTCTATCTTTTTTGACTCTGCTGATTGAGTCTTCTGAGTCTCCTAACTCAGCTCAATTAAACCTAGCTCATTCTTAAGCTCTTCAAATCTCGATTCATATAATGGCTAGGTGAATATGTCAGCTAACTGCTTATTAGTTGAGATATATTCTAAAGTGATGTCCTTCTTTTCAACATGATCTCTTATAAAATGATATCTGATATCAATGTGCTTTGTTCTTGAATGCAATACTGGATTCTGAGTGATTGCAATAGCACTTGTGTTATCACACATAATTGGAATTTCTCTTTCTTCTATATCATAGTCTCTCAGTTGTTACCTCATCCATAGAACTTGGGCACAATAGTTGCCTGCAGCTATTTACTCTGCTTCAGCTGTGGATGTAGCTATTGAGTTTTTGTTTCTTGTTGAACCAAGAAACTAATCTATTTCCAAGAATTTTACAGGTACCTGATGTACTCTTCATGTCCATTCTATATCAAGCATAGTCTGAGTCGCAGTAGCCTACCAGCTTGAATCCCCATCCTTTGTATACCATAAGCCAACTTATTGGCAGCCCTTCAAATACCTTGGGATTGTCTTGGCTGCAGTCATATGACTTTTCTTTGGTGCATATTGGAATCTAGCACATACACCTACATCAAAGGTGATGTTTGGCCTACTTGTTGTTAAATAGAGCAAAGATCCAATGAGAGCTCTATATCTGGTTTGATCAACAGCTTTGCCATCTGCATCCATATCCATCTTGACTGATGTGTTCATGGGAATCTCACTGATGTTTTTTCTTCCATTCCAAATTTCTTCATCAAATCTTTGGTATATTTGGTTTGACTTATGAAGGTTCCATCCTTCAATTGCTTGACTTGAAGACCTAGGAAGAAAGTCAGCTCTCCCATCATGTGCATTTCAAACTTCCCTTGCATGAGGTTTGAAAACTTGTCACATAGCTCTTTATTTGTGGATCCAAATATGATGTCATCCACATAGATTTGAACGAGCAATATACTCTCCCCATCTTGAATTCTGAAGAGTGTTCTGTGAACTTTGCCTTTGATGAATCCATTGTCAATTAGAAACTGAGACAATGTGTCATACCATGCTCTTGGTGCTTATTTCAATCCATACAATGCTTTCTTGAGCTTGTAGACTTTATCTCCAATAGTTTTCTGCTCAAAACCTGGAGGTTGTTCAACATAGACTTTTTCTTCCAAAAGTCCATTTAAAAATGCACTCTTCACATCCATTTGATACACAGTGAAGTTCTTATGTGCAACATAAGCAAGAAACATCCTTATTGCTTCCAATCTACAAACAGGAGCAAATGTTTCATCAAATCTGTTCCTTCCTCTTGGCAATACCCTTTGGCTACCAGTTTTGCTTTGTTTCTTATAACAGATCATTCATCATTCATCTTGTTTCTGAATACCCACTTAGTACCAATATTGGTGGGTAGGCCTTTGAACCAATTCCCAAACTTTTTTTCTTCCAAACTAATTCAGCTCTTCTTGCATAGCCTAATGCGTGTCTTCCAATGCTTGAGACACATCTTTAGGCTCTATCAGGGAAATGAAACAAGTAAACATGGCTTCATGTTGAGCTCTAGATCTGGTTCTTACTCCATCTCCAACATTTCCAATGATTAACTCAGGTGGATGGTCTCTCAACCATCTCACATCAGGTTCGAGTAAGTCTGTTGGATTCAGCCGTCTCGCAGCTATGTTGTCTTGAACAGCTTCTTCATCATCATTCAGCTGCAGACCTTCCAGCTATCTCTAAGATTCAACTATCTCATTTTCATCAGGATTCAGTGCTCTTACATATGCATCAACATAGGGACTCTTCTGCATAGTTGGCTGATTTTTCTTCTCAGCTAACTCATCTATGTATTCTCCATTCACATTAGGTTCATCAAAAACTACATGGATAGACTCTTCTGCGACCATAATCCTTTTGTTCAGCACTCTATAAGCTTTAATTTCAGCTGAGTATCCCAAAATGATACCTTCAGCTGATTTAGCATCAAAAGCATCCAAGTTGTCCTTGCCATTGTTATAGATGAAGCATTTACATCCAAAGATCTTGAAATATCCAACATTTGGCTTTCTCCCTGTCCAAATTTCATAGGGAGTTTTGGACAATTGGCTATTATTCATACACCTATTCTGAGTGTAGCAAGCAGTATTGATGGCTTCAGCCCAAAATCTCTTAGGCAATCCAGCTTCAACTAACATTGTCCTTGCAGCTTCCTTGAGAGTTCTGTTCTTTCTTTCATCTACTCCATTCTGCTGTGGAACCCTTGCAGTTGATAACTCATGAGCAATACCATTTTAAACACAATACTCAGTTATAATTCCATTCACAAACTCAGTTCATCTATCAGACCTTATCTTAATAATGGTTTGACTCTTCTCATTTTGAACTCTTCTCATCAGCTGGGGCAATTTCTGCAATGTCTCTTTCTTTTTACACATGAAAATAGTCCACGTATATCTTGAATAATCATCAATCACCACTAAGGTGTATTTGCTTCCACTGATGTTGGCTGGTTCAACAGACCAAATAAGTCCATGTGCAAATGCGAATATCCTTGTTGAAGAAGGACTTGGCTTGTCCTTGAAGGATGATTTGATTTGCTTTCCCATCCGCATGCATCACAAATGCTTTATTTCTTGTTTAATGAGTCAGACAATCCTTCTACAAGATGACTCATTGCAAGCTTGTTGATTGTCTTGAAGTTCAAATGACTCAGCTTCTTGTGCCATAGCTAACTTGATTCGGCTGTACTCTTTGCTAGCAGATATGTGCTTGGTGTAGCAGTTGACCAATCCACTACATACATGTTATTTTGCCTTGTTCCTTGATGCACAATTTCATTTGATTAATCATCTTTGATCTGGAAAACTCCCATGTTGAATCCCACTTGTAGCCTTTGTCACAAAGTTGACTGATGCTCAGTAGATTGAAGTTGAGGCCTTCAACATATGCAACATATGTGATCTCAAACCCATTTTTCTTTATGGATCATGTGCCTTTGATTACGTAGCTTGAACTGTGATGGCCACAATGCTTAGAGGCCAATTCCTAAGACGTCCTTGTTTGAATATTGAAACCATATCCACCGTATATTATGCATTTACTACATTCACCTGGAGCTTCAGTTCCTCCAAATATGAATTTTGCACCTTTGATTTCCTTAAACTTTGACAGATTTCTCTTGTTTCATGCCATATGTCTGGAACAACCACTATCCATGTACCAAGTTCCTTGTCACTCAGCTGTTCCCTGAACCTGCAATCAAAGAAATTAGTTTTTAGGTACCCATACTTGTCTGGGTCCTGAGGAGTTAGTGCTATAAGATGTTCCAACCAACCTATAGCCAGATGATCTGACTCTAAGAGGTTGCCATCTATTAGTTCCATAATCATAGTGCACATTAGCAAACTGCTTGGGGGTTTTAGGATCATACAACTGTCTCTTTTGTGTGTATGACTGTGTATTTGTTTGAGCATTTGCTTCCTTGGGGTAATAGTGGAATATTTGGGCTTGATGGGTTTTGTGCCTGGGTGCATATGTGTGCTAATGATAGCTCTTTTGCCTTGGGAATGACCTGTAGTGATGTTGAGGTCTTTGTCATTTTGGCTTGTATCCCATAGATCTTGGCTGATATCTCGCTTGGTTATTCCAATCAGCTTGGTTTGGATAGTTTCCACCATTCCCATCATATGATTTTCTTTTTTTGCAATCTCTGGGGCTGTTGGTAGTTCTGTTTAGCTTTCACAGAGTATTTTCTGTTTGGAGTCTACTGATGGACTTTCTTGAATTTTATTTCAGCTGTCCTTTCAGTATACTCAACTGGTTTTTTGCCTTTACCCTTATATCCAAGGTCAGTATAATTGTGATTGTGTTTTTGTGTGGATGTTGGTGCAACATTTGGTGTTTTGGATTTTCGGACTCCTTCATTGCTTGAGGATCCTTTTTCCAAAATCACTCTATGAACTTGGGCATGCACAAAGGAATTGAATCCTATGCATGTCTTATCTCCACACTCTTTTTGAGTCATTATAAGTTCATCCAATGATTTGGATGCCTTTGTAAATGAAGCAATCACATTTTTAAGATCCCTTTTCCTCTTTTCTATAGTAGCTAACTCTTCTTGGATCTTGGAAATTTCAGCCTTCAGTTTTGTATTCTCATCAGCTATGTGACTTAGAATACTCAGCTCTTTAGTCAGCTCTGAGTTTTGGTATTTATGCTGGTTATTTTGCTCATTTAATAGTGTGCGTGAAGTTTTGATGTGCTCAAAGTCTTTCATCATTTTGCCAATTGGATCATAAAGAAATGTGGGTGATGAAGTGTTTGTGTCACAATCACTATCACTAGAATCTGAATGAGATGAGTTAGAGTGTACCTCATATTCTTGATCTTTTGGATTTTGTTCTTTGCCCATAAGGCATATCATAGCCTCTTCCTCAGTATCTTTGGAGTAATCTGCTTCACTACTATCCGAGTCTGCTGGTTCCTTACATTTGGCTGTCTCAGCAGTTTCAACATCCAACATGGCTTTCTTCTTTTCTTGTCTCCTTTCTCTGAAGACTTTTCTATCCTCTTCATTTCTATATTTGTTGACTGGTGGATAATGACAGTCAAAAACAAAATATCCTGGTTGTCTGCAGTTCCAACACAGGTTCTCAGCTCTCTGCAAGTCGCTCTTCTTCGAGTCCTCGATTATCGGCTCTCGATATTCGATTCTTTGATGTTCAACTCTTTTGGATGGCCTCGTCCTCCTTGCATTGGAGGGTCTTTGAGTGTCTTCTTGAGGATTCACCCTTATTCCTTTCGTAGTTCTTGTTGAAGAACTTGTTGAACCTTTTTACCATTAGGGCAATTTCCTCTTGGTCTATTGTTTCCTTTAGCTCACCTTTCTTTCCTTCACTAGCCATTAGTGCAAAATTGTCTTGGGCACAACTGTTTCTTCTTGTTCCTTTCTTCTCAGCTCAAACTCATATACCTTGAGGTCTGAGAATAGCTCATGGTTTGATGTTTTGGAGAGCTCCATAGAGTGTCTCAGGGCCATGACCTTCATTTCCCACTCAGCTGGGAGTGACCTTAGGGTCTTCATACACATCTCCTTCTATGTGTACTTCTTTCCTTCACTAGCCATTTATTTTCTTTGATTTGTTCAGATCCTTCACAAATCAAAGTAAGTTTTTCCCAAATTTCTTTGGCTGATTTGCAAGATTTTACTTTGTTAAACATAGCCTTGTCCTTGGAAACATTGTAAAGATTGTATCTCTTTATGTCTTCGTTGTTCCATTCACAATAAGGCTTCTCAACCATAGCAGGTATGGGCTCTGCTGCAACATCCTCTCCTTCAGCTGGAGGTGCTCTTCTCACAACAGTGTTGACCTTTAGAATTTGCAGTGGCCCATCCTCTATTACTAACCACATCTCATAATGCAAAGCTGATAGATGAGCCTGCATACGAATTTTCCAGTCATCAAACTCTTCCACATTTAACATGGGAATGCGAGTTAGATTTTCTTCCATGATAATAACTTTGCTTTTGAAATAACGGCTCTAAAAACTCAAGTCTTGTTTCTTTTCAAAATACTGAGATCTAGTTCAGTAACTAGTGCTGAAGGCTCAATGAACCAATCGCTCTGATACCACTTGTAGGTCCCAAGGGATGGGTAGTAAGGTTTAGAAGGGGTGGTGAATAAACCTTACCAAATTTTTGATTTAGTCCTTTTAAATATTTTCAGAGTTAACACAAATTAGCTTAGTCCTTGAGAGATATCTAGGTTAGCTTACTCAAAAAGTTACCCACTCAACAGACTTGATCGAGTCAGTTGATAGTATAACTCAATTTGCATCAAAAAGACTTAACTTAATAGTTGATTTGGTTTTGTTTAACGGCGTCTTTTCACCTTGTTGTTTTAAACTTGTTTTTCAACACTTATTTTTAGCAATGGTTATTATCAGTTGAGTTTAGCAATTATAACTTAACAGAAGATATAAAATATATGCAAGAAATTAAAGTGTTGCAAGTAAATAAGACTCAAGCAATTTTAGAGTGGTTTGAGGATGGGGTAATTCCTCTAATCCACTCTTCTCCAACTCCTGGATGAATCCACTAAGTAACTGATCTTGATTACAAAGCAGTTAACAGTCTGAGTCAGCCTTGATCACACAGCTGGTTTGAGGATGGGGTAATTCCTCTAATCCACTCTCTTCTTCAACTTGATGAAGTAATATTTCCTTCACTGAGTGTGTTGGATTGAGTTCCTTCAATTTTAGGCCTGAGGATTATCTTTGAAAGCTTGAGAGTATTTGCAGGTTTGCTTGAATGCTTGTATTCTTGTAATTCGTAACTGGTCGGGTAACCTTCTCTCACTTGCTTCCTCAACCTTTTATAGTGCAGATTCGAAAATATGTCCATTGAAGAGATAGACATATGTCACAAATCTCACTTGTAGGTTGTTGGCATGTCTTGTCCTTGCAGCATTGATGAGGATTGTACCATGAATTTAATGCTCTATAGCCTTTCCTTGAGCTCTGCAGGTTTTCAGGTACATCCCATTGGTTCTTTGCTTTTTGCACACTTTCAAAGAAAACAACTTTATTCTTTGGCGATCGACACGAACCTATTTCCAAAAAAACCTTGACTTGTGTTGACAATGAATCTCTATCAGCTTTCTTCAAGTCTTGTCTTCTGCATACCTTTGACATTCAATTCCAATCATTTGGAATGACTTAGATGTCAGTCAGCTGACTGAGACAGTTTTTTTGTCACTTGACTTATCCTTCACTTGGCTTCACACAACTGACACATAGTTGAGTCTTCTCTTCTACCTTTAGTCAACTCTTGTTAGCTGACTCAAACTCAGCTGACTCAAACTCAGCTCAAATAGTCCTATCTATTACAAGTTGAATTACAAGAAAAATTTGGTGCCAACTTCCAATTCTAATTTTTACATGGTATCATCAAAATCTAAACATAAATTTTCCTAACATCAACCAATAGAGAATGAGCATGCTATAATCTATGATAATCAACTCTCTGTCTTTGATAAAAAAAATTATATTTATCCTTAAGTCTCCGTTATCAAAGAATAGTATGTTTCCAGTTGATATTTCTCAGAGGTGTTTATAAGTGTGTTGAAGTTGTTGTATATTATGAATCTTGGCTTTGGCATCTTCGTTTCAAACATTTAAATTTTTAGAGTTTGAAAATGTTTGCTCAAAATAATATCGTGGAAGGATTGCGTTATATTCATCACACATAACAATTGTCTAAAGCTTGCATTCTTGGAAAGAGTCACAAATTCCCATTTAAACTTGGATTTATTTATAAATCTGAAGTTTTTGATTACTTTAAGAAGTTCAAAATGCTTGTTGAGAAGCAAAATACTTGTTGTATTAAAGTTTTGTGAAGTAGTGGAGAGGTGAATACACCTCCAATGACTTTCATAATTTTTGTGAAGAACAAGAGATACAATATCAATGCACTTTTCCTTAAACGCAACAATGGGGTAGATGTAAGAAAGAACATAACTATATTAGACATGGCGAGAAGCAAGCTAAAAGCAAAGGTATGCCTAATTTATTTTGGGGTGAAGATGTTTCATGTTCTATTTAGTTTGAATAATAGGTCTCCAACAATGAATATTCCAAACATCACCCATATTGAAGCGTGGATTGATTTTAAGCAAATGCACAACATTTGAAAGTATTTGGTTCTATGGATCATTCTCACATTCTAGATAAGACAAGAACAGAGTTCGATGATCGAGCAGAGAAGATTGTGTTTATTGGTTATAAGCAGGGGGTTACAAGTTGCTCAATCTCGTGACAAAAAAGGCCATTGTTAGCACAAGGTAACTTTTGTTGAAGAAGAATCTTGGAAACGGGATGTGGATACTCATCAAGATTCATAGAAACACGTTGTTTATATCAATTAAGAAGAGACAAAACCATCATATGTAAATGAAGTACCCTCGTTAACCACTAATGAAGGAACTTTTTTGCCCCAAATTCCTGCAGAATCTAGAAGGCCAACTTTACAAAACCAGCAACCAATACTCCTACAAGATTATGAGGTAACTTTAATGCTGAAATTAATGATGATGCAGAATTGGTACGTTTTGCTTTCTTAGCAGATGTCAAACCCTTCAGATTCAAATAGACAATTCAACCACTATAGGTGAAATCGAAATAAACAACTGGTGAGAGCTTACTGATATCCCACTACGATATAATGCCACTGATGTGAAGTGGGTTTTCAAGATAAAAGTGAAGTCAAAATAGTGAGGTAGAGAAACAAAAGCTGAGATTTGTGATGAAGAGATTTCAGCAAAGGTCTGGCTATGACTACCAAGAGATTCAAAGAGTCAATTCAAATCTAATATGGGTGAAATTGAAATAAACAACTCATGGGAGCTCATTGATATCCCATAACGATATAAAGCCATTGATGTGAAGTGGGTTTTCAAGATAAAAATGAAGTCAAATAGTGAGGTAGAGAAACACAAAGCGAGATTTGTGGCAAAGAGATTTCAACAAAGGTCTGGCTATGACTACCAAGAGGTTTCTCTCCGGTGTTGCTCAAATGGAAATAGTAAGATTTCTAGTTTCTTTAATTGGCAATAAGAAATGGAAAATCCATCAAATGGATATTAAGTCGGCTTTTCTCAATGGCTCACTTGAAGAAACAATATTTGTAAAACAGCCGCTTAGATCCACAAAATAAGAAAGTAAAGACAAAGTTTATACATTAGACAGAAAGCATTGTGTGACCTCAAGCAAGCACCACAAGCATGGAATAAGCGTATTGACTCTTTCTTTCATGCAACTGGCTTCCAAAAATGCCCATTTGAACATGGTTTATATTTAAAAGATAATAAATTTTGTGATATTGTTCTATTGTGTCTTTATATTGATGACTTAATATTCACATGCAATAGTCCCATAATGATTGAAGACTTCAATATATCCATGATGAAGGAGTTTGAAATAATAGATCTCATAATGTCTAATTTTTTTGGCACTGAAATAAGTCATCAAAGTGAAGATGTAATTTTATTTTCCAAAAGAAGTATGCCATTGAATTCTTAAAGAAATTCCATATATATGACAACAATCCTATGAGAACGCCAATGGAGATTTGTACGAAAATGTCCAAGAAAGGTCGACATTTTAATTCCACTTATTTGAGGCAAGTTGTGGAAAGTTTGATGTATTCATGTACAAGGGCGGACATATGTTATAGTGTTGGTTTGATTAGTAGATTCATGGAATCTCATCGTTAGAATCATCTACAAACAGCCAAAAGAATCGTGCAATACTTAAAGGGCACTTATGATCATGGATTATTCTATTCCTCACCTAACATTTATGCTCTTATTAGTTATTTAAGCAACGATTGTTTTGGATATTTATATGACCAGAAAAATACTTATGTTTATTGTTTTAATATTGGCGCAACACATTTTTCATAATTGTCAAAAAAGCAATCAGTTGTTGCACTTTCAACTCGTGAAGCAGAATATATAGATGCAGCTACAAGTGCCAAGCAATATGGTTGTACCTAAGGGTGATCACGGTGCGGTTTCACGATTTTTTATACTATATCCAAACAAAATTGCCATGATTGGTTTTTCTTAAAAATAACTCAAATTGTTGTTTTATAAAATAAAATCGAAAGTGCAGTTATAAGCAGTTGCGGGTGATTTTGTGGTTTTAATCGATATACAATAAAAAATTGTAGTACTAATAAAATGTTATTGTAGTATTGCATCAAAGTCAACAAAATGTAACAATACCTTGATTCATTTTAAATTAATTGCAGCCATTAGAGAATATTTCCAAAATATAATTTATAATAGAATTTTACCATAGGGTTGCAAATTACAATTCTGAAAATTAAAAGCAAATTGTCGAGGTACAATAGTTCATACATTAGTCTTGCTATCAAAATCTAAACAATTTTGGTTCCATCATACATTAGTCTTGGTATCAAAATCTAAACAATTATGGTTCCATCACTACCCTAGACTTTGTATTAAGCAAATATTCCTTAATCTTGTAATGAATTTTGTTATCCTAATCATAAGTATTAAACTGGAAGAGAAATGAAACTTAACTGCTTAAAGCCTCAATCCTTGACTTGAGCAGTGAAATGGTTAGGAAGATTGTAGTTTTATTGGACAAATTTTCTCAAGATCCAGAAAAAAGAAAGAAAGATGGAAAATGAATTGAAGATGAGAGAGTTCAGATTATGGTTGGGTTTGGTGAGAGATGCTAATTACATAATTACCCTTACTACCCATTGTATGGACGGTCGGTTTGTCTTCAAAATCGCAAATTGCACCGCCTTTTTGGTGCGGTTTTTCATTAAGATTTTTTATCGCGGTTTTCAGGATAAATTGACTTTAAAGGTGTGGCGCGGTGTTGGGAAATTTATTGTTTAGATTTTGATGAATGCCATGTAAAACTTAGAGTAGAAAGTTGGCACCCCATTTTCCTTGTAATTTGTATTGTAATAGATAGAGCTGAACAAGCTGTGTAGGTCCCAAGGGGTGTAAGTGTAAGGTTTAGAAGGGGGGGTTGAATAAACCTTACCAAATTTTCGATTTAGTCCTTTAAATATACAGAGT
Organism: Rehmannia glutinosa; assembly: GCA_016081115.2. NCBI lineage: Eukaryota > Viridiplantae > Streptophyta > Magnoliopsida > Lamiales > Orobanchaceae > Rehmannia > Rehmannia glutinosa. Next base: position 89,890,931 of record CM071936.1, on the reverse strand, counting down.
TGATTCTACACACTGTGTCTAGATGGATGATCGATTTAGTCAATCAAGAGAGTTAGTCTCTCAATGCGACTCAAATTGAGTTGATGGAATAACTCAAATGTTGATTCTAAATTAACTCAACTGTGGTTTTGTTTTCAGTGGAAGACTTAACACCCTTAAGTTTGATTAAGCAAGATTTTAAAGCTTGATTTAGTACTTATAAATTATCAAGTGGATAGCAGATTTATCGTGAGATATAAGCGATTAAAATGCAAGAATTAAAGTCTTTGAAAGGTAAATGACACAAAGAAATTTTTATAGAGGTTCGAAGATGGGGTAATTCTTCTACTCCTCTCTTCTCCAACTCCCGGAGGAATCCACTAGGTAATGATCGGTTTACAAAGTGGTAATGTCCGGATCTGATGTCTTGATCACACAATTGACTTGATCCTTTGGGACTCGATCACGAGACGCCTTGATCACTCACCGGCTTCTCTTACGACTCGGCTTCTTCACAGGCACCGCCTTTGCTACTGACTCACTTGCTCAAGCTCTTTGGATTTGATCACGAAGCCCTCCAAAAGCTTAAGACTTGGCTCAACTTGAACCTTCCTACAATCCTTCCCGAATGTAGACCCATTTTCTTTAAAAGTTTCCTCTTCAACTCGATTGAAGTTCTCTTTCCTTCACAGTGAGTGTTGGATTGATGTACTTCGTAATGTAGGCTTGAGGATTGAGAATGTTTCAGTTTTTCTAATATGCTTGTATATCTCACATGTGTGTCATCCTTCTCAAACAAACTCCTCGGCCTTTTATAGTGAACTTTCAAAAATTTGCCCGTTGAAGAGATAGACTTATTTTTGAAAGTCACTTGCGATCGTTGGCTTGTCTTGTTGCGATCCTTGGAATTGCCATTTCCTCGTATGAATTGTTCTTTCACCTTTTCGAGTTCGACACGGTGTAGTGCTTCCCATTGGTTCATTCCTTTTGCACGCTTCTCGGGACCGAGCACTCCAAGAAATGTGGTATGGAGATATTACTTGTTTAAGTAAATCTCTTGATTTAAATGCAACGGTTCTTTTACGATTATCTCGACTTGACCGCATTTCCTTGCTTTCCCCAGGTGACTTAGAGTCGACTTCCAATCATTGGATGACTCTTCCTCACTTCAACTTGAGACTTGCTTTTCTTGAGTTGACTTGACCGATGCTCCACTGTTGCATCTCAATCGCTTCTTTAGTAGAGTTCCCGTCTACTCTTCTTTGCCATATTCAAATTTGTTTCACAAAGAAAGTCTTCCTTCCAATCTTGATTGTTGTCTTGCATGTTAGGGCGTAGGTGACTTTAACTCACTTGCCACTCTAATTGTTACAATACATTTTACAAAAAAATTGGGGTGCCAACTTTCTATTCTAAGTTTTACATGGCATTCATCAAAATCTAAACAATAAAATTCCTAACAATTTCCCCCTTTTTGATGATGCCAAAACTTTAAATCATTCAAAAATGCAAACAAAGATACATACAGATAGTGTATTGACATAGAATGTATGCGCAGAATCAATTCTTTTATTGATCATATCATTCTTGTTCCTTAACACAATCACACGGTGTATCGTCGAGCACATAATTGTCTTCGCAAAAAAAAATAAAGAATTTATGGCTTTATTGCGTAAGACTTACATTGTATGTATTTACATAATAAAATACACGAAGGGTTGGGCAAAGAACACTTCATCTCCTTCGCTGCTCTCCTTCTTTCATCTTGTTCAAAGATCTTCTTCTCTTCTTCTCTTTTTCTCGTCGTCACCGCCTTCTTTTTTTCTTTTCATATGCCTTCCTGGCACTTCATCTTTTCTTAATCTTTCCTGTCTCTCCTCCCATAGCCGAGTTTGCCTCTTGTTTTCTTCTTCTATTCTTTTTGCGTACTCGGCGTTAGTTTTAGCCACTTTCAAATTTGCCACTTGGTCAAGCCCACCAAGATCCCTCCTTTCTTTCCCGGATCTACGTATTCAATATTCTTGGCGAGGCCTGTCCAAGCTTCTTCCTCCACTATCGCTTCTTCCTCTACCTGCGGGCGTATCTTGTCTTGGTCTTCTTTCTTTTCCAATGAGTGACCAGGCGGAGTGACCATGAGTGATCGCTTGTTCTCTCTTGCTGTCGGCTTCTTCACATAACGTGAGACCCTTTTCCCAAGACAAGTCCCAAGCTTGAGCCATAGACATATTTGCAAAGTATCCCCAGTTTCGAGCGTTTTAAATTCATCGACGATCGTGGCTCGTCCCGACATCCGAGATGGCATAGGTGTCTCGCTCACTTTGGAATGCCTCCGTGTTCTTTCAAGATGTTCATGACTCGGGCATCCATTCTTCCTTCCACTTCCTTCATCCCTCGCTTCAATTGTTTTTCTCTTATCGGCCATGGATATAGCAGTGTTGGAGTGGCAGAGTCACAGGGAGTTTGTCAGCGATAATGTCACCGTGATGGACCCCGTTGAGGGGTTTGTGCAATCATCAATGTCATATCTTTTGAACCTTCCCCCTCGCAGATTTTCCTTTCTTCTGTTTTAACACTTCCTCACCGATTTTCCCTTGGCAGCTTTTCCTTCCTTTTCCACTTCAGATCCCCTTGCGCTTTAGGTATTCCTCTTCCCCTTTTTGGCATCATCAAAGGAGAGAGGGACGCTGGAAATAGACTTACAAGTAGGAAGTCAAGCTGGCGATAGTTGAGTTTTGTCTCGAGTCTGCTGCAGTATGCGGCCAAAATTGAGATCGAGTAGCGTTGGACTCACTGAAATCACTTCATCTCACCATGAGAAAGGCTGAATTTTGTATTCATGGTCTCTTCCAAACGTCGTAGATCACTCTTGTTTTACTCTCGCAGCTTGACCTCGGCAATGTGAGCTTCATGCATGTGCTCAATATGCTCTCTCGCCTTCGTTTTTGCATCGGCATTTTCGCTCTCCACACCAAAGGCTGACTTGTTGAACAATGTCCTCAAGTATCTCACCGTCCACACGCATTGTTTGTCTTTGTGCCACCATTCCCTTATCTCGAATCAAGTATGCCTCTTAAATCACCGTAAGGGGTGGCATCTCTATTGTCCAATCGCATGTCCAAAGAGGCCTCGATGCCTCTCCATCCGTTCAACCTCAACAAATAGTGCCTTGAACACTTCTCGAACGTCGGTGATTCTTCACATTGCGGTGATGGCCATGCAAACAAAATCATAATCACCGAACAATGGTGTCGATGGAAGAACAGAGCTGGTTTGTGATAGCGTGCTTGTTCGTTTCGACTCTTCGTGGAGTTCTCGTATCTCCAAAGGAAAAGGGAAAGATTCTACAAAAGATTCATCACCGCCAACCGGGATCTGCTTCGATGATGAGCGGTGCGCGTGAAGTTCTTTTGGGAATCGATCCTGCTGCAGCTGAGGAGCCCGAGCGGTGGTCTCTTGTTCACCGGGTTTTGTTGTGAAGTAGACCCGCTGCTTGCGAGCCTCAATGTCTTAACCCTTCGTTGGTCTCACGGTGATTTTTCCATTTCAAGAGATCGTCCTCGGCTTTATCGAGCGTCATCGGGACGATGATGAGATTTCCATTGGTGGCTCATCATCAAAGTTAAAAGTTTGACGAGTAGTCTTGGGATCGAGACTTGCTCGTGCTTGGAACATCCGCACTGAGTCTTTTGGATTTGTCATGGGGGATGACTCGAACTTCTTCTTCGCCTTCCGATCCCGGAAAAGTGACATCGGGGTTGTCCTGGGAATCATGAAGTGCGCTTATCTCCTTCTCGATGGGTCGATGATGGCAGGAGGGATGTTCTCTACATCGCTTTTTTTACCCCGGAAGTCTCAACCACCCGTGGGCCTTCATTACCTCCAATAGCTTCTCTCTCCTGCGAGGCCTTGTCCTCCCTTTTGACAGGTGTCACTGCCTTAGGGTCTTCTCGCAGCCGGCATCCATTGGAGTCTCAACCCCATGGATTGCACTTTCATCGCCCTGAGTGTTAACTCCCGTATCGTCCCTTTCTTGTGCCTCGACGCATTAGCAGCGTCATTCATTACTGCAGAGCGCTTGGCATCTCACCGAGACAGTCTCAATCGCCTGAGCTTCGTTGATGGCAACTTGTCATTTCTTCTTCTTGTGTTTGTATGTGTGTGTTCACGTGTGCCGAGATAGGGCGGATGCTTGCTTTCTCACGTGCCTCGGCTTCCTCGACTTGCTTTTCTCTCTCCTTTTCCTTGTAGATATGCAGGATGTCCGTGCGATTGTCTTCATCCAAAATCTTTGAGTACAATGGTCACCCAAGGAAGCTCAACAGCCTTCCTCTTCTTCTTCTATGAACTCGGCCGTTGGAACTGTTCCTCGACTTACTCAACTTCCATTTCTCCACTCACGCAGACAATTTTGATGTCCGGGTAAGGTGGAGATAGGATCATTACATCACTATCCGCTCTAGCGAGTTCTTTGCTTCACCGTGTGAACTACAGTGTGTCTTGGGTTGCCTCTGCCGACGCCTTCAAAGAGACTTGGGCTCAAGTTTCATCAACTACATCCGGAGACTCTACTTCTCCGTAGTCTCCGTATTTGTGCTAGCCGAGTAATCGACTCACTGGTTTCTCCGATTCGGATCGCTTGACGATTCTTCTTCATCTCCTAGTTTGTACCGGAGGGATTTACTCGGTTCGAGACGGTGTCCTCGAGTCTTGGGCGGCCGGGGCGGTGCCGGTGTCTTTTTCTCGAGGAGCAGCCGTCGTGGCTTCTCGGTTCTCCTCTTTTGACGATCGGAGAAGGTATTTGTGAGTCCTTCTCGACCGCTGCTGCAGGGCAGGAGACACGGCCGGCCGGGCGGAGTGACACTACTTTGGGGGCAGTGACTCTTCTGCGGGGCGGGAGAGCATGTTTGGTTTTTTTGTCTTTCTTTGCTGCAGGGGCAGCATCTTCTTGGCAAACCGCAGGGCAACTTTCTTCTTTGGCCGAGAGGAAACAATCAGTATCTTCTGGGTCACCGATTCCCCCTCACTTTGGTGTCGCTCTCTTGGCGTAAGCTCTCTTCGTGCGCCAGAGAGGTTTGCTCAACATCCTCTTGTTAACATGGAATGCCTTCCCATGTCTAAGAGGGACTCCTTTCACCTCCAATAGCCGGCCAATCACCAGGCCATATCCTGGGGATCCTCCAAATGTGCCATCTTCTTTGAAGGATTTGTTCCCACGTTCGCGCAGAGTCTGCTGTGAGACAAACTCGGCCATTTATCTTCCTTTCTTCGATGATTGCAGCCATTACAATCAACTTTGCCTTTGACAGCTTGGTCAAAGCCGCCAAATTTGATGTCGATACATTTGGCAACTATGTCCAACAACTTGTGATAATCCTCCTTCAGGCCTCTCTTGTTTGTCAGATATACTATTTTATCAAAAAGTCGCTTGGCTATTTCTTTTTCCAAGCATCACCAGGTTTACATCAACCTTCGTTAATCTCGATGCTCCTTCACCGGTAGTGAGCGGTGGTCACCAAATCCTCGCGAGATAGTCACCGCTTTCCGTGAACAGATGACTTGATTCATTCATCGTGAATCTCAAAGATTCACGTAAATTGTGCGACCTCCTCCACATAGGTCATCGGATATTCTAACGTTAGAAACGGTTTTAGCCCGGTCGTTTCCAACTTTTCAGATTTTCTTTACTAGGGTGTCGTTTGGACCCTGCTTCACCATTCCGTCAAATCCACCGCCGAACCGTGTGGATTTGCTTTCCTAACTTGGTAAAGTCATAAGTTGATGCCATTTTTCAGGATTATATCAAGGAAAAACTTGGAGATTGACTTGGAGATAGATAGGGCTTCGAGAGTATTTTGCTTTTGCTTTTGAGAGAAAGAGATGAATAGTTTTTAGAAGTGTGAGAGAGAAACGGATGAAAATGGTTTAAATATGGTTTATGAAAGGACGTGCGGGTGGTTTTTGAAATGTGATCGAAATCAACGGCTTGGATTTTGCACGCCTATTGAGCATTTAATGTCTCGTATTTAATGCGGCAAAGATTTATATCCAATCATAAGCTTGGTGTGCGGCTTTATGTCCGTACACATCATCATTATCTTTGACGTATTCATTAAAACATTCCCGCTTAGTCAAACGATCATTGCGTTTTTGTCACTTTGCTCATAAGTTATTCAAATTTATCCCTTAGCCGATTTAACTCTACTTCTCACGCTTCTCTTAGTGACTGACCTATCACCGACTCGAGTCAGTCTTTCCGACATACTGATGATTCGAGCCGATTTCTGCTTTTCACTCTTTTTCACCCCTTTTCTGTCCATTTCTTTTCTTTGATTCTTCGTGTCTCAACGGCTTAGTTCAATTAACCCCAACTCATGTTTGAGTTCTTCAAATCTTGACTCACATAATGGTTTTGTGAAGATGTCACTAGTTGTTTATCGGTTGAGATATATTCCAGGATGATGTCCTTCCTTTCAACATGATCTCTTATGAAGTGATATCCGACATCAATATGCTTTGTTCTTGAATGCAACACAGATTTTGAGTGATTGCAATTGGACTTGTGTTATCACACATAATTGGAATTTCTTTTTCCTCAACTTCGTAGTCTCTCACTTTGTCTCATCCATAGGACTTGGGCACAACAAATGCCCGCAACTATGTATTCTCGCCTCACCAGTAGAGGTGGCTATTGAGTTTTGCTTCTTACTAAACCAGAAATTAGCCTTGTTTCCTAGCATTTGACATGTGCCTCAAGTGCTCTTCCTATCAACTCGCATCCAAAGATAGTCGAGTCCGAATAGCCAATTAGCTTGAATCCACCTTCCTTTGGATACCATAGGCTACTTCTTGGCTTCCTTTCAAGTATCTCAATATTCTCTTAGTCATTTGTCATATGGCTCTCTTTTGGAGCAGATTGAAATCTTGCACATACACCTACAACAAAGGTGATGTCCGGCCCGCTTCTTTGAGATAGAGCAAGAATCCAATAAGTGCTCGTATCTTGTTTGATCTACTGTGCTTGCCATCCGCATCCATGTCCATTTTGACTGATGTGTTCATTGGTATTTTTACTACACTTCTCCTCCATACCAAACTTCTTCATTAAGTCTCCGTGTATTTTGTTTGACTTATGAAAGTTCCATCATTCAAATTGTTTCACTTGGAGTCCAAGGAAGAATGTCGCTCTCCCATCATGCTCATTTCAAATTTACTTTGCATGAGGTTTGAGAATTTTTCACACACTCTTTGTTAGTGGATCCAAAAATGATGTCATCCACATATATTTGAACAAGCAAGATACTCTTCTTGTCTTGAATTCTTTAAAAGTGTTCTATCTACTTTTCCTTTTGTGAATCCATTTTCGATTAGGAATTGTGACAGGTGTCATACCATGCTCCGGGTGCCTGTTTCAATCCATACAGGCTTTCTTGAGTTTGTATACCTTGTCTCCAAGAGTCTTCTCGCTCAAATCCTGGAGGTTGTTCAACATACACTTCTTCTTCCAATAAACCATTTAGGAATGCACTTTTTACATCCATTTGATATACAAAGAAATTCTTGTGAGTCGCATAGGCAAGAAACATCCTTATAGCTTCCAATCTTGCTACGAGGGCAAATGTTTCATCAAAATCTATCCCTTCTTCTTGGCAATATCCTTTGGCTACCAATCTTGCTTTGTTTCTTACCACAGAGCCTTCCTCGTTCATTTTATTTCTCGAATACCCATTTGGTGCCAATAACATTTTGATGCATGGGTCTTTGCACTAATTCCCACACTTTATTTCTTTCAAACCGATTCAACTCTTCTTGCATAGCTTGAATCCAATGTGTGTCATCCAATGCTTGTGACACATCTTTTGGCTCTATTTATAGATGAAGCATGTGAACATAGCTTCTTGTTGAGTTCTCGATCTTGTTTTGACACCTTCTCTTATATCTCCAATGACAAGTTCTCGTGGATGGTCTCTCCCATCTTACATCGAGTTGGAGTAAGTTAGCCGATTGATCGACTTGCGGTACCGTGTTCTTTGTGGTCGCTCTCTCGTAATCACTTAGCGCAAATTTTCCAAATTGCTTTTTGAGATTCACTATCTCATCTTCTTCCTCAATTGATAATTCCAAATTTCAAACTTGAAGATAGGACTCTTCTCAGTATGGTTGGATGATTCACTTATCACCGACTCTTCAATGTCTTCTCCATTTACATTTGCTCATCGAATACTACATGAATGGATTCTTCTCAGAACCATAGTTCTTTTGTTGAGTATCCTGTAGGCTTTGCTTTGTTCAGTATCCTAAGAAGATACCTTCATCAACTTTAGCATCAAAGGCCTTTAGGTTGTTTTTGCCATTGTTGTGGATTTAAGCATTTACATCCAAATATTCAAATATGCAACATTTGGTTTTCTTCCAAATCCAGGATCTCATAGGAGTCTTTGTCACCGCTATTTATCATACATCTTGTTTTGGGTGTAGCAAGTGTGTTGATTGCTTTAGCCCAAAATCTTTTTGGTAACCCCGCTTGACTAACATGGTCCTTGCCGCTTCTTTTGAGGGTTCTGCCTCTTCTTTCGCAACTCCATTTTGTGGAGTCCTTGCCGCCGATAGTTCATGACCAATACCATTCTCAATACAAGATCGAGTTATTATTCCATTGACAAACTCGGTTCCTCTATCCGATCTTATTTTGATAATGGTTTGACTCTTCTCGTTTTGAATCCTCTTCATCACCGTGGGTAGTTTTTGTAGAGTTTCTTTCTTCTTGCACATGAATATTGTCCATGTATATCTTGAGTAGTCATCTACTACCACCAAGGTGTATTTCTTTCCACTTATCTTTGTTTGGTTCCATCACCAAATAGATCCATATGAAGTAGATGCAATATTCTTGTTGAGGATGGGCATATCTTTTCTTTGAATGACGACTTGATTTGTTTTCCTTCCGACATGCATCACATATACTCTCCTTCTTGTATATCGAGTCCGAAGTCCTTCTACAAGATGACTTCTTGCCACCTTGTTAATTGTTTTGAAATTCAGGTGACTCACTTTTTGTGCCACAACCAACTTGATTCAAATGCTCTTTTAAAGTACAGTGCTCGGTGTTGCGGTTGACCAATCCACTACATACATATTTTTCTCGTCTACATCCTTGCAAAGACAACTTCATTTGATTCGATATCTTTGATTTGGCATATACCCATGTTGAATCCAACATTGTAGCCTTTGTCACGATCCGATCGATGTTAGTAAGTTGAAGTTGAGTCCTTCAACATATGCAACATCCGTGATTTCTAATCCATTTCTCTTGATGGATCCAATGCCTCTTATTTCACCAGGAGCTTCATTTCCTCCAAATATGACTTTTGCTCCTTTAACTTCCTTGAATTTTGACAGATTTTTCTTATTTCCTGTCATATGTCCTGAACAACCACTATCCATGTACCAGTTCCTTGGCACTCGGCTATTCCTCGAACCCGCAATCAAGGAAATTAAGTTTTAGGTACCCATACTTGTCTCGGTCCCGAGGGGTTAGAGTTGTAAGATGATCCAACCAACCTATAGCCAAATGATTTGACTCACAAAGGGGTTGCCATCTATCGCCCATAATCATAATTAATCCTGGCAAATTGCTTGGGGATTCTGGTTCATACAAATTGCCTCTTTTGTCTCATGCTGCGTATGTATTTTAGCAATTGCCTTCCGGGTAATTGTGGTGTCTTTGAGTGTAGTGCCTAGGTGCATATGTGTCTTTGATGAAAGCTCTTATGCTTTTGGAATGGCCCTCGCCGAGTTCTGGCCTTTGCCATTTGGGCTTATATTCCATAAGTCCGTGCCGATAGTTCACATTATTCCAATCGGCTTGGCTTGGATATTTTCTACCATTCCCATCATATGTATTTCTTTTATGGGTTTTAAGGGATTTTTGGTAGCTCGCTTCTTCTTTACAGTATTTTTCTTTTGGAGTTTGCCGAGGACTCAGGCCGAATCTCTTCTCACTGTCCTTTCAAAGACACTCAACTCAAGCATTTTCCTTTTCCTTTGTAACCAAGGCCGCTTTGCTTGTTATTGTGCTTTGAGTGAATGTGTGTGCAACATTTAGATTTTGGATTTTTCGGACTCTTCATGACTTGAAGATCCTCTTTCCAAAATTACTTTTGAGGTTTGACACAAAGCCACAGGAGTTAAATCCTAAGCCCTGTCTTGTCTCCACATTCTCTTTTGACTCATAATAAGATCATCCAATGATTTAGATGCCTTAGTGAATGAGGCGCAACATTCTTGAGGTCATTCTCCCTCTTTTCTATAGCAGCAATTTCTCGCTATTAATTTAGCATTTTCACCTTTTAACCTTTCATTCTCATCACTATTTGACTTAGAGTACTCGGCTCCTTAGTCGCTTTGAGTTTTGACTTTTGAGTAGCCGTTTTCCCTTTCCTCATTGAATAGTGTGTGTGAGGATTTAATATGTTCAAAATCTTTCATCATTTTGCCTAATGAATCATAAAGATCGGTGGGTGATGAAGTGTGTGTGTCACGATCACTATCACTAGTGTCTGAGTTTGTTGAGTTAGATTGTACCTCATCTTCTTGATCGGAGTTGATCTTGTTCTTTGGCCATCAGCAGATCGGGGCTTCTTCTTCGAGTCACTTGAATAGTCAACTTCATCGCTTGCTCTCAATCATTTGTCTCTTGACTTGGTCGTTTTAGATCTCTGCACCATCATTGCCTTTTTCCTTTCTTGTCTTCTTTCTCTCAAGACCTTCCTTTCTTCTTCATCTCTCGTATTTGTTGACTACAGGATATGGACATCAATGGCATAGTGACCTGGTTGTCTACATTCCAAAGATAGATATTCAACCTTTTGATCACTCTTTTTCCATTCTTGGATTGTCACCCTTTGATACTCAATTTTTGATGATCTGTTCTCTTGGTTGGCCTATCTTCCCTTGATTTGGAGGGAGCCGAAGTGTCTTCTCGGGAGATTCACCCTTTCCTCTCTTGTAGTTCTTATTGAAGAACTTGTTGAACCTCTTAACCATCGTGGCTATTTCTTCCGGGTCAATGACTTCTTTTTGACCTCGACTTTCTTCCCATCTTTGACAATTAGAGAAATTGTTTTGGGTACAAATGTCTCTTCCTCGTCTTTTCTTCTCGGCTCAAATTCGTGGCTTTGAGGTCCGAGAATAACTCATGGTTGGATGTCTTTGATAGGTCCATGGAATGTCTCGATCTGCCATGACCTTCATTTCCCATTCAAATTGGAAGACTTTTTAGGATTTTCATACACATTTCCTTCGTGTATATTCCTTTCCAAGTCGCAGATAGCTCATTTGTGATTTACGTGAACCGAGCGTCTAGTTGATCCAGGTTCTCTCCCGAGATCATTTTGAAGTTCTCAAATTTCTGTACAACCACGATAATTTGTTTTCTTTGATTTGCTTTCCGAGCCTTCACAAATCAATGTCACTTGTCCCAAATTTCTTTGGCCGTTTTGCATGATTTGACTTTATTGAACATGGCTTTGTCCAAGGTTTTGTAGAGGATGTCCTTGGCTACATTGTCCAGGTTATATCCTTTTTCTCATCATTTGTCCACTCGGTTCTTGGTTTTCAACCATGACAGTGTCCGGAGCAACATCTTCTTCTCCTTCACCGCAACTCTTCGTGCAGTTGTGTTCACCTTTAATATTTGCAGAGGCCCATCTTCTATCACTATCCACATCTCATCATGTAATGCCGATAGATGAGCCTCATACGAATTTTCCAATCATCAAATTCTTCAATAGTGAACATAGGGATGTGTGTCAAATTTGCTTCCATGATAATAACTTTTGATGATAAAGAGAGTTTAGAGAGTTTAAGTACTAAAGCGGACTTTGAAAAGTTTGGAGATCTAGTTCAAGAACTGGGGTGCGGAGGGTTCAATGAACCAACGGCTCGATACCACTTGTAGGTCCCAAGGGGTGTAAGTGTAAGGTTTAGAAGGGGGTTGAATAAACCTTACCAAATTTTCGATTTAGTCCTTTAAATATACTGAGTTGATTCTACACCGTGTCTAGATGGACAATCGATTTAGTCAATCAAGAGAGTTAGTCTCTCAACATGGACTCAAATGAGCTATTGATGGAATAACTCACCGTTGATTCTAAATTAACTCAAATGTGGTTTTGTTTTCAGCGGAAGACTTAACACCCTTAAGTTTGATTAAGCAAGATTTTAAAGCTTGATTTAGTACTTATAAATTATCAAGTGGATAGCGATTTATCAACAGATATAAGCGATTAAAATGCAAGAATTAAAGTCTTTGAAAGGTAAATGACACAAAGAAATTTTTATAGAGGTTCAAGATGGGGTAATTCTTCTACTCCTCTCTTCTCCAACTCCCGGAGGAATCGACTCGGTAATGATCGAGTTTACAAAGTGGTAGCACCCGTATACAAGTCTTGATCACACAAACTTGATCCTTTGGGACTCGATGCCGAGACGCCTTGATCACTCACCGGCGTCTCTTACGACTCGCCTTCTTCACAGGCAGCCTTTGCTACTTGACTCACTTGCTCAAGCTCTTTGGATTTGATCACGAAGCCCTCCAAAAGCTTAAGACTTGGCTCAACCTTGAACCTTCCTACAATCCTTCCCGGAATGTAGACCCCTTTTCTTTAAAAGTTTCCTCTTCAACTGATTGAAGTTCTCTTTCCTTCACGGTGAGTGTTGGATTGATGTACTTCGTAATGTAGGCTTGAGGATTGAGAATGTTTCGATTTTCTAATATGCTTGTATATCTCACATGTGTGTCATCCTTCTCAAACAAACTCCTCAGCCTTTTATAGTGAACTTTCAAAAATTTGCCCGTTGAAGAGATAGCTTATTTTTGAAAGTCACTTGCGTCGTTGGCTTGTCTTGTTGCGATCCTTGGAATTGCCATTTCCTCGTATGAATTGTTCTTTCACCTTTTCGCAGTTCGACACGGTGTAGTGCTTCCCATTGGTTCATTCCTTTTGCACGCTTCTCGGGATCGAGCACTCCAAGAAATGTGGTATGGAGATATTACTTGTTTAAGTAAATCTCTTGATTTAAATCAACGGTTCTTTTGATTATCTCGACTTGACCGCATTTCCTTGCTTTCCCCAGGTGACTTAGAGTCGACTTTCCAATCATTGGATGACTCTTCACTTCAACTTGAGACTTGGCTTTTCTTGAGTTGACTTGACCGATGCTCCACTCCACAGATCTCACCGCTTTTTAGTTTAGTTCCCGTTCCGTCTACTTTCTTTGCCATATTCAAATTGTTTCACAAAGAAAGTCTTCCTTCCAATCTTGACTGTCTTCTTGCATGTTAGGCGTAGTCGACTTAACTCACTTTTGGCTACTCTCTAATTGTTACAATACATTTCTACAAAAAAATCGGGGTGCCAACTTTCTATTCTAAGTTTTACATGGCATTCATCAAAATCTAAACAATAAAATTCCTAACAAGCCGAGTCAAGTCTATGCCTGAATACAAGAAGTCAATCAAGACTAGAATGAAGAATCATTGTGAAGCGGTGAGTGTGGCAAGAAAGAGATGTCAAGAACTCGATCAAGGAGTATCGGCCGTGATATAGATGTATGAAGAGTCGACAAGTCAACTCAAGAAGCTCAACTTGAAGTGACATGAGTCATCCATTGATTGGAAGCTAACTCAAAGTCACCTGGGGAATAAAGGATCGCAGATCAAGTCAAGACAATCAACGAGATCCGTTGATAAAAGTCAAGAATGTTGCTCGAATAGTAATCTGTTAAAGTTGTCGAGATATAAAGTATTAGTTCCGATTGTGTGCAAAAGAAACAAACCAATGGGAAGACTTTGCACCAAGTGTTAGAAACGCTGCAATGCTTCAAGACATTGAATACGAGGAAATGTCAACATCAAGGACTGCAACAAGACAAGCCAACGAACACAAGTGACTTTTGAACATCAACCTATCTCTTCAACGGGCAGATTTTTGAAAGTTCACTATAAAAGGCTGATGAATCACTTTGAGAAAAGGTTACCTTGAATACCTGAACCTAGCACACCTGACATAACAAGCAATATTCATTTTGTAACCTGCAAACACTCTCAAGTTATTCAAGCAAAATCCTCAAGCCTAAATCTCGAAGGAAATCGATCCAACACAAAGCTGTGAAGGAAAGACAACTTCAAACTGTTGAAGAGGAAACTTTTGAAGAATCAAAAGGGGTCTACTTTCCAAGGAGGATTGTAGGAAGGTTCAAGGTCGAACCTATCTCAAGTTATTGGAGGGCTTCGTGATCAAATCCGGAGAAGCTTGAGAAAGTAAGTCAAGTAGCAAGCGCAAAACCCGTGAAGAAGCCGAGAGTCGGACGAGAAGCCACCGTGTGATCAAGGCATCTCCGTGACCGAGTCCCAAAGGAGCAAGTCACCGTGTGTGATCAAGACTTGTATCTGGACTGGTAACCACTTTGTGAATTGATAATTACTTAGTGGATTCCTCCAAGAGTTGGAGAAGAGAGGAGTAGAAGAATTACCCCATCTTCGAACCTCTATAAAAATTATTGTGTCATTTACATTTCAGCATTTTATTTCTGCATACTCACCTTATATCTACTGATATTTTTCTAACCAACTGATAATTAACAAAGTGCTAAAAACCAAGTGTTAAAATAAAGTTAAATCAAATTCAAGGGTGTTAAGTCTTCCGCTGAAAAACTCATCACAACCAAGTTAAGGTTTAGTCTAGAGAGATGAGTTATTCTATCAACAGCTCTATCGAGTATGTTGAGTGGCTAACTCTGCTGATTAACTAACTTAGCTGTCCCTCAAGGACTTAGCTGTGTAACTAACTCCGTAATATTTTAAAAGGACTAAAATCGAAAAGTTTGTAAGGTTTATTCAACCCTCCTTCTAAACCTTACTCACACCCCTTGGGACCTACAAGTGGTATCAGAGCAGTTGGTTGATTGAGCCTTCCGCACTGGTTACTGAACTAGATCTCTAATCTTTCAAAGAAATTTTTAACACTTGTTCTTTCAAAAGTTATTTTTATTCAACAAAGTTATTATCATGGAAGCAAATTTGACATGCATTCCTATGTTCACTATTGAGGAATTTGATTACTGGAAAATTCGTATGCAGGCTCACCTATCAACTTTACATGATGAAATATGGATAGTGATAGAGGATGGGCCACCGCAAATACCGAAAGTGAACACAACAGATGGAGAGCGGCCATGCACCAAGGAGAAGAAGAAGGCTGTCAAGCAAGACCAGACCCTAGTTGAGAAACCAAGGACCGAATGGACAAATGAGGACAGAAAAAGATACAACTTGGACAATGTGGCCAATGACATACTTTATAAAACCTTGGACAAAACAATGTTCAAGAAAGTCAAATCCTATCAAACTGCAAAACAAATATAGGATAAATTAACTTTAACTTGTGAAGGATCTGAGCAAATGAAAGAAAACAAATTGTCTGTTGCTTTGTACAAAAATTTGAAAATTTCAAAATGCTTGCGTGAAACTCGATCACCGGATGCTCGATTCATCAAATCACAAATGAATTATCAAAGACTTGGGAAAGAATATATACAAAGAAATGTGTATGAAGATTCTCGAAAGCCTCCCGATTGAATGGGAAATGAAGGTCATGGCCCTGAGACATTCAATGAACCTCACAACAACATCCAATCATGAGCTATTCTCAGACCTCAAAGCCTATGAATTTGAGCCGAGAAGAAAAGATCAGAGGAGACAATTGTACCCAAAACAAATGCACTTATAGTCAAGGATGGGAAGAGAGATGAGGTCAAGGAAGTCATTGACCAGGAGAAAATTGCCCTAATGGTTAAAAGATTCAACAAGTTCTTCAACAAGAACTATAAAAGAAACAAGGGTGAATCCTTCAGGAGACATTAAGCTCCCTCCAAGTCAAGGAAAAATAGGCCACCCAAGAGAGCTGAGCATCAAAAGGTTGAATATCAGAGAGCTGATAACCCAAGAATGGAAAGAGCTGATCAAAGAGCTGAAAACCTGTGTTGGAACTATAGACAACCAGGACACTTTGCTATTGATTGTCCATATCATGTAGTCAATAAATACAGGAATGAAGAATAAAGAGGAGTCTTCAGAGAAAGAAGACAAGAAAAGAAAAAGGCTATGTTGGCTGCAGAGACTGCTGAGACAGCTAAGTCTAAAGAAACAGCAGACTCAGAGAGTAGTGAAGTTGGCTACTCAAGTGACTCTGAAGAAGAAGCAATGATCTGTCTAATGACTAAAGAACAAGATCAACCTGAGCAAGAAGATGAGGTACACTCTAACTCAGATTCTAGTGATAGTGATTGTGACACGCACACTTCATCACCCACTGATCTTTATGATTCATTAGGCAAAATGATGAAAGACTTTGAGCACAATAAATCCTCACACACACTATTAAACGAGGAAAACAGCCAGCTCAAAAGCCAAAACTCACAGCTGGCTAAGGAGCTGAGTACTCTAAGTCATATAGCTGATGAGAAATAAGAGCTGAAGGCTGAGAAAGCTAAACTAATAGCAGAGATAGCTCCTATAGAAAAGAGGGAAAATGATTTCAAAAATGTGATTGCATCATTTACAAAGGCATCTAAATAATTGGATGACCTTATTATGAGCCAAAAAGAGTGTGGAGATAAGACAGGCATAGGATTCAATTCCTTTGTGCACAGTCAAACTCCGAGAGTGATTTTGGAAAAAGGATCTTCAAGTAATGAAGCATCTCAAAAATCCAAGACACCAAATGCTGCACCCACAATCACTCCAAAGCACAATCACAAACAAACTGGCCTTGGATATAAAGGAAAAGGAAAACAACCAGTTGAGTATGCTAAGAGGACAGCTGAGAAGAAATCCAGCAGAGTTCCTCAGCAAACTCCAAATAGGAAGTACTCTATAAAGAACAAACAGAGCTACCAAAACCCCCAGAATTTTTATCAAAGAAACACATATGATGGGAATGGTAGAAACTACCCAAGCCAAGCTGATTGGAACAATGTGAAATATCAACCAAGACCTATGGAATATAAGCCCAAATGGCAAAGGCCTAGAACTCAGCAAAGGTCATTCCAAAGGCATAAGAG
This sequence comes from Rehmannia glutinosa, assembly GCA_016081115.2. Classification (NCBI taxonomy): domain Eukaryota; kingdom Viridiplantae; phylum Streptophyta; class Magnoliopsida; order Lamiales; family Orobanchaceae; genus Rehmannia; species Rehmannia glutinosa. The sequence continues at coordinate 89,873,831 of CM071936.1, read as the reverse complement.
CTATCATCAGCACACATATGCACCCAGGCACTACACTCAGAAATATCACAACCACCCAAAGAAGGCAATTGCTAAAACACACACACAGACATACAGAAAAAAGAGACAGTTGTATGAACCTAAAGCCCCCAAGCAATTTGCCAAAGACTAACCCCTCAGGACCCAGACAAGCATGGGTACCTAAAAACTAATTCCCTTGATTGCAGGTTCAAGTAACAGCTGAGTGCCAAGGAACTTGGTACATGGATAGTGGTTGTTCCAGACACATGACAAGGAACAAGAAAAATTTGTCAAAATTCAAGGAGATTAGAGGCGCAAAAGTCATATTTGGAGGAAATGAAGCTCCAAGGGAAATAAGAGGCACTGGATCCATCAAGAAAAATGGATTAGAAATCACAGATGTTGCATATGTTGAAGGCCTCAACTTCAACCTGTTAAGCATCAGCCAACTCTGTGACATGGGCTATAATGTTGGATTCAATATGGGAGTGTGTCAAATTAAAGACAATGAATCAAATGAAATAGTGTTGCAAGGATCCAGACAGAAGAATATGTATGTGGTAGACTGGTCGACTGCCACACCAAGCACTTGTCTGTCTAGCAAAAAGTACAAAATCTGTAAATCAAGTTGGGCCGTGGGTACAAGAAAAGCCGAGTCATCTCGAATTTCAAGATAATCAACAAGATTGCAAGGAGTCATCTTGTAGAAGGACTGCCAGACTCAGTGTACAAGAAGAAAGTGTTTGTGATGCATGCCAGATGGGAAAGCAGATCAAATCATCATTCAAAGAGAAGTCTAGTCCATCTTCAACAAGAATATTGCATCCTGTTGCATATGGATCTATTTGGTCCATTGAGCTAGCCATCATAAGTGGAAATAAATACACCTTAGTGGTGGTGGATGATTATTCAAGATATACATGGACAATTTTCATGTGCAAAAAGAAAGAAACCTTGCAGAAGTTACCTCACCGATGAAAAGAGTTCAAAATGAGAAGCGTGAAACCATTATAAAGATAAGATCGATAGAGAACCGAGTTTGTCAATGGGATAATAACTCAGTATTTTGTTCAAAATGGCATTTCTCATGAATTATCTGCAGCAAGGACTCCGCAATGAATGGAGTAGCGAAAGAAGAAGAAATGAACACTCAAAGAAGCCGCAAGGACCATGTTAGCAAGCAGATCGCTTAAAAGATTTTGGGTGAAGCCATAAACACCGCATGTTATACTCAAAATAGATGCATGATTAATGTGACAAACCGACAAAGACTCCCTATGAAATATGGATAGGGATAAAGCCAAATGTTGGGTATTTTAGAATATTTGGATGTAAATGCTTTATCTACAACAATGGCAAAGATAATCTAAAGGCTTTTGATGCTAAAGCTGATGAAGGTATCTTCTTGGGATACTCAAAGAGAGCAAAGCCTATAGAGTCTTGAACAAGAGGACTATGGTCACGGAAGAGTCCATTCTTGTGGTTTCTGATGAACCTAATGTGAATGGAGAAGACATTGAAGAGTTAGCTGATAAGCTGAATCAGCCAACTATGCAGAAGATGTAAGTCCAAGCGGCTACGATAATCTAGAGGGGGGGTGAATAGATTATCTCCATCTTTTGAATTTCGCCCTCTTTTTATAATCGAATGCTCAAATACAATAATAAAGGTGCGGAATGTAAACAACACACGTCGATTTAAAGAGGTTCAACCCACCTAGGGCCTAATCCTCTACCACCCCAAAGATATCCGGATGGATTTCGAAAAGAAAAAGAATTTTATTAATTACCAAAATTAATACAAATTCAACTTACAACACCTTGAAGAGCACCACACTCTTCTTCAACACCACCTTTGAGATTACCACAATCTCTTCTTGAAGATTACCACAATCTCCAACGGCACCTTGTGAAGATCACCACAATCTTCAACCTTGAAGAATACCAAATTCTTCAACACCTCAATAAGAAGATCACCACAATCTTCGCACCTATCACCTAGATCATCCAAGTGTGTTCTTACCACAAGAGCACTCACAAGGATATCTTGTGTTTGAATGATAACCAAGAATCAAGATTACAACTCAATAATGAATAATACACCTTTGAGTGCAAGGTGTAATCAAGAATAGCCTAGACCTCAAGGATGTGAAAGTGATAAGCTAGACAAATTTACAACAAGAATAATAACAATGAAAGACCAAGTATTTGCTTGAAGTGTATCTTGTTGTGTTGTATCTCAATTGTTGTATTGGTTGCTCCAAAACTTCCTCTATTTATAGGAGATGATTGATCAAGCATAGGCTCTCTTGGGGATTGAAAATCTACAGAAAAATACAATTAAAATCAAGAATATAGTCATTGAAATCAATCCCACAATTTAAGGAAATGTGTCTCATTGTCAAACGGTCATATTTTTGCTGTCAATACATAGGGCGACCGGTCGCACAGAAATAAGAGAAAAAAAGAACACTTTGAAAATTACAACAGGGCGACCGGTCGACGTAGGCTTCGGCCGGTCGAACCCTCGTCTCAACCGGTCCCCTAAGTGTAAAAATGGAGAAAAGAAGTTCTGCTTTCAATATGAAACTTGCGGTGTACTCGACCGATCATTCGGCCGACCGATCGGCCGAGACGCCGGCCGCACCGGCCGACCTGCTTGTTTTTACTTCCGTCTCATTTTCTGTTTCTAAAAACATCTTCAGTGCAGGTTGCCCTATAGGGCGACCGTTGGCGACCACACGAGACAAATGTTGTCCAATTTTTGTCGAAAATAAAACTTAAGAAATACTCCAAAATTTAGTAAAAACATTTTAAACCGATCGAGAGTATTTAGACAACATTTAGAACCTGTTATAGGAGTAAAAACTCATTCATATAAAATCAATAAAAGTGTTGTCCATTATTAACAAAAATAAACTTGAGGAAATACTCCGGAAAATATTAAAACCATTTTAAATCATTTAGGAGTATTTGGACAACCTTTAAAAACATTGTTTTGGTGATAAAATAAAATCATCAAAATTAAGAGAAAAACATGTATCAAACAATCTCCCCCTTTTTGATGATTACAAACCAAAACAATTTTTACACAAACTAAGAGAGCAATTTTAGAAATGATTTTCCTAAAAAAACATTTGACCGTTTGAAGCAACCAAAATTTCCAAAAATATTAAATCAACCAAGTAGGAGTAAATATTTTCAATAAAAAGCACAAGCTCCCCCTATCAACAAGCATATCAAGAATAATGTAAAAGCAATTTTCCATAAGCTAAAAGCTTTAGCTTTTACAATTTGTTCAAGAGCTTATAAGCTCCCCCTGTCACAAAACATCATTAAACAGTTATATAAGTCCATCAAGCAACAAATGGACTTAGAACGAATCACAACTTATGGCTTTTATGAGCCATAGCTTATAGCTTTTATAACAAGCTTTTATTAGCTTCTTTGAGCTAATGAGCCAATATCCTGTTTCTCCCCCTTTGGAATCATCAAGAAGAATGTTAGGATGGTGGAAACATCATACAAATATATCAAAGTGCGCAAACGAGACGGTTTATCAACCATCGAGCAAATTATACATAACGTCCAAGGAAAATGGGAGAATTGAGACATAAGAGATCCATAAACTCATTAGTAAGCTAAAAACATGATTTCAAAAAGATTTTAAGACTTTTTGAAGCAAGAGAACCATGTAGAAGTTGAAAGTTTCATTGCGACATTTCAACAAACACCTTTTGTGCGTGAGAAATAAAAGAGTTTGCATATAGTCCTTGTAAAGGTTTCAAGCCAAAAATTTTTATATCATCAATCAACCTCATTTCAAAGCTCAAAAAGATCATATGCACCATATGCAACAATTTGTTCATCAAATAATAAGCTCAAAGTAGATTCTCAAGGGTTCAACCCAATTGTGATAAGCTAAGAATGATCAAGGCATTACAAATGCCAAAAAAATTAGAGCATCCATCAAGTAATAAGTCAAGCTTTAAACAATATATGTATCAAATGTCAAATGTCCCAACATATCCAACTAAGCATAATGATCAAAGCATTAAGAGAAGCACTTTTACCATCAAGTACTTCATACCAATTATCAAACAATGCTTTAGAGTATTTTTACCATCAAATACTCCATCAAAATCATGATCATCCACAAGTCATTATCAACTTGCAATTTTAACCCTTTTAAGAAAACAAGCAAATATCATTAGTACAAAAGAGTTTTACAAAAGTTCATAAAAATACAAAGCATCAATAATGAAAATGCTAGAAAGTAAAGGGGGTGGGGACATCATTCCTCATCCGAGGAGAAGCAAGTTCCGGGAATAAGGTCCTTGATGAATTTCTTCAATTTGCCAATTGACTTTTTCAAACTAGAATTTTACTTTTTCACACCCCGGAGCTCTTTTCTAAGAGAGGCCACATCTCTAAATGTTTCTCTTTCCACTTTGGCCATTATCTCTTTGAGATTTAGATCTTCAATATCCAACTCGTCTTCATCTCCTTCCTCATTTTCTTCCTCCCTTATTTCTTGTTCATTTCCCACATTTTCTTCTTCATTTTCCTCTTCATCGTCTCTATGTTCGTCAAACTCACCTCTTTCAATATTTTCAACCTCATTGTCATTAAAGAAATCATCCCGAGGTTGTTGTTGATGTCGGGCACGTCCTCTAGCGGCTTTGGTAGGAACCCGTGGTAAATGTCGTCGCATTCTTACCATTTGTAGAATGTTGGCATTATCAAAATCATTGTGACGAATTTCGGTATTCATTTCATTTTCCGGGTATCCCGATAAGTATAAGAGTTGGCAAATCAAATTTCCCAAGGTATATTTCTTCTTGGTAAGCTTTCTAGATTCCAATAAGCAATATACAAAAATTGCCCCATAATTTACTCTTTCTCCTCGAACAATCTTATAGGTGAGAAAGAGTTCGAGATTACTCGGAAGTTTTATTTCCTTTCCACAAACACAATAGAGCAAATGATAGATATAATCCGATAGTTTGGCGGCATTGCCGAGTATGTCACTGGGATATACTCCTAAAAAGGTTTTCACATCATCTAGTGAAACACCGAAAATGTTATCATCCCAATGAGCGCAATCCACATTGACCACTCCATCATTTGGCACGTTAAAGTGACTACAAATATCGGCCAATTTCCATGAAAAATGCCTACCATTAACAAATGTGTGAAGTTCCAAAGGATTATCTACCGTAGCATCAACAATCCACATATTTGCATAAAAAAGTTTTATAAGCTCGTCATCATAGTGCAAACACGGATTATCCCAAAGTGAAACCCATCCTTGAATTTCAAAATAAGCTCTAATATCCGGAAATTCATCATGAAATGCTTGAAAACGAACCATACGTGTGCACGCAATTTTCTTATCATTCAATCCAATATTCTCATAATGTTCCTCCGCAAGTTTATTTAAAAATCGAAATCTATTAGCTCTAGAGGGAGGCTCGTAGAGGAGTGATAACTTACTAGAGTCCCAATGAATGCTTTTCGATTTTGAAACCCCTACTCTTAATTCGACAATCTCCTCTTCCGTAGTTTCGATTTTGATGGTCTCTTTGTAGAATATCATCTTGTTGGGGATTGGAAGAAGATTCTCCCCTTTGCCTCCTTCTCCTCTTTTGAGGATTTCGTTGATAGAGTTTCTTGGAGGTGCCATATGTGTAAGATTCTTGTGAAAATAAGAAGATTAGCAACAAAAATCGTGAAAAATGATGAATAATTGAAGATTTTAAGGGAAGGGGATGAAGAACGCTGTTATAGGGTTTTGAGGAAGTTTTCTCTTGTTTTGAAACGAAGACGAGAATGTTTAAAAGTTGTAAAAATGGCCTGGGCGACGGTCGAGGTAGGGGGCGACGGCCGACGCGTGCGAAGCGGCCGCCGCCTTCGCTGACGTCCCAGGTAATTTTTCTTTTCCCAGAGTTTTCCAAAATTCGATTTTTCAACCCAAAAGTTTTAAAACTTTGCAAAAAAAAATAATTTTGGACTATATCCAACAAATATGGGTTTTGGGAAAACATAAAATCGAGAAAATCGAGACATAACAAGTAGTGCCTTTTTAAGAGAATATTTGCAAAATCATTTAGGGGCACTTAAAGTGGTTAAAAAGAAATATCTTGAAAGATATGTGCATAATATCGAGTTCTAAGAAAAATACGAGTGAACGTACCTCGATAGTTTAAGGAACTTGATGACGTAATAGCAAATGAATATGAGATACATATCCTACACAATTCTTATACAAAATTTGCACAAAAAAAATACAAGTGTAGGCAAGTAATAGGAGAAATCAAAAAGAGCTTATGCTATAAGATTTCATAAGAGATAATAAGCCACATAAGTCTAATAACATGCTCAAGAGTTTTAGAAAATCATGCAAGGTCCCTTAAAAAAAATTTGAAACTCATAAATATATAAGAGACCTATATTAAAAATAAATACTTGAAGACTCATTTTGCAATTAAGACACAATTAAAAAACATGCATAGAATTAAAAAATAAAATGCATATATAAATGGGGAGATACGGTTTACCAATTTCGCCGTTTCCATGGGTTATGTTTTTCCCATTCTTGATGATATATTCCCATTGAGAAGTCACTTTGTTGATGATGACTTCTTTGATTACTCCATTTCCAAGGTTGGTTACCTTCCCATTGTTGATGGTTTCTTCTTCTTTGAAAATCATTTTGTTGATGATGTCTTTGCCATTTCCAAGGATTGTGTTCTTCCCATTTTTGATTATACGCTCTTCTTGGAAATTGGCTTTGTTGAGAGTAGTTTATCCTTCTTTGATCAAATGAAACGTTCATTTGATGTTTTCTTGGTGGCATGAATTTCCTCCGATTTTTGCTTTGCCGGGTACCTAATATGACATTATTTTGTGGTACCCTCATGTGTTTGGGTCCTTTAGGATTAGCTTTGAGACTTTTAGGTCTCCAACAATAATTAGAGCTATTTCTAGCCCGACAAGAATTAGCCGTATGACCCTTTTTGCCACAATAAAAACAAGTAATAAATCTAGGAGCATAATGACCAATATGCATAGTGACTTGATCCTTTTTCATATGATTAACAACATTAGGCTTATGATCAAGTCTTTTATCACAATTATGAATATCAACAATATTGGACATTTTATTGGTACTCAAGTTGGATTTTAATAAATCCTTTTTCATGCAATTAATATCCTCAACGAGAGTACTATTTTCCTTTTCAAGGTTTCTAACCTTGTCAAGTGTGGTGGTGTGAGCACATGATAGTGATTCATAGGAAGTAAATAAACTATCCTTATTATTTTTCAAAACATTGAATTCCTTTTTCAAATTTTTGTATTTAACAAGTAAGCTTTGGAATTCATTTTGAAGTTCATCATAATCATTTTGCAAATCACTATAATCATTTTGAATGACAATATCATAGGAAGTAGAGGGTTTAAGACATACCTCATTTTCTTCATTTATGCCCATAAAACAATATTCAACTTCTTCATAGTTGGAAGTTGTAGGAGGCTTGTTCTTTAGATTTGAGCTTGTATGACCTTGAGAAGTAGATGCTTTTGTTTGACTCCTTTCATTTGCAAATACTCCATAGATGGCTTCTAATTTTTGCCATACTTCATGTGCCGACTTTATTCCTACAATATGTTCATATTCTAAATTAGTAAATGAACAATACAAAATATTTAAAGCCTTACCGTTTAAGGAGATGGTTTTCTTTTCTTCATCATTGAGTTTTTTGAAGCCTTTTGAGGTGTGTGGTGTATCTTTCATCGAAATGGATTCTCCATTCATGACGGTGTTCCAAATGTCGAACCCGCAACCTTGTAAGTAGCATTCCATTATTTCTTTCCAAAAATCAAAATTTTTGGAATCAAATAGTGGTGGCTTGGTGGTGGAGGTGCCGGAAAGATGAGCTTCGTCAGAGGCCGACGATCGTTTCTCTTCACTCGCGATGTGAAACGAGCTTGCCAAAGAGTTTGGCTTTGATACCACTTGTAAGTCCAAGCGGCTACGATAATCTAGAGGGGGGGTGAATAGATTATCTCCATCTTTTGAATTTCACCCTTTTTTTATAATCGAATGCTCAAATACAATAATAAAGGTGCGGAATGTAAACAACACACGTCGATTTAAAGAGGTTCAACCCACCTAGGGCCTAATCCTCTACCACCCCAGTATATCCGGGATGGATTTCGAAAAGAAAAAGAATTTTATTAATTACCAAAATTAATACAAATTCAACTTACAACACCTTGAAGAGCACCACACTCTTCTTCAACACCACCTTTGAGATTACCACAATCTCTTCTTGAAGATTACCACAATCTCCAACGGCACCTTGTGAAGATCACCACAATCTTCAACCTTGAAGAATACCAAATTCTTCAACACCTCAATAAGAAGATCACCACAATCTTCTTGCACCTATCACCTAGATCATCCAAGTGTGTTCTTACCACAAGAGCACTCACAAGGATATCTTGTGTTTGAATGATAACCAAGAATCAAGATTACAACTCAATAATGAATAATACAATTTGAGTGCAAGGTGTAATCAAGAATAGCCTAGACCTCAAGGATGTGAAAGTGATAAGCTAGACAAATTTACAACAAGAATAATAACAATGAAAGACCAAGTATTTGCTTGAAGTGTATCTTGTTGTGTTGTATCTCAATTGTTGTATTGGTTGCTCCAAAACTTCCTCTATTTATAGGAGATGATTGATCAAGCATAGGCTCCTCTTGGGGATTGAAAATCTACAGAAAAATACAATTAAAATCAAGAATATAGCTGTTAGAAATCAATCCCACAATTTAAGGAAATGTGTCTGCTGTCAAACGGTCATATTTTTCTTTAATACATAGATGCACCGGTCGCATTTAAATAAGAGAAAAAAAGAACACTTTGAAAATTACAACAGGGCGACCGGGTCGTGACGTAGGCTTGACCGGTCGACCCTCCTCAACCGGTCCCCTAAGTGTAAAAATGGAGAAAAGAAGTTCTGTTTCAATATGAAACTTACAGTGCTCGGCCGACCATTGGCGACAGTCAGTCGACCGGACCGGTCGACCTACTTGTTTTTACTTCCGTCTCATTTTCTGTTTCTAAAAACATCTTCAGTACGGGTTGCCCTATAGAAGCGACCGGTCGACCACGACGAGACAAGTAAATGTTGTCCAATTTTTTGTCGAAAATAAAACTTAAGAAATACTCCAAAATTTAGTAAAACATTTTAAACCGATCGAGAGTATTTAGACAACATTTAGGAACTTGTTATATGAGTAAAAACTCATTGATATAAAATCAATAAAAGTGTTGTCCATTATTAACAAAAATAAACTTGAGGAAATACTCCGAAAAATATTAAAACCATTTTAAATCATTTAGGAGTATTTGGACAACCTTTAAAAACATTATTTTGGTGATAAAATAAAATCATCAAAATTAAGATAAAAACATGTATCAAACAGAAGAGTCCTTATGTTGAAGCAGAAGCAAGAGAAATCGACCAAGATGAAGATGAGATAGATGAATCTCAAAGACATCGGAAATCTGTAGCTAAGTAATGATGAGAGAGCTGCTCAAGACAACACAGTTGCAAGACAGCTAAACCAAGTTGATTTGCTTCAACCTGATGTGAGATGGCTGAGAGACCATCCACCAGAGCTTGTCATTGGAGATGTTAGAGATGGTGTAAGAACAAGATCCAGAGCTCAACAAGAAGCAATGTTCACTTGTTTTATTTCCCAAATAGAGCCAAAAGATGTGTCCCAAGCATTGGATGACACACATTGGATTCAAGCCATGCAAGAAGAGCTGAATCAGTTTGAAAGGAACAAGGTATGGGAATTGGTACAAAAACCAACCCATCAAAATGTTATTGACACAAAATGGGTTTTCAGAAACAAGATGAATGTAGAAGGATCTGTGGTAAGAAACAAAGCAAGATTGGTAGCCAAAGGGTATTGCCAAGAAGAGGGAATAGATTTTGATGAAACATTTTCTCCTGTTGCAAGATTAGAAGCAATAAGGATTTTTCTTGCCTATGCTGCACACAAAAACTTTATTGTATATCAAATGAATGTGAAAAGTGCATTTTTAAATGGATTGTTGGAAGAATAAGTCTATGTTGAGTAACCTCTAGGTTTTGAGCAGAAAACCATTGGAGATAAGGTGTACAAGCTCAAGAAAGCTCTATATGGATTGAAACAAGCACCTAGAGCATGGTATGACACATTGTCTCAATTTATAAATGACAATGGATTCACCAAAGGCAAAGTGGACAGAACACTCTTCGAATTCAAGATGGGGAGAGTATCTTTGCTTGTTCAAATATATGTGGATGACATCCTTTTTGGATCCACAAACAAAGAGTGTGTGATAAGTTCTCAAACCTCATGCAAGACAAATTTGAAATGAGCATGATGGGAGAACTGACCTTCTTCCTAGGACTTCAAGTTAAGCAGCTGAATGATGGAACCTTCATAAGTCAAACAAAGTACACCAAAGATTTAATGAAGAAATTTGGTATGGAAGAGAAGTCTTCTGTGAAAATACCAATGAATACATCAGTCAAGATGGACATGGATGCAGATGGTAAACCCGTGGATCGAACAAGATACAGAGTTCTTATTGGATCACTGCTCTATCTAACAGCAAGCAGGCCAGATATCAACTTTGCAGTAGGTGTAAGTGCAAGATTCCATGCCACACAAAAGAAAGCCATATGATCATGCTAAGAGAATCCTAAGATATTTGAAGGGATGCCAAGAAGTTAGCTTATGGTATCCAAATGAAGGTGGATTCAAGCTTATTGGTTACTCAGACTCTGACTATGTTGGATGTAGAGTTGACAGAAAGAGTACTTCAGGAACTTGTCAAATGCTCGGAAACAGATTGGTTTCCTGGTTTAGCAAGAAGCAAAACTCAATAGCCACATCCACAAATTTGAAGGCAGTACATAGTCAAGGGCAATTGTTGTGCCCAAGTCTTATGGATGAGGCAACAACTCGAGAGATTATAAAATTGAAGAAAAATAGATTCCAATTATGTGTGATAACACAAGTGCTATTGCAATCACTCAGAATCCTGTGTTGCACTCAAGAACAAAGCACATTGATGTCAGATATCACTTTATAAGAGATCATGTTGAAAAGAAAGACATCACTTTGGAATATATCTCAACCGATAAACAAGCAATTGACATATTCACCAAACCCTTATGTGAATCAAGATTTGAAGAGCTTAAGCATGAGCTAGGGTTAATTGAGCTGAGCTGACACTCAGAAGACTCAATGAGAAAAGATGGAACGTGAAAAGATGAAAATAGAACAAAATTTATGAATCAGCCAATTGAACCAGCCGTATCGGAAAGTCAACTATATCGAGTTAGCAGACAACTGAGTCACTATACGAAAGGAGAGAAGAAGAGTTGAGTCGTTTGTGTAGTGAGCTGAGTCATTTATGAGCTAAGTGACAAAAACACAGTCGTTTTTAATGAGCGGGAATGTTTTTAAGGATGCCATCACCCTAATAATGACAGGTACAGTCAAAAGCTGCATAGTAAGCATATAATTGGATATAAATGCTGCCGCATTAAATGCGAGAAATTAAATGCAATGTGACGTGCTAAATCTGAGCCGTTTATCTCGATCAAAATTCAAAAACCAAAAACTCGTCCTTTCATAACCCTTATATACTCATTCTTTCAGTTTTCTCTCTCACACTTAAAAACTGTTCATCTTCAAGTATTCGAAAGCAAGTCTCTTTTCTCTCAAAAACCTTACCAGTTCTCAAAACAAGTTTATGAAGATTTAATCGGTAGAATCTTCTAGAAATGGCAACAAAGACTGATTTCGTCAAGTTATCGAAGCAAATCCATTCATGCTCCTCAATGGATTTCGAAGGCATGGTTGCGGGTTCTGGATGCAACCCTTTTGAAGAAAATCGCGGATATGTTGGAAAAATCAGGGCTTAAAGCTTTTTTGACGATAAAATACTCGCACACCTATCTGGAAGAGGTGGCGCACTTTTATGTGAATGCAGAGGTGCAGGACGAAGGTATCAAGTCCTCCGTCCACCGCAAGGACATCATGATCTTTGCTAAAGCCCTTGCGGAGCACTGTTTGTTGCCGTCCGAAGGTATGCCGGAAATATACGAAGCTGATGTGGACTTGGCTGCGACATGGAAAAAAGTAGCCAAACCCGAGTGTGCTGCGAAGGTAGTCCACACAGCTGACAAGAAATTGCTAAAGGATGACTATCACAAGCTGATGGATGTCGTCTCAAAATGCATGGATATGAAGTTTGGCAGTTTCAATCAACTGTCAAAGACTAAGCTGATCGTCATGGTTGCGATCATGCAAGGGAATAAAGTTAACTGGGCTGAGTTCGTATACATCAGACTCTGCCAGAACATTGCGAATAAATCATTGAAGGAGGATGGATCCTTTGGAGGATCACTCGGCTATGGCCTAGTTATTGGCCACTTGATGGAAGTGAAGGGCATTCCCCTTCAGCATGGAAAGCCTTTCCATGTAAACAAGAAGATGTTTAGGGCTAACCTTTCAGAGCCCAAGAGAGCCCATGCGAAGAGGGCGGACACCGGTGAGGGGAATCACCACCTGAGGAAACAGCTTGTTGCCTCCTCCAAAGAAGAAAGTTGCCCTGCAGCTGCAAAGAAGAAAGTTGCCCCTGCAAGAAAGTCAATGGAAGCCCCTGCCCCAGCAACCGAGTCACCTACCCAAGCAGCCGTGTCTCCTGCCCACGCAGCCGAGGCGGAGAAGGAAGCCCAAAATACCTTCTCCGGCCATCAAAAAGAAGAGGACTGTTAAGCCAAGAAAGGCAGCTCCTCAGTCAAAGAAAGATGCTCCGGCCCCTGCCGCCCAAGAACCTGAAGAAGAGGAATCCAAACTAGCAATTAAATGCACAGCATAAAAAAGAAGAAAGAGAATCTCTAAGCTTTGAGCTTGAGAAGACAAATTGAGTCCGCCACTCACCGGAGAAAGTCTCTCGAGAGGCTTTGAAGAAGTGCAGTCTCTAGAAGTTGTTAATGAAACAGCCAAGTCTGCTGAGGACGGTCAATAGAGGCAAATAGAAGACCCAGTTGTGGATAGAACAGCTGAGGAAGAAGAGGCAACAGAGACAACCGAATCTCCTGATGAGAGAGTTGTGTCTCCACCGGCCCCCGATGCTGCCGAAGGTGAAGAACAACAGAGTATGATACCTTCCATTCCCGAAAAGGAAGGACAAGAACAAGATGATGATGATGATGTCATCATGTACTCACCGTATATCCGGATATTCAGCCGCCTGTCTGCGTGAATGGAGGGCATGGAAGCTAAGAAACTCCAGTGCGCTTCAACGACTGCGTTTATAGAGGAGGAAGAGGAGTTAATGCAATTCCTAGGGATTACCACCGCACGACAGATCTTGATGAGAGAATTGCATGGACATCCTCCGTATCATAAAGGCGACGAAAAGACAAAGCTAAAGAGCAAGCCCGCAGACCGGAGAAGGCAAACATATGTCCTTTCAATGGGACTCTAGACCACTCACCCTCATTTTGATATGTTCTCCGAAAGTGATGAAGACTTGATCCCATTCCGCACAAGAAAAGTCGAAATGCAAAGAAGCTCTAAGGAATCTAGCCGATGAATGAGCAAAGAATTGATGGAATAACCTGGAGAGTCCTCAAAATCTCTCCCGAAATAGACCCATTGGGAGTGGTGCAAAGAAATTGCCACTGTTATTATTGCGACTACGTGCCCAACAACACTCGGAAGATGGGTCCAAGGGACTTGGCAATGAAATGGGGAATTTGGGCACCCAAGTTGAGCCAACCCTATTGAAGGTGTTTCACCACTTGCCCCCTACGGAGCACTCAACGAGCGCAATGAGTCCAAGCAGAGTGACCCCACCATCAGTCACTCAGCTGGTGCGCCAGCTGAGGGGAAAACTCACTCCACTGCAGCTAGGTCGGAGGATACTGCAGATGACTCCAAAATGAAGGAAGGAGGCGAAGTGGAGAAAGAAAAAGAAACATAAAAAGAACAACAGCAAGTTGACACTAACGAAGCTCGGACAATTGAGTCTGTCCCAGCTGAAGTGACAATTGCTTTGCAGGCTGAGGACGCTGCTGATGCAGTCGAGGCACATGTTGGAAATGCCCCGAGAGTTAACACTCTTGGCAATGAAAGTGCAATCCAAGGAGTTGAGACTCCTATGGATGCCACCGCAGAAGACCCTAAGACAGCTGCGTCTGTCGAAGGGAATGTAGAAGGCCTTTCTGCAGTTAAGACTGCTAAAGGTATTGAAGGCCCGAGGGAGGTTGAGACTTCCCTGGGTAAAGAGAAAGAAATGTAGAACATCCCTCCTGTTCACATTGAAGAATCTGAGAAGGAGATTAGTGCACTTCATGATCCCCAAGACAACCCTGATATATCATTTCTGGGATCTGAAGATGAAGCTGAGTCCACCCCTATTGCACATCACAAGGACCCAGCTGAGGATGTTCTTCCGCTGACGAGTCAGTCAAGTTTCAAAGTTGATCATCAAACATTCAAATTTGATGATGAACCAAGCCCCCAAGTTCCATCATCATCCGATGACGCTGATGATACAGCCAAGGACTAGTCTACTCAAATGGAAAAACCTACTAAGACCGAAGAAGTCATTAAGACAAAGGCCGGTCGATTAGTGGCAAAAACATTTAATCGCCCACCAAGTTACAACTTCAATCGCACAGCTACCGTAGTCGCAGCAGTGACCACCTCGTGCACAATATCTCAAGTGCGAAGAAGAGACTGCAAGAGAACAAGCTCTACACCGGGCCCAAGATCCTATAATTCCTACTGACTCAATTATACCAGCAAAATTCAACTTCGATGCAGAGTGGCCGGCAGCTGACTCAAATTAGACAGCTGAGATGCGTGAAATCTTCAAGAAGATCTGTGAAGAGATTGAGAAGATTGAACGGCACCAAGCCTCTCTCGACATGCGCCTGGACAACAGAGATGCCACTCTCACAGTAGACCTGCGAGGAGTGGTGGTCAGGATAAGGGAATGGTCTCAACAGCAGAGTGCCATGCGTCTCGAGCAAGTTCGCTACTTCAAGGCACTATACAATAGAATGCTGGTCTGGAGTGCTGACAATGCTGACATGAAGGAAAGGATGCAGACCTATATGGAGAGATTGCATGCCTCCCATACAACTGAGATGGAGTTGTTACGTGAATTTCATCGAAAAGAAATTATGAGTGTTGAAGAGTCCATTAATTCAAAGTTCAGCCTTCTCATGGCTGAGATAAAATTGGTGGCAGCTGAATCGAAAGCCACTCGCTCAGAATTCCGCACAACTTATGCCACAGCAGACTCTAAGCAGAACTCAGCTCTCAGCCGACTAGATTTTATGCTCGCAGGAATGTTCCCTGGGTTCCTCTCTCCTTCGATGATGCCAAAAAGGGGGAAGAGGAATACCTGAGGAAATTGAAGGAAGATACAACTGACAAGCAAAAGGATGAATCAGCTGAGATGGGAAAAACTGTTGAGGGGGAAAGGTCAAAGGATGTGACCTTAATGCTTGCTGAAACCCCTCAGGAAGGTCATGTCACAGCTAGCATAATCAGCTAACTTCCTGTGACTCTACCGCTCCATTATTCTGGCAGGGAAGGACACAGATGCCATTCCAGATGACGGACAAGAGCCAAGATCAGTTGAAGAGTTTAAAACGCTCGAATTCGAAGGATACTTCAAAAACATGTCCATAGCCCAAGCCTGGGACTTGTACTGGTAGAAAGGTCTGAAAGGTATGTGAAGAAGCTGATAGGCAGCAGACTACCAGCAACCATTCAGCTGGTAAGAAGAAAACTCAAGTACAATATACGCCCAGAGGAGGAGGAACTAGTGGTGGAGGAAGAGGTTTTAAACCTAGACCTCTACCCAAAAATATTGAATATGTAGATCCAGGCAAGAATGGAAGGATCTTCTAGGCTGGATATAATGATGTAGCCAATCTGGAAGTGGAGAGGAAAAATGTTGAGTATGTCAAAAGAATCGAAGAATAAAATAAGAGGCAAACTCAGTTGTGGCAAGAAAGACTGGAAAGAAAAAGAAAAGATGAAGCTGCAAAGAGAGCTTACGAAAAGAAGAAAGCAGCTGAAGAGGAAAAGAAGAGAAAGAGAGCTGACGAAGACAGAGCTGAAGAAGAAAGAAGGAGGCAACGAAGGCGATGAAGTGTTGCTGCTAACCTCTTCATGCATTTTACTTTTGTAAATACATATGCATGTAAGTTTTCTGTACATTCAATGAAAATTCTGTAATTTGCGTAGATATAAGTATGCTCTGATTGCTCTGATACACATTGTAAATAGCTGTGTAAAGGACAATAATGTTATGATAAATAAAAAGATTGATTCTACTCATATATTCTTTGTTACTGCATTTGTCTTTATGTATCGTTGTTGTTTGCATTTTGTTTGTATGTTTTAAAGTTTTGGCATCATCAAAAAGGGGGAAATTGTTGGGTAATTTATTGTTTAGATTTTGATGAATGCCATGTAAAACTTAGACTAGATAGTTGGCACCCCATTTTCCTTGTAATTTGTATTGTAATATATAGGGCTGAACAAGCTGAGTCAAGTCAGCTATGCCTGGGAATACAAGAAGTCAACTGAAGACTAGAATGAAGACTCCGCTGTGAACCAGCTGAGTGTGGCAAGAAAGAGATGTCAAGAACTCGATTGAAGGAGTATCGGCTGTGATATAGTTGTATGAAGAGTCAGTCAAGTCAACTCAAGAAGCCAAGTCTCAAGTTGAAGTGACAGATGAGTCATTCATTGATTAAAAGCTAACTCAAAGTCACCTGGGGAATAAAGGACTGCAGTCAAGTCAAGACAACTGAACGAGATCCGTTGATAAAAGTCAAGAATGTTGCTCAAAATAATAACCTGTTAAAGTTGTCAGAGATAAAGTATTAGTTCCAGTTGTGTGCAAAAGGAACAAACCAATGGGAAGCACTGCACCAAGTGTCAGAAACGTTGCAATGCTTGAAGACATTAAATACGAGGAAATGTCAACATCAAGGACTGCAACAAGACAAGCCAACGAACACAAGTGACTTTTGAAAATCAGCCTATCTCTTCAACTGGCAGATTTTGGAAAGTTCACTATAAAAGGCTGAGGAATCACTTTGAGAAAAGGTTACATTGAATATCTGAACCTAGCACACCTGAAATAACAAGCAATATGCATTCTGTAACCTGCAAACACTCTCAAGTTATTCAAGCAAAATCCTGAAACCTAAATCTCGATGGAAATCGATCCAACACAAAGCTGTGAAGGAAAGACAACTTCAAACTGTTGAAGAGGAAACTTTTGAAGAATCAAAAGGGGTCTACTTTCCAAGGAGGATTGTAGGAAGGTTCAAGGTCGAACCAATCTCAAGTTATTGGAGGGCTTCGTGATCAAATCCAAGAAGCTTGAGAAAGTAAGTCAAGAGTAGCAAAGCGGCCTGTGAAGAAGCCGAGTCGGAGAAGCCACCGTGTGACCAAGCATCTCTAGACTCGAGTCCCAAAGGAGCAAGTCACCGTGTGTGATCAAGACTTGTATCCGGGTGATAACCACTTTGTGAATTGATCATTACTTAGTGGATTCCTCCGGAGTTGGAGAAGAGAGGAGTAGAAGAATTACCCCATATACCTCTATAAAAATTATTGTGTCATTTATATTTCAGTATTTTATTTCTGCATACTCACCTTATATCTACTGATAATTTCCTATCAAACTGATAATTAACAATGTGCTAAAAACCAAGTGTTAAAATAAAGTTAAATCAAATTCAAGGGTGTTAAGTCTTCCGCTCAAAAACTCATCACAGCTAAGTTAAGGTTTAGTCTACAAAGTTATTCTATCAACAAAGACTATCGAGTCCGTGAGTGGCTAACTCACGATTAACTAACTTAGTTGTCCCTCAAGTACTTAGCTGTGTAACTAACTCTGTAATATTTAAAAGAACTAAATTCGAAAAGTTGGTAAGGTTTATTTAACCCTCCCCCTTCTAAACCTTACTCACACCCCTTGGGACCTACACGCGGTGCAGGCGGTTAATTAAAATTTGTGATCACCCCTAGTTTTACCATATAATGAGTCAGATTCATTTCCAAATTCCAAGATTAATGAAGATACATGTTGATAATGTTTATGCAATCAACTTAGCCAAGCAGTTTAACACATATAAAAGAACCAAGCATATTTGCCTACACTATCATTTTTGAGTGATTAAGTTGGGAAGAAAACAATTGAGTTAGCATACTGCTTGTCCGAAGATCAAGTGGCCAACATACTCACAAATCTTTAAAGTATGAAGCATTTATCAAGTTGAAGGGTATGCTCATTATGACGGCTCTTCCGAATCAGAATTAAGGGAAAATGTTGCTTACTAATTCTAATTTTCTAGAATTTTCTTTATCCTAATTTTAGCCTAATCAACATGTAGTTTGGCTAGTCAATGGGCATAATGATTATTCTTAATTATTTGCTAAATAGCCGTTACTTTGATTATTACCTTTACTATATATATGCCCCATTTGAGTGCTTGTAATGGTAAGATTGACAATCAATAATACTATTTTCTTTCTTCAAATTATCTATATTTTCACTATTTCTTATCCAAATTGCTCACATAAAGGAAAAAGTTGGATCATAATTGTTCTCGTTGTGGAAAATTTGTTACTATAACTTGTTAGAGAAATACTTACAAATTACACATACTAATGAATCGTTCCAAATTTATTTCAATGATTAGTATGGATATAGCATATATTTTCTCAAATGGTAAATTTTGCATTGGATAATGTTCTTAAGTATTGATGCTAGACATTTTTTTCTTACCATAATGAAAGAAAAAATTTATATATTCTAATTGGCAAAAACTCATATCATTACGTAAGACGGATAATGCTGTTCCAATTTTTTATATGTGTCATCTCCCTCTCTTTTTTTTCTCACTCTCTGGCTCTCGTTTTTGTTGCTCTCTCTATGGCTTAGTCGTATATTCTGATAACATCAAATTTTGTACATAATGCTTTGATGCTCAATATCATGTCCTGCAAGTTGCACTACAAACAAAACCAAAATCCCAAACCACTTTAGTAGAAATGAACTGTTGTTTTAATTTCATCTCTTTGAAGTAAATATTTTTGCAATATTACAGCAAAAAGGAACAAACTATAGAAAATATATATCAAATGACAAAATCTTCTCTAGACATTGCATTATCAGAGTTTCTATGTGTTAGTGAATATGGAGCAAAATATAAATCACATATTTGCACATATAACGTGGATCGAGTACACCTATTTGCAGCGAAACTGTTAATCCACATAGCCAAGATTAAGCCCATCTACAAGTCTCCTTTTGATCCATGATTAATCCATCTACAAGTCTCCTCTTGCTTGAACCACGAACAATGAATGAACCACGTAGATTGGTTGAACCACGAGTAAACCACAAACAAGATCACGAATTATCTTTCTCGTTGGTGTAAATAACTATTAGAGTTATTTACTTTGATGTGCACACCTTAAACCCTTGGAGAACCTTTTGGTGATGCTCAATGTAGGTCACAAAGGGTGATTAGTGAGGTTTAGAAAGGAGGAGGGATTGAATAAACCTTACCAAATCGATTTAGTCTTTTAAAATATTTTTAGAGTTAACACAAAATAGCTTAGTCCTTGAGGTACAACTAGGTTGGCTTACACAACGAAGTTACCCACTCAACAGACTCGACAAAACTGTTGATAGTATAACTCAACTAGTATCAGCTAACACTTAAAATGACAGTTGATTTGGTTTTTGTTCAGCGAAAAACTTTTCACCCTTGTTTTTTTAAACTTGTTTTAGAACACTTGTTTGAGTAATAGTTATCATCAGTTGAGTTTAACAATTATAACTTATCAACAAATATAAAAGATATGCAAGAAATGAAAGTGCTATAAGTAAAAAAAACAAGCAATTTTTATAGTGGTTCGAGGATGGAGTAAGTCCTCCAATCCACTCTTCTTCAACTCCTGGAGTAATCCACTAAGTAACAAGATATTAGTTAGAAAGTAGTCAACAGTCCGAGTCAGCCTTGATCACTTAGACAGCTGCTCCTGGGACTCAGCTTCTTCACAAAATAGTTGTCCTGCTACTTCAGCTCCTTTGAACTCTTGGAATTGATCACACAGCCTTCGAACGAGCCCAAAGCTTCTGGTTCAAACTTGAACCTTACTACTTTGGAGAGTAGACCCTTTTTGTTCTTCAAACAAATTTCCTCTTCAACCGATGAAGTAATCTTTCCTTCACTGAATGTGTTGGATTGAGTTCCTTCAAATTTATGCTTGAGGATATCTTTGAAAGCTTGAGAGTATTTGCAGGTTTTTGCTTGCTTGAATGTTTAATAGTCTTATAATATTTTGTTACCTTCTCTCACTCGCTTCCTCAGCCTTTTATAGTGCAGATTCGAAAATATGTCCATTGAAGAGATAGACATACATTTCAAATCTCACTCGTAGGTTGTTGGTTTGTCTTGTCCTTGCTGCATTAATGAGGATCATACCATGAATTCAAATCTTTGCAGCCTTTCCTTGATCTATGCAGATTTTCAGGCACATCCAATTGGTTCCTTGCTTTTTGCACTCTTTCAGCAAAATAACTTTATTGCTGGCAGCCTGACACAGTCTATTTCCAGCAAAAGCTTGACTTGTATTGACAATGGATCTCTTTCAGCTTTCTTCAAGTCTTGTCTGTTCCATACCCCTTTGAAATTCGATTCTAATCATTTTAGAATCACTTAGCTGTCAGTCGGCTGACTGAAATAGCTTTTCTGTCACTTGACTAATCCTTCAATTGGCTTCACATAGCTAACATACAGTTGGGTCTTCTCCAAAATCATCAGTCAACTCTTGTAACCTTCAACTTAGCTGACTCCAACTCAGCTCATACAACCCTATCTATTATAAGTTGAATTTTCCATCCTCAGAGTGCATAGGAGATGTGGTAGCATCAATGGTTCTTACCACCTCCATAATGTCTTGGCTAGGAGTAATCATAATGGATGAAGGTTCTCCAGTGCCCTTTTTCAAAGTGTGCTCGTGTAGCTCATTGGATTCCTTTATAGCTTGCCTAAATTCAGCTTTCTCCACGGCATCAACAGTATCAATTTCCTCAATGTTACTATTACTGCTGTCAGTTTGTCGTGCATGCTCTGGGAAGTCTTTCAGGAAATAGGTGTGAGGTTTTAGAGATTCCTCAACAACCTTTGCTTTAGCCTCTCTTCCTCTTTCTTTTCAAAAAGGGTAGCAAAACAATAATCTGGATCGAGTGCCGAGCTAACAGAGACGTTCCCCAGAAAGCTTAGGAGTTCTTCTTCTTCCTCAATAAATTCATGATTCTGGAATTGATGCCTGACATAGCTCAACTTCCAATGCCTCCAGATCCTCAATCTTTCTTGTATGTCAGGGTAGGCAGGAGAAAATATTTCGAAATCATCGTCCTCCTCCTGTATATGTGCAAGGGGAGCATGTTCCTCCTCAATTATTTTAGCATCGGTTTGCGGGGACTTAACAACTAACTCCTCAGACTGGTCAGCTATGTCAGCTCCTTGATCTTCAGCTATCTCACGAACAACTATTTCATGTTCAGTCTACTGATCTATGTCAACAGATTCTTCTCAACTTCAGTGGTGATTTCTTCACCACCCTCTACTTCCTTAGACTGGTGCTCTTCTGCTTCAGCAGTCTCTTTTATAGGCTCTGTACTAGACTCAGCTGGCTTTTCCAAGTCCGAGCGCTTTACCAGTTGCCTTCTCTTGGTTGGGACTAAAGGAACTTCTGGCTCCACATCCTCAAGCTCATCAAAAGTGAAAGCATTTTCACCAGTCTTAAGCTTCTTTGACGCAGCTGTTTTCCTTGGCACAATAGTGCACTTTTTGTTCACGACTGGAGAAGGTACAAGAGGTTCCTTCTCAGTCTCGGCTGCTGGGGCAGGTGACGGTTCTGGGATGGCTGCAGGGGCAGGTGCTTTCTCTGAAATGGCTGCAGGGGTAGGTGCATGCTTTGCTAGGCCAACTATCTTCTTCTTCTGAATAGGTTTCGGAGAAGGAGCTGGGATGGTTGCAGCAGTGTCCTCAGTGGCATGATCAGCTGAGTCACCTTCGCTGGTGTCAGCTCTTCGTGCATGAGCTTACCTCTGAGCACCGGAGAGGTTAGCTTTGAACATCTTCTTGTTCACATGGAAAGGCTTCCCATGTCTGAGCGGAATCCCTTTCACCTCCATCAGATGGCCAATGACCAGGCCATACCCCAATGAACTCACAAACAGATCAGCATCGTTTACGGTCTTGTTTATGACATTCTGGTAGATTTGGCTGAAGATGAACTCAGCCCAGTTCACTTTCTTCTCTTCGATGATAGCAGCCATGACAAATCGCCCGTCTGAACCGATGATTGAAGCTGCCAAACTTCATGTCCACGCACTTGGACATGATATCCATCAACTTGTGATATTCGTCCTGGATCAATGACTTCTTGGCTGTGTAAACTGCCTTAGTAATAGACTCTGGCTTAGCAATCTCTTTCCATGTCGTAGCCAGGTTCACATCCTTCTTAGCAATCTCCTTAATCCCTTTAGAAGGAAGGTGGCAATGAGCAGCTAAGTCCGCATCAATAATTTTGATGTCCTTGAATGTGGACCGATGACCTTATCTCTCCATCATGAACCTCAGCGTTCATGTAAAACATAGCAACTTCTTCAAGGTATGTGAGCGATAATTCCATGGTGAGAAATCCCTTGAGACCAGATTTCTCTAACTTCGCAGCAATCTTCTGGGCCAGGGCCTTGTCTACTCCTTGTTTCACCAAACCCTCGAAGTCTACTGTAGAGCCAGAGTAATAGATAGGGCTGGAAAACTTAAACTATGAAATTGACACCCCATTTTCCTTGTAATTTGTATTGTAATAGATAGGTCTGGAAACGCTGAGTCAAGTCAGCTATGCCAAGGATTAAAAGAAGTCAACTGCAGACTATGTGAAGACTTTGTTGTATGTCAACTGAGTAATGTTATGAAGGAAGTCAAGGACTCAACAGAAGGAGAGTCAGTTGGGGAACAGCTGTAAGAGGTGTCAGTCAAGTCAACTCAAGAAGCCAAGTCTCAAATTGAAGTGACAGTTGAGTATCCAATGATTGGAGTTGACTCAAGTCACCTGGGGTACAGACAGCAGTCTAGTTAAGACAACTGACTTAGATCCATTGATTAAAAATAAGAATATTACTCAATATAGAAATATGTCAAATCTGTCAGGTCTAAAGTGTTAGTCCCAGAATTATGCAAAAGGAATGAACCAATGGGAAACACTGCACCTGGTGTCAGGCACCTGCAATGCTGCGAAGACATTTAATACAAGGAAGGGTAAACATCAAGGACTGCAGACCAAGACAAGCCAACGAACACAAGTGACATTTGAAATTAGCCTATCTCTTCAACGGGCAAAATTTCAAATGTGCACTACAAAAGGCT
The DNA here is from genome assembly GCA_016081115.2 of Rehmannia glutinosa. NCBI lineage: Eukaryota > Viridiplantae > Streptophyta > Magnoliopsida > Lamiales > Orobanchaceae > Rehmannia > Rehmannia glutinosa. The sequence continues at coordinate 89,850,249 of CM071936.1, read as the reverse complement.
GAGGAAGTTATTGAGAAGAGGTTACCTGAACCACGAACAAGCAAGCAATATTCAAGCATCTAACCTGCAATATTCTCATAAACATTCAAGCAATTTTTCAAGCCTGAAACTCGAAGGAAATCAATCCAACACAAGTTGTTAAGGAAAAACAACTTCAAATCTGTTGAAGAGGAAACATTTGAAGAAATCAAAGGAGTCTACTTTCCAAGCTAGGACCGTAGAGAGGTTCCAGGTCGAACATTATCAAGTTTGTTGGAGGGCTTCGTGATCAAATACAAGAACTTGAGAAGTGAGCTGAAGTAGCAAGGCAACTGCCCTGTGAAGAAGCTTAGTCGCAAGAAAAGCTAGCTGTGTGATCAAGGCTGTCTCCAGACTGTTCGCCGCGTTGTAAACTGATCTGTTACATAGTGGATTCCTCGAGGAGTTGGAGAAGATCGGATTAGAAGAATTACCCCAGCTTCGAACCTCTATAAAACATTTGTGTCATTTACTTTCAACAAATTTACTTTCCTGCATATTAATTTTATATCTGCTGATCATATTTGCAATCCAACTGAAAAATAACTAAGTGCTAAAATCAAGTGTTCAAAACAAGCTAAAATCTAATTTAAGGGTGTTAAGTCTTCCGCTGTTAAAAACCAATTAGCCAAGTTAAGTATTTGGCTTGAGTAGCCATGTTATACTATCAACAGCTCTATTGAGTATGTTGAGTGGGTAACTTAGCTGAAAAGCCAACTTAGTTGTCCATCAAGGACATAGTTGTTTGAGTCAACTCTTTTGAATTATTTTAAAAACACTAAATCGAAAATTTGGTAAGGTTTATTCAACCCCCCTTCTAAACCTTACTTTACACCCCTTGGGACGTACAAGTGTTATCAGAGCGGTTGGTTCATTGAGCCTTCCGTACTGGTTACTGAACTAGATCTCTATCTTTTCAAAAAGTTTTTAAACACTTGTATTTTCAAAGTCTTTCATTTTAAGCAAAGTTATCATCATGGAAGCAAATCTGGCACGCAATCCTATGTTCACTGTTGAAGAATTTGATGATGGGAAAATTCGCATGCAGGCTCATCTATCTGCATTACATGATGAAATGTGGCTTGTGATAGAGGATGGGCCACTGCAAATACTCAAAGTGAACACTACTCAGTAGAAGAGAGAGCCACAACAAGGAGAAGAAGCTACCACTGAAGCAACACCAGCCATGGTTGAAAAACCAAGGGCTGAGTGGACTAATGAGGATAGAAAGAGATACAATCTGGACAATGTGGCCAAGGATATACTCTACAAGACGTTGGACAAAGCCATGTTCAACAAAGTCAAATCTTGCAAATCTGCAAAAGAGATTTGGGATAAGCTGAATTTAATTTGTGAAGGTCAGAACAAATTAAAGAATATAAATTAACTATTGTTGTTCAAAAATTTGGAAATTTCAAAATGCTTGCAAGTGAAACCTTGGATCAGCCAGATGCCAGATTCACTGTGATCACAAATGAGCTTTCAACTTTTGGGAAGGAATATACACAAAAGGAAATGTGTATGAAGATCTTAAGAAACCTCCCAACTGAATGGGAAATGAAGGTTATGGCCCTGAGACATTCAGTGGACCTTTCAAGAACATCTAACCATGAGCTCTCAGACATGAAAGCCTATGAGTTTGAGCTTAGAAGAAAAGAGCAAGAGAAGAGAGTTCTACCCAAGACAGCTGCACTAATGGCTAGTGATGGAAATTGAGCTGAACCAAAGGAAGCCATAGACCAGGAGGAAATTTTCCTGATGGTCAAAAGATTCAACAAGTTCTTCAATACGAACTATAAAAGAAATAAGGGTGAGACCTCCAGGAGACATTCAGCTGCTTCCAAGTCAAGGAAAGATAGGCCACCCAAGAGAGCTGAGCATCAAAGGGTTAAATATCAGAGAGCTTATAATCCAAGAATAGAAAAAACTGATCAAAGAGTTGAGAACCTGTGTTGGAATTGCAGACAACCAGGACACTTTGCAGTTGACTGTTCCTATCCACCAGTCAACAAATATAAGAATGAGGAAGAAAGAAAAGTCTTCAGGGAAAGAAGACATGAAAAGAAGAAAGCCATGTTAGCTCCGAGATCGAGGCAGATCAAGTCCAAGCAAAGCGGAGACTCGGAAAGTTGTGAAGCGGACTACTCAAGTGATTCTCGAGGAAGAGGCTATGATTTGCCTTATGGGTAAAGAACAAGATCAACCGATCAAGAAGATGAGGTACACTCTAACTCATCTCATTCGATTCAAGTGATAGTGATTGTGATACACACACTTCATCACCCACTGATCTTTATGATTCATTAGGCAAAATGATGAAAGATTTTGAACACATAAAATCCTCACACACTATTCTAAATGAGGAAAAAAACCAACTTTAAAGCTAAAACTCACAAAATGACTAAAGAGTTGAGTACTTTTCGAGTCATATAGCCGATGAGAACATTAAGATGAAGGCTGAAAATGCAAAGATCACAAAGAGTTAGCTGCTATAGAAAAGAGGGAAAAAGATCTCAAAAATGTGATTACCTCATTTACAAAGGCATCCAAATCATGGGATGATCTTATTATGAGTCAAAAAGAATGTGTAGATAAGACAGGCATAGGATTTAATTCCTTTGTGCACAGTCAAACTCCAAGACTGATTTTGGAAAAAGATCTTCAAGTAATGAAGCATCTCAAAAATCCAAAACACCAAATGTTGCACTCACATTCACTCCAAAACACAATCACAAACAAACTGGCCTTGGATACAAAGGAAAGGAAAACGACCGATTGAGTATCTTTGAGAGGACAAATGAGAAGAAATCCAGTCGAGTTCCTCAAACTCTCCAAACAAAAATACCCTGTGAAAAGCAAATAGAGCTACCGAAACCCCGAAAATTTCATCAGAGAAACACACATGATGGGAATGGTAGAAACTATCCAAAATATGCTGATTGGAATAATGTGAAACATCAGCAAAGACCTATGGAATACAAGCCAAGATGGCAAAGACCTAAACCTCAACAAATGTCATTCCAAAGGCAAAAGAGCTAGTATCAGCACACATACGCACCCAAGAACTACACTCAGAAACACCACAACTACCACAAGAAAACAATTGCTAAAACACAAACACAGGCATACAGACAAAAGAGACAGTTGTATGAACCTAAAACCCCCAAGCAATTTGCTAATGTGCACTATGATTATGGCATTGATAGATGGCAACCTCGTAGAGTCAAGTCTTTTTGGCTATAGGTTGGTTGGATCATCTTACAGCACTAACTCCTCAGGACCCAGGCAAGTATGGGTACCTAAAATCTGATTTCCTTGATTTCAGGTTCAAGGAACAGCTGAATGCCAAGGAACCTGGTACATGGTTAGTGGCTGTTCCAGACATATGACATGAAACAAGAAAACTTGTCAAGATTCAAGGAGATTAGAGGTTCAAAAGTCATATTTGGAGGGAATGAAGCTCTAAGGAAAATCAAAGGCACAGGATCTATCAAGAAAAATGGATTGGAAATCACAGATGTTGCTTATGTTGAAGGCCTCAACTTCAACCTGTCAAGCATCAGCCAACTCTGTGATAAAGGCTACAATGTTGGATTCAACATGAGAGTGTGCCAGATCAAATATGCTCAATCAAATGAAATAGTGCTGCAAGGATCAAGACAGAAGAATATGTATGTGGTAGATTGGTCTACTGCTACACCAATCACTTGTCTATTAGCAAAGAGCACAGCCGAATCCAGTTGGTTGTGGCACAAGAAGCTGAGTCATCTGAATTTCAAAACAATCAACAAGCTTGCAAGGAGCCATCTTCTAGAAGGATTGCCAGACTCAGTGTACAAGAAAGAAAGTGTATGTGATGCATGCCAGATGGGAAAGCAAATAAAGTCTTCATTCAAGGATAAGCCAAGTCCTTCTTCAACAAGGATGTTACATCTGTTGCATATGGATTTATTTGGTCCAGTTGAGCCAGCCAGCATAAGTGGAAAGAAATACACCTTAGTGGTGGTGGATGACTATTCAAGATATACATGGACAATCTTCATGTGTAAAAAGAAGGAAACTTTGCAGAAGTTACCTCAGCTGATGAAAAGAGTTCAAAATGAAAAGAGCCAAACCATTATAAAAATAAGATCTGACAGAGGAACTGAGTTTGTCAATGGCATAATAACTCAGTATTGTGTTGAAAATGGAATTGCTCATGAGTTATCAGCAGCAAGAACTCAACAACAGAATGGAGTAGCTGAAAGAAGGAATAGAATTCTCAAGGAAGCTGCAAGGACCATGTTAGCTGAAGCTGGATTGCCTAAGAGGTTTTGGGCTCAAGCTATTAACACAGCATGCTATACTCAAAATAGAAGCATGATCAACAGCAACTGACCAAGACTCCCTATGAGATTTGGATAGGGATAAAGCCAAATGTTGGATATTTCAGGATATTTGGATGTAAATGTTTCATCCATAACAATGGCAAAAACAATTTGAAGGCTTTTGATGCTAAAGCTGATAAAGGTATCTTTTTGGGATACTCATCTGAGAGTAAAGCCTATAGAGTGCTGAACAAGAGGACTATGGTTAAAGAAGAGTCTATCCATTTGATCTGATGAACCTAATGTAAATGGAGAAGACATTGAAGAGTTAGCTGATAAGTTGAATCAGCCAACTAAGTAGAAGAGTCCTTATGTTGAAGCTGAAGTAAGAGCACTCAACCCAGATGAAGATGAGATAGTTGAATCTCAAAGACAGCTGGAAAGTCTACAACTGAATGAAGTGAAATAGTTGTTCAAGACAACTTAGCTGTGAGACGGCTGAATCCAACAGACTTACTCCAACCTGATGTGAGATGGCTGAGAGACCATCCACCAGAGTTAGTTATTGGGGATGTTAGAGATGGCATAAGAACCAGATCCAGAGCACAACATGAAGCAATGTTTACTTGCTTTATTTCTCAAATATAGCCTAAAGATGTGTCTCAAGCATTGGAAGACACACATTGGATTCAGGCCATGCAAGAAGAGCTGAATCAGTTTGAAAGAAACAAAGTATGGGAATTAGTGCAGAGGCCAACCCATCAAAATGTTATTCGCACAAAATGGGTTTTCAGAAACAAGATGAATGAGGAAGGATATGTTGTAAGAAACAAAGCAAGATTAGTAGCCAAAGGGTATTTCCAATAAGAGGCTATAGATTTTGATGAAACCTTTGCTCCTGTTGCAAGATTGGAAGCAATAAGGATGTTTCTTACTTATGTTGCACATAAAAACTTCACTGTGTATCAAATGGATGTGAAGAGTACATTTCTAAATGTACTATTAGAGGAAGTAGTCTATGTTGAACAACCTCTAGGTTTTGAGCAGAAAACTATTGGAGATAAGGTCTATAAGCTCAAGAAAACATTATATGGATTGAAACAATCACCAAGAGCATGGTATGATACATTGTCTCAATTTCTAACTGATAATGGATTCACCAAAGGCAAAGTTGATAGAACACACTTCAGAATTCAAGATGGAGAGAGTATACTGCTTGTTCAAATATATGTGGATGACATCATTTTTGGTTCCAAAAATAAAGAGCTGTGTGACAAGTTTTCAAACCTCATGCAAGGTAAATTTGAGATGAGCATGATGGGAGAGCTGACTTTCTTCCTAGGACTTCAAGTCAAGCAAATGAAGGATGGAACCTTCATAAGTCAAACAAAATATACCATAGATTTGATGAAGAAATTTGGTATGGAAGAGAAGTCTTCTGTGAAAATTCCAATGAATGCTTCAGTCAAGATGGACATGGATGCAGATGGCAAAGTTGTTGATCAAACCAGATATAGAGCACTCATTGGATCATTGCTCTATCTAACAGCAAGCAGGCCAGACATCACATTTGTAGTAGGTGTATGTGCAAGATTTCAATCTGCACCAAAGGAGAGCCACATGACTGCAGCTAAGAGAATCATAAGATATTTGAAGGGATGCCAGGAAGTTGGCTTACGGTATCCAAAAGAAGGTGGATTCAAGCTGATTGGTTACTCAGACTCAGACTATGATGGATGTAGAGTTGACAGGAAGAGTACCTCATATACATGTCAAATGCTCGGAAATAGATTAGTTTCTTGGTTCAGTAAGAAACAAAATTCAATTGCCACATCCACAGGTGAAGCAGAGTACATAGCTGCGGGCTGTTGTTGTGCCCAAGTCTTATGGATGAGACAACAACTGAGAGATTATGATATTGAAGAAAGAGAAATTCCAATTATGTGTGATAACACTAGTGCTATTGCAATCACTCAGAATCATGTGTTGCATTCTAGAACAAAGCACATTGATGTCAGATATCATTTCATAAGAGATCATGTTGAAAAGAAAGACTTCACCTTGGAATACATCTCAACTGATAAACAGTTAGCTGATATATTCACAAAGCCTCTATGTGAATCAAGGTTTGAAGAGCTCAAGAATGAGTTAGGGTTAATTGAGTTGAGTTGAAACTCAAAAGACTCAATCAGCAGAGATAGAAGATGAGAGATTTGAAAAAGGGGAAGTTTCACATTTCAGCCAAGTGAAACAGCCTAGTCAGGAAGTCAGTTGTATTGAGTTAGCTGATAGTTGAGTCACTTCATGAGCAGAGAGAAGCAGAGTTCAGTCACTTTGGATATAAGCTGAATCATTTATGAGCTAAGTGACAAAAACGCAGTCGTTTTAATTGAGCGGGAATGTTTTTAAGGATGGCGTCAGCGTAATAATGACGGTCACAATAAAAGTTGCACAGTAAACCATATGATTGGATATAAATGATGCTGCATTTCATGCGGGGAATTAAATGCGGTTTTTGACGTTCTAATCTTAGCCGTTGATTTTGATCAAAATTTCAAAATACGAAATATGTCCTTTCACGTCCCTTATATACGGAACTTCACATCTCTCCCTCCTCACGTGAACTATTCATCTTCAAGCAAAGAAAGTATTTTCTCTCTGAAACCTTGTGTGAAACCTAGTACTTTCAAGCAAGTTCTCTCGTATTTTAATCAGTAGAAACATTTGAAATGGCCCCAAAGTACGATTTCGTGAAGCTCTCAAAGCAAATCCACACTGGTTATTTAGTGGATTTTGAAGGAATGATTAAGCAGGGTATCGATGAGACCCTAGTCAAGAAGATTGCGGAGATGTTGGAGAAGTCCGGCCTGAAGGACTTTTTGATAATGGAATACACTCATACATACCTCGAGGAGGTCGCTATGTTGTAAATGTAGAAGTACAGGACGACGAAATCAAATCTTCCGTCCACAGCAAGGTCATCAAACTGACTGCAAAAGACCTCGCTGAGCATTGTTTGTTGCCCACGGAGGGCTTGAAGGATAACTATGAGGCAGATGTCGACTTAGCTACGGCTTGGAAAGAAATTGCCAAGCCTGAGTGTGCTGCGAAAGTGGTCTGTATGGCCAAGAAGGATTCCTTGAAGGAAAACTATCACAAGCTGATGGACGTCATCTCGAAGTGTGTTGAAATGAAATTTGGAAGCTTCAATCAGCTGTCCAAAACTAAGCTGATCATGATGGTTGCGATCATGCAAGGAAAGAAGGTTAACTGGGCTGAGTTTTTTTACAGCAGACTTTGCCAGAATGTGCTGAACAATACATTTAAGGAGGACGGGTCGTTTGGATGCTTATTAGGCTATGGCCTTGTGATTGGCCATCTTATAGAGGTAAAGGGCATTGCTCTCCGTCATGGAAAGCCCTTCCATGTTAATAACAAGATGTTCAGGGTAAATCTCTCTGGTGCCCAGAAGAAGGCCAACGCCAGAAAGGCCGATACCAATGAGGGGGAATCAGTTGATCCTGAAGATGCAGCTGAGACTCCTCCACCAAAGAAGAGAGTTGTCGTATCCAAGCCTGCTCCTGCCCCTGCAGCCAAGCCAAAGAAAGCACCTACTCCCGTAGCCAAGTCCAAAGCTCCCGCCCATGCGGCCGAGTCACCCGCCCGCGCAACCGAGACTCCTACCCCAGCCCGAGATAGAGGAGGAACACCATATTCCTCTCCCCTATCGTAAAGAAGAAAAGGACCGCTTTGAAGTCAAGGAAGGCGCCTACCTCTAAGAAGAGTGTCCAAATCCCTACTTCGATGAATCGCTAAGATAGAACTAAAAGTTCCACTGGTTCGCCTCAAGAAGAGACAACTGCTCAAGCAACGAGCTTGAAAAGACAATGAATCCGGTGCTCACCGGAGAAAAAACCGAGATCTGGCTGGTGATCAAGAAGAACGGTCTCGAAATTATTGATGTATCAAGCGGTTTGTTGATGATGATCAGCAGAGATCCACCGAAGACCCAACTGCGAGGAAAACAACTGAGGAAAGTGAAGCAGCCGAGACAACTAAACCTGAAGTTGAAAAAGTTGTCTCCCCTCCTATAACTGATGTTGTTGCATCTGAGGAAGAGCAAGGTCTCTTACCTCCCATTCCAGAAACTGGAGGTGAAGGCGATGATGATGATGATGATGATGATGATGATCTGATCATGTATTCTCCATTTTATCCTGATATTCAAAGACGTTCAAGAGATTGAAGAGCATGGAAGTTGGATCACTCAAGGGTACAGTTCACTCGCCCTGAGTTCATTGAAGAAGAAGAAGAACTTCTCCGATTCCTCTGCGTAAATGATGTCCGATCTGCCCTTAATGAAGAAAACTGCTTAGACATCCTTAGCATTCTCAAAAAGGAAGAAAATGAGAGAGATGTCGAACAAGCCCGAGCCTTGGAGAAATCTAAGATGTGCGCATTACAGGCTCCCTAGAGCATACTCACGAGCATCTTGATAAGCTCTCGGGACAAATGATGAAGACATGGATCCTGGCTGCACGAATCGAGAAGTTGGAAATGCAGCAAGCCTTGCAGGAATCCAAAGCCATGCACGAGAAACTCTTACTAGAAGGTCCATGGGAGTCCTCTCAAACTCTTCTGCAAACTGATCCTTTGGGACTGGCATAGCAAATTGCGACGGACATTGCTGCAGCCACGTCCCCCGCGCAATCTGAGAATAGCTCCCAGGGATATGGAAATGAAGCAGGGAACTTGGGCACCCAAGCTAAGCCAACCCCTGAAGAAGGTGTTCTCACACCTTCTATGGCGGCTGAACACTCACAGGACAAAGCCGCGTCTCTGGAGCAGAGTGACCCCACTCTTATTCACTCAGCTGGTGTGCCAGCTGAGGGGGAAACTCTCTCCACCACAGCTAGGTTGGAGGTTGTTGTGGGAGATACATCAATGGCGTTAGGAGGTGAAGGTGAGAAAGAATTTGAAAAATAGTAGAGTGACATTGACGAAGCTCGGACAGCTGAGTCTGTCTTAGCTGAAATGTCTACAGCTTTGAAGGTCGATGACGCTGCTATCACAGTTGAGGAAAAGGATGGTGAAGCCCCGGGAGTATACACTTTGGGCTCTGAAAGTGCAATCCAAGGGGTTGAGACTCCTTTGGATGCCAATGTCCAAGACCCCAAGACAGCTGAGTTTGTCGAAGGAAGTATCAAAGACCCTAAGATAGTTGAGACTGTCAAGGGGATTGTTGAAGGCCCTGCAGTAGTGGAGACTGCTGGGGGTTTTGAAGGCCAACGGGAGGTTGATACTTTCCTTGGTAAATATGATGGAAACAAGAACATCCCTCTATTTGAAGGTGTAGCCACGGAAGAGGTTATTGGTGCCCTTCACGACTCCGAAGATAATATTGACACATCATTTTTGGGATCGGGAGACAAAGCTGAGTCCACCAAACATGATAATCCTATGATGGACACAATTGAGGATGTTCACAAATCTCAGAGCCAAGTCAGTGAAAAGACAGCTCCTATGAGATTCAATTTTGATGATGATCCAACTCCTCAGGTCTCATCATCCTCTGATGAAGCTGATGATACAGCTGAGGACAATATTACTCAATTGGAAAACCCCATTGAGGCCGAAGAAGCTGTTGAGACAGGTGAAGCTCAGTCACCTGGGCAAAACATCTCAAATGCCCCAGCTGAAACCGAGTCATTTGCGCAGGCTCCCACAGCTGCACCAGTAACGACTCCATCAACTCAGTCACAGGCTCCCACAGCTGTGACCACTGCCAATGAAGCTACCGCAGGCGAGGCACAACGATATGAGTCATCGCAAGCACCTGAGCAACAAGAAATACCCTATGTGCGCAATGATGCATTCCAAGACATGTTCCCCTTCTCCAAGGATCTGCCTGAATTAGAGGAAGGGACAACTGCTGAAGACAGGAGATACACTGTAGGGGAAGATCCAGTTATTCCCACATATACGATTGTTCCAGGAGGCTTCAGTTTTGATGCAGCATGGCCATCAGCTGAATCCAATGTGCAAGCTGAGTTCCGTGACATCTTCAAGAAACTCTGCGAAGAGATTGAGAAGATGGAACGTCATCAAGCCTCTCTGGACTTGCGCTTGGACAATCGAGATGCCACTCTCACAGCCGATCTGAGAGGCATAGTGGTGAGACTACGGGTTGTGGACTCAACAGCAGTCTGCAATGAGAAGCGAGCAAGTCCACTATTTCAAAGCCTTATATGGAAGGATGCTCGTATAGAGTGCTGATAACTCCATGTACAGGCAGAGGATGAAGGAGTACATTGAAAGGATAAATAAGTCCCATAAGTCGGATATGGAATAGCTACAACATTTCCACAAAAATGAGATTGCTAGACTCGAGAACAGCATAAATGACAAATTCAGTCTTCTAATGGCTGAAATGAAGATCATATCAGCCAAGTCCAAGGTAACACGCTCAGAATTTCAAACCGCGTATGATGCAGCAGACTCCAAGCACAACTCTACCATGAGCCGACAGGACTTTATCCTCGGAGGAATGTTCCCTGGGGTACCTCTCTCCTTTGATGATGCCAAAAAGGGGGAAGAGGAGTTCCTCAAGGGTTTGAAAGAAGAAAAATTGAAGAAAGGTGATGCAGCTGAGGGGGAAGGAAGTTCAAAGGAATTAAAATTGATGTTCGCTGAAACCCCTTAGTAAGGTCAAGTCACTGCCTCTATCCTCAGCAAACTCCCTGTGACCTTACCAATCGAGAAAGCTGATGTGTCAATGGCAGATAAAAGAAAGGTCATTGAAGCCGAATTCGAGGAGTTAGCCGAGAAACAAGAAGCCCGCATGCATGAAATAAGGAAACAATATGGTGGTCCTCCAGCCGGAAAGGACTACGCTGCGATTCAACCCCCAAGAGATCTTACGATGCCCAATGATGGATCTGAGCCCAAATCAATTGAAGAGTTTAAAACTCTGGAATCAGAAGGCTATTTTCAAGGAATGACTCTACCGCAAGCCTGGGATCTGTATTGGGAGAAAGGATTGGATGTGGTTAAATCAGCTGAAAAGCAGTAGTCTTCCAGCAGTCAATCAGCTGGAAAGCAGAAGACTCTCGTGCAATACACTCCAAGAGGTGGAAGAGCTGAGTCGGGAAGGGGAAGAAGTGGTGGTGGAAGAGGTTCCCAATCTCGACCAAAACCTAAAGACGTAGTGTATGTAGATCTTGATAAGAAAGGCTTAATCTACTAGGTTGGATATGATCACCTAGCCAACCTAGAGGTTGAAAGGAAGAACGCCGAGGCTATAAGAAGACAGGAAGAAGAAAATCAAAGGCAAACAAGATAATGGCTCGAGAGGAAGCAAAGGGATGACCCTGATGCCAAATGGGCCTACGAAAAGAAGAAGAGAGAAGAAGAGGAAAGAAAGAGGAAAATGGATGATCCAAACAGAAGAAGAGCTGAAGAAGAAAGAGGAAAGAAACAGCAGAGGCGTTGAAGTGCTGCTGCAAACCCCTTCGTGTATTTTTGTTGTAAATACATCTATGTAAGTCTTCTGTAATAAGCTCAGTGAATTTTCCTGTAATTTTCACTCTTCATGTATCTTAGCTTAGATATACTATGTTTTGACATGTATACATTTGTGTTGCTTTGATAACGAATGTAAACAGCTGTGTAAAGAACAAGAATGCTATGATCAATAAAAATATCTATTTTAAGCATACATTATTTGTTACTGCATTGTCTGTATGTATCTTTGTTGTTTACTTTCTTTGAATGTTTTTAAGTTTTGGCATCATCAAAAAGGGGGAAATTGTTAGGAAATTTATTATATAGATTTTGATGATACCATGTAAAACTTAAACTAGAAAGTTGGCACCCCATTTTCCTTGTAATTTGTATTATAATAGATAGGGCTAGAAGAGCTGAGTCAAGTCAGCTATGCCAAGGATTAAAAGAAGTCAACTGCGGACTATGTGAAGATTCTCTTGTATGCCAACTATGTAATGCTATGAAAGAAGTCAAGGACTCAACTGAAGGAGAGTCAGCTGGGGAACAGCTGTAAGAGGTGTCAATCAAGTCAACTCAAGAAGCCAAGTCTCAAGTTGAAGTGACAGTTGAGTTATCCAATGACTGGAGCGGACTCAAGTCACCTGGGGTACAGACAGCAGTCTAGTCAAGACAACTGACTTAGATCTGTTGATTAAAAACAAGAATATTACTCAATATAGTAATATGTTAAAGTTGTTAGGTCTAAAGTGTTAGTCCCATAATTATGCAAAAGGAATGAACCAATGGGAAACACTGCACCTTGTGTCAGGCACCTGCAATGCTGCGAAGACATTTAATACGAGGAAGAGTCAACATCAAGGACTGCAGACCAAGGACAAGCCAACGAACACAGGTGACATTTGAAATTAGCCTATCTCTCCAACAGGCAAAATTTCAAATGTGCACTATAAAAGGCTGAGGAAGTTATTGAGAAGAGGTTACCTGAACCACGAACAAGCAAGCAATATTCAAGCATCTAACCTGGAATATTCTCATAAACACTTAAGCAATTCCTCAAACCTGAAACTCGAAGGAAATCGATCCAACACAAGTTGTGAACGAAAGACAACTTCAAATCTGTTGAAGAGAAAACTTTTGAAGAAACCAAAGGGGTCTACTTTCCAAGCTAGGATTATAGAAAGGTTCCAGGTCGAACCATTATCAAATTTGTTGGAGAGCTTCGTGATCAAATCCAAGAACTTGAGAAATGAGCTGAAGTAGCAAGGCAGCTGCCCTGTGAAGAAGTTGAGTCGCAAGAGATGCCAGCTTTGTGATAAAGGTTGTCTCCAGACTGTTCGCTGCTTTGTAAACTGATCTATTACATAGTGGATTCCTCCAGGAGTTGGAGAAGAGAGGATTAGAAGAATTACGCCATCTTCGAACCTCTATAAAATATTTGTGTTATTTACTTTCAGCAAATTTACTTTCCTGCATATTCATTTTATATATGCTTATCATATTTGCAATCCAATTGAAAAATAACTAATTGCTAAAATCAAGTGTTTAAAACAAGCTAAAATCTAATCTAAGGGTGTTAAGTCTTTTGCTGTTAAAAACCAATCAGCCAAGTTAAGTATTTGGCTTGAGTAGCCAAGTGATGAGTGTAAAATATGCGTGAATTTGAGGGCTTAAAATGATATATATTTGATGCATTTGCACGCATATTCAATATGTTTTGCTTGGTTTTTCTTGTTAGGCGTGATACTGCGTACTCTTGTGAATTTTGCAGAAAATGGAGCTAAATTGGATAAAAAGAGATATCACGTTCTAAAGTATAGGTCAAGAGCTAATGTACGAGCAAAAATATGAAGGAGAGAAGCATGGACGGTCAAAGAAAAGGGAATTTCCTTCAAAAACGTCAAAACGCGCTAACAATTTCTAGCACTAGCAGGGTTTGGTATTTTGGCCATAACTTTCTCTACAAAATTGATATTATGGTGATTCAAGTGGCCATGAAAGCTAAGAGAAAGATCTAAAACTTTAATGAAGACCCTGAGATCAAATTCGGATCGCAAGACACGGACGTGTGGGTTGACACGGTCATGCGACGTAACTGGGGCTGAATTGGTCTCCTTTTCCTACTCAAACTCTGCAAGTGATCTCTCCAACCATCTATAAAGGGGACCCAAGGCTATGCATGAAAAATCAGAATCCAACATCACTCTCTACATAGAAAACACATCAAATAACACAGGAACCGAAGAATCGAAGATCTTCTGAGCAAAGAAGGCTAGGTCGCGAAGAACACCACAAGTCTTTCGCATCTAGGGAGCACAAGAGCTTCGAGGGCTTGGAGGGAGAATCCATCCTGACAACAAGGGGGTTTCTTTCTATGCCTAAGAACTCTTGTATGTGCTTATATGAGGTCATAATATTGATTCAGATTTGTCTTATTGTCTATGAGTTTGTAATCAATGTTTGTCATATTTTTCGGATCTTAGGGGCATAATCGAAACTGTGGATTTATATTAAATATGATTATTTGTTTTCTTAATTAATTCATGCATTCTATTTTATGAATTCGAGTGCTTAATTATAATTGCTTTTTATTTGGCCAATAAATTGCATGTTATAGTTCTAGTCCATAATGCGACCAAGTGAGTTCTAGAAGACGAAAATCAAATTCAGACATGAAACATGTGTGACAAGCGTGTTTGTCGGGAGTCATTTAATTCACAAATATTTTTGGAGTTGATAAGAATTGTAACGATCCGAGAGGACTACAATTGTTATTAATCAACTATTTACGCACCACCTGACCAGGGGAGTAAATGATATTAGTAATTTGAACCCATCGAATTGCATGAATTGGTTTCTAAAATTTTTTTCGTATTTAATATTGAAGAAGCATGTTGAGATTATGTGCCTAAGGTTGCTCCTAATGATGTTGAAAATACTTGTGGGGTTCACAAATTTATTTTATTTATTTTTATTTATTTTTCGATTTTAGTTAGTTTAACTAACTTGATTTTCGATCGCTTCAATAAAATTGGAATACGATGTTATTATAGCCTAAGTGTTTCGAGCTTCAATCCCTGAGGAATACGACCTTGCTTGCCATTATTCTATAAACTACATTGTACACTTGCAGTTGTATGAACCAAAATATTTTTGTCGAACAAGTTTGGGGGATTTAAGTTTGGAAAGTCAAACAAAAGGATTGTTCCTTCAAAAACGTCAAAACGCTAACAGCTTCAAAGATCGCAGCGGGTTTAGTATTTTGGCCATAACCTTCTCTACAAAATTGATATTGAGGTGATTAAAGTGGCCATGGAAATCTAAAAGAAAGATCTACAACTTTAGTGTAGGTCCCAAGGGGTGTAAGTGTAAGGTTTAGAAGGGGGGTTGAATAAACCTTACAAAATTTTCGATTTAGGCCTTTTAAATCTCTGAGTTCTACACAAAATGTCCTTGATGGACAAATCGAATTAGTCACTCAAGAGAGTCAATCTCTCAACAGACTCAATGAGTGGTTATTAATAGAGTAACTCAAATGTTGGCTTTAATTTGACTTCGGTGTGGTTTTGTTTTTCAGCGGAAGACTTAACACCCTTAAGTTTGATTAAGCAAGTTTTTATAGTTTGATTTAGTACTTATAGATTATCAAATGGATAGCAAATTTATCAAATGAGATATAAGCAATTAAAAGTCACGAGAAATTTAAGTCTTTGAAATGTAAATGACACATAAAGTTTTTATAGAGGTTCGAAGATGGGGTAATTCTTCTACTCCTCTCTTTCTCCAACTCCCGGAGGAATCCACTAAGTAATGATCGATTTTACAAAGTGGTAACAGTCCCGAGGATACAAGTCTTGATCACAACAATGACTTGATCCTTTGGGACTCGATCGAGACGCCTTGATCACTCACCGGTGGCTTCTCGTGCGACTCGGCTTCTTCACAGGCAGGCGTTGCCTTGCTACTACACTCACTTGCTCAAGCACCTTGGATTTGATCACGAAGCCCTCCAAAAGCTTAAGACTTGGTTCACCTTGAACCTTTCTACAATCCTTCTTGGAATGTAGACCCCTTGTTTTTCGTATTTTCCTCTTCAACGATTGAAGTTGTCTTTCCTTCACAAAGTAAGTGTTGGATTGATGTACTTGAGATGTAGGCTTGAGGATTGAGAATGTTTCGATTTTTGATAAGCTTGTATATCTCACGTGTGTCATTCGTTTTTTCTCAAACAAACTCCTCGGCCTTTTATAGTGAACTTTCAAAAATTTGCCCGTTGAAGAGATAGGCTCATTTTTGAAAATCACTTTGCGATCGTTGGTATGCGCTTCTTGGAATTGCCATTTCCTCGTATGAAATGTTTTATAACCTTTTGAGTTCGACACGGTGTAGTGCTTCCCATTGGTTCATTTCTTTTGCACGCTTCGGGGTGAGCACTCCAAGAAAGGTAGTATGGAGATATTACTTGTTTAAGTAAATCTCTTGATTTACGTACAAACGGTTCTTTTCTGATTATCTCGACTTGACTGCATTTCCTTGCTTTCCCGAGGTGACTTAGAGTCGACTTCCAATCATGGATGACTCTTCCACTTGACTTGAGACTTGGCTTCTCTTGAGTTGACTTGATGATGTTCCACTCACCGTATCTCACCGCTTCTTCATCGAGTTCTGTCACTTTCTTCTTTGTTGTACTCACTGCCTCACAAAGAGTTTTCCTTCAAGCCTTGATTGTCTTCTTGCAAGTTGGAGCGTAGGCGACTTAACTCGGCTTGGCGGCTCTAATTGTTACAATACATTTCAAAGCAAGAATTGGGAGCTAACTTTCTATTCTAAGTTTTACATGGCATTCATCAAAATCTAAACAATAAAATTCCTAACAATTTCCCCCTTTTTGATGATGCCAAAACTTAACTCATATAAAGATGCAAATAACAAAGATACATACTGAGATAGTGTATTGACATAGAATGTATGCGCACAATCAATCCCTTTTTTTTTTATTGATCATATCATTCTTGTACTTAACACAACTTTTACAAGGTGTATCGAGTATGTAATTGTCTCCAAAAAAATTTATAGCATTATTCAGAAGAAGACTTACATTGTATGTATTTACATATAAAATACACGAAGGGTTGGGCAAAGAACACTTCATCTCCTTCATTTATCTCCTTCTTTCATCTTGATCAAGATCTTCTTCTCTTCTTCTCTTCTTCTCGTCATCACCGCCTTCTTTTTCTTCTCATATGCCTTCCTGGCAGCTTCATCTTTCCTTATTCTTTCCTGTCTCTCCTGCCATAGCCGAGTTTGTCTCTTGTTTTCTTCTTCTATCCTTTTTGCATACTCGGCGTTGGTTTTAGCCACTTGCAAGTTCGCCACATGTTCAAGCCCCCAGTAGATCCCTCCTTTCTTTCCTGGATCTACGTATTCAATGTTCTTGGCAGAGGCCTAGGTCTGCTTCTTCCTCCACTCGCCGCTTCTTCCTCTCCGCCTGCTGGGCGTATCTTTATCTTGGGGCCTTCTTCTTCCAAAACGTGAGTGCCCGGCGGAGTGACCAGCAGTGCGAGGCTCGGTTGTTTGTCTCGTCATGCAGCCTTCTTCACATAATGTGAGACCCTTTTCCCGATCTGTCCCAAGCTTGAGCCAAGGACATATTTGCAAAATATCCTTGATTCGAGCGTTTTGAATTCGTCAACTCGATCTTGGCTCTGTCCCGACATCCGAAATGGCATACGTGTCTCTCGTCAACCGAATGCCTCCGTGTTCTTTCAAGATGTTCATCACCCTGGCATCCATTCTTCCTTCCACCTCCTTCATCCCCTCGCTTCAATTTCTTTTCTCTTCTCGGCCATAGATACAAAGAGTGTTGGAGTGGCGAGTCACGAGGGAGTTTGTCGCTTATAATGTCACCGTGATGAGGACCCCGTTGGGGGTTTGTGCAATCATCAAGGTCATATTTTTTGATCCTTCCCCCTCGTGATTTTCCTTTCTTGATTTCAAAATTTCCTCAAATGATTTTCCCTTCTCAAATTGCCTTTGTCACCGCTCTTTTCTTTTCGACTTGATTTTTTTCTTTGCTTTAAGGTATTCCTCTTCCCCTTTTTGGCATCATCAAAGGATAGAGGAACCCCAGAAACATCTTTGGCAAGCATGAAGTCGAGTCTTCGATGGTTGAATTTTGCTTCAAGTCTCGCTGCGTTGTATCTTTGCGTGAAATTGATCGAAATAGCGTTGGATTCTCACAAATCGCTTCATCTCACCATGAGAAGGCTGAATTTTCTTGTCATGTGTTCTTCCAAACGCCAGTATATCATTTGCATTTCGCTCACGCAGCGCCTTGATCTCGGCGGTGTGAGCTTCGTGCATATGTTCAATGTGTTCCCGACTTTGTTTTCGCATCAACGATTTGACTCTCCACACCACTTGTTGAATAATTGTCTCAAGTATCTCACTGTTCCACACGCATTGATTCTTTCTTTGTTGCCACCATTCCCTTATCCTCGATCGTGATGCCTCTCAAGTCACCGTAAGGTTGGCATCTCTGTTGTCCAGCGCATATCCAAGGAGGCTGATGCCTCTCCATTTTCTCAACTTGACCAAATAGTGCCTTGAACACTTCGTATTGGTGATTCTTCACATTGCGGTGATGGCCATACAACGTGTCGAAATCGAAGTTGGGCCGAACAATGGTGCTTGAGTGAAAAACAGAGCTGATCCGTGATAGCGTGCTTGCTCATTTTCGACTCTTCGTGGAGTTACGGTATCTCCAAAGGAGAAAGAAAGGAAAGATTCCACAAAGGATTCATCACCGCCATCCGGGATTTGTTCGATGATAAGCGGTGGGCGTGAAGTTCTTGTGGGAATCGATCCAAATTGGTAGCTTGAGGAGTCGGAGCGAAAGGTGGTCTCTCGGTTCACTGGGTTTTGTGGTGCGATGAGCTCGGCTTGCGAGCCTCACTGCCTTAACGACTTTGTTGGTCTCGGTGATTTCTCCTTTTGAGTAGATGGTCCTCGGCCTTATCGGCGTCATCGGACGATGATGAGATTTCCATTGGTGGCTCATCATCAAAATTAAAGGTCTAACGAGTAGTCTTGGGATCGGACTTGCTCGTGCCTGGAACATCCGCACCGAGTCTTTTGGATTTGTCGGGGGAGTAGACTCGACTTCTTCTTCGCCTTTCCGATCCCGAAAGGTGACATCGGGGTTGTCCTGGGAATCATGAAGTGCGCCGATCTCCTTCTCGAGATGGATCGATGGTTGCGGGAGGGATGTTCTCCACTTCACAGTTTGTGTTACCCCGGGAAGTCTCAACCTCCCGTGGGCCTTCATTTCCTCCAGCGGTCTCTCTTTTCTGCGAAGCACTAGTCCTCCCTTCGACAGTGTCACTTAGTCTTAGGGTCTTCTGATGGCATCCATTGAGTCTCAACCCCATGGATTGCACTTTCATCGCCAGTGTTAACTCCCGGGCTTCCTTCCTGTGCCTCGATCGCATCGGCGTCATTAGCCTTCAGAGCGCGGTTGGCACCTCACCGAGACAGTCTCAATCGTCTCGAGCTTCGTTGATGGCAACTTCTTGTTCTTCTTGTGTTTGAGTTTTCTTTGCTTCGCCTCCTACATTCTTTGTGGAGTCATCTCGCATCCTCCGACCTTCTTTGCAGCGTGGAGGAGTTTCCCCTCAGGTGTCGACCACCGAGTGACTTGGAGTGGGGTCACTCGTCTCCAAACTCCCTGTTGCAAATGATGGTTCAGCCGTTGGGGCGGTGGTGGCACACCTTCAATAGGGGTTGGCTCGACGGGGTCCCCACTAGCCCGATTTCATCGCCATCTGCGCTTTATTGCCTTCTTCCGAGTTAGTCAAAGTGGTGGAGCGACAACATCACCGCTATTTGCTTTGAACCACTCCCATTGGATCGATTTCATTGTGTTACGGAGGACTCTCCTGGTCCCTCCATCGGTCTTTGCTCGTGAAGGATTCTTGATTCACGCAATGCTTGCTTTGCATCCGCAATTCTTCTCGTGGCGGCGATTCATTCTGCGTTCCTCGTCACTTTCGGAGAAGACATCAAGGAGAGGATGGAAGTGTTACGTAGTGCCGAGATAGGCGGATCTTGCCTTCTCGCGTGCTTCGCTTCTTAACCTTGCTTTGCTCTCTCCCTGTCCTTGTAGATCTGCGAGAATATCCATGCGATTTGTCTTCATCTAGAGTGGGAGCACAGAGATAGTCCAAGAGAAATTTAGCAGATTCCTCTTCTTCTTCTATGAATTCAAAGCCGTTGGAACTGTTCCTCGACTTGCTCAACTTCCATTTTCTCCACTCACGCAGACGATTTTGGATGTCCTGGGTAAGGTGGAGATAGGATCATTACATCGCACTATCCGCTTGGGCTGGTTCTTCTTGTGCTTCACCGTGTGAGCTACAAATGTGTGTCTTGAGTTGCCTCTGCGATCACCTTCAGCAGACTTGTTCATTTCATCTACTACATCCGAGACTCTCTTTGCTTGATGAGTCTCCGGTATTTGTGCTAGCCGAGTAGCCGACTCGTTGGTTTCTCTGTTCGGATTGCTTTACAAGTCTTCTTCGTCTCTTGGTTTGTACCGGGGATTTACTCGTTGAGAGGCGGTGTCCTCTCGAGTCTTGGGCGGCTGGGGCGTGCTTGTGTTTGTTTCGAGGAGCTGGCCGTCTAGTCGGTTTCTCCTCTTTTTGACGATCGAGAGAAGGAATTTGTGAGTCCTTCTCGACCGCTAGCGGGCGGGTGACACTACGCTGCCAGGCGGGTGACATGGGCCGGCTGGGGCGGTGACTCTTTGCGGGCGGGAGCATGTTTGGTTTTCTTTCTTTGCAGGGCGCAGACTTCTGGCAGGCATTAGGGGCGACTTTCTTCTTGGTTGGAGAGGAAGCATTGTGTCTTGAGGTCACTGATTCCCCCTCACCGTGTCGGCTCTCTTGGCGTAAGCTCGCTTCGAGCACCGGAGAGGTTAGCTCAACATTTTTCTTGTTAACATGGAAAGCCTTCCCATGTCTAAGAGGTACTCCTTTCACCTCCAATAAGCGCCAATCACCAGGCCATATCCCGAGATCCTCCAAATGACCCATCTTCTTTGAAGGACTTGTTTCTACGTTAAAGCAGAGTCTGCTTGTAGATAAACTCAGCCCGTTTATCTTCTTTTCTTCGATTATTGCAGCCATAACAATCAATTTTGCCTTTGTGATTGGTCAAAAGCCCCAAATTGATGTCGATACACTTGCAACAATGTCCAACAATTTGTGATAATCCTCCTTCAAATCTCTTGTTTGCTTTGTGTATATTATTTTGTCAAACAACGTCGGGCTTGGCTATTTCTTTCCATGCTTCAGCCAAGTTTACATCACCTCCTTAATCTCGAGATGCTCCTCTGGCTTTGTAGTGAGCAATATTCAGCCAAATCCTTGGCGGATGATAGTCACCGCTTCCGTGAATGCAGATGACTTGATTCCTTCGTCGTGAATCTCGGCATTCACGTAGAATTGTGCGACCTCCTCCACATAGGTCATAGGATATTCCAGCGTTAGAAACGGTTTTGATCCGACGTTTCTAACTTCTCCGCGATTTTCTTCACCAGGGTGTCGTCGGACCCCTGCTTCACCATTCGTCGAAATCCACGGTCGACCCGGTGTGGATTTGTTTTCCCAACTTGGTAAAGTCATAAGTTGGTGCCATTTCTTAGAATAATTTCAAGAGAAATTCAGGAATTTGATTTGAAGGTTGATAGGGTTTCGAGAGTGTTTGCCTTTGCTTTTTGAGAGAGAGAGATTGAACAGTTTTTAGAAGTGTGAGAGAAAGAAAGCGGGGCGGAAATGGTTTAAATATGGTTTATGAAAGGGCGTGCGGACGGTTTTGAATCGTGATCGAAATCAACGGCTTGGATTTCGCATTTATATTGAGCGATTCATGTCTCGTATTTAATGCGGCAAAGATTTATATCCAATCATAGGCTTGGTGTGCGGCTTTTTGTCTGTACACATCATCATTATCTTTGACGTGTCTCTTAAAACATTCCCGCTAAGTCAAAAACGATTTGTTTGTGTCACTTTGCTCATAAGTTAATCAGCTTATCTCTTAGCCGATTTAACTCTCTTCTCACATTTCTCTTAGTGACTCATTTCTCACCGTCTTGGTATAGTTGACTTTCCGTCTGGTGATTCTTGAAATGATTTTGTCTTGACTCTTTTTTCACCTTCTTTCTGTTCCATTTCTTTTCTTTGATTCTTCTGTCTCGACAGCTTAGCTCAATTAGCCCTAACTCATGTTTGAGTTCTTCAAATCTTGACTCACATAATGGTTTTGTGAAGATGTCGGCTAGTTGCTTGTCGGTTGAGATATATTCCAAGATAATGTCCTTCTTTTCAACATGATCTCTTATGAAATGATATCCGACATCTATATGTTTTGTTCTTGAGTGCAACACGGGATTTTGAGTGATTGCAATGGCACTTGTGTTATCACACATGATTGGTATTTCTTTTTCTTCAACTTCATAATCTCTCACCGCTTTGTCTCATCCATAGGACTTGGCTGAAATTTGCCCGCAGACTATGTATTCTCGCACTCAAATTTGTAGGTGGCTATTGAGTTTTGCTTCTTGCTAAACCAGGAAATTAGTCTGTTTCAAGCATTTGACATGTGCACTGAAGTACTTTTCTGTCCACTCTGCATCCAAAGATAGTCGAGTCTGAATAGCCAATTAGCTTGAATCCACCTTCCTTTGGATACCATAGCCCTACTTCTTGGCTTCCTTTTAAGTATCTCAATATTCTCTTAGTCTGATCATATGGCTCTCTTTTGGAGCAGATTGAAATCTTGCACATACACCTACAAAGAAAGGTGATGTCGCTTTCTAGGGCGTGAGATAGAGCGATGATCCAATAAGTGCTCGTATCTTGTTTGATCTACTGAGCTTGCCATCTGCATCCATGTCCATTTTGATGATGTGTTCATTGGTATTTTTACGGAAGACTTCTCCTCCATACCAAATTTCTTCATTAAATCTCTGGTGTATTTTGTTTGACTTATGAAGGTTCCATCCTTGCCTGTTTCACTTGAAGTCCAAGGAAGAATGTCGGCTCTCCCATCATGCTCATTTCAAATTTGTTTTGCATGAGGTTTGAGAATTTTCACACACTCTTTGTTAGTGGATCCAAAAATGATGTCATCCACATATATTTGAACAAGCGTATACTCTTCTTGTCTTGAATTCTGAAAAGTGTTCTATCTACTTTTCCTTTTGTGAATCCATTTTCGATCAGGAATTGTGACGAGGGTATCATACCATGCTCTGGGTGCCTGTTTCAATCCGTGCAGGGCTTTCTTGAGTTTGTATACTTTGTCTCCAAGAGTCTTCGCTCAAATCCTGGAGGTTGTTCAACATACACTTCTTCTTCCAATAAGCCATTTAGGAATGCACTTTTTACATCCATTTGATATACAATGAAATTTTTGTGAGCTGCATAGGCAAGAAACATCCTTATAGCTTCCAATCTTGCTACACGAGAGCAAATGTTTCATCAAAATCTATTCCTTCTTCTTGGCAATATCCTTTGGCTACCAGTCTTGCTTTGTTTCTTACCCGAACCTTCCTCGTTCATCTTATTTACGAATACCCATTTGGTTCCAATAACATTTTGATGTATGGGTCTTTGTACTAATTCCCATACTTTATTTCTCTCAAACTGATTCACTCTTCTTGCATAGCTTGAATCCAATGTGTGTCATCCAATGCTTGTGACACATCTTTGGGCTCTATCTGCGAGATGAAGCATGTGAACATTGCTTCTTGTTGAGTTCTGGATCTTGTCTTGACACCTTCTCTCATGTCTCCAATGACAAGTTAAATGGATGGTCTCTCGGCCATCTTACGTCGAGGTTGAAGTAAGTTAGTGGATTGATCGACTTGCGGTACAGTGTGTTCTTTGTGGTCGACTCTCTCGTAATCACTCACCAGTAGATTTTCCAGTGCTTTTGAGATTCAGCTATCTCATCTTCTTCCGAATTGATAATCCCGCCAGGCTTGACATAGGGACTCTTCGTGAGGTTGGATGTTTCACTTATCGGTGACTCTTCAATGTCTTCTCCATTTATGTTTGGCTCATCGAATACTACATGAATGGATTCTTCTCAGTAACCATAGTTCTTTTGTTGAGTATTGCGTAGGCTTTGCTTTGGTGAGTATCTGAAGATACCCTCATCGACTTTAGCATCAAAAGCCTTTAGGTTGTCCTTGCCATTATTGTGGATGAAGCATTTACATCCAAATATCTGAAATATGCAACATTTGGTTTTCTTCCATCCAGGATCTCATAGGAGTCTTTGTCACCGCCTATTTATCATACATCTGTTTCCGGGTGTAGCGGTGTGTTGATTGCTTGACCCAAATCTTTTTGGTAACCTGCTTGACTAACATGGTCCTTCTTTAACTTTGAGGTTCTATTTCTTCTTTCTGCAATTCCATTCTGTTTGTGGAGTCCTTTCGCTGGCGACGATTCATGACCAATACCATTCTCAATACAATACGAGTTATTATTCCATTGACAAACTCGGTTCCTCTATCGATCTTATTTTGATAATGGTTTGACTCTTCTCATTTTGTATCCTCTTCATCACCGTGGTAGCTTTTGTAGAGTTTCTTTCTTCTTGCACATGAATATTGTCCATGTATATCTTGAGTAGTCATCTACTACCACCAGGGTGTATTTCTTTCCACTTATGCTTGCTTTGGTTCCATTTGGGCCAAATAGATCCATATGAAGGCGGATGCAATATTCTTGTTGAGGATGGACATGTCTTTTCTTTGAACGACGACTTGATTTGTTTTCCCTTCGACATGCATCACATATACTCTCCTTCTTGTATACCGAGTGCGAAGTCCTTCCACAAGATGACTTCTTGCTAGTTTGTTAATTGTTTTGAAGTTCGGTGACTCGGCTTTTTGTGCCACACCAACTTGATTCAATTGTGCTCTTTTTGCTAGTAGACAGTCTTTGGTGTTGCGATTGACCAATCCACTACATACATATTCTTCCGTCTACATCCTTGCGGTACCACTTCATTTGATTCAATGCTTTTGATTTGACATATGCCCATGTTGAATCCAACATTGTAGCCACTTGTCACGCGAGTTGGTGATGCTTAGTAAATTGAAGTTTAGTCCTTCAACATATGCAACATCCGTGATTTCTAAACCATTTCTTTTGATGGATCCAAAGGTTGCCTCTTATTTCACCAGAGCTTCATTTCCTCCAAATATGACTTTTGCTCCTTTGACTTCCTTGAATTTTGACATTTCTCTTATTTCTGTCATATGTCCGGAATGACCGCTATCCATGTACCAGGTTCCTTGGCACTCACATTGTTCCTTGAACTCCGCAATCAAGGAAATCAAGTTTTAGGTACCCATTCTTGTCCGGGTCTGAGGGTTAGAATTATAAGATGATCCAACCAACCTATAGCCAAATGATTTGACTCTAAGAGGTTGCCATCTATCGATGCCATAATCATAATCAATCCTGGCAAATTGCTTGGGATTATAGGTTCATACAAATTGTCTCTTTTGTCTGTATGCTGCGTGTATGTTTTAGCAATTGCCTTTCTTGGGTAATTGTGGTGTCTTTGAGTGTAGTGCCTAGGTGCATATGTGTCTTTGATGAAAGCTCTTATACTTTTGGAATGGCCTTTGTTGAGTTCTAGGCCTTTGCCATTTGGGCTTGTATTCCATAAGTCTAGGTGATAGTTCACATTATTCCAATCGGCTTGGCTTGGATATTTTCTACCATTCCCATCATATGTATTTCTTTTATGAGTTTTAAGGGATTTTTGGTAGCTCGCTTCTTCTTTCTGAGTATTTTCTGTTTGGAGTCTGTTTGAGGACTCAAATTTGAATCTCTTCTCATCCTTACAAAGACTCTCAACTCGGCATTTTCCTTTTCCTTTGTAACCAAGGCCGATTTGCTTAGTATTGTGCTTTGGATTGAAAGTGTGTGCATCATTTAGAGTTTTGGATTTTTCAGGACTCTTCATGACTTGAAGATCCTTTTTCCAAAATTACTCCCGAGGTTTGACATGGCACAAAGGAATTGAATCTAAGCCTGTCTTGTCTCCACATTCTCTTTGACTCATAATAAGATCATCCAATGATTTAGATGCCTTAGTGAATGAGGCAATAACATTTTTGAGGTCATTCTCCCTCTTTTCTATAGCAGACAATTTCAAATTATTAATTTAGCATTTTCGACCTTTAAACTTTTATTCTCATCGGCTATTTGACTTAGAGTACTCGGCTCCTTAGTCGACTTTGAGTTTTGATTTTTGAGTAGGTTGTTTTCCTCATTCAATAGTGTGTGTGAGGTTTTAATGTGCTCAAAGTCTTTCATCATTTTGCCTAATGAATCATAAAGATCGGTGGGTGATGAAGTGTGTGTGTCACACGATCACTATCACTAGTGTCGAGCTTGTTGAGTTAGATTGTACCTCATCTTCTTGATCTTGTTCTTTGGCCATTAAGCGGATCAAGGCTTCTTCTTCGAGTCACTTGTGTAGTCGGCTCACTTTATCGCTACGAGTCACCGTCTCCTTGACTTGGGCGTCTCGTGATCTCTGCGACCATCATTGCCTTTTTCTTCTCTTGTCTTCTTTCTCAAAGACCTTTCTTTCTTCTTCGTTTACATACTTGTTGACTACGGGATATGAGCGAAATCAATGGCATAGTGACCTGGTTGTCTACAATTCCAACATAGATATTCACCTTTTGAACAACTCTTTCTATTCTTGAGTTGTCGACCCTTTGATACTCAACTTGTTGATGATCATCCTCTTGGTTGGCCTATCATCCCTTGATTTGGAGAGGTCGAGTGTCTTCGGAGGATTCACCCTTTCCTCTCTTGTAGTTCTTGTTAAAGAATTTGTTAAATCTTTTAACCATTAGGGCTATTTCTTCCGGGTCAATTGCCTCTTTGACCTCGGCTCTCCTTCCATCTTTGACAACTAGAGCGGTTGTTTTGGGTACAAATTGTCTCTTCCTCAAGTCTTTCCTTCTTTCGGCTCAAACTCGTAGGCTTTGAGGTGTCGAGAACAACTCATGATTGGATGTCTTAGATAGGTCCATGGAGTGTCTCAATGCCATGACCTTCATCTCCCGTTCAAATTTGGAAGACTTTTCGGGATCTTCATACACATTTCATTCGTGTATATTCCTTTCCAAGTGTAGACAAATGCTCATTTGTGATTTTACAGTAAATCGAGCATCTAGTTGATCCAGGTTTTCTCCTGAGATCATTTTAAAGTTCTCAAATTTTTGTCTGACCACCGATAGTTTGTTTTCTTTGATTTGCTCTGAGCCTTCACAAATTAATGTCGACTTGTCCCCGATTTCCTTAGCCGTTTTGCAAGATTTGACTTTATTGAACATGGCTTTGTCGAGGTTTTGTACAGGATGTCCTTGGCTACATTGTCCAGGTTGTATCTCTTTCTGTCATCATTTGTCCACTCGAGTTCTTGGTTTTCAACCATGACTGGTCCGTGTCTTCATCTTCTTCCCTTCAAATTTGCAACTCTTGTGCAATTTGTGTTCACCTTTAATATTTGCAGAGGCCCATCTTCTATCACTATCCACATCTCATCATGTAATGTTTGATAGATGAGCACATACGAATTTTCCAATCATCAAATTCTTCAATAGTGAACATAGGAATGCGTGTTAGATTTGCTTCCATGATAATGACTTTTTAATGATAGAAAAGAGTTTTGAAAGCTTAAGTACTAAAGCGGACTTTTTGAAAAGTTTGGAGATCTAGTTCAGAACCGGTGCGGAGGGTTCAATGAACCAACCGCTCACGATACCACTTGTAGGTCCCAAGGGGTGTAAGTGTAAGGTTTAGAAGGGGGTTGAATAAACCTTACAAAATTTTCGATTTAGGCCTTTTAAATCTCTGAGTTCTACACAAATTGTCCTTGATGGATGATCGAATTAGTCACTCGGTAGAGTCAATCTCTCAACAGACTCAATTGAAATTTGTTAATAGAGTAACTCATTTGTTGGCTTTAATTTGACTTTCATTTGTGGTTTTGTTTTCGTGGAAGACTTAACACCCTTAAGTTTGATTAAGCAAGTTTTTATAGTTTGATTTAGTACTTATAGATTATCAAATGGATAGCAAATTTATCGTGAGATATAAGCAATTAAAAGTGCGAGAAATTTAAGTCTTTGAAATGTAAATGACACAATAAAGTTTTTATAGAGGTTCGAAGATGGGGTAATTCTTCTACTCCTCTCTTCTCCAACTCTGGAGGAATCCACTAAGTAATGATCGGTTTACAAAGTGGTAATCCGGATACAAGTCTTGATCACAACAAAGACTTGATCCTTTGGGACTCGATCTGGAGACGCCTTGATCACTCGGTGGCTTCTCGTGCGACTCGGCTTCTTCACCAGGCAGGTTTGCGCTTGCTACTACTCTGACTCACTTGCTCAAGCACCTTGGATTTGATCACGAAGCCCTCCAAAAGCTTAAGACTTGGTTCGACGCTTGAACCTTTCTACAATCCTTCTTGGAATGTAGACCCCTTGTTTTCGTATTTTCCTCTTCAACCGATTGAAGTTGTCTTTCCTTCACGGGTAAGTGTTGGATTGATGTACTTGAGATGTAGGCTTGAGGATTGAGAATGTTTCGATTTTGATAAGCTTGTATATCTCACGTGTGTCATTCGTTTTTTCTCAAACAAACTCCTCGGCCTTTTATAGTGAACTTTCAAAAATTTGCCCGTTGAAGAGATAGGCTCATTTTTGAAAATCACTTTGCGATCGTTGGTATGCGATTCTTGGAATTGCCATTTCCTCGTATGAAATGTTTTATCACCTTTTGAGTTACGACACGGTGTAGTGCTTCCCATTGGTTCATTTCTTTTGCACGCTTCTCGACTGAGCACTCCAAGAAAGGTAGTATGGAGATATTACTTGTTTAAGTAAATCTCTTGATTTACGTACAACGGTTCTTTTTTACGATTATCTCGACTTGACCGCATTTCCTTGCTTTCCCCCAGGTGACTTAGAGTCGACTTCCAATCATTAGATGACTCTTCATCTCTCACTTGACCACTTGACTTGCTTCTCTTGAGTTGACTTGACTGATGTTCCACTCAGTTTGTATCTCACCGCTTCTTGATCGAGTTCTGTCTGCTCTTCTTTTTGTTGTACTCGGTGTCTCACACAGAGTTTTCCTTCAAGCCTTCGGTTGTCTTCTTGCAAGTTGGAGCGTAGGCGACTTAACTCGGCAGCGGCTCTAATTGTTACAATACATTTCAAAGCAAGAATTGGGGAGCTAACTTTCTATTCTAAGTTTTACATGGCATTCATCAAAATCTAAACAATAAAATTCCTAACATTTAGTGCAGACCCCGAGATCAAATTTGGATCGCACGACCAGGCCGTGTGGGTTGACACGGTCGTGTGATGTAACTGTGGCTGAATTGGTTTCATTTTCCTACTCAAACTCTGCAAATGATCTCTCCAACCATCTATAAAAGGGACCCAAGGCTATGAACGAAAAATCAGAATCCAACATCACTCTCTACATAGAAAATACATCAAATAACACAGGAACCAAATAATCGAAGATCTTCTGAGCAAAGAAGGCTAGGTCGCGAAGAACACCACAAGTCTTTCGCATCTAGGGAGCACAAGAGCTTCGAGGGTTTGCAGGGAGAATCCATCCTGACAAGAAGGGGGTTTCTTTATATGTCTTAGAACTCTTGTATGTGCTTATATGATGTCATAATATTGATTCAGATTTGTCTATGAGTTTGTAATCAATGTTTGGCATATTTTTCGGATCTTAGGGGCATAATCGAAACTGTGGATTTATATTAAATATGATTATTTGTTTTCTTAATTAATTCATGCGTTCTATTTTATGAATTCGAGTGCTTATTTATAATTGCTTTTTATTTGGCCAATAAATTGCATGTCATACATCTAGTCCATAATCCGACCAAGTGAGTTCTAGAAGACAAAAATCGAATTCAGACATGAAACATGTGTGACAAGCGTGTTTGTGGGGAGTCATTTAATTCACAAATCTTTTTGGAGTTAATAAGAATTGTAACAATCCGAGAGGACTACAATTGTTATGAATCAACTATTTACGCACCACCTGACCAGGGGAGTAAATGATATTAGGAATTTGAACCCATCGAATTGCATGAATTTGTTTCTAAAACTTTATTCGCATTTAATATTGAAGAAGCATGTTGAGATTATGTGCCTAAGGTTGCTCCTAATGATGTTGAAAATACTTGTGGGGTTCACAAATTTAATTTATTTATTTTTCGATTTTAGTTAGTTTAATTAACTTGATTTTCGATCACTTCAATAAAATTGGAATACAATGTTATTATAGCCTAACTGTTTCGAGCTTCAATCCCTGAGGAATACGACCTTGCTTGCTATTATTCTATAAACTACATTGTACACTTGCAGTTGTATGAACCAAAATATTTTTGGCGAACAAGTTTTTGGCGCCATTGCGGGGATTGATTAGATTCTACTTAGATATAGTAATAAGTAGTCCAGTCTTAATTGTAGCATATATTTATTTTGTAAATATTTTTTTATTTAATTCTTTTTTCGATTTTTATATTTTATTTTTTTTTCTTCTTCGTTTTTAACATCGTTTTTGTTGAGTACGAGACTGGAATCTTTGGAGAAACAAGAAGCCCAAATCGCTGCTGTATTGGGAGGTCGACATCAAAAGGGCAAATTCCCAGGTGATACTTAATCCGAGAAAACAGAGTTACGCCATTTGTTTGATGGATGGTACAGAATATGAGGGCTCAATGATTTCAACCGACGCAGTTCAACGGAAGTGATGCTAGAAATCTGAGTCTGGCTGAAGACGAAAAACTTAGGAGCTTAATGATTTCAACCGACGCGGTTCAACAGAATAATGGCAAGCAAGGTTGTATCCCTCAGGGATTGAAGCTCGAAACACTTAGGCTATAATAACATCGTATTCTAATTTTATTGAAACGACCGAAAATCAAGTTATTTTATTCTAAGGAAAAAAATCGAAAATAAAGAAAAATAGATAAAGTAAATTTGTGAACCCCAACAAGTATTTTCAACATCTTTAGGAGCAACCTTAAGCACATAATCTCAACATGCTTCTTCAATATTAAATGCGAATAAAGTTTTAAAAACCAATTCATGCAATTCTATGGGTTCAAATCCCTAAATTCATTTACTCCCAGGTCGGTGGTGCGTAAAACTTGATTGATTAATAACAATTGTAGTCCTCTCGGATTGTTACAATTCTTATTAACTCCCAAAAGATTTGTGAATTAAATGACTCCCCACAAACACGCTTGTCACACATGTTTCATGTCCGACCGATTTTCGTCTTCTAGAACTCACTTGGTCGGATTATGGACTAGAAGTATGACATGCAATTTATTGGCCAAATAAAAAGCAATTATAAATAAGCACTCGAATTTATAAAATAGAACGCCTGAATTAATTAAGAAAACAAATTATCATATTTAATATAAATCCACAGTTTTGATTATGCCCCTAAGATCCGAAAAATATGCCAAACATTGATTACAAACTCATAGACAAATCAATCAATATTTAGACATCATATAAGCAATGCATAAGAGTTCTTAGACATGGAAAGAAAACCCCTTCTTGTCGGGATGAATTCTCCTCCAAGCCCTCGAAGCTCTTGTGTTCCCTGATCGCGAAAGCCTTGTGGTGTTCGTCGCGACTTAGCCTTTTGCTCTCAGAAGCTCTTTGATTCCTTCGTTCTTGTGTTATTTGATGTGTTTCTTATGTAGAGAGTGATGTTGGATGATGATTTTTGGTGCATGGCCTTGGGTCTCTTTTATAGATGCTTGGAGAGATCACTTGCAGAGTTTGAGTAGGAAAATGAGACCTATTCAGCCCCAGTTACGTCGCACGACCGTGTCAACCCACACGACCAGGTCGTGCGATCCGAATTTGATCTCAGGGTCTTCATGAAAGTTGTAGGTCTTTGTCTTAGATTTACATGGCCACTTGAATCACCTCAATATAAATTGTGTAGAGGACGTTATGGCCAAAATACTGAACCCTGCCAGTGCTGGAAACTGTTAGCGCGTTTTGACGTTTTTGAAGGAAAATTCCTTTTGTTTGACCTTCCATGCTTCTCTCCTTCATATTTTTGCTCGTACATTAGCTCTTGACCTATACTTTAGAATGTGATATCTCTTTTTATCCAATTTAGCTCCATTTTCTGCAAAATTCACAAGAGTACGCAGTATCACGCCCAACAAGGGAAACCAAGCAAAACATATTGAATATGCTTGCAAATGCATCAAATATATATCATTTTAAGCCCTCAAATGCACGTATATTTTACACTCATCACCAAGTTATACTATCAACAGCTCTATCGAGTCTGTTGAGTGGGTAACATAGCTGAAAAGCCAACTTAGTTGTCCATCAAGGACACAACTGTTTGAGTCAACTCTGTTGAATTATTTTAAAAGGACTTAATCAAAAATTTGGTAAGATTTATTCAACCCCCCCCCCAGCTAAACCTTACTTTACACCCTTTGGGACCTACAGGATCTTCTTAGCCATCCTAACAAAATCATGGTTAGGTGCCATTTCTCGAAAATGAACAATGAAAAACTTCTATAACAGACGTTGTAAGAACTAGGGTTTCAGTTTGGTTGCAGAGAAAAACTTGAACTTGCTTGAGAGAGAAGTGCCATGATACATGTTAAAGTAGTGCCATCAAGCTTACACCTCATGACATGGTCCAATGTCCCAAACAGTACAAGAAAATAATATGGGCTCACACAGACAAAACATGGATCCATTCACTCACTTTTTCATAGGCAGTTGCCTCAAAGTACATATGTTATGAATACATGCTACGATGGAGCTCCCGCTCAATTTAGGCATTTTACGTTCTAGACATAATACAATATTAGTCCAGTCGCTATTCAAGC
Organism: Rehmannia glutinosa; assembly: GCA_016081115.2. Classification (NCBI taxonomy): domain Eukaryota; kingdom Viridiplantae; phylum Streptophyta; class Magnoliopsida; order Lamiales; family Orobanchaceae; genus Rehmannia; species Rehmannia glutinosa. The sequence goes on along the minus strand of CM071936.1, from coordinate 89,817,403 downwards.
TCCCGACCTACATACTACTCATAGTCACACCAAAAGTGTCTTATGATAGTTCGCACATTCGGCTACAAATAGGCTTTCTTGAAGTTTGGACATAATTTATAATCGATCAACTCTGATCTCATCTTAACCTTTAGCTAAGGCGACTGTTAATTATACTTATTAACATTCCTCACTACTTTGGCACGAAGGCAGTCATTCGCAAACCTCCTTGTGCGACACAATATTTTAAGTCTTATGATGCTCGCTCTCTTAGCGCCAGGGTGATTGCTCATGTAAGAGAGACAATCAAAGCCTAGTGACAACTCATAAATTTAGTACCAAACACATAATGAGAATCCAACAGATTTCATTAATCATAATATGTTCTCACAGGCCACATGATCAATTAGCCTTAATCCCTTACCACTCACATGCTTTTGGAGCATATATCTAAACAAAGGCTTATAAAAGGGATAAGCGGCCACACCACTCATAGAAGTTTACTAAGGACAATTTTACTATGCGCAAAACTCTTAAGTAAAGTAATGCCTAAGTAAGTATATATGGTCTACCAGCAATGTTCGACACTCAAACCATACACCAAAGTGGCTTTACTATTATAAATACAACAAAATATCTCATGAATATGCACACAACGTGCATTATTTCACGATACCAAATTTGCCTCTACAAATTATAGACCAATCTATTAAGATATCTAAGTATTCACATGTCAGCATCACAATAGCGGATGGATCACTTTGATATCCACTCACCAATCACACTGCTAAATATATGACTTGTTGAGTACGCACATAGCGCATATCAGATATTCGACAGTGCTTACATAAAATAGCTAGCATTTCTTTTCTTTTTCCTAAGACATCGTTTCTTAACTAAGAACATGATCTTTGACCATGGAGTGTAAAGACAGTCGCCACTTAGTGGCGATAACTCCATGTTCTTTCATAAAATTTTTGCCTTGTACAATGAGATATAACTCTTGACATATGTTCAATGACTTAACTGACCATCACAAGCCTACCAAAATGATAGCTCGATGAAATCAATGATGATTCAAGTCACACCTAGAGCTTCTTGATTAGAAATCAATGCGCTCTTACTCCATTTATTGAATTCAATTTTCACTTAAGTATGCCAACATCAATCATCCATGACAAACCTAGACGAAAGTGGCAATAATATGTAACAAATCAGGCAAATTGAGGAGGGGGAACATCTAAAAAATTTATGCTCTACTAACAGACGTAAACATTTCGCCGTGGGTTGAGCTACACACATGTCAATCAATCCATCTACATTTCACTTGACCTACCAAAACCTCACGTCTCAAATGGTCTTGCATCTAGACAGAAGATCAACCTGCTCTTAGACTTTATTCTTAGTCATTCGACTCATCTTTTCCTTCACAACAACTATCCATTCAAGGCATCAAGTGAAGTCAGATGTTCTATCGACCCATTAACACCCACAAAAGTAATTGTGACGGATACCCACTCAAACTCATATATATGATGGGGAATATTTTATATTCACTCCTTTTTACTCGTGGAATTTGAGAATTATTTTCTTGTGAGATACTAGCTCCCACTAACTTAGTATCGCTCCTATTATCCCAACTATTACTAGATTAGTTTAAAGTACAACATCCTAGCTAGAGAAACGAGCGACTCCTAAGGATCTTTCAACTCGCATAGTTTTAAGATCTTATTTGACCTCACATATGATCTAGAAGTCCCTTTGAGGAGAAACCTAAATCGTGCGACTTGATTCTCCACTTGAGAATACATATTCTTGAACTTACATAGCCGACCCACTAACCTGGGCTTGTTACCAAACTAAAACTCATACAAGGTTGAAGAATCACTTGGAGACACATATTTTATGGTGTAGGCAGCAACGAAGTTCACAAATCAATTTTCCCCATCATAAATCCAACCATTTTGAAGTGATTGTCCCTTCTTCGCAAGCTCATATAGCTACAAAGTGTTTAGAACCATCATTCAACTTACAATTTTATTTCCCTCAACTGTGTGTTCAAACTAATTAGACACGCTATTTCTGCTCCCTATTAGAACATCTCCATCTATTAAGAATCGCTAAAAGCAATTTTGCACTTCTAACTAATCAGAGTTGGGATGTACTAACTTATAGCATAGATAGCAATGAAGAAAAATATAACGTGTTAATTTGTGTCTCACACTCATAAGTATGCACTTAATTGAGTGGACTTAGATTTAAAGGAAAAGTAACCCTCTTTCATTCTTCCAGCAAGCTTATCCAGTTGAAAAACTTTTATGCAGAGGGGGATTGACCTCAGCGAGTTAGATAATGAAGCCTCATCGAGCTAATAAAGTTGTCCTCCTAACCTCACGTGTCACATATCAATAGAAGACATAAAAGAAATACTATCTAAAGCTAATTGCATCGCAAAGAAAAGATAGACAAGTCTTCTCACTCAACAAATACTTTACAAGTGCATACATCCGAATAAGACTATATCGACACATCAAGTTGCTCATACCAACTGTTGAGCTTGAGGTCACTCTCCTTAGCCTTCTCTTGTGCGTTATCTAGCTGCACAACTAGATAATAGTCTTACACATTTTATCAATCTTTACCGCATACTAAGTTAACCAATATCTATAATCCACCCATGGAGAGATTTGAAAACATTAGGGAAAAATAAGAGAGCAATTAAATAGTCAACTTCATTTCAGTTTAATTACGAGTGAAGTTGTCAATCTCTTATGTACACTAAATATTTGTTGACAATTAATTGTCTAATTCAATGAGGTGACACATTATACTTGTGCCAATATTCACCCAAGTTGGTTTATGTCGATCAGCATAAGCGACAAGTGCAAATACTTATGTATTTCTCAACTTCTAATAATCAGCCTCCAGACAGTCGATTTTCATTAATAATAGCACAAGCTACTAATATCCTTAATTCGGCTCAAATAGCAAATTTGGACAACTTTTTACTTGTGAGTAAGCTCATATTCCAAAAATAGAGCTTAAACTCTTTTATTAATTTTTTTAAAATTTGCATCTTAAACAAATTAAAGCGCAAACTTTATCATTGATCCATAAGTATATTATCGGCATCTTAGCTGCGATAATTTCGGACAATTAAGTTCATGCACTGGCGGTAGAAACGAATTAAAATACAAATATTTTCTTTAATCCACAAGCATATAGTCCGCGTCTAAGTCGCGACAATATTGGATACATTGTCTATTTTCATGCTAAATTGACTTAAACTAGATTTGGTGGGTTCGGTCTAAATAACATTTTCAATAAATTGCGCAAACAATTAGGTACAGACCAAATTTTTTTATTCTGGATCCAAGTAATATTTATTATTTTCTCCAAATCGATGAAATCGAAAACTTGCCACCAAGGCTAGTAATCATCTCCCACCTAATTGAAGATCATAATAGAAATCACTGATCCATGAATAAAATCATCACTGCAACCATGTGATATGAATAATAATGAAAAATAGTCTCCAAGGGCGACATTGACATATGGTGCATCTTGTGGACATAATTTAGACCTATAGTGGTAAAGTAAAAAATATCCTAGTAAAATTAGTGTTACATAGAATCCAAAATTCGGCTCAGTTAATACATGCCTTGAAAGAAAAATTACAAATATTGAAGGTCTACTTCATCAATCTAGAAAAGGTAAAAAAAATGAGGATATTGAATTACCACTATTGTCAAAAATTAATTCCCACAAGTAATATTAATATGTAAAGCAGTAAACAGTCAAATACATGACCACATGTAAGTCAATGTTCATTCGTTCAAATTGTACGGAAAGTTACATCACATCAACTCAATTATATCACAAAAAAAAAAACACATAGGGAATTAATAAAGCAATTAATTGCATCACAAAAAAAAAACAAATACATAGGGAATTAATAAAGCATGCAACTCATATAATAAACAAATTACATAGAATATTTTTGTTTGCATCTGAAGCGCAAAATTATAATTTCTTTAACGTATCTTATGCGAAAAACTATTTTCCATGCACCAAGATGCAAAAAAATAATATTTGCATGCATCACAATGTACGAAAAATATTAAATTTTTTGAAGCATCTTAATGTGGAAAAATAACTTAGTGCCACATCATTGTTCGTGTGGTGATAGTTTTTTTTTAATTGTTGTGGTAATGCACAATTCAGCACTTGCATCATTGTCCGTGCAAATTGTAGTGGTAATGCACCGCTCTATGCATTTGGTTTTTCACGAATAACTTCAAACTATTATAATTGTTTCGATTTTTATTCTCATTACATGTATAATATATCAAATTAATTATTTTTTCAAGATCTAAAATTTGAAATCAAATCTCATTTGATATATGAAAATGTATCATCAAAAATCTCGGACATAAACTCGCGAGACCGAGCACTAATGGCTCGATACCACTCTTAGTGAATATGGACCAAAACATAAATCACATATTTGCACATATAAGGTGGATCGAGTATACCTATTTGCAGCAGAGTTGCCGATCCACATAGCCAGGATTAAGTCCCTCTACGGGCTTCCTTTTGATCCATATGCTCGCCCAAAATATTTGGATCTCTATACTGCAAGTGTACAGTGTAGTTTATAGGATAATGGCAAACAAGGTCGTATTCCTCAGGGATTGACTACGAAACACTTAGCCTATAATAACATCGTATTTCAATTTTATTGAAGCGACCGAATATTAGGTTGTATAAAAATCAAAACATTAAAGAAAAATGAATAAATTCCGAACCCCACAAGTATTTTCAACAACCACGGAAGCAACCTTAGGCACATAATCTCAACATGTTTCTTCAATATTAAATCCAATTAAAGTTTAACAAAACCAATTCATGCAATTATATGGGTTCAATTCCAAAGTTAGTCTATTCTCCCTCCCAGGCGATAAATAAATAGTAGATTAATAACAATTGTAGATCTCCCGATACATTACAACTATTATTAACTCCCAGAAGATCTATGAATTGAATGACTCCCCACAAACAGTTGTAGGTCTCCCGACTCAATACACCCATTTATATCTGAATTCGATTTTCGTCTATGCTAGAACTCCTCTTCCTTCCCAATTTTACACTAACAAATATGATATGCAAATTATTGGCCAAATAAAAAGCAATTAAGAATAAGCACTCGAATTCATAAAATAGAACACATGAATTAATTAAGAAAATAATTAATCAAGATTTAACCTGAATCCACAATTTTGATTATGCCCTAAGATCCCCAAGATTAGCCAAACATTGATAACAAATTCATAGAAAAATTCGAAATCAATATTATGACATCGTTTAAGCACAGACAAGAGATCTAGACAAAGAAAGAAAACCCCTTCTTGTCAGGATGGATTCTCCTTCCAAGCCTTCGAAGCTTTTGTGCTCCCATAGATGCGAAAGGCCTTGTGGTGTTCTTGTGACCTAGCTCTTCTCTCTCAGAAGACCTTGAATCTTGTGTTCATGTGTATTTTGGTGTGTTGTATGTGGTATGGATGTTGTAATTTTCATGCAGTCCTAGGGTCCCTTTATAGATGCTTGGAGAGATCACTTGTAGAGTTGGAGTGGGAAAAGAACACAAAATTCCGAGACAGCGCATCACATGGCCCGACCGTGTAGCCTCACACGGTTGTGTGGCTTTCACACAGTACACCTTACACGCACGTGTGGCCTTCACACGATCCGGCCGTGTGGCTTGTTTTCATAACCTCTATCCTCCCAACTTCACACGGACATGTCATCTTTCACAAGGGTATGTCACACGGCCATGTGGTACCACATAGTCCGGCCGTGTGACTAGTTTTAGTCTCAATTTGTTCTTGGGGTCTTCATGAAAGTTGTAGCCCTTTCTCTTAGATTTCCATAGCCACTTGAATCACCTTAATATCAATTTTGTAGAGAAAGTTATGGTATACTAAACCAAGCCAGTGCTGGAAACTATTAGCGCATTTGTTCAATCGTCCATACTTCTTTCTTTCACATATTTGCTCGTACCTTAGCTCTTGACCTATATTTTGGAACGGGATATCACTTTTTATCCAATTTAGCTCCATTTCCTGTAAGAAGTTACAGGAATACGCAGTATCACGCCCAATAAAGAAAACCAACCGAAACACACTGAATATACATGCAAATGTATCAAATATATATCAAAATAAGCCCCTAAATGCACGTATATTTTACACGTATCAAAATCCACCAAACATAAAGCATTGCTCGTCCTCGAGCAACTCAAGAAAAATAATATCAAGGGGTACAAAGAACACACAAGAACACTACAAACATTTAATCTCATTTCTTTATATTTAAGTAAACCATGCAATTCATTATCAAGAAGCCATCCTTAAAAAGCTTGGCATAATTAATGTTATCTCGGGTACTTGACATCGCGACTCTCAAGTTTTAGTAGTATATCACTCATCTCTCAAAGTGTATGGTAAGTGTTTACGCTCAAAATCAATTCCATGAATGTAGAACTACCATAGGTTTCCAAAGTGTCTAACATCTCGACCACTATTGTGTGCACAATTTAAGAATCAAAAAGGACTTTTATTAGGTTGTAATGTAGGCTCTTTGGTAAGGGTAGGAAAAATTTGGATTAAGTGACTTGACTTGAGCAAATAGAATTTAAGCATCTGTTTACTTGCAATTCACCAACCCAATTTCAGTATAATACTCATTTTCTTTTTTCAAGATATTTTCTTTTTTTTTAATTCAACTCCACCCTTATTTCTCCTTTTTTTCATTCTTAGGCCTTTTTGTTATTTTCTTTTTCTTTAGCCTCAAGCTCTCAATTTTTCATAATTTTCAGAATTTTTCTTTCATTTTTTTTTCTCCTTGTGCTCGATTTTCTCTATCTTTTTTCCAGATATTTTCTTTCTTTTTCGAGCTACATACATTCTTCATTCACCTAGATACCGATCATCCCTCTCTCTTTTGCCAACTTTCTCTCTTTTTTCATAAATTTTCACCACATCCCCCCAAAACTTGTTCATTTTCTATAAGCTCAAGAAATTTCAGGGATAAAATTATTTTTTCAATTTTAAAGATCAATGTGGCTAACAATAAAAGTTAAGGCTCAAAGTGGCTAACTAGGGAATCATAAGTTAATAAGTAAGCTTTTTAGGCTAAGTAGGATAAAACAAAGATGACCTTAAATTATTTTTAAAAATTGCAGACACGTGGCTTCAATGAAGATACTAAAGCAAGTTCTAGAGCTCTATCAATCATGAATGACACACTCAAGGAAACAAATAAGTTGCATAAGATAAAGCAATTTCATGCACAAAAGCTCACAGGCTTATTTTTCGCAACATGCTCAAATACCCAATTTTCTTAACTCATGCCAAATAAATAAAAGACATCTCTCCTCAACAATTCATCACATTATTCACAAAAATATGTTATCTCATAAAATCAAATGCTCATAGTACAACTCATACGGAAGCTTTGGGCAATTTCGAGAAATCTTGATTAAAAATCACACACAAAAGCAATTAAACGTGCTAAGCCGATAAACGTGCTAAAAATTAAAAATATCGAAAATAAACAAAAAATTTGAAATTATAAATTTTTTTAATATGCAATTTTTTTTGCTCTACACGCAATTCTAAATTCAATGCAAAATACAAGAAAGTACTAAATTACGCATTCTTGATAACCCCCCCAAACTTAAAATATGTTTTGTCCCGAATATATGAGAAAATTATCAAAATAAAGAGAAATGTGTAAAGAGTACTTATCTGGATAATTCACACGGCCCGTGTGAAATGCACACGGGTCGGGCCGTGTAGCCCTGGGCGGTCTCTGTTTCTTTATCTTTAACCACACGGCCGTGTGCATCTCACACAGCCTTCCCGTGTCGCTAGTCTCAGTAGGTCGCACGACCCATGTGGAATTCCACATGGTCGTGTGATTTTTTTTATCCCGGTATTTGTCGCGACGCCTCTTGGGTTGCCTCCCACAATGTGCTAAGTTTTACGTCTCTAGCCAGACTTCATATTTCTAACATCACTGTCGTTGAACCGTGTCAGTTGAAATCCTTGAGCCCTTACATTCTATACCATCCATCAGACGAATGGTGTTGCACTATTTTCTCCGATTAATTATCGCTGGGAATTTGCCCTTTTGATGTTGGCCTCCCACTTTCAATGAGCGATTTTGGGCTACTTGTGTCTCCAAAGATTTTAGTCTCGCATTCAACAAAAACGATGTTAGAAACAAAGCAATGAGGAAAAATATTATTTATAAAAATAAAAAATTATTTACAATTTACAAAAGGAAAAAAATTCGAAAATAAAAAATATTTTACAAAAATCGAAAAATAAAATAAAAAAATATATTTACAAAAAAATCGATAATAAAAAAATAAAAAATATTTACAAAGGCTTCAATTAAGATTGAACTACTTATTACTATATCTAAATAGAATCAGAAATCCAGTGCAACGACGCCAAAAATTTGTTCGCCAAAAATATTTGGATCTCTATATTGCAAGTGTACGATTGTAATTTATAGGATAATTGCAAGCAATGTCGTATTCCTCGGGGATTGACTACGAAACACTTAGGCTATTATAACATCGCATTCCAATTTTATTAAAGCGACCGAATATCAAGTTGTATAAAAATCGAAAAATTAAAGATAAATAAATAAATTTGCGAACCCCACAAGTATTTTTAACACCAAGGAAGTAACCTTAGGCACATAATCTCAACATGTTTCTTCAATATTAAATCCAATTAAAGTTTAACAAAATTAATTCATGCAATTCTATGGGTTCAATTCCTAAGTTACTCTATTCCCCCTCCCGGGCGATAAATAAACAGTAGATTAATAACAATTGTAGATCTCCCGATACGTTACAACTATTATTAACTCCCAAAAGATCTATGAATTGAATGACTCCCCACAAACAGTTGTAGGTTTCGCGACTCGTTACACCTGTTTATGTCTAAATTCGATTTCCGTCTTTGTTAGAACTCATCTTCCGAATTTCGCACTAACAAATATGACATGCAAATTATTGGCCAAATAAAAAACAATTAAGAATAAGCACTCAAATTAATAAAATAGAACACATGAATTAATTAATAAAACAATTAATCAAGATTTAACATGAATCTACAGTTTTGATTATGCCCCTAAGATCCGAAAGATTAGCCAAATATTGATAACAATTTCACAGACAAATTCGAAATCAACATTATGACATCGTTTAAGCACAGACAAGAGATCTAGACAAAGAAAGAAAACACCTTCTTGTCAGGATGGATTCTCCTTCCAAACCTTCGAAGCTCTTGTGCTCCCATAGATGCGAAAGACCTTGTGCTGTTCTTTGCGACCTAGCCCTCCTCTCTCAGAAGACCTTGAATCTTGTGTTCCTGTGTATTTTGGTGTGTTGTATGTGGTATGGATGTTGTAATTTTTGTGGAGCCCTTGGGTCCCTTTTATAGATGTTTGGAGAGATTACTTGTAGAGTTGGAGTGGGAAAAAGACACAAAAATCCGAGACAGTGCGTCACACGGCCCGACCGTGTAGCCTCACACGCCCATGCAGCCTTCACACGGTCTGGCCATGCGGCTTGTTTTCGTCCCCTATTTCTTCCCAACTTCACGTGGACATGTCATATTTCACATGGGTATGTCACACGGTCGTGTGGTCCCACACGTCCAGCCGTGTGACAGTTTTAGTCCTAATTTGCTCCTGGGGTCATGAAATTGTAGCTCTTTCTCTTAGCTTTCCATGGCCGCTTGAATCACCTTAATATCAATGTTGTAGAGAAAGTTATAGACAAAATACTAAACCTTGCCAGTGCTGGAAACTGTTAGCGCATTTGGACTTTTTGAAGGAAATTCCTTTTGTTCGATCATCCATGCTTCTTTCCTTCACATATTTGCTCGTACCTTAGCTCTTGACCTATATTTTGGAACGTGATATCACGTTTTATCCAATTTAGCTCCATTTCCTTTAAGAAGTTACAAGAATACGCAGTATCACGTCCAACAAAGGAAACCAACCAAAACACACTGAATATACATGCAAATGTATCAAATATATATCAAAATAAGCCCCTAAATGCACGTATATTTTACACGTATCACCATGATTAAGCCATTTACAAGCCTCCTCTTGATTGAACTGTGAACAACCAACGAACCCCGTAGATTGGTTGAACCAAGAGCAAACCACGAACAAGATTATGAACCGTCTTTCTCGTTGGTGTAAATAACTACTAGAGTTATGCACACCTTAAACTTTTGGAGAAATTTTTGGTGATTCTCAAGAAGAAACCCGTAGAGAGAAAGTTTAGGAAAGAGATTATTCTTTCTATGTTGGGGACGATATTTTTTGTTAATTAGATTAATATTACAAGAAGAGATATCAATATATATCTCAATCTCATATCTCAGTTAGAATCATGATGAGAGAGGTTTCTAGATCAACCTCATGTAAATAGGACTTTGTTAGGTATCAACCCCGTTGTTACGCCCCGACGCCATGGCCGAACAAAGATTACAAATAGCTAACTGAATATAACTATCACAAAGCTTTACCTATGGTATTGGGGATTAGGGATTAAAATAAGTCTAAACAACAGAAATAAATCACCGAAATATAGCACACAAAGAATCTGGGAGCTAGCTCCACTCAATGGTCTGCACTAAGCAAACAACTGAATAAATAAAAGATGTAAAATACAAAAAGGACCAAAAAAATAAGCGCAAAGAAGGATATCACCAAGGTCTTCAAGCTCGTTTCTTTAAGGCTGAAACAAGCTCCCAAGACACGATCTAAAAGGGGATTGTGAAATTCTTACCGCAAGCGTACGGTGTCAAGTTTTAGTATAGTTTTAGAAGTGGGGTTATCGTCTTCACAGGGATTGGTATCAAATTTTATACTAAGTACTGTAAGTATAATAGCTTAATTCTATTTAGATAATCCAAAAGAGATGTATTTTTGTTAAACTAAAAAGAAAACTAAAATTAAACTAACAAGTTGGTTCAGATAAATTATCAAACACTTAAGAGATGAATTCTAGAGGGTTGATTCACCTAGTTATCCCCTATGTTCTCAATCCAGTTTATTAATCACACGTTATTAATCTATAAGCCTAATATTCCTACCGTTTATCACTTTCTCTGTCGAGTGCCAAGTGATTCTAGGTTCCATTTCTGATTTCAATATCTCTATAAAAATCATAAATTAAACCCTAGTGCATTCGATGAATATTCTATCACATGCTTCAGAAGATTCATAAACCTCTCGGTTCTATGAAACCCTAGGTTATGCTATTCTATGGCCATGCGTTCAATACCTCTCTTGAGTATCAAATCAAACACGCCAAACAATTTAAATTATTGATCAGATAATCCAGATGCATTCAATTCAAATAGCACAAATAGATTAAATAACATACGAATCTCATAAACTAGAAATCAAAACATAGGTTCAAACGTAAGTTACATCAATCCCCAAGAAAAATAGGTTTAGCTCATATTGTATGTACAAACACTCGTGAAAAAGTAATTATACACCGGTTCAACAAAGATAATGGAAAAATGATTGAAATAATCGAAGAAAGAATCATCTATGTTTCCGAACATAGATACCTTCAAATCTCATCCCGAACTCTTTCTCCTTGCTCAAAGTTGTCCTGTGCTCTTCAAAATGTCCAACCCTTGTTCCGTGCGTCATTCGTTGTATTTATAGGCCCTAAATCCATCAAAGCCCAAAAATAATAAAATATCACATCTTTCCGCCCGGACGGGCGCTATAGCACTCAAAAATAGCGCTGCAGCGCACCCTGAAGTTCCTTGTGCATCGCCCGCGTCGGCGCCTTTGCTGGCGGCCGCCCAATCCGCGACCCTGTACCAATTTAGATCCCCACAAAGATGCGGCGTAGGGATGGTAAGGTAAAACTTGGCGCTACGCCTCCAGCCTCCGTTTTCTTTTTTCTCTTCTTCAAACATGCCTTTTTCCTTCTAGCCTTGTTTTTTCATCTTTTTTGACCAATTTCGGCTACCAAAACCTGTACCGAATCTCTAATGATAACAAATGACATAAAATAGACCCGAACGACTCTATAACACCCGAAAACAACGCAAAATCCTAGTCTAGAATACTTAATACATTGGTATAAAACCAACTTAACAAATACCCCCAAACTTAGACGTTTGCTTGTCCTCATGAAATTACAGACTCTTGAAAAACAAAAGACACGAAGGAAATAGGAATAACGACAAATGACTCGAACAGACTAACTGCAAAACTTCACAACCAAACTCATTCTTCTCAAAATTCGTTTCACTGTCAATAAAGCACGCATTTTAACAATGTGATCATGAGTGTGGATGTCTCCATTTTTATTATCCGGATAGATTCACGCAGTCAAGTGTTTTCAAGATTATCCATTTTCTGAATATAATGGTGGGATGCTTACCGGACTCTATAGGTTTGTCTTTCACACTAATCGCCACTAATGTAGGCTGTAACACAAGGATCAATAGGGCTTTCAAAGCTTGTAATATGGGCTTAGGGTAAGGTATGGGATTATGTGGCTCATATCACCCAAACACACAATTATCAACTCTTTCAAATCACCAATTAATAACTATCCTTCACTTTTTATCATTCCCATTTTTCTCACTATATGAACCTTCAGTCCCACTGATTTTTTTTTTCAAAACCCCCAAACTTAATCTTTTGCATACTTTATATATGGGGTTTAATATTTTCACTTCTCGGGCAACTTCACGTAATTAAATATATACCCTATTCATCATACCCCCCTCAACCTTCAACATTTTTCTACAACTTGTATGTATGAGTGAGGGGTAGTTGGGATTTTCACATGTATGCTCTGGGTATTAGATTGGCTGCAAAAGAAATGGGTTTACTAGGGTCAAAGGGGGACACTAGGGAACATGTATAATATAAGGGTAGGCATTTTTGGCTCTTGCTTGTTCAAAGATGGCCTAAATCACTATCTTAATGTTACTTCACCTAGGATTTTGCCTCGACTAGTGTTCAGACAAGTTCTAGAATATGGTGAGATCATTCAATAAACACTCAACCACATAAATCATCTCCAAATAAATCAACAGAGTTAAGCACATAGATGAAATAAATGGGAAGAATAGTAGATCACAACTCAAACACATGCTCTTTTTGACTGCTCAACTCATATTCAATAAATTCACTTAGTCATACATTTTTACATTACACAAATGACTCGACTGACTTTTTTTTTTTACTCAAGACTCTACTCAATGAACAAAAACAGACTCGAATCAATGAACAAAAACAGACTACACCCCCCCCCAAACTGATAACGATATTGTCCCCAATGTAGAGGTGAGAAGGACTTTCCTGGTAGGCCGAGGAGCATCGTAGTCATATGGTGGAAGGAATGTGACGGGTCTAGAGGCGGTGGTGGTGTAATTTTGATGGGCATCATCCAATGTCCGGCTTGCACAATAGATGGCCTTGAAAATTTTATCTCGTCTTTGCCCCAAAGACAAATGACCCCCACTACATAATCAATAGCATCACAAATAAGCTCAAAGGGATGTGTCCAATCCGGTACCACCATAATGGGAGCGAGAAATAAGTACCTTCTTAATGTTCTTAAAAGCCTCGCAATCAAAGATCATCAAAACAAAAAGTCACATCTTTTTCAAGAAGATTACATAAAGGCTTGGTTATTTTTTAAAAATCTTTAACAAACTCTACGATATTAACCAAAGATGCCCTAAGAAACTCCTAATCCCTTTTACATTTTCCTATGGTGGTAATTTTTCAATCACCACTATTTTAGCTCGATCCACCTCCGATCCACCACCCGATCCCATGAAGTGATATTTTTTCCAATTAAGCACCAAATTGGTGTCTTGGCACCTTTATAAAACCAGAATAAATTATGGAGGCATTGATCAAAAGAATTACCAAATCTTGAAAAATCATCCATAAAAACCTCCATAATTTCCTCCACCATGCCATGAAAAATAGATATCATACATCTCTCAAATGTGGTTGGTGCATTAGTACACAACCCCAAAAGGCATCATGCGGAATGCAAAGGTGCCATAAGGATATGTGAATGTGGTCTTCTCCCGATCCTCCGAGCAATAACAACGATTATAACCCGAATATCCATCTAGAAAGCGGAGTGGTCATATCCATCCAACCTATCCAACATCCGATCAATAAAAGGTAAGGAGAAATGGTCTTTGCGAGTTGCTTTGTTCAGTTTTCTATAATCTATGCACACTCGCCACCCACTCACCGTATATGTTGAAATTAATTCATTATTGGAATTTTTTACCACAGTCATCCCCCATTTTTGGAACTACTTGAATTGGACTTACCCATGAGCTATCGAGATATGGCATAAATGATGCCACTTTAAGCCACTTAAGAACCTCACCCTTAACTACTTCTTTCATTTCATTGCCGAATTAAGACGTCTTTGGTGCTCATAGGGGCTTTTAAGAGTCCTCCATGGGGATTTTATGCATCACTATAGAAGGGTTGATTCCTTCAAATTGGCTATGGACCACCCCAGTACAAATTTATGTTTTCTCAAAATGTGCAACAATTTATCTAACTTTGAAGGGGATAAAGAGGCGGAGACTATTACCGGATGTGTATCGTTCTCACCCAAAAATGCATACCGGAGATGTGCAGGAAGTTCCTTCAATTCTGGTGTGACCTTCGGGATTTCCTCAATGATTGTATCTCCCAAACTCTCCTCCAACCCCTTGTTTGTGTCAACATGTGTGGCATCAAGAGAAAACACGTAATCTAATAAATAAATATCATCAAAATCACAATCCATACCTTGCACTAGGGATTGGGTGAGACATCTTTCCAATGGATCAACAGTAGCATGTCGAGCTATTTCCGAGCGGGCACACTGCTCCACTACATCTATGAAATGACAAGTGTTTTTTCTTCTTGAAACTTCATCGCATTATAAATCTTGAACATCACTTCTTCTTCATTAACTTGTAGAGTCGTTCACCACATTGAACATCGATCGATCGCGACCAAGAGCCAAAAATGGCCTCCCTAGAATCAGTGGAACCTCTCGATCCTCCTCCATATCCAAGACAACAAAGTCTCATTAAATATGAACTTGTCCACCTTTACCAAAATATCTCGATTACGCCTCACCGATATGTAAGTGATCTGCCCGCAATTGTAGGGTGATGGTGGATGGCTTCACCTCTCAAAGACCTAATTTCCTGAAAACAGACAAAGGCATAAGGTTAATGCTAGAACCAAGATCGCAAAGGGCTTTATTAAAAATGGAATCACCAATAATACAAGGGATAGTGAAATTCCCCGGATCTTTCAACTTTTGTGGTAGCTTCCTTTGAAAAATAGAATTGCATTCCTCTAAAAGCTTTACAGTTTCGAACTCGCCCAACTTTCTCTTCTCAACATCACATCCTTCATAAATTTAGCATAATTAAGCATTGGCTCAAGTGCATCAGCAAACGGGATGTTGATGTGAATTTTCTTAAAAATTTTCAAGAATTTCGAGAATTGAGAATCTATCTTCTTTTTCTGAAATCTCTAAGGGAATAGGAGTGAATTAGGCACTAGAACCGCGGAATCAAGAGTGGGAGCAGATTTAGGATTGTCAGCCCTTGCCAGCTCATTACTCTGCTTATCTTTTTCTTGTTTCAACTCCTCCTCAATAGGTAAATCAGAATCGGAAAGCTTCTCATCGGTGGCATGAGAGGGAAGCTTAGGACCATCATATGCAGTACCACTCCTCAATTGGGTGGCTTTACAATGTTCCATCGGATTCACCTCAGTATTACTTGGAAAATTTTATTTCTTTTGCTGAGAGCTTATGGCGGTGGCTAAGTGTCCCATTTGGGTCTCCAATTGTTCGCCTTATTTTTTGCAAGTGTACGGTGCAGTTTATAGAATAGGGTTAGCATGGTCGAATCCACATGGACTGATAAATTAATGTACTAAGTACTGGATTATAATAGCCTTATTTTTATCTAGACTATCGAAAGTTGAAAGATTGGTTTTATAAACACTAAAGCAGAAATTTATCCTAAAAGAAACAAAGTAAAGAATGATTGAAAGATCAAGATAATGAATGGATTCTTGGGTTATGGTTTCAGTTAATATCCCCTTTTTATTCTCAGATTAATTAAACCAAAGTTAAATGTATTCTTCCCTATAGACCGTTCACAAAAGTAATTTACCCTCTCTCTCGAGATGCATGTAAAAGCGTTGATTAGAATATCTATGCTAGCATCTCTACTCAACATGAGATATCCAACTCCCAAAAGTTCAAAAGATTATAAAGCCTCACGAATATTCACGGACATCTCAATCATGCAAGATATTCATGTCAAGTACTCATAGATCTAGTATTGAAACTCATCGGTTAGAATTATGAATCAATACATCGAGACAAGTTAAACCAAACGCGTTTTGATAAAACAAGAATTAAAGCAAAGTACTTGAATAGGGTTGGAAAATATTAACTTTAATTGCAATTAATCATCAAATAAAAGTATCCATTAACATACTCCCAAACCCGAATCACAAAGTGTTTAGCCATACATAGAAAAGAAATAATCCATAGACAAATTATTAATGTTCATATCTAACTAATTGAAAATAACGATACTATGGAATGAGTGAACTCGGGGATGATGATGATCTCTAGATCTATCTTGATCCTCGAAGGTGTGGTTGCGGTCTTGATCGATCTCTCCAATTCTCCCATGGAAGATTGCTCTTTTCTCTCGCTTTTTAGGGCAAAAACCAGCCCCCTTGTTTGTGGCCGCCCGTCTCTATTTGTACTTCTTTTGGGTCAGAAACTTAGTTCAAAACAAATCAAACTCTGTTTTCCCGCAGAGGCGCACAGGTCGTGGGCTAGGGCACGCCCAGCCCGTGCTGGGTGCCGCATGAATTTGTCCAAACCATTGAAGGGAGCACGGGTCGTTCTATATAGCACCACCAGTCCGTACTGGTAGTCGAACATTGAAACTTCAGTTTTAGGTTGAGCACGGGTTGTGCTAGGAGCACGCCCGCCACTCACTCGCAACTCACCCGACTCGACCATTTTCTTCCGTTTTTCGCTAGGTTCATCTTACTTCTTCTTGATTCAACTCTAAGCTTCGTGCATTATATCAATTATTTGCGGTTCTTTATCAATGCCCCGAATTGTTGTCAAAATGTTGCAATTATCAATGAATTCCTACAAAACGAGCAAAGCGTAACTGTTCTCCACAAAACAAGAATAAAGCCCTATTTACTCATGTAATGCATGAATATCAACACATTCTAGCCAAAATTAAGCCCAAAATACATGCAAAATACATGCCAATCAAACCTTTAAACTTAAACTGTTGACAATCCCGATCAACACTTTATAAACAAGACAACACAAAAGGGGTAAAGAAGAGCAACTCAAGAACACCGCATCACAATTCATGTCGTTAATCACTAGACATCAAGCACAACCCAACCAAGTTTCAAATATCTAACACGGAGCACAAGTCTATCAAAATCATGGTAAAACACTTCAAATCATGCCTCTCATGGATAAAGTGTATACTCTACTCACTAGAATAATAAGGGACGTGTATTCGCTCAAGTCATATCAATGCTGAAGAATTACCATTTGCTTGCAAATCGTCTCACATCTCCGCCACTCGTTTGTATGCAATTCATAAATCAGAAAGAACTTTGTTTATGGTTGTAATGAAGGCTCTTTGGTTAAGGTAGGGAAATACGGATAAAGTGACTCAAATTCAAACATATAGATTGGTAAGCGCATTGTTTTTCTCAAACACTTATTCTTATTCAAATCAACTATGCACCCCCAATCACCTTTTCCTATCACATATCTATTTCTCCCTTCTTTTTCATACAATTCATTCTCCTTCGCCTTACATCACAATCACAATTTCCATATATATTACTTACGGTGACTCACTTTTTTTTCAGTCGTTTTTTTTCCCAGTTTTTTCGACTGTTTTGTGAGTATCCTCCCTTTTTCTCTTTTTTCTTGTTTTATTCTCAGTCACCCAATATATACACTATTTTCTAACTTCTCGATACCCTTTCATTCAACCCTTTATTCAATCCCTTTACTCAATGCTATACGCTCAAGCTTAGGGTAACAGATATATCAAGTTAAGTTTTAAGGCTTGAAATGTGGCTATCAAAAATCAGGCAATAGGCTCAAATTGGCTAACTAGGGAAATCAAATATCATAAGGTAGGCAAAAAGGCTTGAAAGGCTTAACAAAAATGGCCTAAAATCATTTTCATGAATTCATACAACATGTGACTTTGACGGAGATACCAGAGCAAGTTCTAGAATTCAACTCAACAAGAATGACACACTCAATCAACAAACAAGACTGCATAATATGAAAGCAGTAAAGGCTCAAAAATCTCACAGGCTTGTAAGTGCATAATTCAAAGTGTATTAACCATGATCCCAATAATCACATGCTCCATATTAATTATTCTCAACCCGGTCAACCCACGCTCAACACCCAATTCAAAACAACATAAATTGTTCAACACATGCTCCCAAGATCAACAAACACACAATAGCGGTCAACTCACTCCCTAAACAACTAAGAAAGCAATGCTAAAGCAATAAACGTGCTAAAAAAAATCAAAAACTTCTAATGAAATGCATACTACATGCTCTAAATACAACTACATGAATGCAAAAATGCCACACCCTTCAATAAAATTACTACCTCTCCCCCAAACTTGAATGAAATTATAGCACATAGAAGAGAAGGTAGAATTTCAAAGAAAAATGTGGAAAGGACTCGGATCGAGTGGGGGGATGGAGGCGGAAAGTGGCCCGGGAGATATGCTATTTGAATCGATGTAACGCTTGCAATATCTCCAACTCCCGTTGCTCATGTGCCTGGTACCTTTGCTCCCCGCTTCCGCTCGGAAAGCACGAACTCATCCTAGTGATGCTTTGAAGTCATCCCTATCTTTGCCGCATGCTCTCCTCAAGAGCATAGAGTCTATCATGATCGCACTATCCCCACGCTCCTCACCTTGGTGGGAGCTCTCGAATGTCCTGGGCCGCCCTGTGGGAAGCCTCCCCGTCAAGCCCCTCTCGTGCCGATCGTACTCCTTTTTCTCCATCACCAAATCCTCTTCATCGGGTAACCCCGCTACCCTCCTCCTTTTTTGTGCGGTCGGGCCGTCCATGACCCGATATGTGCCTCGAGTTTAGGAGCCGATTACTTTGATTGTCCACCATAGCAGTGAGTTGCGGGTTAGGGAGGGGGAAAGCAGACCCGACTTTTTGTTGAAAATAGAGGATGTTCTCCTTTGATTATGATCTTCATGGTGCGGAGGGCGTTCATGTTGATGCTTCTCTCTCGCCTCTATCGGCTCCATTCGGCGCATATCAACCCCAAAATGTTGAGCAATGGGGGTTATCATTCCCCAATTAATATTATCCCGCGTCCTGGCCGAGAAATGTAAACGGCGTGTTCCACAAAGTACGCCGCCATATTATAAGGGTGCGGGTGAGCATACACCAAAGTAGGTATAGCTCCTGAGCTTGCATACCCCCGTTGTTGTGTCGAGCGTACACTGAATGGGCCATCACTTTTTGGATGTAGCGGAATACGGGGTTGCGGAGTGACGAGGCCTTGGATGTGCGTGTTGCATATTGCATCAGGCCGGTTTCTGGGGTTTCAGTCAACAATCGCCAGAATTCATGCGAGCTATAATTTGCGGCGTCCTAAGACGGCGTCGATGGTACCCCAAAAATATGGTTAAGTTCGGCGATAATGACGTGCCTCCATTCGTTGCCCAATCTAAACCGAATTTTCTGAGGTTCACTTCTGACTCGCGTCTCCATAACCTCCACAGTGCTCAGGAACTCGAGCGCGAGTGTCTTAAATGTCGGCCACCGCCCTTCCATGAAGGCGGTCCATCCAACTCGTTCAAACATATGCCAAACCTCCTTATGTATCCCGAGAGCTCGGGTACACTCATCGTCGGCATAGCGTGTGGGCATGAAAGAACGAGTGATCAGCCGCTTCCACCTATCAATTTCGTCATTCTCTGTCAAAGTGAGCCCGTAAGCCTCCGGGCTGTCTGGGTGTGGTGGCGCACGTGCGGTGGTGGCCCCCCATCCTCGTCTACCTCTATTCGGTTAGTTCCTTGGTTCATCCATTTGTTCGAATGAGTACCTGGCAAAACAATTGTAAGAATTTGTACGTGCCAAGTAAAAAAAACGATGAATTACATACAACAATCAACGTAAGGTATAGTGTCTCATCTCAACAAATTAATTCACAATTAAGCTTCCAAGCCCAAACAACAATATAATTGCAGAGATTCCTAGTCCTAACACCCTAAACAATCGAGCTCATGTATAATTCATCAAGCAATCAACCAAAAACATCCTAATTCAACCACCCACAAGGTGTTCGATAAAATGCCCAATAGAAAAATTCAATCAAATTCATGGCAAAATCATCAAACATGCACCATATAACATCTCTAATCCATAATCCTCAAGAAATTCGAAATAAAAAGTGCAATTCATACCTTAAATCCCGAGAATTCAAAAAAATTTGAAAGTTGAACCCTAGGTGCCCTTTTACCCCAAATCCTTACTTTAAAGCAAGTTGAAAGGTGTAATTCTTGTGTGGGTAGTGTGGGAGGTGAGTATGTAGTGAAAATCCAAGAAGGGATTACAAAAATTTGCAGAGTGGTGCTTCTATGGGTGTTTCCGCGCGAGAGAGAGAGGTTTTTTCCAGAAAAATTATGCCCCCTGCCCGTCTTATGTCTGTCTCAGCAGACAGGAGCACGTGCCGTGATCTAGAGCACGGGTGGCCCGTGCTAGGGGCCGAACATTCAAGCCAAAAAATATGGGTACTGCATGGGCCGTGCGCCTGGAGCACGGGCTGCCCGTGCGGGGTGCCGCAAATTTATTCTCAAAGGCTGGTACCCGCACGGGCCGTGCGCAATGCGCACGCCTAGCTCGTGCTGGGTACCGCAATTCAGCTCGTATTTTTCAAATTTTTTTAAATAGGGAAAGCAAGAAAATCCTAGCCTATGAAAGCAAATAAATCCTAACTTAAAAAAGGGAAAACAAACCAAGAAAACATGGGAAGAAATAAAACAGCAAACCGTTTGGTTGCCTCCCAACAAGCGCTAAATTTAACGTCTATAACTTGACGCTTGTTTACTCGATCACGGCTCTAGCAAAGTGAGGTGTGTCACCTCTTCCTTTTGATCTCTATTAAGGTAATGTTTGATCCTCCTCGTCCATTTACCATGAACGCTCCCCATCTCGACTCAACAACTCCACTATTCCCTGAGGATTTAACACCTTCTTTATCACAAATGGCCCGACCATCTAGACTTAAGTTTTCCTGGAAAGAGTTTAAGACGCGAGTTAAACAAAAGGACTTGTTCACCGGGTAAAAAATCTCTCTTCTTTATCATTAGATCGTGCCATCTTTTGGTTCGCTCCTTGTAGATCCGGGAATTTTCATAAGCTTCATCCCATAACTCCTTCATCTTATTTAAGTGCAAGAGCCTCTTCTCACCCGCTGCTTGGAAGTCAAAATTTAACTTCTTCACAGCCCAAAACGCCTTATGCTCCAATTCTACGGGCAAGTGGCATGATTTCCCGAATACTAACTGATACGATGATGTGCCCAATAGTGTCTTGTACGCAGTCAGATATGCCCACAACGCATCATCTAACTTCATGGCCCAATCCTTGCGATTTATATTTACTGTCTTCTCCAAAATTTGCTTAATCTCGCGATTGGCTACCTCTGCTTGCCCGTTTGCTTGCGGATGGTATGCTAATGCCACCTTGTGCTTGACCCCGTACTTCGCAAGTAAAGTGCTCATCAATTTATTCACAAAGTATGACCCCCCGTCGCTAATCAAAGCTCTCGGGTTCCAAACCGAGTGAATATATTTTTCTTTAGGAATTTGAGCACTACTCGCGCATCATTGGTTTGTGCCGGAATCGCCTCAACCCATCGAGATACGTACTCCACTGCAAGTAGAATATATTGATAACCCGACGAAGATGGAAAGGGGCCCATAAAGTCGATCCCCCACACATCAAAGAGTTCGACCTCCATCACATTGGTCATGGGCATCTCATGTCGTCTTGAGATGTTCCCCGCATCACCTATCACATTGTGTCCCCGGAAGGTGAAGAATGGCATGTCCCCCGTGAAGAATGTGTAGAACTCCTCCCACTCTTCTTGAGGCACACATCGTCGAATGATGGTGTATGCGCACTCTTAAAGAGCAAGGGGTCGTCCCACATGTAGAACTTGACATCATGGAGGAATTTCTTCTTTTGATTGGATGATAAATCTGGAGGCAAGACCCCTGCAACCAAATAATTAACAAAATCCGCATACCATGGGAATTTAGCCTGTAACATTAGAAGTTGCTCATCGGGGAATTCCTCCTTAATTGCCTCCGTGCTTTCTTTCTCCTCTTTATTATATTCCAGCCTGGACGAGTGATCGGCTACTACATTCTCGCAACCCTTTCCATCCTGAATTTTTACATCGAACTCCTACAACAAAAGGATCCACCGAATCAGTCTCGGTTTGGCATCCTTCTTGTCGAATAAATATTTGATCGCCAGGTGGTCGGTGTGGACTATCGTCTTAGTTCCAATCAAGTAAGATCGGAACTTATCGAATGCAAACACAATTGCCAGAATTTCCTTCTCAGTGGTGGTGTAGTTTTGCTGGGCGCTGTCTAAAGTTCTGCTCGCATAATAGATTGCTCTGAACAACTTGTCTCTTTTCTGACCCAAAAAAGCCCCAACTGCAAAGTCGTTGGCATCACACATTAGCTCGAAGGGCTGACTCCAATCCAGAACTACTAGAATTGGTGCTGTCACCAAAGCCTTCTTCAGAATCTCAAAAGCCTGCAAACAATCATTGGAAAAATTGAAAGCAGTATCTTTTTCCAATAACTGACTCAAAGGTTTAGTGATTTTAGAAAAGTCACGGATAAACCTTCTGTAGAATCCGGCGTGCCCCAAAAAGCTTCTAATGGCCTTCTCGTTTGTTGGAGGTGGGAGTTTCTCAATTGCAACGACCTTCGCTCTATCAACTTCTAAACTTGCAGAAGAGACTCGGTGGCCTAATACAATGCCATCATGTACCATGAAATGGCACTTTTCCCAATTTAAAGCAAGGTTAGTCTCCTCGCATCTCTGCAAAACTAGAGAAAGGTTATCCAAGCAATGATCAAATGAGTCTCCAAACACAGAAAAATCATCCATAAAAACCTCCATTATTTTCTCAATGAAATCATGAAAGATAGCCATCATGCATCGCTGAAAAGTTGCGGGCGCGTTACATAGTCCGAATGGCATTCTGCGAAATGCAAATGTACCATAGGGGCATGTAAATGTCGTTTTCTCTTGGTCTTCCGGGGCAATCATGATCTGGTTATACCCAGAATAACCATCGAGAAAACAATAGTAATCATATCCCGCCAAGCGATCTAGCATCATATCAATAAAGGGAAGGGGAAAGTGATCTTTGCGAGTAGCATCATTTAACTTCTTATAATCAATGCAAATACACCACCCAGTAACTACTCCAGTTGCAATAACCACATCACTTTCGTTTCTAACTACAGTAATCCCCCCTTTCTTCGGTACCACTTGCACCGGACTTACCTAAGAACTATCAAAAATAGCATATATAATTCTAGCATCTAACTATTTTAAAACCTCTTTTCGAACAACTTCTTGTATTATAGGGTTTAATCTTCTTTGATTTTGCACCGAGGGTTTATAGACATCTTCCATTCTAATATTATGCATTACAATCGATGGACTGATGCCTTTTAAATCAGAGATTGACCAACCTATTGCCGACTTGTGTTTTCTTAACACCCTAAGCAATTTATCGAGTTGAACTGAAGTTAAAAGAGATGATAGGATTACCAGACTCGTGTTATTCGCTCCAAGGAATGCATATTTGATATGCTCGGGCAAAGGTTTGAGTTTTGGGTTCGAAGTGGCCTCTTCGGATGGACGCACGGGTTGCCCGTGCTCAGGGGCACGGGTCGTGCTTTCTTCAGGTATCTCGTCTTTTCTCTCGACCTTAGTCACGGGGTGACCGTGCTCTGATGCACGGGCTGTGCTCTCTTCAGGTTTTCCAGCTTTTCTTCGACTATGTGCATGACCTGGGCGTGCTCTGGAGCACGGGTCGTGCGCCCGTAAATGGACTCCCCGACGCGTTTTCTCAAGTGTGTGCGCCTCTTGCACTTCTCGCAGCTCCCGCATGTTATCTAAAGCACAGACGCAATCATACAAGTCTTGGTTATCATAATCAATCATCATGTTTGATGTTGAACACGAATGTGTAAAACCAAACTCTAAATCATCCCTAAACAATGTATGATCCGCATACTCATCAATGCAAGATTCAACTACGCCTATGAAATTACAATTTTCAACACCATCATGAAATTGAAGTGCCTTATAGATAGTAAATAAAACATGCTCATCATTAACCCGTAATGAGCTCTCCCCTTCGCACATCTATCAAGGCCTTCCCCGTAGCTAGGAATGGACGCCCAAGTATCAAAGGGACGCTTTGTCCTCATCCATATCCAAAGACCAAAAATCCACAGGAATATGAATTTATCAACTTTGTCAAGCACATCCTCGATGATTCCCTTCGGATACGTGAGTGATCGGTTCGCGAGTTGTAAGGTGACCGTAGATGGCTTCATATCTCCCAATCCAAGTTTCCTGAAAATGGACAAAGGCATCAAGTTAATACTCGCTCCTAAATCACATAGTGCTTTCTTAAAGAAAACATCACCAATAGCACAAATGATAGTGAAACTCCCCTGATCTTTTAATTTATGTGGTAGTTTCCTCCGATTATCGCACTTCATTCTTCTATCGACACGTCTCCAACCACCATCTTTCTCTTCTTTGACATAACATCCTTCGTAAATTTAGCGTAATTGGGCATCCGCTCCAATGCGTCCGCAAAAAGAATGTTAATATGCGCTTAAATATATCCAAAAACATGGCAAATTATGATCTAACTTTTTCTTTTGAAAACGCTGGGGAAAAGGAAGGAACATTAAGTTTAGAAATATCAGGGTTAGAGGAAGATTTAAGCTTCTCAAATTTCCTTTTGTTCAAAGAAGATGATCCTCATCTCCTTCCTCGGCCTCAACATCACCCTTTGCTTTTCGCGTCTCCATAAGATGACGATCGCAGCCTAGCAGGCGCATGGGCGGCCGCGCGGTGGCACACGGACGTGCCCCTACGATCGTTCAAGATTTTATGGTATTTTTGGCCCCTCGTATTCCGTTCCACCACTCGCACGAATGGCTTTACACTCGCTCCTTTGGATTAACCTCCGGTGTTGCTCGAAAATTGGCCTTTCTCGATGCGCCCACCAATAATCGTAGCTATTTGACCAATTTGGGTTTCAAGATTCTTCATCCGGGACCCCAATTGTGTGACATGGTTTTCGATTTTATCCAGCTTCGCCTCATCCTTATTGAATTGCTCGCCCTCACTCATAAACGAGGTGAAAATATCCTCCATAGTTGGTTTAGGCTCTGCAAAGAATGACCCCGTTTGTCACATTAAACCCCCTGGTGGTTGTATCACGTTCTTCGTTTTGCGTAGGAGAAGTTCTCATGGTTCCTCAAACTCGATGGTAATGAGTGGGAGTTTGATTGTTCGAAATTATCAAATTCTGGTTATTAACATAATTTGCTTCCTCTATCGATCTAGAGGAACTCCCCATTACTTGCACCCGCGTTTCATTTGCCTTCGTCAATGCACTCAATTGGCTTGTCAACACAAATCCGAGTCCGCCAACTCCTTAATTGGTCCGAATCGCAACTTCGCCACCCTTTTCACATTAGTCCTCTCGGAGGGCCACCGATAGCTATTCATAGCCATCTCTCCAACAAGTTGGATGCATCTTCCGGAAATCGTGCAAGTAGAGCGTCTCCGTCAGAAGCATCCACAAACGATCTAGTCTCGCCCCATCAACCCATTGTAAAAGAAGCGAGCCGTTGATCTTCAGAAATCCGTGGCTGCGGGCACCTCGTCAACAAATCCCTAAATCTCTCCTGGCCTCATACAAAGGCTCGTGAGTCAAACCGCTCGAATCGAGTGATCTCACTTTTGAGTTGTAGTGCGCTTGCTTGGTGGGAAGTATTTAAACAAAAATCGTGACGCAGCCATCCCTGCTTGTTCACACTCCCCGAGTTAGGGTGCTCAGCTTGATTCTAGCCTTTATCCCTTAAAGAGAAAGGGAATAGCGAAGACGTATAAAGATCATCACCCCCCATTCATCTTGATGGTATTGCAAATCATGAAGTTCGCAAGATGAGAGTTGGGATCCTCGGGACGGAAACCCCCAAACCGATTCTCCGCACCATCGAGATCGATCGCAAGCTTCCTCAAAGTTATTTGCATTGATTGGGACATTGGCAATTCCACCATAGTTGCGATTGGTCTGTGGGCGAAAGTAATCGTGAATCACTTGCTGCTAGACTGCCGGATTGCCGGAACCTCTAGTATTGGTAACTCGACATTGACCCTATTGGCCCGATTGTTACCTCCGTTATCGACCCCGTTATTGCCTTTGTTGTTATCTTCTACCTCTGCCATAGCTTATTCTTGCTGTCTTTCTGCTCGTTTAGTAGCTGCACTAATTCGCCTAGCAAAAGCCTCAACCTCCGGTATGAACGGTGTTAATTCTCCTTGCTTCGAGCGAGTGTTCATGCACTACCTGAACCAACTAAAGAAAACAAATCAAACACAGTAGAAGTAAAATTAAACAACAAAATAAAAAGAAAAAATGTCTAAATTAAAAATAATTCTATTTATCGCAATATTAGTACTAAATATTTAATTAGTCCCCGGCAACGGCGCCAAAAACTTGTTCGCCTTATTTTTTAGCTTCACCGCAAGTGTACGGTGCAGTTTATAGAATAGGGTTAGCAAGGTCGAATCCATAGGGACTAATAAAGTAATGTACTGAGTACTGGATTGTAATAGCCTTATTTTTATCTAGACTATCGGAAGTTGAAGGATTGGTTTTATAAACACTAAAGCAGAAATTTATCCTAAAAGAAACAAAGTAAAGAATGATTGAAAGATCAAGATAATGAATGGATTCATAGGTTGTGGTTTCAATTAATATCCCCTTTTATTCTCAGATAAATTAAACTAAAGTTAAACGTATTATTCCCTATAGACCGATCACAAAAGTAATTTACCCTCTCTCTCGAGATGCGTGTAAACGTTGATTGGAATATCTATGCTAGCATCTCTACTCAACATGAGATATCCAACTCCAAAAAGTTCAAAAGATTATAAAGCCTCATGAATATTCATAGACTTCTCAATCATGCAAGATATTCATGTCAAGTACTCATAGATCTAGTATTGAAACTCATCGGTTAGAATTATGAATCAATACATCAGATAAGTTAAACCAAACGCATTTTGATAAAACAAGAATTAAAGCAAAGTACTTGAATAGGGTTGGAAAATATTAACTTTAATTGCAATTAATCATCAAATAAAAGTATCCATTAACAGACTCCCAAACCCGGGAATCACAAAGTGTTTAGCCAGACATAGAAAAGAAATAACCCATAGACAAATTATTAATGTTCATGTCTAACTAATTGAAAATAACGATACTATGGAATGAGTGAACTCGGGGATGATGACGATCTCTCAATCTATCTTCAATCCTCGAAGGTGTGGTTGCGGTCTTGATCGATCTCTCCAATTCTCCCGTGGAAGATTGCTCTTTTCTCTCTCGCTTAGGGCAAAAATCAGCCCCCCTTTTTTTTTTTGGCCGTCCCGTCTCTATTTGTACTTCTTTTGGGTCGAAACCTAGTTCAAAACGAGTCAAACTCTGTTTTTCCCACAGAGGCGCACGGGCCGTGCGCTAGGGCACGCCCAGCCCGTGCTAGGTGCCGCATGAATTTGTCCAAACCACTGAATGGAGCACGGGCCGTGCTATATAGCACGACCAGCCCGTGCTGGTAGTCGAACATTGAAACTTCACTTTTAGGTTGAGCACGGGCTGTGCTAGGGAGCACGCCCTGCCCGCGCTCACCTGCTGCAACTCGCACTCGGCCGTTTTCTTCCGTTTTTCGCTCGGTTCATCTGACTTCTTCTTGATTCAACTCCAAACTTCGTACATTATATCAATTATTTGCGGTTCTTTATCGCAATGCCCCGAATTGTTGTCAAAATGCTGCAATTATTAATGAATTTCTACAAAACAAGCAAAGCGTAATCCTTTTCCATAAAACAAGAATAAAACCCTATTTACTCATGTAATGCATGCATATCAACACATTCTAGCCAAAATTAAGTCCCAAAATACATGCAAAATACATGCCAATCACCAATGATCTAAGATGTGTCTCCATGGTAGACATTTTTGTGCCCAAATTGTCAATCTGTGCATCGCTCCTATTAATCTGATTAATGGTCTCTCCAATAACGTACCGAGTATTTCTTTGAGCGACTATTTCTTCTCACCTATGGGTGCATTAGAACTAGATGGGTTGGAATAACCCAGAGGTGGGTTCAACACATTTCTATTGTTGCTGTTGGAGAGATTTTTAACTGAGTACCTCGATCATTAAAACCCCGGTTATTCACATAATTAGCTTGCTCGACATCGAATGTGGTGGCTTCCTGAACGGCCGTTGGTGGTGCCTCAGTCTGTTGCGGTGTTCCACCCGAATCCATGATGGCCAGTTGTTTCGACAATGATGATATTTGAGCCGCTAACGCCGACATATGATCCACCAAGAACACCGGCAACTTTCCTGGTATTTATCTTTCGAGGGTCACGATAGATGTTTGTGGCCATTTCTTCAAGCGAAGTAATGCCCCAATCGGAGTTTTAGCTATCGTGAGTGCCCCTGTGCCATGCATCTAGTATTGTCCTCGTATGCCCGTTCAAACCATTGTAAAAGTACTGGACCCTCTGCCAGTCCGCATAACCATGTTGTGGGCATCTTCTCAACAGATCCTTAAATCATTCCCAAGCTTCATACAGTGGCTCAAAATCAATCTGTTGGAATTGAGCTATCTCCCTTTTCGCCGAGCGCTTGCTAGGAGGGAAGAACTTTGCCATGAATTTTTCTGTCAGATCATCCCAGCTATTGATACTCCCAGGTGCGAACGTCTACAACCATTGTTTGGCTTTATCCTGGAGTGAGAACGGGAAAAGCCTCAATCTAATAGCCTCATCAGACACACTATTCATCTTGATGGTGTCACAAATCTCCAAGAATGTAGCCAGATGTGTATTTAGATCATCCACTGAACTCCCCCCAAACTAATTTTGCTGAACCATGCTTATGAGGCCCGGTTTTAGTTTGAAATAATTTGCATTTATGGGTTGGCGCACAATTTCGGATTAGTTTTGATTCATAGTCGGCCAAAAATAATCCGGATTGCCCTTTCTTCGCGCCTCAGCCGTGGTGGCACATTCGTAAACCAAGTAGTCTTAATCCTAATCTAGATTAGTTTAGGAAATATAATTTCGTGTTTCTCATTGACATGTCTTTATTAGGATATTGGGCTTATAGATTAATAACGTGTGATTAATAAACTGGATTGAGAACATAGGGGATAACTAGGTGAACCAATCCCCTAGAAAAATAGGTTTAGCTCATATCGATGTACAAAAACTCATGAAAAAGTAATTATACATTGCAAGGGTTCAACAAAGATAATGGAAAAATGATTCGAATAATCAAAGAAAGAATCCTCTCTGTTTCCGGAAGATAGATGCCTTCAAATCTCGTCCCTGAACTCTTCTCCTTGCTCAAAGTCATCCCGTGTGCTCTTCAAAATGTCCAACCCTTATTCCATGTGTCATTCGTTGTATTTATAGGCTCTAAATCCGTCAAAAGCCCAAAAAGAATGAAATATCACATCTTTAAGCCCGGACGCGTTGTGGCGCTCAAAAAATAGCAAATGAGCCAGCGCTCCTCAAGTTCCTTTATAAGACGCCCGTCGCGCGTTGCGCGCCTTTGTTGGGTATTGCGCGCGCCAATCCGCAACCCTATACCAATTTAGACCCCGCTACCCTTAAGCCTCTTTGTTTCCCACTGTTTTCTCTTCAAACACGCATGTTTCCTTCTAGCCACGTTTTTCATCGTATTTTGACCAATTTCGGCTACCAAAACCTGTACCCACTCTCTAATGACAACTAATGACATAAAATAGACTCAAACGATACTATAACACCCAAAAACAACGCAAAATCCTAGTCTAGAATACTTAATACATTGGTATAAAACCAACTTATCAAAAGGACAGCTCCGCAAATGAGGTTTGAGACCGAAACAGATAGAATGCTCAGATTGTGTGTAGAGGAAACCCTTCACCGTCAAATGGAATCGAACTCGCCTAAGGTTAGCCACAAAGGGACCCGAAGCCCAACGCCGTCCAAACCCAAACTTGAACCCATAACAAAAACTCATATTTTGTGTTTTGTAGGATCCGTCTCATAAATTAAGTCCATGAGACGGTCTCATGAATTAAGTCCATGAGACGGTTTCATATAAGACCTCGTCTATGAATTATGTTTCGTAGTTGAGGGCATACTACTTGCATAAAATTTAGTGCACATTTCTAAACAAGTGAATTAGGTGGCATGTGATGCGAGTAAAATTTGGTCTAATTAATATTGGGCTCATTTAATTTGGGTGTAAATATGGGCGAATTGGTTTTATATTTGGAGCAATTGTCATATTTGCCCCACTTTTCGGTAAAAATACCACTAAATACGTTCATGTCACTTTTGTACCTATTTTTTTCCTTTTTTACGCTCCTGCTATATTCTTTTGGATTATGTTTTACGTTTTTTTCATTTTTTTTTGTTCCCGTATTGCTTTATATGTTATAGTTTTTTGTGGATTGTTTTATATGTTATATATGTTGTTTCGATATTGTTTAAATTTGTTTTTTTGTTGTTTTGATGTTTCAAAATAACTTTTACCTATTTTTTATGTTGCTTTTTGTTCATGTATTGTTTCTATTATTTCTATGTTGTTCTATAATATTTTTAATGTTGTTCTAATAATTTTTTTTTTGTTGTTTCCATTAGTTTTCAATGTGTAGATACAATTTTACCTATTTTTAAGCTCTTTTTATTAGTGTGGTGTTTTAAATATTTTTTACGTTATTTCTGGGTTGTTTCCATACCGTTTTTAATGTTGTTATGATGTTTCTTTGTTGTTTCAATGTAGTATTCGATGTTTACATACAATTTTTACCTTATTTTAAGCTCTTTTTGCTCATATGGTATTTTCTATATTGTTTCTGGTTTGTTTATATGTTGTTTCTTGGTTGTTTCCATGTTTATTATGTTTTGATGCATTGGATCAAAAATTGAGTTGTGTTTTTTTTTATTCATGATGTTTCTATATTATTTTCAATTTGTTTGGTTTTAATATGTGTTGTTTTATGTGTATATTTTCGTGTTTTTTTATATGATTTCGAGTATAAATGAATTACTTAACGTTGACAAAATTTATTTAATCACTGAAATTTTATTAGAAAAAAACATGTTTGAAACATGTTCGAAATAACAATGTAAAAAAGTCTGAAAAATTTAGCAGGAGCGTAAATTTGTCCATAAAAAGGACGGGAACGTAATTTTGTTTAAATATCACTGGGAAACGTAAAAGGCTATCTTCTTTTGAAAAGTAGGGCAAAAAAGTCCATAACCCTTCTGTCGTAGGCTCAAACCCATTGGGCTTGTTTGATCTGGGTCTAAGATGGATGAATTGATTTTATATATATTTGTCTCAAAATCCATCGGTTAGTTACAAAATGACGTAGGACGTCCTCTAAGTTTGACTGATTTACGTTTAGTTGTGTTGTAATGGGCTTACTGTTCAAACCAAAGCCAATCTTAGAAAGTTGTGTCATTAATTCATCAAATTCGATCCGCGAGCTAATAGCCCATGAGGGTAAGTGAGTGAATGGAATCAATGCAAGCTTATGAACTCAAAGCCCAATGGAGCCCAATCTATTTATCCAGATTTTCAATAAGAAAATAAAATCTTACCTAGTGTGAATTACCAAAGCTATTTCTGGGATTTAGCTTAATTACAAGAAAAACTCAGTTATTTTTTAAAATTACAAATATTTCATTCATATTTATTTCTATTTTACAAATTGTAGCCTAATGAAAGAAACCCCATTAGTAATGTAAACAAACCTCAAGAAGGTGTTTATAACAATGAATATTTTTTTTCTTGAGAGATAACAATGGGTATTTGTAAATTGTAATTCTAAAAAATAATTAGAATTTCTTGTAATTAGGCTAAACCTCGTGGATAGTTTTTGAAATTATCCCTTGTGCCTTACCCAACCCACTTAAACCATGGAATGATTCATTTGATGGGGTTCCCTATGAACTTTTTAATATCAGTCACCTTTTCTTTTAGGTACAAGGGGCATAGTAGAGGAGGAGACACACACTCATATGTAATTGAATCCGAGTCAATCACCCTGATAATATAAGTCTCTACCACATGATCACAAGATTGATCCCCTGTCAATCACCTTATACGAAATAAACAGATGGCCCATCGTAAGACACGTTTTGACAATACAATTACACTTTATATTGTACACACGCATATTATTGAATCGACAAAATTGCCACTCTCATTTCAATTCCAACTGTAAGATTGATTGTTCTAAAAAAAAGTTATTGTTGGAGCTTACAATTTTTCTCGTGCTTGATAAAATTATTTTTTTTATTTTTGTGTGTGTAGATAAAATCTTTTTAAAATCTAATTCACTAATTTTATCTGCACTAATTTCTCACTTCGGAAGGTTTTTAACCCAAAATATTTTTTTTCGTGGAATAAAGTTTTCTGGAATTTGAATATATTGCATAATGTATTATATATTAGGCCTTTTCGGCTGATTATTATCTTAGTACAGAAGGCTTTATTGGGCCAATTCAATAGATTATTCAAACCCTAGTCTATTGACCCAGTCAACATTTCACAAAACTCGGAAAAGTAACTGACAAGAATTTATCTGTGATGAGTCCAACTGGATTAGCCCAACCGCTCGAGTCCAACTGGAGTCTGACTTGTGGACCATAATAAAAGGGTTTTTCGGGTTTTTTTTACGCTTTCGCACTTTTTTCGGATATTTTTACATTTTCACCAATTTTTCCAGATTGTTTTAATTTATTGTTTGACGATTGTTTCGAACATGTTTCAAACATGTTTTATCTAATAAAAATTTAAGTGAAAAATAATTTCTACCCCCATTAAATTATCAATTTTATATTCAAAATCTTATAAAAAAACCAAGAGATATACACATAAAACAACAAAAATTAAAACCAAACAAATTAAAAGTAATATAAAAACAACACATGAATAAAAAAAACACAATTTAATTTTTGCTCCAATACATTGAAAACATAAAAAATAAGGAAACAACCAAGAAACAACAGAATATCATTGAAAACTATATAGAAATAACCCAGAAACAACATAACAATATAGAAAACACCATACGAACATAAAAAGAGCTTAAAAATAGTAAAACTTTCATCGAAATATCGAAAACTACATGGAAACAATAAAGAAACATTACAACAACATTAAAAACAAAAGATAGAAACAACCCGAAAAACAACGTAAACAATGTAAAAACACCACATAAACAAAAAGAACTTAAAATATGTAAAATTTGTACTAGGACATTGAAACCCATGGGAACAAAAATATCAGATTAACATTAAAACATTTAAAACAACCTGTTTACATAAACAATAAATAAAACAAAGACATTAACAAAATATAGCGTAAAAAATAGGTGTAAAAGATGTATTGAAACACCGAAACAACATAGAAACAACCAATAAACAAATATAAACAACATAAATAACATATAAAGCAATACTGGAGCAAAAATAAAATCAAAAAATGCGGGAAAATATCCCCAAAAACTGGGGCGTAAAAAAAGTCATAAAGTCAACCAGGAGCGTATATAAGTGAATTGAGCATAAACAGTGGCATTTTTTAAGCTTGTCAATTTTTCAAAACAAAATTAAGGTCCAATAGAATTAATTCTACGAGTAATATTTATTATCTTATTAACTTGGGCAATAATATATATATATATATATATATATATATATATATATATTTCAAGCTCGTTAAGGTAAATACCTTGCATCCTCATGATTGAAAGATATGCATTTATGCACTTAACTGCTCTCATATTCTCTGGCTTATCTTACTTGCTCTTGAACTTACTTGAGCATCGCCGAGTCAACCTCAACACTCCTAACGACCTTTTGTGATACAAAACGACACACTCAATGATTGTGTTTTGCACAAATACTATAATTAGAGTGATGCCACATCACCTGTTTCTTGAAACATTCATCAAATGCGTAAAGGGCTAGTTATCTTAAAAGTTCCTTATGAAAAAAAAAAAAAAAAAACAGAATGTTACTTTAGTGTGATCATTAATTATTGTTAACTTGGGAATTGATTGTAGCTCATTTGATTGAGCATTTGTAACCCATACTATTGATCCGATATTAAATCCCACCGCCTCATCCCTTCCAAGACTCTAAACTAAAAAAAGTAAGTATTATTAACTTTAACCCATCTATGTACAATATTGAAATACTTAATTGGAAAGGACTCATAGTATATAATTATGCATATTTAATGTATTTTTAAAATTGAACTCCAATGAAATAGGTATAGTATAACTCACGAAATTCTATTTATTGTATGTGGTGTAACGCTGATGTGGATGTCCATCTTACTAAACGCTTAGAAAAACGCATAATCGGGTAAGTGGTATTTGTAAAATTCATAGTCTTAAAAACTTTTTTCTCTCTATTGAGAGTGGACTTTCTCTCTCTTGGGGAGTGTTGAGGTTCATTGTTCTTTGGCCTAGATTTTACTATTCTATTGAGCCGCCTTGGTTGTTAGGCTTTTATCGCGTGCATTTATGAATCAATCTTTCAATTTTTCTTGTGTTTCTTCTTCTTTCACTCTTGTTTAGTTGTTGTTTCTTGTACTTCGTCTGCCTTCCCTTGTCCTCTAGTCTCTTTGCTTTTCATTGTTCTCTTTTTTTGTTGCTCGCTTTTCCTTACCTTTTGTTTTTGGCTTGCTTCTGGAGTTGTCACAGGTAAGTGTGTTTTGTGGAAGCTGTTGGTAGGATCTTGGTGGGTTGTTTTGGGAAGGAAAAAGACTTGGTGGTTGAAATGGAGAAGTTTTCTTTAACTAGGGATGAAAAATTGGGTATTGCTCTTGAGGAAGATGATGTTATCAATAGTAATGATGAGTGCCAACGAAGTTTGTGTTGGAGCCATCCATGGGATAAAAAAAGTAAACTTTGCAGATCTTAAGAGCACTATGACTCACATCTGGCCCATACAGGACAACTTCATCCTTCGAGAGATAGGCCTTAATAGATTTCAATTTGTTTTTAAATCGAAAGAGGGCAAGAACAAGGTCTACAAAATTGAACTTGGATATTCAACAATCAGTTTTTAATCCTGAAAGAATTGGTGGAATTCAGTGGGAAGCAGGATTTGGATTTTAATCTTGTGGATATTTGGATTCAAATATGGGATCTTCCCCATAACTGGATCCATACGGAAACAGGTACTTGAATTGGAAAAATGTTTCACTCAATGTCTGATATCTATATTCCGGAGTCTGGTGGTGTGAAGGGTAGGCATATTAAGATATTGGTGGCCATTAATTTGAATAAACCTCTCCTTAGAGGTGTTTCTATTAAACTTGGTGGTGTGACTAAATGGGTGAATTTCAAATATGAAAAAATGGTGGGGTTCTGTTTTTACTGTGGATTTGTAGGCCATTTTGATAGAATGTGTGAAAAAAAAGAAGAATTTAAGGGAAGACTCCTTTTGTGAGGGCCAATATGGAGAATGGCTGAGAGCAGCTTCAAAGAGTAAACTAGTATCTACTAAAGCCCATAGTGTCCCCATAGGGAGAATGAGACCGACAATGTTTTTCAAAACTACTCCCCGAGAACAACATCATCATAATCGAGGAAAATAAAGTTGTTAAGGAAATGGGGATACCTGACAAAGAGATTTTGATTCGTGGTAGTAGTGAGAAGGGGGATGTGATTATGAAAAGGATTCCTTCAGTGGCTGGGAAGATGAAAGCCTTGGAAGAGATGCCTGAATCTAGTACTAATCCATCCATCCTTAAAGGTGTCACAAGAACATCCTTTAAGAGAGCCCTAATTCTGAAGAGACCATCAGCATGGATTTCTCCAATCTGATTGAGATAGAAGTTCCGAAAAAAATCAATAGAACTCCCTTGAGAGAAATTCAAAATGGCATTATACAATTTGTGGGCAATGACATTGGCAAGTCTTCTGTGCAGAAGGCCAAGAAAAACAGTAAGGGTGGCATCTAGAAAAAAGGAATTATGGGTAAAGCTGAAGAAGCTTAGTCTTGTGTTGAGGTGGGAGTCTAGAGAAGAAGACATTTATCTGATGAGAACAGTGACCCTAATCTTGGAGTGTTGAAGGTCAATAGCAAGAGGAACAAAATTTTCCCCTCCTCTTTGAGTCGATATGGTGATTGAGACCACCCTTCTAATCGGTCTCAAGCTCCCCAATGATGGCTTCCTAGAATCAGAGAGGTTTGGATGAACCT
The DNA here is from genome assembly GCA_016081115.2 of Rehmannia glutinosa. Classification (NCBI taxonomy): domain Eukaryota; kingdom Viridiplantae; phylum Streptophyta; class Magnoliopsida; order Lamiales; family Orobanchaceae; genus Rehmannia; species Rehmannia glutinosa. Next base: position 89,780,595 of record CM071936.1, on the reverse strand, counting down.
CTACAATTCTTCATATCAAGGAGATTTGGTGATCCCATCATCCAAATTTTGTCTTTTTAAGTGAAACATAAAAGGAAAAATCATTAAAACTATGGTTAGTACTTTAAATGTGGGGATAGGTGGTACTCTGTAGATCCCATTGGTCTTAGTGAGGGTCTATTAGCTTTTTGGGACAATCGGTTAGTATCGTTAGTATTCATAAAGAGTCTTTTTGCCTGGAAATTGAATTTATGCTTCATAATGTTAAGTCTTGAGTTATTTTTGTGTACGGATGTGTTGATTGTGGAATCGAAAGTCTCGGTGGGAGTACTTCCTATAGAATAAGTGCAAATGGGGCAATCTCGGATTATGGGGGTGATTGGAATAATATCACCTCTCCCGAAGAAAAAGAGGGCGCGATCCGAGATCTATTGGTAGTCAGGTTTGGTTTTCGGACTTCATTAGATCAATGGGAATGAAAAACTTAAATTCTCTGGACATCCTTTCACTGGAGCAATAATAGAGCTAATAAAGGTTTTGTGGAGGAGAATTTAGATAAATTCTTTGCATCCTTTGAGTGGTTTGTGAAGTATCGTGGATGCTCTAGTTATGCATATTCCAAGATTTTCCTCGCCATTTATCAATCCTTCTTAAAAAGCACCTCAAAAGACCAAAAGCCACCAAAGGTTTTGCTTTGATCGAGGTGGGCACGCTTAGATGGGATCAATCAAGTGGTGGAAAAGGCCTTGGGTGATCAAAGAAAGGGGCACTCAATTTTTTCAACTTCGTGCTAAGATCTCAAACAAAGATAATGGATATCATGTCTTGGTGTAAAGGAGCAAGCACAATTCTTTGAAGCATTAGGTTCTTAATGTACAATTAGACAAGATGATCTCTATTGGAAGCCATAGGGATTGGGATGAGTGGAAGAGACTTAAAGGTGAGCCAAGATTCTTATGCTAAAGAGGAGTCAGATTGGAAGAATAAATCTAGGGTGCAATGGTTGAGGAGGAGACAAAACACTAAATATTTTCATGCTAGTACTATCCAAAGGCAGAAAAGGAACACCATTGATCAGTTGGTTAGTAGAGAGGGCAATATATGTGACAGTCAGGATCTCTTAGAGAAAGAGGTTACTCTTTTTTACAAAGAGTTGTTCTCCACTTCTTCCTCTAATGTTGATTCTGATATCCTTGATGGCCTACCAAGATCCATTGATGACTTCCACTCTAGACACCTCATAAAGCCTGTTAATGACTGTGAGATCAAGCATGCCCTTTTTGACCTCCATCCTCATAAGGCCCCGGGCCCCGATGGTATGATTTCTTTCTTTTTCCAATTCTTTTGGCCTGTAGTTGCTGTAGATATATGTAATGTTGTGAAAAAATTCTTTGCTAACTCTAAAATGCTTATGAGTATCAATCACACAATGGTTACTCTCATTCTCAAAATGAAAAATCCTACCTCCATAGCTCATTTTCGTCCTATTAGCTTGTGTAATGTGACTTATAAGATCATATCCAAAATCATTGCTAATAGATTGAAAACTTGCCTTCATCTTTGTATCAGTGAATGTCAAACTGCTTTTGTCAAGGGAAGACATATTAGTGATAATATTGTCTTGGCCCATGAATGCTTTCATTACATTCATAATCTTAGAAGAGGCTCTAGAGGTTTCATGGCTCTTAAACTTGATATGTTCAAAGCTTATGACAGGGTTGAGTGGCATTTCCTTGTTAAAGTTATGGATAAGATGGGGTTCCCCCATACTTTTTTCTAGATGTATTTGATCTTGTATTTCCACTACCTTCTTCTCTTTCCTAATTAATGGCCAATCTTGTGGATATGTCTTACCCTCTAGAGGCATTAGACAAGGTGACCCATTGTCTCCCTATCTTTTCATCATTATCTCCGAAGCTTTCTCTAATTTGATTTCTCAAGCTAGAAGTCAATCCCTGTTTTCTGGCCTTAAAATTTGTAAAAAAGCCCCCGTCATTTCTAATTTGTGCTTTGCTGATGACTCCCTTCTGTTCTGTGAAGCTTCTCCTACTCAAGCCCTTTTTGTCAAAAATCTCCTGGGTCAATATTGTAGTGCTACTTGACAATTAATTAATCTGGACAAGTCTTCCATTTTCTTTAGTCCTAATGTGCCTCAACATGATAAAGAACTTATCTGCAATACTTTTGATGGTGTCATTATCCAGGACAAGATTAAACATATTGGTCTTCCTCTCCTCCTTAGTAAATCTAAAAATGAGGTTTTTGAGTATGTTATTGAAGCTACTAAAAAGAGTCAATAACTGGAAACATAACTTCCTTAGCCAGGCAGGTAGAGAGATTTTGATCAAATTAGTGCTCTCACTTGCCCTATCTACCTTATGTCTTGTTATAGAATTACCTGGGTATTTGCAAGACCCTTGTTCGCCTATATTTTTAGCTTCACCGCAAGTGTACGATGTGCGTTATAGAATAGGGTAGCAAGGTCGTATCCACAGAGACTAATAAATTAATGTGCTAAGTATTGAACTAAGATAGCCTTATTTTTATTTAGACGATCAAAATTGGATGATTGTTGCGGAGGTAAAGACAAGAATAACCACAAAAACACAAGATGAAAATAATAATGGAATTATCAAGAGAATGAAATGGATTCCCGGGTTATGGTTTTAATTAATATTTCTCTTGTTTTCCGATTTAATCAAAGCCAAAGTTATTATCAATACACCTATAAGACGATCACAACGGTATTTTATCCTCCATCTCGAGATATATATAAAGTGTAGATTGAAATATCTATGCTAGCATCTCTACTCAACATAAGATACACAACTCCCAAAAGTTCAAAAGATCAAATATCCTCACAAATATTCACAAACCTCTCGATTATGCAAATATTCATGTCAAGTACTCAAGATCTAATATTGAAACTCATCTCTCGAATTATGAATCAATATATCAAACAAGTTAAATCATTGGCCAAGTGATAAAACAAGAATAAGAACAAAGTACTCAAATAGGCTTCAAGACAATAACTTCAACTAAGATTAAAACATTCAACAAGAGTTCAATTAATCTACTTCCAAAACCTGTAAATCACAAAAAGTTTAGCTATTCATTACAAATAAACAACTCATGTAGACAAATTGTTCATATTCATGACAAGCTAAAATGAAAGATTAAAGCACAAAGAATGAGAAAACTTAGGGAAATGGATAATCTCTCGATTAATCTTCAATCCTCAAGCTCCGATTCGGCCTGATTCTTCTCTTGATTCTTCCTTGATGAAATTGATGTGTTTCTTGTGTTCTTGGGTTTTTTCCAGACCATTTCATACACGTTATTGCATGTTTATAAACAATTATAGCCATAAATATGCCCTAAAATACATGCAAAACTCACACTCAACAACCCTTGCTTCCATCAGTTCTAAATTTTAGTGGGGCTCCCCATTCATTGAATGAATTGGTCTAGACTGTGTGCTTGTAAACAGGATAGGGGGGCTTGGGTTTAAGGACTTTAGACTTTTTAATGACTCTATTTTGGCTAAAAATCCGTGGAAACTCATGGTATACCCTAATACTCTTCTTAGCAAATTGCTCAAAGCCAAATACTTTCCCAATTGTGGGTTAATTTCATGTTGCTCAAAAAAATACTGACTCTTGGTTATGGAGAAGCTGGCTCAAAGCTAGATATGCCTTACTACAGGGTCTTATTTTTTAGAGTAGGGGATGGAAAATCAATCCGGGTTTGGGATCATCCTTGGGTGAGGGGTGTCAAATTTCTTTCCCCTATTTCTATGGAAGTTGAGAGTTGTGTGACTTGGGTGAGTGAGTTGCTTGATTCCTCTGGTTTTGGGTGGAATGCTTCTCTTGTTAGATGTATAGTGTTCTCCTTTTCAGGCTGAAGCAATATTGAATACACATGTGTGCTTCCCTGGCCAGAGAGACAAGATTTCATGGTTATCACTAAGTTTGGGGTCTTCTCTGTTAATAGTGCTTACTAGAATGCACTATTAGATACTAAATTGACTGTGGATTTGCCTGCGAGTAGTGATAATAATAGCTTGACCCTTAAAATGTGGAAAGGTACTTGGAAGCTTAAAATCAAAGCAAAATTAAAAACTTTATTTGGAGGTGTTTTCACCATATTTTGCCTACTAAACCGAACCTCAAAGAAAAAGGTATGTGATGGATACAATCTGTGGGCTTCAAAGGGGAGGCTATTGAATCTCTTGATCATATTTTCTTTCAATGTAGCAGAGTTGTGCAGTTTTGGAAGCTTGGCCCTATATCTTAGGACCTTTTTCTTTAGGAAAATGTATCTGTTAGAGACTGGTGGTGTGCAATTGTTTCAACTAGAAAAGAGAATTTTGGCAAGACAGTATCAACCTACCTTCTTTGTGGTTATGGAAAACCGTAAAATTACTTGGATTTTTGAAGGCTTGTGATCTCACCTCAAGATGCGATTGCAAGAGTAATATCAGAGTGGATTGAATTTGGTGAAGGTATATAACTGATGCCTTAGATTTTTGTTGGTTCGATGGCTTTGTGTTGATTGTCTTGCAAAGGATTAGACTAGGGACCTCGGTTCAGTGGTTACTCCCTTTGCACTTGATTCCTACTTGATTGGAAGCGTTATTTTTTGGTGAATTGACTCTTCTTTTTATGATGTAATTTGATATTCTTTGAACCTTGGGCATGTAATATCGCTTAACATCATACTCTGGCTATTCTGTTTAACTATCTTTTTGGGCCTTGTTGGCCGTTTGTTTTTTATTTACCTTATTAACCATCTTGTTGATGGTGTACTCTCTCCCATTTCTAAGTGTTCGACTAGGGAGCAGCTATGGCCAGTGGGCCTGTAATATTCTTGTTGATTATTATCAATATATCCTTATCGTTTGGAAAAAAAGGTAAGTGGTAATTGTAAGTCTAAGTAGTTGGAATTTCAAAGATGGAAGTTAAGAGTTTTACATTAAAGAATGCATTTATTTACTAGTATGATGGTCGGTCACAACTTTATTGTTTCCTTTGAATTTCATATATATAAGAACCATTTCAACTAAAATATATATAGAATTATTTAAATGATTTTATATTGAATTATATACCAATTATGTATAAACTTTTGACCATGTGAAATGGCATATATTAACATATATGATATTAACAGGGCGGACATGTGCTTCATAGAGCCGTAAGTGAGATTCTAAAAATGGGCCATTTGACTGTCGTCTTCTGCCTCTAACCGCCGACTGCTGCTGAGGAGTGACTAAGTGAGAAAGATGAAAGTCATGACTCACAATGATGAAGGGAAGAGGGTTTGGTTCTTTCTTTGTTGTTAACATGAATTCTGGAAGAGTTGAGAAGAGTTCGAACCTTTTCTTTGAATTTAGGTGTTACGGGCTGAAGAGAAAAAAGTTTGGGCCCAAAAATATTATTTACTAGAAAGAATAAAAAACAATTAGGTCCCCAAAAATTTAGGGCACATAGGAGCCTCTTGGGCCTCCTATCAAATCTAGCGCTGATGGTATATAATAGTTGATGAATAAACAAATATTGAATAAAGTAACCAAAAAAATAAATTAAACGTATAATTAGCAAACTTGGACGGTCTACTTTTTCGATTGCCACCATAGAGGGTATAATTTGTAGGCAAGGACCTCCAATTTTGAGTTAATGATGGAAAAGTTTAGGGTTGCTATCTTTGTCAATTATTTTTTGAATGAAAATATGAAAACCATTGCACATGAGTGCACCTCATGATATGGTCCAAGAGTAAAATTTGTTTATGTTTATGTATTTAATTTACCATACGTGTCAGTTTTGCTTTTATGCTTAGTTTTAATTAGTATTAAAAGAGAGAGATGAAACAAAACTATGAAGAGAAAAAGTGACCATTAATGAGTATTATGTATTCCTTGACTTTAATATTTTGAAATTTGAATTGCCTAAGAAATAAATTAATTATACTTCTTAAAAATTAATATGTATTTTTTTTAATTAATAAAGAGTTTAAAATTAGGATTTGTGATATTAGTATTAAAAAATATACAATTACTATTTATTTTTATTGAGTGTATTTTGACCAAACATTAAATTCAAATTAGGCATGGGGCAAACATTACATTGGTAAGTTTAGGAGGTAAATGCAACCTATAATCAAGTTCATGAAGTGTTATTTTTTTTTAATATCATTTGCTCTGTTATAAATTATAGATACCTATATGAGATTTATGTCTATTTTACAAATTATATCTCTTGTCTATCATCTTTACAAAAATATTAATATCAACTAAAAATATGAAAAATATTATTTTAGCAACAACATATAGCCGATACAATTTGCATTACAAAGTTAATATCGATAAGATATTTGTAATTTTTATAAATCGGCCAAACTTTAGAGATGATATTTTATAAGGGAAAAATACAACATCACTTGAACTTGACTTAAGATAGCATTTACCTCAATGAACTTGTTAATGTAATATTTACTACCATGAATTAAATTTGAGTTTTTTTTACTTAAATTATATACATATATATATATATATATGTGTGTGTGTGTGTGTATACATATTTTAAGAAAAGCAATTAGTAATTAACTTCAAATATTTAAAAACTATAGCAGAAGTGAATACAATAAATACAAAAAAAAAACATTGAACATGAGAATAAGTTTGATCATTTGAATGAAAAATAGTATATTAAATGTTTAATCTAATTTAATATTAAATTATTTCACATAAATACAAATAATTGTATTTTAGATACTTAATTTAGACATACATATATGTATAATTTTGTTAATTGTTGATAAATTATATTCTGAATGTAATGATATATGTTACATTGCATGTAGTTTTTCTGAAACCAAACGATAAATTTAATTTATGAATGATGGTTCTCATTACAATAATTACAACTAGAAAATGGAATAAACCCAAGGAATAATTTTCCAAATAATAGGTCTAGCGTACAAATGAGATGTCTTTACTAACAAATGAGCATATTTGCTTGCCTTCGACCAAATTAAACTCTAAATTTGTTTGGGCATTGATAAGTTAGAGGGATAAAACAACGCATCTTTTTTTGTGACTTATCTTCCCCCTTTTTGGCATCATCACCATATGAGAGATTTGGAGGAATTTGATTGGACGTAAGGAGAGAGTCCAACTTTTTGTGAGTGATGGAGTGTGATACTTTTTGGTCGGAGCTGAGTGAATACAACTTATTCTTCATGTCAAGAATTTCAGCTTTCAGCGACGCCTCATATGCTTCATCTTCTTTTCCATAGAAACCTTGAGCAACTCCATATTAGAAAGATGACTTCGTTCCATTCTATCAATGTTGTCCCTTTGTCTCTCGCAAAAAGTAACTTATTCAGCTCCCCAGACCAACAACTATGAGAACAACTCGCCTGGTAGCGTATTTGTTCCTCGCCAAGGGCTTTAGTTTGTTGAACCCATTTCCGATTCTAAGCAATCGCTCACGGATGTCCCCAAATATCATGGCATCATGATTGTCTATCATTTCATTAAGTGCAACAAACCCTCTCTGTCCATGGCTTCCATCTCCTCCAACAGGGCTCGAAAGGCACATCGGAAGTCGACTTCTTCTGGAGTTGAATCCTCAGGAATAAGAGATTCAAAGTCATGGCCAAATGAGACAATTTTTGACTCCGCTGGAACATGCAAATTAGCTAGGTCAACTTTAACATTAAAGTGTGGAGCTTCCCTCAAAAAAGATTTCGACTCAACGGGATCTCCTCAACAAATAGGAACTATAGCATCTCGAACATACTAATAGGTTCCGAGGAAGTTCCTGCTCCTTCTTCTAGAATACTTCTCTCTTCACCTTGGAGAAGCTGGCTCAAAGCTAGATATGCCTTACTACAGGGTCTTATTTTTTAGAATAGGGGATGGAAAATCAATCCGGGTTTGGGATCATCCTTGGGTGAGGGGTGTCAAATTTCTTTCCCCTATTTCTATGGAAGTTGAGAGTTGTGTGACTTGGGTGAGTGAGTTGCTTGATTCCTCTGGTTTTGGGTGGAATGCTTCTCTTGTTAGATGTATAGTGTTCTCCTTTTCAGGCTGAAGCAATATTGAATACACATGTGTGCTTCCCTGGCCAGAGAGACAAGATTTCATGGTTATCACTAAGTTTGGGGTCTTCTCTGTTAATAGTGCTTACTAGAATGCACTATTAGATACTAAATTGACTGTGGATTTGCCTGCGAGTAGTGATAATAATAGCTTGACCCTTAAAATGTGGAAAGGTACTTGGAAGCTTAAAATCAAAGCAAAATTAAAAACTTTATTTGGAGGTGTTTTCACCATATTTTGCCTACTAAACTGAACCTCAGCAAAAAAAGGTATGTGATGGATACAATCTGTGGCTTCTGTGGGGAGGCTATTGAATCTCTTGATCATATTTTCTTTCAATGTAGCAGAGTTGTGCAGTTTTGGAAGCTTGGCCCATATCTTAGACCTTTTTCTTTAGGAAAATGTATCTCATTAGAGACTCGTGGTGTGCAATTGTTTCAACTAGGAAAAGAGAATTTTGGCAAGACATTATCAACCTACCTTCTTTGGTGGTTATGGAAAACCGTAAATTGACTGGATTTTTGAAGGCTTGTGGATCTCACCTCAAGATGCGATTGCTAGAGTAATATCGAGTGGATCAATTTGGTGAAGGTATATAATCGATGCCTTAGATTTTTGTTGGTTCGATGGCTTTGTGTTGATTGTCTTGCAAAGGATTAGACTAGGGACCTCGGTTCATGGTTACTCCCTTTGCACTTGATTCCTACTTGATTGGAAGCGTTATTTTTCGTGAATTGACTTTTTTTTATGATGTAATTTGATATTCTTTGAACCTTGGGCATGTAATATCACTTAACATCATACTGCTATTCTCGCTTAACTATCTTTTGGGCCTTGTTGGCCGTTTGTTTTTTATTTACCTTATTAACCATCTTGTTGATGGTGTACTTCTCCCATTTCTAAGTGTTCGACAGGGAGCAGTACCAAGTGGCCGTGGGCTCGTAATATTCTTGTTGATTATTATCAATATATCCTTATCGTTTGGAAAAAAAGGTAAGTGGTAATTGTAAGTCTAAGTAGTTGGAATTTCAAAGATGGAAGTTAAGAGTTTTACATTAAAGAATGCATTTATTTACTAGTATGATGGTCGGTCACAACTTTATTGTTTCCTTTGAATTTCATATATATAAGAACCATTTCAACTAAAATATATATAGAATTATTTAAATGATTTTATATTGAATTATATACCAATTATGTATAAACTTTTGACCATGTGAAATGGCATATATTAACATATATGATATTAACAGGCGACATGTGCTTCATAGAGCCGTAAGTGAGATTCTAAAAATGGGCCATTTGACTCGTTTTCTCCTCTAACCGCCGATCCGAGAGAGTGACTAAGTGAGAAAGATGAAAGTCATGACTCACAATGATGAAGGGAAGAGGGTTTGGTTCTTTCTTTGTTGTTAACATGAATTCGGAAGAGTTGAGAAGAGTTCGAACCTTTTCTTTGAATTTAGGTGTTACTGTCAAGAGAAAAAGTTTGGGCCCAAAAATATTATTTACTAGAAAGAATAAAAACAATTAGGTCCCCAAAAATTTAGGCACATAGGAGCCTCTTGGGCCTCCTATCAAATCTAGCGCTGATGGTATATAATAGTTGATGAATAAACAAATATTGAATAAAGTAACCAAAAAAATAAATTAAACGTATAATTAGCAAACTTGGACGGTCTACTTTTTCGATTGCCACCATAGAGGGTATAATTTGTAGGCAAGGACCTCCAATTTTGAGTTAATGATGGAAAAGTTTAGGTTGCTATCTTTGTCAATTATTTTTGAATGAAAATATGAAAACCATTGCACATGAGTGCACCTCATGATATGGTCCAAGAGTAAAATTTGTTTATGTTTATGTATTTAATTTACCATACGTGTCAGTTTTGCTTTTATGCTTAGTTTTAATTAGTATTAAAAGAGAGAGATGAAACAAAACTATGAAGAGAAAAAGTGACCATTAATGAGTATTATGTATTCCTTGACTTTAATATTTTGAAATTTGAATTGCCTAAGAAATAAATTAATTATACTTCTTAAAAATTAATATGTATTTTTTTAATTAATAAAGAGTTTAAAATTAGGATTTGTGATATTAGTATTAAAAATATACAATTACTATTTATTTTTATTGAGTGTATTTTGGACCAAACATTAAATTCAAATTAGGCATGGGGGCAAACATTACATTGGTAAGTTTAGGAGGTAAATGCAACCTATAATCAAGTTCATGAAGTGTTATTTTTTTTTAATATCATTTGCTCTGTTATAAATTATAGATACCTATATGAGATTTATGTCTATTTTACAAATTATATCTCTTGTCTATCATCTTTACAAAAATATTAATATCAACTAAAAATATGAAAAATATTATTTTAGCAACAACATATAGCCGATACAATTTGCATTACAAAGTTAATATCGATAAGATATTTGTAATTTTTATAAATCGGCCAAACTTTAGAGATGATATTTTATAAGGGAAAAATACAACATCACTTGAACTTGACTTAAGATAGCATTTACCTCACTGAACTTGTTAATGTAATATTTACTACCATGAATTAAATTTGAGTTTTTTTTACTTAAATTATATACATATATATATATATGTGTGTGTGTGTGTATACATATTTTAAGAAAAGCAATTAGTAATTAACTTCAAATATTTAAAAACTATAGCAGAAGTGAATACAATAAATACAAAAAAAAAACATTGAACATGAGAATAAGTTTGATCATTTGAATGAAAAATAGTATATTAAATGTTTAATCTAATTTAATATTAAATTATTTCACATAAATACAAATAATTGTATTTTAGATACTTAATTTAGACATACATATATGTATAATTTTGTTAATTGTTGATAAATTATATTCTGAATGTAATGATATATGTTACATTGCATGTAGTTTTTCTGAAACCAAACGATAAATTTAATTTATGAATGATGGTTCTCATTACAATAATTACAACTAGAAAATGGAATAAACCCAAGGAATAATTTTCCAAATAATAGGTCTAGCGTACAAATGAGATGTCTTTACTAACAAATGAGCATATTTGCTTGCCTTCGACCAAATTAAACTCTAAATTTGTTTGGGCATTGATAAGTTAGAGGGATAAAACAACGCATCTTTTTTTGTTGGTAATGTTTAAAAATCTTTAACAATCTTTGCTCAAATAAAAGGATTTAGTGCCTAAAAGAATGTAGTCGAACTAATTTATATTGCGGATTAAATTTCTTTTATAAACAATATTGAGTGTTCATTAAAGGAGATGATTTACTAATGTTTTTTTTGGGCTATGAATCATCTTCAAAAAAATATAACATGTAAATTTAGTTTACAAAAGTATACTTATTAATCTTTACTTAAAATATATAAATTTATTTAAATTAAGTAGTTAATAATATATTTGGACTCAAATTATCAAAACAATTTTCATGTTGAAATAACTTAATACTATAGCTTTTAAAATTTGAATTACTTATATTACTATTTTTTTTTCAAAAAAACTATAATTGAAAATGTTTTTCTATTTAGTAAAGAATCTAAAATCAAAATTGAAGTATAAATATCCAAATACTAAAATATTTTTCGAAGTTGTCAAAAAATAAAAATTCATAGGTAATTTTTACCAAATATTAAACTCAAATTTATTCGAGAGTAATGTTACATTTACAAATTCAAGGGGTCGTCGTCAGGTCAATGATACTCCATGCCAATTTTAGGGGGTGTTATTGTATTTTGCACTATTTATAGTTAAACACAACATATATAGAGAGAGATGTATTGAACTGTAAATATACCCTTTAGCCATTTTCATATGGCAGAATGCCACATACAGGATAAGACCCGTATCTTTTTAATTTGGGTCCCGGGCCGACCTAGATATATCCAAGTCGACCCAAATTTTTACCTTCGCAACTCCAAGTGTGCATGAAATGGCAACACGCGGCATATAATTGTAATATACAAGTAAACAAAAGACTATAAAAAATTGTTTAGACACTTCCAAAAGATACGACTTTTATAAATAGCTCTGATTACCGTATTTGTTTATTAGTTCTATAAGACCTGGACTAACTTTGTTATTGGAAGGATTTAGCTGGGGGCATCCCCGCAAGCCTGACGGCTTATGATTTTAGATCTTTACCAAGTACCCCATTCTCAGCTCCACATATCTTCAAAGTACGACTTTATGAGAAGAGCATTGAAGAGTCCCAAATAAACGAAACTTCCCAAGAATCCTAACTTGATTCTTCGTCGCCTAACTGCACAAGACTACTGGAAGGATTCTAGCGTAAGCACTCCGACGATCAAGTTAGTAAACAAAAAAGTGTATATTGTTGTAGGAGAAATAATAGAGAAAATGCAACCCCCTTACAATGAGATAGTTCACTCCCTTTTATATTTTTTTGCCATCCATTGAGGACCAAGTAAATGACACGTGACACTCTTGGATTGATTATCAAATTTGCGGCCATCACATCTTCTGTAGGGAATAGTTACTATTATGCATGTCTACCCCCTCACACTTACTTTTTTAGGTCGGCCTACCTATGGGCGGCCTAGAGGCTCGCCGAAGCTAGCTATCATTAACTGCCCATATGAGGAAATGTCTTTCATATTTAATGCATCTCAAGTTTTTCCACCTTTATCCTTTAAGTCTCATCAGAGTGTCTTTCGTATTTAATGTATTGCAGGTCGACACATGTAGCTCGAACCATAGAGGTAGATTGGATCATAGGTGTAGGTTTGGCCATAGAGGTAGGTCTAACCGTAGTTGGTCAAAGTTGAAAGAATTATAACACAAATATAAACCAAAAGTTTCGTATAGTATAGATGTGATTGCAGATGTGATCACATTTACAATCACATGCAGCAGAATAAAGAAAATAGAAACAAGACACAAGATGTAAAAAATTATCTACAAGCCAACTAGCTTATAGATGTGTCAATATGGCGAAACTTTTCACTAGTAAAACATTTCGTTACGTATACAAAGTATACTAAAATCAACTAATAGAAAATCAATAAAAAACTCCTATCTAGAGTAGATCTGATCTTCGTAATACAATTCATCCAACAATAGACATGTGTAGACTACGTTTATCACAATACAAAAAGTTATCGATGAAAAAGCAAACAAACACAACTGCAGGATAGAATGTTATCTCTGATGTAGTCACATTCAAGATCGCATTCAGTACAGTGAGGTTCCTTGTGCTTGAATGACTCTTAATTCTCTCAAGACTCTTGTATCTCTGGTGTATTTCTTGTGTAAAGATTATGGACGTCCTCTTCTCTTTATATAGGCGTCCAAGTCCATCAAAGAGTCCTAATACACAAGGAAAGAAGATATATACAAATATATGACAAGTATATCACTTATGTGAGGAAACAAGATAACTATCAAAGAGTCCTAATATATTTATACCCTATCAATATGATTTATTTCCTAATCTATATCCAACTCAATCTTACTATAAGTCTAGAAAGGCAAAACAATTAAAAACACTATCTTTTATAATTGGAAATTATTTAGGCGAAATAATTCGCCCTAACAATCTCCCCCTTTTTTCCTTTCTGGACAAAACACATATCAAGCACAAAACAAAAAACAACTCTCCCTAAATATATCAACTCCCCCTAAATATCATGCCGAGAAAAATACTGTAACAAATATAATTACATTTCAGGGCACATTCATAACTGCAGCAAAATAAACATAAGCAGAGTTTTATCAAGTAATCAACAACCAAAAGCAAATAATCCTAACTAGAAAATTGTTTTAGTACATCCCAGAATTAAATATCATAAAGTTCATCAGTGGAAACATTTGTATCCATCTGCCCTTCAAAATCAAATTGAAGGCCTTCATCGCATTCACCCTGTCTAGTCATAGGTGCAGCAACATCTTGAGCAGCACCATTTTTAGGATTTTAAGAAGCATTCCCAAGAGCCTCAACAACCATAACTCCCCTTTCAACATTGCTCGGTCCAGCAGCCAAATTATCTCCCCCTTTTTGGCCAGAAATCGAGCCAATGATATTTTGCAATTGCATCCGGAGAGCAGTAAAATAAGCAACTTGTTGCTCAGCAAAAGCCAGTTGTACCTGTAAGAAAGCCACAGAAACAGGAACAGAGGGAATGTTAGGGGAAATGTGAGCCTGAATGTTGTCAACATCCGGGATCACATTTGAGACAACATCTAGGACAGACTGAGAAATAGGGTCATCCGGACTATTTCTGTGACTCATAGCACAAGCCCACAGCATTAAGAGACATTAACAAATAAGGAGGAACATTTTGGCCCAAGCCCATCTCGCATTTTAGTTTCGTTTCATATATCAGAAGTCACTATAAAGTTAAGTATTATAATTCGATGGGCTAAGGACAGAATACCCATTAATTCCCGAAAAAGGACATCTTTACACTCTCGATCTTTTTTCCAGGTATTTATATGCTCTTGCTTTTTATGAATATTTTTACGCTTCGGCAATCTTTTTTTATAGATTTTTTGACGTTGTTTCAAGATTGTTTCGAATATGTGTCAAACACATTTCATCTAATAATATTTAGGTGAAGAAATAATTTCCGCCCTATTAAATAATCAATTGTGTACTCAAAATTTTATGAACAATCAAGAAATATACACATAAGATAACATATATTAAAACAAAATACATTTAAAATAAGATAGAAACAACACATGAATAGAAAAATACAATTTAATTTTTGATCTAATGCATTGAAACATCGAAAACAACATGAAAATTGGAAACAACTAAGAAACAACATAATAACATTGGAACTATACAAAACAACCTAGAAACAACATGAACAATATAGCAAAAAAATCCCATAAACAACATAAACAATAAATAAAACAACATATAAACAAAAAAGAGCATAAAAAGTAGGTAAAAGTAGCATGAAAACATCGAAACAACCAAGAAACAAAATAAACAACATAGAAACCAATACAAAACAACTTAAATAATATATAAAACAATCTAGAAACAAAAAAATCGAAAAAAGCTTAAAAATGTCCAAAACATTGCAAGAGCTCAAAATGTTTTTTAAAAAAAGCGGGTAGGATATTTAATGTCTTTTCTCTTGGAACATTGGGTATATTTGTCATTAATCCTAATTTGATGATGTTACAATAAATTTCAAACTCTTTATTAGAATAGAGCCATTGTTTTAAAAATTTTCGCTAACCCTATCTAGGTGGTAGGTTCCCTCTGATACCCTACGATTTTTACGATTAGGCGATATGCCTAATCATATCTTTACACTGTCTAATCCCGTTCATGCCCGGCCTAGGCTCCAGTCTGCCGTCGTCTGCCTAGCATTTGTCACTTTTTAGAACAATGATTAGAGGTTGAAACAATCCAGAGTTCCAGACGGCGTCACCTAAAACTCATTACTTGACGTTCAACTAGTACTAAAAAGTCTACTTCAAGTAGAACTGTAGAAGTGACGAAATTATTCCAAGTATTTCAACTAGAAAAACTATGTATATTTCAAGATTTTCTATTTGCTAAGTTAAAGTGCCATCGTAAATTAATTAAGTTGAAAGCCAGAATTGTATATATAACTAATTTATTTATTGTTCAGATGACATTGAAATCATTTAGTATTGAGTTTAATATAAATCAAGCTGCATATATAGTAACTTGATCTATTTATTTCTAAAAATAATAAATTATCTAAATGTACCTAACAAATTAAACTCACGCTTAACAATGTGAGATTGATTATTGTCAATCATAATAGAAAAACAATAATATGACAAAAAATATTATTAATAACTCTTTGATTTATGTCATTATTATAAACAATTGAACAAGCGGAGAGACATCGTGAGTAAAATTCACATAGAAAACATAAAACTCATAGACGAACATTCTACATAAGTTTTAACAACGAGTAGAATCAATGTAAGTTACAAAAAGGAAACAAGTCAGTCCCCCAATTGATAA
Organism: Rehmannia glutinosa; assembly: GCA_016081115.2. Lineage (NCBI taxonomy): Eukaryota > Viridiplantae > Streptophyta > Magnoliopsida > Lamiales > Orobanchaceae > Rehmannia > Rehmannia glutinosa. The sequence continues at coordinate 89,764,506 of CM071936.1, read as the reverse complement.
AAAAAGAAAAATAAAAGAACCAATGTCAATTAATTTTAATATGTAAGACTTTTTGTAACGATCGAAAATTATCCCAAACATGATTTTTAATTAACCATTCCCTTTGGGCTTTTCATCCACGTCGACACTAATGGATTTCCCACCGCATGGAAATGGATTTCATGCCTTTCCCCTACACTCAAACTCAGGACTTCCAGGCTAAATCCTAAGTTCTTAGATTCTCTTCCACTACCTCTTCCTTTGGCAGAGTCTGCTCCTCTATGGGTTTGACTGGGCTGCTGTAACCTTGAAGTCTGCTGACTCTTTAATTGTTCTTGAGTATGTTGCTTCTTGGTTGATTCAATACCACTTTTCCCAGTACAATTCCCATGCAGCTGGTAAGTCCATCCATTAATAACCTTCTGATCGAAGAGTTGCAAACTTTTTGTTCGATCTTTCTTCTAACGGACCATGTGGTGTGACTTCTTCTTTTTCAGCTTGGAGCTTGCCTGCTGGCGGACCTCCAATATGAGCTTTAATCATCTCAACTCTGTCAGCTTGACTTCTTTCAAGCCTTTCAATTTCTGCTTGATTCTTCTTGAAGGTTAGTTCAACTTTCTCTTTAGTCGATGTTTGAGGCAACGAGAACAGAGAGAGATCTCGTGCCTTTAGATTTCTAATTATTTTCAAAGGGATTTTTTGTGACTTATCTTCCCCCTTTTTGGCATCATCACCATATGAGAGATTTGGAGGAATTTGATTGGACGTAAGGAGAGAGTCCAACTTTTTGTGAGTGATGGAGTGTGATACTTTTTGGTCGGAGCTGAGTGAATACAACTTATTCTTCATGTCAAGAATTTCAGCTTTCAGCGACGCCTCATATGCTTCATCTTCTTTTCCATAGAAACCTTGAGCAACTCCATATTAGAAAGATGACTTCGTTCCATTCTATCAATGTTGTCCCTTTGTCTCTGCAAAAAAGTAACTTATTCAGCTCCCCAGACCAACAACTATGAGAACAACTGTCTGAAGTAGCGTACTTGTTCCCTGCCAAGGGCTTTAGTTTGTTGAACCCATTTCCTGATTCTAAGCACTGCTCCACGGATGTCCCCAAATATCATGGCATCATGATTGTCTATCATTTCATTAATTGCAACAAACCCTCTGTCCATGGCTTCCATCTCCTCCAACAGGGCTCGAAAGGCACATCGGAAGTCGACTTCTTCTGGAGTTGAATCCTCAGGAATAAGAGATTCAAAGTTATGGCCAAATGAGACAATTTTTGACTCCGCTGAAACATGCAAATTAGCTAGGTCAACTTTAACATTAAAGTGTGGAGCTTCCTCAGCAGTATCAGCTTCGAACGGGATCTCCTCAACAAATAGGAACTATAGCATCTCGAACATACTAATAGGTTCCGAGGAAGTTCCTGCTCCTTCTTCTAGAATACTTCTCTCTTCACCTTGGCTAGAAGCTCTATTTTCCTCAGCCATTTAAGCTTCATTGGCGTTAGGCAAAGGGCTAAGCCCATGTGACCGACTGCCTTAGCTGTCTCAATAGCTTCACTAGCAACAATTGTGTCTTCCTTTTGAGTAATCGATGCCTTAGCTGCCTTAGCATCATCGCAGATAGGTGATGGGACTAGTGGGGCTGGTCCATTAACCAGTACAAACTTCATTCGTGAAGCTTTCATTCTTTCTTCCAAGTCCTTGGCCTCTTATCTGACTCAACTGATTCCTCATAATCTTCTTCAATGTCAGAATATTCATCTTCAGAGTCAATTAGGGTATCTATCACCATAGGTTTAGTAGACTCTGACTCGAGCAATGTAGGAACATCCTCAGAAATTGAAACACTTCCCCTAGCAGTCTCAACTTCCATAGGGTCTCCGATTATCTTGTGAAATCTCAATCACTACAAGGCCTTCAACATTCCCTGTTGCAGACTGAGCTGCAATTGGGTCTTCTTTAGTGGCATCCTTCGAGGTCTCAACCTCTAGGAATGCACTTTCAAGACCAGTAGTATCAACTGCCTTGGTCATCCCACTTCCATCCTATGCCTCAGTTGAACGAATCTGGACCTCTGTAACTTCATTGGCCTTCAGTGTTGTCAAGTCCTCAACTGAAACAATCTTAACCATTGCAGCTTCATTGTTACCAACAACTTCTTTCTCAAGTTGACTCACGATCGCCTCCTAACACCAATTGTTCTTTGTCCCTTGCAACCTCCTTTGACTTGGCTGCAGTGTGAACAACTTCCCCTTCAGTTGGCGCTACCAGCTTATTGCTTTTCCATGGGGTCAGCTGTAACTGAGGACTTGACTATTTCACTTGAATGTTTAGCCATATCCTTAGATGTCTCAACAGCTTCCTTAAGGTGTGGCTCCATTGAGTTACCCTTTTCTACTCTTTCTTTCCCAACATCATCACAAACCTCCCTATTTTCATGTCCTCCGGACTGAGCTAGTGAGGTGTTTGCATGGAGATCCCTCACAACTCCTTCGATCATAGGGGTTGAAGAGATTATAACAAGAGAGGATTATCCAACACCCTTGAGCCTAGATTGCTCATGCAGCTCACAAGACTCATTCATGTCTTTTCTCAGCTGAGCAATTTCGTCTGCATCAACTCCTTCAACAATTTCCATTTCGTCGCCATTGGTTTCTATGTTATAGAGCTCCACAACAGCTGTCCCGAAAATACATATGTGGGTGTCAGCTGGCTCAAATGACTTTCCCTTGTCCAACACTTTGGCTTTCTTGGCTTGCTTCATTTCATAGAGGACCGTTGTGCAGTAATATTCATCAAGAGCACATGACGAAGATGAATTGTTCCAAAAGAGCCAGTTGCCTGTATCCCAGTCCCTTCTACTGAACATGCTGCCATTGCTCCCAAAGTAACAAATAAAAGAAGGACAATTGCACCTCGGAAGGCAGCTGCAAAGAAGCTGAAGACTCAGACCACTACTAGTCTGAGAGATGAAGAGGAATCAATTGCCAAGGTTACTGATGAGCCTGCAGCTGAATCTCCTACAACAAAGTTAGCTGTCCGAGTTGTGTTAAAGGATCCAATAGGTAAGGGGTAGAAGCCCTATTGGAGAAGAGCTCCAAGAGACGACTAGTGAAGAAGTATGCTGCAGCAGAAGCTGTTGAAACAACTGCAACAAGCACATTTATTGATGTTTGTTCGCCTTATTTTTTAGCTTCACCGCAAGTGTACGGTGCAGTTTATAGAATAGGGTTAGCAAGGTTGAATCCACAGGGACTAATAAATTAATGTACTAAGTACTGGATTATAATAGCCTTATTTTTATCTAGACAATCGAAAGTGAGTGAGTTGGTTTTATAAACTAAAGCAGAAATTTATCCTAAAATAACAAAGTAAAGAATGATTGAAAGATCAAGATGATGAATGGATTCCTGGGTTATGGTTTCAGTTAATATCCCCCTTTATTATCAGATTAATCAAACCAAAGTTAAACGTATTCTTCCCTATAGACCGATCACAAAAGTAATTTACCCTCTCTCTCGAGATGCATGTAAAAGCGTGGATTGGAATATCTATGCTAGCATCTCTACTCAACATGAGATATCCAACTCCCAAAAGTTCAAAAGATCATAAAGCCTCACGAATATTCACAGACTTCTCAATCATGCAAGATATTCATGTCATGTACTCATAGATCTAGTATTGAAACTCATCAGTTAGAATTATGAATCAATACATCAAACAAGTTAAACCAAACGCGTTTTGATAAAACAAGAATTAAAGCAAAGTACTTGAATAGGGTTGGAAACATTAACTTCAATTATAATTAATCATCAAATAAAAGTAGCCATTAACCTACTACCAAACCCCGGAATCGCAAGAAGTTTAGCTAGACATAGAAAAGAAATAATTCATAGACAAACATTTCATATTCATGTCTAACTAATTGAAAGTAACGATACTGTGGAATGAGTGAACTCGGGGATGATGACGATCTCTCGATCTATCTTCAATCCTCGAAGGTGTGGTTGCGGTCTTGATCTCTCTCCAAATCTCCTGGAAGATTGCTCTTTCTCTCTGCTTTCTATGGCAAAAATCAAACGTATCCTTGTGTGTGGCCATCCCGTCTCTATTTGTACTTCGTTCGGGTCGAAACCTAGTTCGAACAGTCGACTCTATTTTTCCCTTGCACAAAAGCGCATGGGATGTGCGCTAGAGCACGCCTTGACCGTGCTAGGTGCCGCAAACTTTCACATTGCTAAAGGATGCACGGGCCATGCGCTAGAGCACGACCAGCCCGTCTTGTAGTTGAAGGTTGAAGCTCACTTGAGTTGGCCGGCGCACGTCTTTGGTCGGGGTCGCACGCCCGCCCGTGGCGCACTTGCTACACTTGATACTCACCGTTTTCTCCCATTTTTCGCCTAGCTTCATCCGACTTCTTCTCGATTCAACTCCAAACTTCGTATATTACATCAAGTATTGGCGGTTCTTTATCGCACGCTCGAATTGTTGCCAAAATGCTACAATCTATCAATAATTTCCTACAAAACGAGCAAAGCGTAATCGTTTTCCATAAAACAGGAATAAAGCCATATTTACTCATGTAATGCATGCATAGCAACACATTTTAGCCAAAATTAAGCCCAAAATACATCCAAAAATCAAAATACATGCCAATCAATCCCCCAAACTTAAACTGTTGACAGTCCCGGTCAACACTTTAAAAACAAAACAACACAAATGGGGCAAAGAAGAGCAACTCAAGAACACATCATCACAATTCATGTCGTTTATCCATAGACATCAAGCACAAACCAACCAATTTTCAAATATCTAACACGAAGCACAAGTCTATCAAAATCATGGCAAATACTTCAAATCACGCCTCTCATGGATAAAGTGTATACTCTACTCACTAGAATAATAAGGGACGTGTATTCGCTCAAGTCATATCAATGTTGAAGAATTACCATATGCTTGCAAATCGTCTCACATCTCCGCCACTAGATTGTATGTAATTCACAAATCAGAAAGGACTTTGCTTATGGTTGTAATGAAGGCTCTTTAGTTAAGGTAGGGAAATATGGATAAAGTGACTCAAACTCAAGCGTATAGATTGGTAAGCACATCGTTTTCCTCAAACAATTATTCTTATTCAAATCAACTATGAACCCCCAATCACCTTTGATCCTATCACATATCTATTCCTCCCGTTTTTTTCATACAATTCATTCTCCTTCGCCTTACATCACAATTTCCAGCTTATATGTTACTTACAGCTGACTCACGTTTGCAGTCGTTTTTTTTTGCCGACTCTTTTGTGAGTATCCTCCCTTTTCCTCATCTTTTTCTTTTATTCCCAATCACCCAACATACACACCATTTTCTAACTTCTCGATACCCTTTCATTCAACCCTTTATTCAATCCCCTTATTCAATGTTATACGCTCAAGCTTAAGGTAACAGATATATCAAGTTAAGGTTTTACGGCTTGAAATGTGGCTATCAAAAATCAGGCAATAAGCTCAAATTGGCTAACTAGGGAAATCAACTATCATAAGGTAGGCAAAAAGGCTTGAAAGGCTTAACAAAAATAGCCTAAAATCATTTTCATAAACTGCATACAACACGTGACTTTGACGGAGATACCAAAGCAAGTTTTAGAATTCAAACCAACATAAATAACACACTCAATCAACAAACAAGACTGCATATTATAAAAGCAGTAAAGGCTCAAGAAGCGCACAGGCTTGTAAGTGCATAATTCAAAGTATATCAACCATGATTCCAATATTCATATGCTCCATATTAATTATTCTCAACCCGTTCAACTCACGCTCAACACTCAATTCAAAACAACATAAATTGTTCAACAAATGCTCTCAAGATCAACAAGCACACAAAAACGGTCAACTCACTCCCTAAACAACTATGAAAGCAATAAACGTGCTAAAGCAATAAACGTGCTAACAAAATCAAAAAATAAACATCTAATCCAATGCATCCTACATGCTCTTAATGCAACTACATGAATGCAAAAATGCCACACCCTTCAATAAAATTACTACCTCTCCCCCCAAACTTGAATGAAATTATAGCGCATAGAAGAGAAGATAGAATTTCAAAGAAAAGTGTGGAAAGGACCTGGATCACTGTGGGGGTGGCGGCGGAAAGTGGCCCTGGGAGATATGCCACATTTGTATCTGATGCATCGTCTGCAATATCTCCAACTCCCGCTGCTCCTGGGCCTGGTACTTTAGCTCCTGCTCTGTTCGGAAAGCACGGAACTCCTCCTCCGTGATGCAGAAATCATCCCAAAGATCTTTGCCGTAAATCATCCTGGTGATGTCGGAAATCATCCCTGTGCTGTCGCATGCTCTCCTCAAGAGCATAAAGTCTATCATGGTAATCCTGTCCCCCACGCTCCTCACCTTGGTGGGAGCTCTCTAGAATGTCTGGCCTCCCCTGAGGGAAGCCGTGCTCGAATTCTCCCTGCTGGAAGCCCTGCTCAAAGCCCCTCTCTTGCCGATCATATTCCCTTGCCTCCATCACCAAATCCTTTTCATCGGGTAACCCTGCTACCCTCCTCCTTTTTCTTGCAGTCAGGCCGTCCATGACCCTGATATGTGCCTCAGAGTTCATGAGCCAGTTAATTTGGTTGTCCACCACAGCTGTGAGCTATGGGTTAGAGAGGGGGAAGGCAGGCCCGACGTTTTGTTGAAAACAGAGGACATCAGTTATGATCTTCATAGTGCGGAGGGAGTTCATGTTGATGCTTCGACTGCCCACAATCGGCTCCATTCTGCGCATATCAACCCCAAAATGTTGAGCAATGGGGGTTATCATTCCCCCAATTAATATTGTCCCCGCGTCCTGCTTAGAAATATATACGGCGTGTTCCACAAAGTGAGCCGCCATGTTGTAAGTGGTGCGGGTGAGCATACACCGAAGTAGGTATAGATCCCGAGCTTGCACACCCCCATTGTTGTGTCGCGCGTACACTGAGTGAGCCGTTACTTTTTGTATGTAGCGGAAGATGGGGTTTCGGATTGACGAGGACTTTGACGTGCGTGCCGCATATAACATCGGGCCAGTCTCTGGTGTCTCAACCAACAATCACCAGAAATCATATTGGCTATAATTCGCTGCGGTTCGCAAAGGGGCGTTAGACGGTACCCCAAAAATCTCGTTACGTTGGGCGATAGTGACGTGCCTCCACACATTGCCCAATCTAAAACGGATTTTCTGAGGCTCAGTGTTTACTCGCGTCTCTGTAACCTCCCCGGTGCTCAGGAACTCGAGCACTAATGTCTTATATGTTGGCCACCGCCCTTGCATGAAGGCGGTCCACCCCACTCATTCAAACATCTGCCAAACCTCCTCATATCGTGTTGGCGTGAAAGCACGATTGATCAACCTGTTCTACCTATCCAGTTCATCATTCTCTGTCAGAGTGAGCCCATAAGCCTCAGGGCTGTCTGGGTGTGGTGGTTGTCGGGCAGCGGTGGCCCCCCATCCTCGTCTACCTCGATTTTGTCGGTTCCTTGGTTCAGCCATATGTTCGAATTAGTACCTGGCAAAACAATTGTGAGAATATGTACATGCCAAGTATAACAAGAAAGCGATGAATTTCATACAATAAATCAAATATGGCATAGTATCTCATCTCTACAATTTAACCAACAATTAAGCTTCCAAACTCAACTAACAATGTAATTGCATAGAATCCTAGTCACTAACACCCTAAATAATCAAGCTCATGTATAATTCATCAAACAATCAACCACAAACATCCTAATTCAACAACCCACAAGGTGTTCGATAAAATGCCTAATAGAAAAAATCAATCTAAATCATGGCAAAATCATCAAACATGCACCATATAATAACTCTAATCCATAATCCTCAAGAAATTCGAAATAAAAAAGTGCAATTCATACCTTAAATCTCGAAAATTCGGAAAGAGTTGAAAGTTGAAACCCTAGGTGCCCTTCTACTCAAATCCTCACTTCAAAGCAATTTTAAGAGTGTAAATCTTGTGGGAGTAGTGTGGGAAGTGATTTGTGGTGAGAATCTATGGGGAAATCACAAAAATTTGAGAGGGTTTAGAGGTTTGGACGTGGTCGCGCGAGAGAGGGGAGGAATTTGTGAAGAAAAACAAGCCCTCTGTGCGACTTAAGTCTGGTTTTGCCTGCAGGAGCATGGGCTGCCCGTGCTGGGGGTCAAACCTCGGCTCCAAAATCCTGAATACTGCACGGGCCGTGCGCCTGGCACACGGGCTGCCCGTGCGGGGTGCCGAACTATCAATACTTGGTGCTGGTGCTTGCACGGGCCGTGCGCATGGCGCACGCCCTGCCAGTGCTGGGTACCGCACCTCAACTACGATCTTTTTTTTCATTTTTTTTTGGAGTAAACAAGAAAATCCTAACCTATGAAAGCATAGAAATCCTAACTTAAAAAAAGGAAAACAAACCAAGAAAACATGGGAAGAAATAAAACAGCAAACCGTTGGGTTGTCTCCAAACAAGCGCTAAATTTAACGTCTATAGCTTGATGCCTGTTTACTCGATCACGGCTCTAGCAAAGTGAGGCGTGTCACCTCTTCCTTTTGATCTCGATTAAGGTAACGCTTGATCCTCTGGCCATTCACCATGAACGTCTCCCTATCTCGGCTCAACAATTCCACTATTCCCGGAGGATTTAACACCTTCTTTATCACAAACAACCCCGACCATCTAGACTTAAGTTTTCCCGGAAAGAGTTTAAGACGTGAGTTAAACAAAAGGACTTGTTCACCTGGTAAAAACTCTCTCCTCTTTATTATTCTAACGTACCATCTTTTGGTTCGCTCCTTGTAGATCCGGGAATTTTCATAAGCTTCATCCAGGAACTCCTCCATCTCATTTAAGTGCAAGAGCCTCTTCTCACACGCTGCTTGGAAGTCAAAATTTAACTTCTTCACATCCCAAAATGCCTTATGCTCCAATTCTACGGGCAAGTAACACGATTTATCGAATACTAACTGATACGGTGATGTGCCCAATGGTGTCTTATACGCAGTCCGATATGCCCACAACGCATCATCTAACTTCATAGCCCAATCCTTGCGATTTATATTCACTGTCTTCTCCAAGATTTGCTTAATCTAGCGATTGGCTACCTCTGCTTGCCCGTTTGCTTGCGGATGGTATGCTAATGCCACCTTGTGCTTGACCCCATATTTCGCAAGTAAAGTGCTCATCAATTTATTCACAAAGTGTGACCCCCCGTCGCTAATCAAAGCTCTCGGGGTTCCAAACCGAGTGAATATATTTTTCTTTAAGAATTTGAGCACTACTCGCGCATCATTGGTTTGTGACGGAATCGCCTCAACCCATCGAGATACGTACTCCACTACAAGTAGAATGTACTGATAACTCGAAGAAGATGGAAAGGGACCCATAAAGTCGATCCCCCACACATCAAAGAGTTCGACCTCCATCACATTGGTCATGGGCATCTCATGTCGTCTCGAGATGTTCCCCATCCGCTGGCACCTATCACACTGCTGCACATATAGATAGAAATCATTAGACAACGTAGGCCAGTATAAATCACTTTGCAATACCTTTGCCGCCGTACGTGTCGGACCGAAGTGTCCCCCGGAAGGTGAAGAATGGCACTGTTGTAGAACTCCCTCCCACTCTTCTTGAGGCACACATCGTCGGATGATAGTGTCTGCGCACCTCTTAAAGAGCAAGGGGTCGTCCCACATGTAGAACTTGACATCATGGAGGAACTTCTTATTTTGATGGGACGATAAATCTGGAGGCATGACCCCTGCAACCAAATAATTAACAAAATCTGCATACCATGGAAATTTAGTCTGTAACATTAGAAGTTGCTCATCGGGGAACTCCTCCTTAATTGCCTCCGTGCCTTCTCTCTCCTCTTTCTTATATTCCAACCTGGACAAGTGATCTGCCACCACATTCTTGCAATCCTTTCTATCTCGAATTTCCACATCGAACTCCTGCAACAAAAGGATCCACCGAATCAGTCTCGGTTTGGCATCCTTCTTGTCGAATAGATATTTGATCGCCGCGTGGTCGGTGTGGACTATCGTCTTAGTTCTAATTAAGTAAGATATGAACTTATCGAATGCAAACACAATTGCCAGCATTTCCTTCTCTGTGGTGGTGTAGTTTTGCTGGGCGCTGTTCTAAAGTTCTCGCTCGCATAGTAGATGGCTTTGAACAACTTGTCTCTTTTAAATGAAAAACAGCCCCTCTACCGCAAAGTCACTGCATCGCACATCAACTCGGGGGTCGACTCAATCCGGAACTACAAGAATTGGTGCTTTATCACCAAAGCCTTCTTCGAGAATCTCAAAACCTCGCAAACAATCATCGAAAAATTTGAAAGCATATCTTTTTCCAATAATCGACTCAAAGGTTTAGTGATTTTAGAAAAGTCACGAATAAACCTTCTCGTAGAATCAGGCGTGCCCCAAAAAGCTTCTAATGGCCTTCTCGTTTGTTGGAGGTGGGAGTTTCTCAATTGCAACGACTTTCGCTCTATCAACTTCTAAACCTGCGGAAGAGACTCGGTGGCCTAATACAATGCCATCACGTACCATGAAATGGCACTTTTCCCAATTTAAAACAAGGTTAGTCTCCTCGCATCTCTGCAAAACTAGAGAAAGATTATCCAAGCAATGATCAAATGAGTCTCCAAACACAGAAAAATCATCCATAAAAACCTCCATTAGTTTCTCAATAAAATCATGAAAGATAGCCATTATGCATCGTTTGAAAAGTTCTTGGTCGTTACATAGTCGAATGGCATTCTCGAAATGCAAACGTGCCATAGGGGCATGTAAATATCATCTTCTCTTGGTCTTCCTCAAGGCAATCATGATCTGTTATACCCTAATAACCATCGAGAAAACAGTAATAATCATATCTCGCTAAGCGATCTAACATCATATCAATAAAGGGGAGGGGAAAGTGATCTTTACGAGTAGCATCATTCAATTTCCTGTAATCTATGCAAATACGCCACCCAGTAACTACTCTAGTTGCAATAAGCTCATCACTTTCGTTTCTAACAACAGTCATCCCCCTTACTTCGGTACCACTTGCACTGGACTTACCCAAGAACTATCAGAAATAACATATATGATTTCAGCATCTAACCATTTTAAAACCTCCTTTCTAACGACCCCTTGCATTATATGGTTTAACCTTCTTTGATTTTGCACCGAAGGTTTATAGACATCTTCCATTCTAATTTTATGCATTACGATCGATGGACTGAAGCCTTTTAAATCATAAATTGACCAACCTATCGCCGACTTAAGTTTTTTTAACACCCTAAGCAATTTATCGAGTTGAGCTGAAGTTAAAAGAGATGATACGATTACCGGACTCGTGTTATTTTCTCCAAGGAATGCATAATTGAGATGCTCGGGCAAGGGTTTGAGTTCTAGGTTCGAAGTGGGCTCCTCGAGTTGATGCACGGGCTGCCCGTGCTCAGGGGCACGGGCCGTGCTTTCTTCAGGTGTCTCGTCTTTTTCTTCGACATTAGGCACGGGCTGCCCGTGCTCAGACGCACGGGCCGTGCTCTCTTCAGGTTTTCCATCTTTTCCTTCGACTATGCACACGACCTGGGCGTGCTCTGTAGCACAGGTCGTGCACCCCTATAGAATGGACGCCCGCACATTTTTCTGTGTGTGCGCGCCTCTTCCGCTTCTTGGTAGCTCCTGCATGTTATCTAAAGCACAAACGCAGTCATACAAGTCTTGGTTATCATAATCATCATGTTTGATGTTGAAAACGAATGTGTCAAACCAAACTCTAAATCATCCCTAAACAATGTATGATCCGCATACTCATCAATGCAAGATTTAACTACGTCTATGAAATTACAATTTTCAACACCATCATGAAATTGAAGTGCCTTATAGATATTAAATAAAACATGCTCATCGTTAACCCGTAACGTGAGCTCTCCCTTTTGCACATCTATCAAGGCCTTCCTGGTAGCTAGGAATGGACGCCCAAGTATCAACGGACGTCCTTGTCCTCCTCCATATCCAGCACCAAAAAATCCACAGGGAATATGAATTTATCTACTTTGACGAGCACATCCTCGATTATTCCGTTCGGATACGTGAGTGATCGGTCCGCGAGTTGTAAGGTGATCGTAGATGGCTTCACCTCTCCCAATCCAAGTTGCCTGAAAATGGACAAGGGCATCAAGTTAATACTCGCTCCTAAATCACAAAGTGTTTTCTTACAGAAAACATCACCAATAGCACAAGGGATAGTGAAACTCCCTGGATCTTTTAGTTTCTGTTGTAGTTTTCTCTGGATTATCGCACTGCATTCTTCTGTCAGATTGACTGTCTCGAAACCAGTCATCTTTCTTTTCTTTGACATAACATCCTACAAAAATTTCGCATAATTGGGCATTTGCTCCAATGCGTCTGTAAAAGGAATGTTAATATGCAGTTTCTTAAAAATATCCAAAAACTTAGCAAATTGCTCATCTAACTTTTTCTTTTGAAAACGTTGGGGAAAAGGAAGGGGAACATTAAGTTTAGAAACATCAGGGTTAGAGGAAGATTCAAGCTTCTCAGCCCCTTTTTGTTCAGCAAGATGATCCTCAACTCCTTCATCGGCCTCAACATCGTCATTTGCTTCAGTTTCTGCATCTCCCGACATAATGATCGCTGCCCCTGAAGGGCGCACGAGCTGCCGTGTGGTGGCACACAGGCCGTGCTCCCCTGCGTCTATTCAGTAATTTCTGGTATTTTCGGCCCCTCGTATTCCGTTCCACTCCTCAGACGAATGGCTTTAAACTGCTCCTCTGGATTTACCTTAGTGTTGCTCGGAAATTGGCCTTTCTGATGCTGCCCACCAATAATCATAGCTATTTGGCCAATTTGGGTGTCAAGATTTTTCATTTGGGACCATAATTGTGTGACATGGTTTTCGATTTTGTCCAGCTTCGCCTCATCCTTATTGAATCTGTTCCTCGTCTCACTCATGAACGAGGTGAAAATTTCCTCCATAGTTGGCTTAGCCTCAGCATTAATGACACCGTTTGTCACATTAAACCCCGGTGGTGGTTGCATCACATTCTTCGTGTTTGCGTAGGAGAAGTTCTCGTGGTTCCTCAAACCCGGATGGTAATGAGTGGGAGTTTGATTGTTCCGGAAATTGTTGAAATTCCGATTATTAACATAATTTGCTTCCTCCATCAGATCTAGAGGAACTCCCCCATTACTTGCACCCACGTTTCCCTCATTTGCCTTCGTCAATGCACTCAATTGGCTTATCAACACAGTCATCTCAGCCGTCAACTCCTTAATTGGGTCCGAATCAGTAATTTCAGCCACCCTTTTCACATTAGTCCTCTCGGAGGGCCACTAATAGCTATTCATAGCCATCTCTTCCAACAAGTTGAATGCATCTTCCGAAAATCGTGCAAGTAGAGCGCCTCCTGCTGCAGCATCCACAAACGATCTAGTCTGTCCCATCAACCCATTGTAAAAGAAGCAGAGCTGCTGATCCTCAGGAAATCCGTGTTGCGGGCACTTCCTCAATAAATCTTGGAATCTCTCCCAGGCCTCATACAAGGGCTCAGAGTCAAACTGCCTAAACTGAGTGATCTCGCTTTTGAGTTGTAGTGTCTTACTTGGTGGGAAGTATTTAAACAGGAATCTCTGACTCAGCTCATCCCAGTTGTTCACACTCCCCTGAGTTAGGGTGCCTAGCCAGTTCCTAGCTTTATCCCTTAAAGAGAAAGGGAGCAGGCAAAGACGTATAGCATCATCAGTCACCCCATTCATCTTGATGGTATTGCAAATCTGTATGAAGTTCGCAAGATGAGAGTTGGGATCCTCAGATGGGAAACCCCCAAACTGATTCTGCTGCACCATCCAGATTAGTGCTGGCTTCAGCTCAAAGTTATTTGCATTGATTAGGACATTGGCAATTCCACCATAGTTGCGATTGATGCAGCCGGTGAAAGTAATCACGAATCACCTATTCTTTGGATTACCGAATCACGGAACCTCTGGTATCGTAACTCGACGTTGACCACCGTTGGCCCTTTGTTACCTCCATTGTCGACCCGTTATTGCCTATGTTGTTATCTTCTATGTACGCCATAGCTTGTTCTTCTTTGTCTTTCCGCTGTTTTAGTAGCCGCACTAATTCGCCTAGCAAAAGCCTCAACCTCCAAGTATGAACGGTGCTAATTCTCCTTGCTTCGAGCGAGTGTTCATGCACTACCCGAACCAACTAGTGAAAACAAGTCAAACACAGTAGAAGTAAAATTAAACAACAAGATAAAACGAAAGAAAAAATGTCTAAATTAAAAATAATTATATTTATCGCAATATTAGTACTAAAAATTTAATTAGTCCCCACAACGGCGCGCCAAAAACTTGTTCGCCTTATTTTTAGCTTCACCGCATGTGTGCGGTGCGAGTTTATAGAATAGGGTTGGCAAGGTCGAATCCACAGGGACTAATAAATTAATGTACTAAGATCTTGGATGTAATAGCCTTATTTTTATCTAGACGATCGAAAGTGAGTGAGTTGGTTTTATAAACTAAAGCGGTTTATCCTAAAATAACAAAGTAAAGAATGATTGAAAGATCAAGATGATGAATGGATTCCAGGGTTATGGTTTCAGTTAATATCCCCTTTTATTATCAGATTAATCAAACCAAAGTTAAACGTATTCTTCCCTATAGACCGATCACAAAAGTAATTTACCATCTCTCTCGAGATGCATGTAAAAGCGTGGATTGGAATATCTATGCTAGCATCTCTACTCAACATGAGATATCCAACTCCCAAAAGTTCAAAAGATCATAAAGTCTCACGAATATTCACAGATTTCTCAATCGTGCAAGATATTCATGTCAAGTACTCATAGATCTTGTATTGAAACTCATCGGTTAGAATTATGAATCAATACATCAAACAAGTTAAACCAAACGCGTTTTGATAAAACAAGAATTAAAGCAAAGTACTTGAATAGGGTTGGAAAACATTAACTTCAATTGTAATTAATCATCAAATAAAAGTATCCATTAATCTACTCCCAAAACCGGGAATCACAAGAAGTTTAGCTACACATAGAAAAGAAATAATTCATAGACAAACTATTCATGTTCATGTCCAACTAATTGAAAATAACGATACTATGGAATGAGTGAACTCGGGGATGATGACGATCTCTCGATCTATCTTCAATCCTCGAAGGTGTGGTTGCGGTCTTGATCTCTCTCTCCAAATCTCCGGTGGAAGATTGCTCTTTTCTCTGCTTTCTATGGCAAAAATCAGCGTATCCTTGTTTGTGGCCGCCCCGTCTCTATTTGTACTTCGTTTGGGTCGAAAACCTAGTTCGAACAGGTCAGATTCTGTGTTTCCCGCACAGGAGCATGGGCCGTGCGCTAGAGCACGCCCAGCCCGTGCTGGGTGCCGCAGAAACTTTGACATTGCTGAAGGACGCATGGGCCGTGCACTAGAGCACGACCAGCCTGTGCTTGTAGTCGAAGGTTGAAGCTCAATGTTGGCCGCACCGGGCGTCTTTGGGTCGCACGCCCGACCGTCGCGCACTGCTACACTTGATACTCACCGTTTTCCTCCATTTTTCACCCGATTAAATCGACTTCTTCTCGATTCAACTCCAAACTTCGTATATTGCGTCAACTATTGGCGGTTCTTTATTGCAATGCTCTGAATTGTTGCCAAAATGCTACAATCTATCAATAATTTCCTACAAAATGAGCAAAGCATAATCTTTTTCCACAAAACAGGAATAAAGCCCTATTTACTCATGTAATACATGCATAGCAACACATTCTAGCGAAAATTAAGCCCAATATACATGCAAAATACATGCCAATCAATGTTGTGCCCCCAAGTGTTGAGGAAGGTGGAAGAATTTGAAAAAGTAGCAGTTGATATAATTGTTGGATGTAGTGATTCCTTTCTACCCCAACTGCTCTGATAAGGCTCTTTCTCCCAACCTCATCCACCAGAATCAACCTTTTTTCCTCCAAGCTGAGAAAGAATCAGTTGCTCAAGACCCTGTTGCCCCTGAAGAACAAGGATCCCCAGCATATCTTGAGATTAAGGCCAGGATGCAAGTTATTCAAGTTGAACCTGTTAGTTGCTCAGAAAATGACACATGCATAGATGAAAGGCGCATATGAGGGGAAATCAACTTGTTCGCATGGAAGGGATTCCCTTTGCGAAGGGGCACACCTTTATTTTCCAGCAAATACCCCGGGACTAGTCCATAGCACAGGGTGTTCATGAACCTCCCTTCATCCAGGTTGACATTTTGGACATTCTGGCATAGCTTGTCAAAGATGAACTCCTCATGTTCACCTTCAGCTCCTCCATGATCGTAGCCATCCCAATCAACTTAGTTTGGGACAGCTGATTGAATGACCCAAACTTCATGTCCACGCACTTGGCTATCACATCCCTCAGCTTGTGGTACTCATCTTAGATGACCTTCTTAGTAGCTGAGGATTCAGCTTGTCAGCTACCTCATTTTTCCCAATCTCTTTCTAAATCTTCATATAGTCAACTCATAATCCTTAAGTTCCTTAAGTTCATATTGTTGAGATATAAAAACTCTTGTAAGGTTTGCACCATCTCGATCTACATAAATTTCTTCAACCCAAATTTCTCGAGATGTCCAACAATCTTATTAGCCACCACCTTGCATGTCATCAGACTTCTTGACAAGACCTTCAAAGTCGACCAGTGCACCATGTGCACTTTCTCGGCGAGTTTGGCAAAGTCGACAGTAGATTTCTTTGGTGCCATTGAGATTTCTTGAAGAACTTGAAAGTGGTTTTCCAGAGAGTACTTAGTGAATTTTTGAATGCCTGAGAGTGAATGTGAGATGAGAGAGAAAGAGATTTTGGATATATATGAGATTTGAAAAGATGATTTTAAAATTTGTAAGGTTTGAAATATGGTCAACGGTTAGGATTAAACCGTGCAAAAAACATTAATCACACCGCAATTAATGTGAGCAGCATTTATATACAATCATGAAAGACTCACAAACTTTACTGAACCACATTTAATGATGCTGACATCATGCGTCAAATATTCCCGGTTTAATACAATCCTCATTTTGTTTCTTAGTTCATAAATAAGTCAGCTTTCTTTATTTATGACTTGACTCTGCTTCTTTCATCCTTTTAATCTACTGAACGAGACTCAGTTGTTCAGCTAACTTGACTCTGTTGAAAAAACTACAAAGGTTGTTTTATCTCTGTTGGTTAAGTAAAACTCTTCTGAAACGCAATTCTCTCATCTCTAACTCTGCTGAATGAGTCTTCTAAGCATATTAAGACAACTCAATCAATCCAAGCTCATTCTTAAGCTCTTCAAATCTTGATTCACATAAGGGCTTTGTGAATATATCAGCTAACTGCTTCTCAGTTGATACATATTCTAATGTAATGTTTTTATTTTCAACATGAAGTGATACCTGACATCAATGTGCTTTGTTCTTGAGCGTAGTACTAGATTTTGAGTAATTGCAATAGCACTAGTGTTACCATACATATTGAAATTTTCTTCTCTTCAATGTCATAATCTCTTAGTTGTTGCCTCATCCATATGACTTGGGTACAAAAACTACCTGCAACAATATATTCTGCCTCAGCTGTAGATGTAGCTATTGAGTTTTGTTTCTTGTTGAACTAAGAAACCAACCTATTTCAAACATTTGACAATTACTAGATGTACTTTTCTGTCAACTCTACATCCAAATAAGTGAGTCCGAGTCCGAGTATCCAATCAATTTGAATCCACCTTCCTTTGGATACCATAAGCCAACTTCTTGGCTACACTTCAAATATCTCGAAATTTTCTTAGTTGCGGTCGATGACTTTCCTTAGGTGCGGACTGAAACCTGCACATACACTTACTTTGGAAAGGTGATGTCTAGTCGCTAGCATTCAAGTAGAGTAATGATCTAATAATCGCTGCTCCATATCTTGTATGATCCACTGGCTTTCCTTCTACATCTATATCCATCTTGATAGAAGTATTCATGGAAATCTTCACATATAACTTCTTTTCCATATAAGAATACCTAAAGCAACTTTTTTTCTCACACCACACTTAGAAAGAAGGTTATTGAACAGTTTATTGCTGTTGGGAAATTTATTGTATAGATTTTGATGATGCTATGTAAAACTTAGATTAGAAAGTTGGCACCCTATTTTTTGTTGTAAATTAAACATTGTAATAGATAGGATCTATGAACTGATAACTAAGTCACTCCCAGATATTTGGAGAAGACTCACAAAGGGGTTCATCAGTAAAAATGACTCAAAAAGCTGAAGAAGTCTGTTGATAAGTAAATTCAAAACATTACTCAAAATGGAAAGAAGACAGACTGCAACCTAAAAGCTGTTTTGCTGAAAGAGTACAAAAGACTGGGAACCAATGAGATGTTCCTGCACACCTGCTGTGTTGTAGGCAAACCTGCAGAGCACTAAACCAAGGTTGGGTCAACATCAATTGCTGCACAACAAGACAAGCTAATGACCATGGAAGTGGAGTTTGAAAATGTATCTATCTCTTCAACGGATACATTTTTGAACTGCCACTATAAAAGGTTGATGAGTTTATTTGAGAGAGGTTACCTGCAACATTCAAGCAATATGAGAAAAGAGCAATCAAGCCAAAAACTCTCAATCAATACACTCTATCCTCAAGCATAAGATTTGAAGTTTATCTAACCAACACTTTCAGTGAAGGAAAGAAAAGCTTCAAGCTGTTGAAGAGCGCAACTTGTTCAAATACAAAGGGGTCTTCGCATCCAAGGATTGAAGAAAGTGTAGTGAGGTTCAAGTTAGAATCATGCTTTGGATTTGTTGGAGGGCTTCATGATCAAATCTAAGAATTCGAAGGATCTGAAGTAGCAAGGCAACTATCTTGTGAAGAGCTGAGTTACAGGAGTGAAGCCAGTTGTGTGATCAAATCTTGTTCAGACTGTTTATCCTTTTTGTAACTCGTTGTTGTGTTAGTGGATTATCTCTGGGAGTTGGAGAAGATTGGAGTAGAGGAATTAACCCATCCTCGAACCACTATAAAATTGCTCTGTGTCTATTTACTTTCAGCATTTAATTTTTGTATATTTTATATCTGCTGATTGTAAATTTGCTAAGTCAACTAATAATAACTTAACTTAAACAACTGTTGTAAAACATATTTCAACTAAAGGGTGTAAGACTTCTGCTGTAAAACCAAGTTAGCTATATTTTTAAAAGAGCTCACTTCACCCAGCTAAGTTACTCTATCAATAACTTAATCGAGTCTGTTGAGTGGTTAACTCTACTGTTGATGTTGAACTAAGCTGTCATTCAAGGACTTAGCTGCTTGTGTTAAAACTCTGATTTAAAGTACAAAAATCAAAAATTAGTTAAGTCTATTCAAACCCACCTTCTAGACTTAACACAAACACCCTTTGGGACCTACAAGTGGTATCAAAGTGGTTGGTTCAGAGAACCTTCTGCACTGGTTACTGAACTAGATATCAATTTTTTTAAAAGATACAACACTTGACTGCTTTTAAAACCTTCTTTTTAAATTTATTATCATGGAAGCAAATTTATCTCGTATTCCCAAGTTCACTGTTGAGGAGTTTGATGACTGGAAGAGTCGTATATAGACATATCTCTCAGCGCTGCACGAGGAAATGTGGTTCATCATTGAACATTGATCCATACAGATCATGAAAGTGAATATAGTTGTGAGAGCTGCTGCCGCTGCTGAAGGTGATGTTGTTGCAACACCTACTACACTAAGGCCTGCTATGGTTGAAAAGGAAAGATGTGAATGGACCAACGAGGATAGAAAAAGATATAACTTGGATAATGTTACCAATGACATTTTATACAAAAATATTGATAAAGCAATGTTTAACAAGGTGAAATCTTGCAGGACTGCTTGTGAGATATGGGAGAAGCTTACTTTAATTTGTAAAGGATCAGAGCAAATTAAAGAGAACAAGTTAACAGTTGATGTACAAAAATTTGAAAATTTTAAAACGCTTGAAAACTTCGGATCAGTTGATTACTAGAAAGCTAAGAACCTGTGCTGGAACTATAGACAACCAAGACACTTTGCTGTTGACTGTTCCTATCCACCATTCAACGAGTACAGAAATGAGGAAGAAAGAAAGGTCTTCATAGAGAGAAGACAAGAAAGAAAGAAAGCCATGGTGGCTGTTAAACCTGACACAACTAAGTGCAAGGAGACAACTGAGTCAGACAACAGTGAGGCAGACTATTCCTCAGACACATAAGATAAGGCATTAATATGCCTCATGGCCAAAGAACAATAAGATGAGATACATTCTAACTCGTCTAGCTCACATTCTGATGATAATGATAGTGACACACACACTTCATCACCCACAAATCTTTATTATTCATTAGAAAAATGATGACAAATTTGAGCATATAAAATCCTCACACACACTCTTAAATGAGGAAAACAGTCGGCTCAAAAGCCAAAACTCACAGCTGACTGAAGAGCTGGGTACTCTTAGTCACATAGCTAATGCGAATAAAGAGATGAAGGTTGGGATAGCTAAGGGCAATGCAAATTTAGCGAAAAAGGAAAAGAGGGAAAAAGAACTGAAAAATGTGATTGCATCACTCAGTAAGTCATCCAAAACATTGGATGAATTAATGATGATTCAAAAAGAAATAAGAGATAAGACAGGCTTAAGATTTAATTCCTTTGTTAATGCTCAAACTCCAAGAGTGATTTTGGAGAAAGGATTTTCAAGTATTGGGGGATTCCAAAAGCCAAAAGCACCATATGGTGCACCCACTTAAAATCACAAGCACACACATGCTGGCCTAGGCTATAAAGGCAAAGGTAAAAAACTAGATGAGTATGCTGAAAGGACAACTGTAACAAAATTCAGAAGAGTCCATTAGCAGCTCCTAACAGGAAATATTATGTGAAAGAAAAATAAAACTACTAAAAGCCCCAAAGGTTTCAGCAGAGAAAGCCATATGAAGGGAATGGTAGAAATTATCATAGTTAGGTTAATTGGAATAATCAAGTGAGATATCAGCCAACTCCTAAAGGATGTAAGCCCAAGTGGCAAAGACCTCAAACTCAAAATAGGTCATTCTCTAGGAAAATGAACTAATATCAGCAAACATATGCACCCATGCTCAATGCCCATTACACACAAAGGTTTTCATATTATCTAAAGAAAGCAAATGCACCAGCACACTCACAGACATACAACCTCTTAAAGTCAGATCATTTGGCTATAACTTGGTTGGATCACCATATAATGCTAACTCCTCATGACCCAGATAGGTTTGGGTACCTAAAACTTGATTTCCTTAATTGCGAGTTCGGGAATAGTTTAGTGCCAAAGAACCTGGTACATGGATAGTTGTTGTACGGACACATATTAGGAATAAGAAGAATTTATCCAACTTCAAGGAGTCAAAAGGAGCAAAAGTCATATTTGGAGGAAATGAAGCTCAAGGAGATTAGAGGCATTGGATCCATAAAGAAAAATGGAATGGAAATCACGATGTAGCCTTATGTTGAAAGGCTGAATTTGAATCTACTGAGTATCAGCCAACTCTGTGATAAAGGCTACAATGTAGGATTCAACATGGGTGTATGCCAAATCAAGGATGCTGAATCAAATGAAATTGTGATATCTAGATCCAGACAGAAAAACATGTATGTAGTAGATTGGTCTATTGCTACACCAAAAACATGCCTGCTAGCAAAGAGCACAACCGTATCAAGTTGGTTGTGTCCCAAAAAGCCGAGTCACCTGAATTTCAAAACAATCAACAAGCTTGCAAGGAGTCATCTTATGGAATGATTTCCAAACTCAGTGTACAAGAAGGATAGCATCTATGATGCATGCCAGAAGTGAAAACAAATCAAGTCTTCATTCAAGGATAAGCCGAGTCCTTCTTCAATAAGGATCTTGCATTTATTGCATATGGATTTTTTTGGTCCTATTGAACTAGCTAGTATCAGTGCAAAGTAATACACCTTTGTGATTCATTCTAATTTCATTATTGTATTTATGATTCGTATAGGACGATAAATCTTAATTTGTAATGGTTTAGACTCTGGACTCATTTGATGTAATAACAACGTATAGGACCCTGAGGTACAATTACGACGTTGGAGGGTGTTTTCTTTTGATGCCGTTGCAACTGCACTCTGACTTAGTTGTTCCATATGTCTAATTGGGATTTTATTATTTCTGTTGGTTTTATAATGATGGATCATTGGGCCGGCTTGGCAGTAACTCCTATATGAATGCAATTTACGTGTCTTGGCGCAACACACCCCGTGCATTGCACGGGCAAAAGACTACTTATTACTGAAAAACAGATAAAATATAAGTCACATGATTAATTAAGGTCAAAAATATTGTTATACAATAACATAAAAAAATCTGGAAAACTGGGTATGTTGAATAAAAGAGAATAAAGTAGGAAGGGATAAGATTGGATTGGAGATTTTAGATATAAAATCTGATAAGATTATCTAGTAAATTCGGTAATTTAATTATGAAATACTACTAACATGGACTTTGAGTGTATCTGATGAGACGATACGCGTGATTTTAAATGAACAATAATAATTAAGATTTTGTTTTATATTTCGATACTAAAAAGTATGTTAGGTAAATAATATTTACTGAATATAAGTACATATATCGGTAACTAGTAAACAATTCAAAATTTGAAAATACAAGACTAAGTGAGTAATTAACTGCTTTATACTTTTACTATTAAATTAGTTATCAGCTTTTTTATAAGGTAAGTCATCATTTTTTTTATAAGGTAAGTCGTCAATTTTTTTCTTTTTGAGTACATATCATGGGAGGGGAAGGGTGATGAGAATCGAACCCTTCGAGAGTCATAATTCTTGGATCACAATCCGATTCCTGTATCAAAAAATTTAATAAACACATAAGTATAAGAAATTTCACAAAAATTCCTGTCAGACCGTCTAACAGGTCTTTTCCGTTAGACGGATCAACCAGACCCGGGTATTTTCATAATTTCATGTACTAGTGGTAATATTCTGCGACAGTGCATCCAAAAAGTATTAGTAGTTTTTCGGAAAGAATATTATTAGTTCCCTGGAGAGTATTTTAGTAGTTCTCCTGAATATAATTAACTTTTTCTCCCGAAAAGTATTAGCAGTCCCACAAAAATGTATTAGTAGTAACGATGAAATGTATTAGTAATCTGCTTGAACAGTTTTTTCAGTAACCCTCGATAATATATTTATTTTTTCCATCAAGAGTATTAATATTCTATTAAAACGTATTAGTAGTCTTATTTAAAAGTATTATGTTGCTATGATTAAATGTATTTTAGTATTCCTCTTGAAAAGTAATAGTTTTTCTCATAAAAAGTATCAGTAGTTTCCCATAAAAGTATTAGTTCTTCCCCCAAAAAATATCAGTAGTCATCCTGAAAAATATTTGGTAGAACCCTTAAAAATATTAGTTTTCCCTCCGAAAAGTACTAGTATTCCTCCTAAAATGTATTAGCAACTCTCTTAAAATGTATTAGCAGCGGCCAGTGGATATGATATTGGTACTTGTGCAGGCTGTTGGTGGGTGGCCAATTCGATATTTGGATCTG
This sequence comes from Rehmannia glutinosa, assembly GCA_016081115.2. NCBI lineage: Eukaryota > Viridiplantae > Streptophyta > Magnoliopsida > Lamiales > Orobanchaceae > Rehmannia > Rehmannia glutinosa. Next base: position 89,740,836 of record CM071936.1, on the reverse strand, counting down.
TCTAACGAATTAGATCCGTTAGACCATCTAACACGAGGCTAACCCAAGAAATTTTGAATGATTTTGGATGAATTAACATGAATAAGATAGAGTTCATCAAATATTGCATTTTAAAAAAAAATAGTACTAATTTTATGACATTCTTTACAAAGAGGATATCCATTATACAACTTACTGACACACATGACAATTATTTGGGTGGCCTCGGTATCGCATGAAAATTATTTGGGTGGCCTCAATATATGTTTATTTGTTGTTTGTAGATATTTATTTTTAATTAAGGATTAAATATATGTTATACCACACGACTTAACAAAGATATGGGATCATAATATTATATATTTATATTTATTAGGTACAGAAATATGTTATTCACCGTATTTATTTACATGGTTCAACAAACAATACTCTTTGTAGCGGTTGTCCTTATATATCGTATTAACAATCAAATTTGGTTAATTATTTTTTTCAATTCAACTACGGCAATGGGTTTGAACTGAACTTTGACTGGTCCTATTTAGGACTAGATTTAAAGCACACGAGTTTGAGACGAATTTAGAGATTTAGCTTTAAACTCATCAAACATAACCGAATTTGTCTTACGTATTCATTATGTATGTGTTTTAAATTTCAATATATATATATATATATATATAGGGATTGGTTCAAATGAGACCAACTCCTTTAGATTACTCCATAGGAACACTTATGGACTCTTGATTTAAAATTTTAAATGGTGTAGATCATTCTAGTTATTTTAGGCCAATAAGGGTATATTTGTACTTTCTATATCATCAATTTATTAAATAGACGGGTTAATATCTTTAATTGCTATTCTTAAGGCAAATACAATCTTACCTTTTCAGTTGTCCGATATTTAGGGAGAAAAAACGCATCACTTTTATACATGGCTTTGTTTTATCATATATTTAGTTCAGTGGAATTGTATATTTAGTTCAATGGACTTGTATACTTAGTCATGTTTTATTATATATTAAGTTTAGTGAATTTGTATACTTGGTTCAGTGGAATCGTATTCTTAGTTATATAAGTAGTTTAGTGAATTTGTACTTAGTTTTGTGGATTTGTATACTTAGTTCAATGGAATTGTATACTTAGTTATATAAATAATTCACTGGAATTGTGTATTTAGTTCAGTATAATTATATACTTAGTTAAATGTTTCTGTATACTTAGTAATATTTTAATGTAGGGTTAGTTCAATGTAATCGTATACTTAGTTAAATGTTTCTGTACACTAAGTAATGTTTTAATGTACATGTAGTTTAGTGTAATTGTATACTTAGTTAATTGTTTATGTATACTTAGTAATGTTTTAATGTATAGTTAGTTTAGTGGAATTGTATACTTTTCATTAATTGTTGCATGATTCTTTGCCAAATTTGAATAATTTGCATGTTCTTGTGAAGAAGGAGAGGAAGGAAAGGTGAATCGCGTGATTTTGGGGATGTGATCAATAACAGATCACACCCCTAATTTGTAGTAGGCAGTTACCATATTTAGTTTCTTGGATTCCTATTTTACCTCTTCTAATGTATATTTTCAAATGAATTGATGTATATATTTGTTCATATCTTGGCCATTGATTTATTTTTTTGATGGTGTAGATCTGGTCCTATGGTCTTACCTAGGAGGTGAGACCAGGATCCCCTTCTCATATATATATATATATATATATATATATATATATATATATTAACTTGTAAAATTATGAATATTATATTCTCATAAATTAAATTGATAATATTAAATTAATTAGTCTGTGTGCTAAATATACAAATATATGTGTGCGCGCGCACGTGTGTGAAGGAACAAATATGTTTGAAATTAATATTTCAAAAACTAAAACATGAACATATAAATGTGGCAATAGTTAGTTCTTATTAGCAACACTATTTTATTATATTGAGAAAGGTAAAAATATTTTTAAATCATCATAATTAAAGCAAATGCAATGGGTCAAATCCCACTATAAAAAATTTTGCAGGTAAGCATTAAAATAACTATAAAGTGTAGATAAAATCATTGTATGTAAAATTACAGTATGTAAATATTTACCAACAAAATATAAAATTATTGGTAATTATCTACAATATTTCTATCGGTGAATTTAAAACTTGCGGGTGATCTAACAGTAATCGGTCGATATAGTTCGGGAAAACATAATATTTTTTATTCTATAGGTATTCAGTATAGACAACTATAAAATTTAATTAGTAGCAAAATATATCATTTATATTGATAAATTATGTCAATAAACTGAAATATTTTTGTAGTGTCTATTGGGTTTTAGGTTTGGGGCGGGTATTATTGGATTAATAAAACTATAAAATTATGCATCTTAAAGTTTGACAAATCCGCCCGATCAGTTTTCTATCCCTATACATGCCCAAATGGGACGTGATATGGTTGCACCATCACGAAATATTGCATTTAGATGAAAACGTACAAAATTCTTTGATTTAATGAAATTTCTATAACTCTAAAGTTGAGTTGCTATATGATGAAATAAAAATATTAACAAGTGGTTGAGCTATTAATAAGCAACGAGTAGACAATAATATTAAGGTGACAAGTAGTAAGCATTTATAAAAAAAAAAGTGCACAAAATGATTTTTTTATGTTGAATGTTATAAGCTGAAAGACATATATTACAACTTTATATTGTTATTCATGCAGCAGGATGTAAGTTAATGACTCAGCTCCATGGTCCAGGTTATCAAATATTTGAGTTGTATTCTTGGTGTCCATAACAAATATATTTGGAACTTGTTCCATCATAATCCTTGAAATATATACAATAAAGCATGTTAATTAACAATAATCTTTTTTCTCCGTGTAACAAAAGAATCAGATTTCAAAGCTACAATCTTCTCATACAATTACAAAAATAATTTTCATTATATGCTCCATCCGTTATTTAAAACTACTCATTTGATCGAGAAAAGCAAGAATAAATTTCTTCTATTATTCATATATAAAATAAATTGAGACAATGAATGAGTTCTCTCAAATCATTAACAATATATTATTATAAAATAATGTTAGTAAAATAAATAATCTACTTACTTCAAAATTCCATTTAAATATTTCAAGACTTTCAAACCTTGATTTTATGCATTCTTATTTAAATATAAATTAAATTAAACAATAGCAGTTAGCTAATAAACGCAAAATATCATGTTTGGAACTAACACTATCCGAGCCTATGATGATATATTCTTTACATTTGTCTACAAAATCCACATTAATCAAATGATGGATAGTTTTAAACTGTCCAATATAATAGTAATGTTCGGTTTGTGGGTTTAATCCTAACAAATTAATGTCCTAATTTCATTAATAAATCCAACACAATAACCCCATAGAACTATTCCTAACAATCAAAGAAACTCCTCTGTAATTAAACCCATTGGAATTATTGACATCAAAGAGAGCTCATCCTCAAGAACAATCTGTTTGACCCTTTTGTTCTTTTAGTGGAATAAATAAATTCATATTCCACTATAATTGGTGGATTTTCATAGATAGGCTCTTAGAAATGTATAAAAAAAAACGATAAATATTCTCTTAAATGCAAATCATTAAATATATGCATTTGATTGATTGATCTAATTAATTAATACTTTGAGTATAATATTTTAAGCAAGTATTTTTGAAATAATAATGTCTCCAATAATGCAACTACATTGTAACATGAACAAAGAGGATGAGCTTAATTTTTTTTAATCTAGAGATAGCTTTGACTACATAAATTTTAGTTTTATTCGTTTTTCCCTTCAAGCATAACATAACTATAGCTTATTTCGCATTCTTTAAAGTTTTCTTTTTGTTATTTGCATCTTTCCAAGTGGTATGTTGTTATGTGATGTTATGTGTAGTAAGAACCTGGTTATTGTGCAACTAGATCACTTCAAAGTTTTAGTTACTACCTGCTTTGTTTAGGAAAAAATGAAAATATTTGCTCAATATAACTAAGTACGTAGACATATTTTTCCGTATTAAATATGTGCTTGTCATACAACGATATATATCTTGCCATGCACGTGAGTACGTAGACATTTTCCTTTACTAAGACGTAAAATAAGGGAAATACTCACAATCAATGTTCTAGTATATAGGCATGGTACTTTTATCAATTCTCTCTTTATTTGTTTGTTTTAGTGAAATATAAATCTATTATTCATTTGCAATACAAAGAATAAGTTTGGTATCACCCAATTTATTTTTGTTGTAAAGACCATCACATAACCCTTAAATGAGTACACACTATATGAATTTAGTGGCTGGAGGCGGAACAAATATTCTTGCATTATTTCTTATTATATGGGTTTAAGTGAAGTCTAGTAAAAAAAATTAAAGACACAATGTGTGTATTTTATTGAGGTTTAAGATTGTAACAAAATTTATATTTTTGAATACTCATGAAAAATGACATTTCTATGGTATAGAAACATGAATAAATGTGTTAAATACATATATAGGGGGGATCAAGTGAGACCATGTCTCTAGGTGAGACACAATGGACTAATCTCAACCATCCCCCACTATTAATCAATGGGTATGATTTAATGGATAAAAAATATATTAAAATATTAATTTAATCAATATAAGGGTAGTAGGGTAAAATAACACAATAAGTTAGTTACAAAAATGGAATCAAATCTCTTTCTCTCTCATACATCTCCTAATTTTCCCAATCTCACGTCTCTCTCTCTCTCTCTCTCTCTCTCTCTCTCTCTCTCTCATTCCTCCATTAACGCGAATAAAGAAAACTATGAAGAACTCGAAAATTACAGAGAAAAAACAAGAAAAATCGGTGCAATATTACAGAGAAATAACGAACAGTGAGTTCGAAAACTAAATATGCAACAAAACTCAACTAAATATGCATTATTTGAAAACTATCTATGCAAAAAAAAAACTAATATGTAGTACAGTATATCCAACTATGCAAGACGTCATAAACTATGCAACAAAATCAACTAACTATGTATTATCTAGAAACTATCTATGCATTGTGGAATAACTAAATATGCAGTACATTAAGTAACATCCCATTTTTATAATTTCCAAAAGCAACATCCCATTTTCATAACTAAATATACATTATATTGAACCTATTTATGTAGTGTAGTATAACTACATATGCAGTACGTTATATTAAATTATGTCTTGTTTTCGTAAAACATTGCCAACAAAATAACTAAATACGCATTATTTGATGTCTAATTATGCAGTAGAAGAACCCTAACTATGCTGTAAAATAAAATTATTTGGAAAGAAAACAGGTTCCTTAAATTCCGCCACAAAAATCCGGCAGTGTCAATTTCAGCTCATAAAATCCGTTGGGACCACTAATTTGAATTACAAAATTACAATTTTACCATTAAAATCAGCAAAAATTAGGAAATAATTAAAAAAAATTGAATTAATCATATCCCTTCATTTTCTAAGATCAATGGGTAAGATGAGTCCACACTGTCTCACCTAGGGAGGGTGGTCTCATTTGAACCAAATCCTACATATATATATATATATATATATATATATATTTACGTGTGTGGGAAGGAACAAGTATGCTTGAAATTATTATTTCAAAAACTAAAACATGCACATATAAATGTGTAAGTAGTTAGTTCTTATTAACAACACTATTTTGTTATATTGATCAGAAAGGTAAAATTTGTTTTTTTTTTAATATTTTCAAAATCATAATTAAAGCAAATGCATTGGGTTTTAGGTTTGGGGCGGGTACAATTGGATCTGTAAAATTCTAAAAGTGCACGTGTTAAAAGTATGACAAATCCGCACGATCAATTTTCTATCCGTATGCATGCCCCAATCGGACGTGATATGGTTGCAGGGGGTTATCGAATTGTTGATAAACTATGTGTAGACATAATAATTTTAAGGGGACAAGTAGTAAGCATTTATAAAAAAATAAAATGCAAAATATTAATGATATTTTTATGTAGATATATAATAAACAGACATATATTATAATTCATGCAACGGGATGTTAGTAAATGACTCTAGCTCCATGGTCCAGGTGATCAAATATTTGAGTTGTATACTAGCGTCCAAAACAAATATATTTGGAACTAGCTCCATCATAGTCATTGAAATATACAATAATATTTTTCTCCGTGTTACAAAAGGAGTCAAATTTCAAAGCTCAATCTTATCATGGAATTATAAAAGTAAATTCCATTATATGCTCGATCCAGATTATTTAAAATTACTCATTATCTATAAGAAAAGCAAGAATAAATTTCTTCTATTATTCATATATATAGTAAAAATAAATTTTTTCTGTTATTCATATATATATATATATATACTATATAAATAAATTTCTCCAATTATTAACAATATTATATACACACATATATATAATGGTATATAGTAAAAACAAATAAATTACTTACCTCAAAATTCCAGAACATTAAATATTTCTAGACTTTCAAACCTTCACTTTATGCATTCTATTTAAATAAAATAGATTAAACAATAGTAGTTAGATAATAAACACAAAATATCATGTTTGGAACTCACACTTTCCGAGCCTATGATACTATGTTTTATATATTTATCTACAAAATCCAAATCAAATGACTAATAGATTTAAACCATCCAATATAATATGTTAAGGTCCGATTGTACGTTCAAGAGTTGTGTATCCTAACAAATTAATGTCTTAATTTCATTAGTAAATCCCTCACAGTAAGCCATAGAACTATCCCTATCAACCAAAGATACTCCTGGGTAATTGACCCATTGGAATTATTATTATTATTATTATTATTTGCTCAAAAATTATTTTTCATTAAAGATTTACCAGAGGTACAGAACAAAGATTAGTACAAAGAGAACTTGTCGACAAAACATCAGAATTACCTATAGGAACTATTGACATCAATGAGAGCTCATCCTCAAGAACTATCCGTTTGCCCTTTTTTTTTTCTTTTATTGGAATAAAACAAATTCATATTCCACTATAATTGGTGGATTTTCTTAGATAGACTCTTAGAAATGTATAAAAAATTAATAAATATCCTTCTAAATGCAAATTATTAAATATATGTATTTGATTGATTCAGCTAATTAATACTTTGAGTATAATATTTTAAGCAAGCATTCTAAAATGATAATATCTCAAATAATGCAACTACATTGTGACATGAGTAAAGACGATGGATTTTTTATCTAGCGATAGCTTTCACTACATTATTTTAGTTTTGTTTGTTTTTTCTTCAAGCATTAACATAACTATAGCTTATTTCACATTATTTTATTTCTTTTTGTTATTTGTATCTTTCGAAATGTTATGTTTTTATCTGACATTATATAGAACACGAAGCTGGTTATTATGCAATTAGATAAATTCGAAGTTTTAGTTACTACATGAGTTGTTTAGGGAAAAAATGAAAATATTTGCTCAATATAAGTAAGTACGTAGACATATTTTCCCATATTAAGTATTTTCTTATCATACGATGACATATATATCTTGTCATGCACGTGCATGGACTCCGTTACAATTCTCATTTACTAAGACGTAAAATATTTTTTCGACTACTCATAACCAATAAGGGAAATAATTACAATTTATGTTCTAGTATATAGGCATGATACTTTTATACACTCTCTCTTTATTAATTGTTTATATTTGTGAAATATAAATCAATTATTCATTTGCAACACAAAGAATAAGTTTGCTATCACCTATTTTGATTTTATTGTAAGGAGCATCACAGAACCCTTAAATAAGTAAACACTATATTAATTTAGTTGCTGGAAGTGGAACAAATATTCTAGCATTAGTTCTTATTATATAAACTTCAGTGAAGTCAAGCAAAAAAAAAAAAATTAAAGACATAACATATGTATTTTATTGAGGTTTAAATTATAACAAACTTCAGATTTTTGCATACTCATGAAAAATGACATTCGTGTATAAATGTGTTAAATATATATATATATACATATATATATATATATATATGTGTGTGTGTGTGTGTGTGTGTTTGTGAGTGTGCATATCTGTGCGTGTAAAGGAACAAGTATGCTTGAAATTATTATTTCAAATTCTAAAACATGCACATATAAATGCGTAAATAGTTAGTTCTTGTTAACAACATTATTTTTGTTGTATTGAGAAAGGTAAAAATATATCCCTATGCATGCCCTAATGGGACGTGATATGGGTTTTAGGTTCTTATTAACATCACTATTTTCAAAATCACAATTAAAGCAAATGAAATGGGTTTTAGGTATGGGTTGGGTACAATTTGGTCTATAAAAGTCTAAAACTGCGCGTCTTAAAGTATGACAAATCTGTCCGGTCAATTTTATATCCCTATGCATGCTCACGAAATACTGCATTTAATTACATGAAAACTCTAAAGCTGATAATTACTTATTAAATATATTAACATGTGTTGAGCTGTTAATAAGCAATACGAAGACATAATAATTTTAAGAGGACAAGTAGTAAGCGTTTATATAATACAAAGTGCATAAAATGATGTTTTTATGTAGATATATATTAATGGACAGACATATATTACTGTTTAATTATTGTTATAATTCATGCAACATTGTGCCACTAAATGACTCTTGCTCCATGGTCCAGGTGATGATGAAATATTTTGGTTGTACTTAGTGGATTCCAAAACAATATATTTTCAACTAGTTCCATCATAATCCTTGAAATATACAATAATTAATATTTTTCTTGCGTAACAAAAGGAGACAAATTTCAATGCTCAATCATCTCTTGCAATCATAAAAATAATTTTCATTATAGGCTCGATCCAAGTTATTTAAAAATACTCATTCATCTTTTAGAAATCAAGAATAAATTTATCCATTATTCATATATAAAATGAATCGAGACAATGAACTATTTTTCTCAAATCATTAACAATATATTGTTATATAATATGGTTAAAAACTAATAAACTACTTATCTCAAAATTCTAAAGCCTTAAATATTTCGATAGACTTTCAAACCTTGACTTTATGCATTAGTATTTAAATATAAATTAAATTAAACAATATTAGTTAGCAAATAAACACAGTTATCATGTTTGGAACTGTCACTTTCGGAGCGGATGATGATATATTCTATTTGTCTACAAAATTCAAATGATCGATAGGTTTATACCGTCCAATATAGTATCGCAAAGTTTGGGTTGTAGGTTCAAAATTGTGTATCCTAACAAGTTATATCATAATTTCATTAATAAATTACGCACAATAATCTCATAGAATTATTCTTAACAATCAAAGATGTTCCTCCGTAATTAACCCAACGGAATTATCGACATCAATTAGAGCTCATCCTCAAGAACAATCTGTTAATTTGCCCATTTCATTCTGTTAGTGGAAAAAATAAATTAACAATCCACTATAATTAATTGGTGGAGTTTCCCATAGAGGCTCCTAGAAATGTATAAAATTTGACAATTATTTTTTTAAATGCAAATTTTTAAATATATTTATTTGAGTTATTGATCTAATACTTTGAGTATAATATTTTCAGCAAGCAATTCTGAAATAATGCCTCCAAGAATTACATTGTGACATGTGATTTACTAATAAAGACGGTAGATTTTTTATCTATAGATCGGTTTCGCTATATAATTTTAGTTTTGTTTGTTTTTTCCTTCAAGCATTAAAATAAGTATAGCTTATTAGTTATTTCACATTCTATCTGTTTAAGTTATTTGTATCCTTCAAAATGGTATTTTGTTATGTGATGTTATTTGGAGTACGAAGCTGGTTATTGCACAATTAGATCAATTCAAAGGTTTTAGTTATTACATGTTTAGTTTAGGGAAAAAAATAAAAATATGTGCTCAATATAAGTACGTACCTAATTTTCCATATTAAGTATGTGCTCAATTCTCATTTAGTAAGACGTAAAACATTTTTTTCGACTACTTTTCACCAACAAGGACAATATTTACAATTGATGTTCTAGTATCAATTCTCTCTTTATTTGTTTATTGTTGTGAAATATCAATTATTCAATTACAACATAGAACCACTGAAATAAATAGACACTATATTAATTTAGTGGCTGAAACAGTTCTAGCATTAGTTCTTATTATATAAATTTTAGTGAAGTCTAGCAAAAAAAAAAAAATTAAATACATAATGTATGTATTTTATCGAAGTTTAATATTGTCAGATTTTTTAATACTCATGAAAAATGACAATTCTATGGTATAGAAAGATGTATTAAATTAGGTAAATCTGTCAATATTAATAGTGTTTCATTATTCTTAGATTTGTAAAACAGTCATATATAGTATATATAGTAAAATTTGATTAGGCAAATCCTGAGTGATTTAGTAACTAATGACTACAATGACAATGAAATTTGACTAAATCATAGAACAAAATCTTCTCATCATATTCTGATGTTTTTAATATACATGCATTTTATTTGAAACCAATAAATCTTAATAGATTCCTTTCCAACTTCAGATTTTTGTTGACTGTGTAATTACTTGATTTACAAATGTGGTTTTTTGACCCCATCAACCAATTAATGATTTTGTAACCTTAGTCACAAATTCAACACTGGCAATTTGAGTATTGTAATCCAAAAATAAATTCACTATCAAGATAATATTTGCTCAATATATATACATGTGCTCAACATGGTTTTGAACATAGTCACAATAATTTATCGACGATTAGGGTTATTAGCAAGTATGACATGATATGCTAATTCAAGTTATTGGAATGGAAAACCACATTCAACGTGTTCCTAAGGAGTTGCTCACTAATATCGTGGTTCGAGTGGCAGCCTCTTCGTTGATTGATTATGTCAATGTTAAATTAAGGTATTATGAAAATTGTATATGTTTTAACCTTAATTTGTTCATATATTTATACTTGTTATTCTATTTTTTTTCCTGGTGGTTTTATACATTTAAGGTGTTTGCTAATAATATCATATCTTGCTACAATTTATAGCTGCAAAATGTTGAAAGAGGCAGGAGAGCATAGCCTCGTGTATCAGCATGTGTCGCTTGATGAGTTCCCTGTGGTTGCATGGCACGACCCGAATGAAACCACGGATAATTTCATAAATCGATGCGTGGAAAGTGGAAATATTGACGCATTATACGAGAAAGGAATGGTAAATGCGTCACGGATTTTAACCTCGTTTAATGCAAACATACATATATATATATATATACACACATGTACTAATACTACAATTTTTTATTTTTAGTGTTTCTAAAGGAATTTAATTCTAGGTAAAGGAAATTATATGTGGAGTTTCTTAAGAAATCATGATTTCATAAGGTAAAGGAAATCATGATAAATTCAAATGGTTTATATGTTGCATCTATATATTTCACAAGGAACAAAAATAAAAGTATTTGATATCATGATAATTAAATGGTTATGTTGCATATATTTCACGAGGAAAGAAAAAAATTAAAAGTATTTGATATCATGATAATTCATATGGTTATGTTGCATGTATTTATTTCTCAAGGAAAAGAAAAAAAATAAAAGTATTAGATGATTTTTATTAATAATTGCACAATTATTTGAGGCTGAGTATTTTGGTTGGGATAAGTTACTGATAGCCCTTGAGTACTTGAAAGCAGCTGTAAATTCAGGGCATGTTGGAGCATGTTATATTATCGGATCATCCTATTGAGCAATGGAGATGAATTCAAACCCAAAGGAGTTTCAACACTTAGAATGATGAAATCGGGGAATTTAGAGAAGATATAATAATTTATCGCCAAGATTTGATCCGACTTTTGACATCGATCTGGACAAAGAACCCTCTCGTGCTGAACCGACCACCAAATTGTTGCACCGAGAACCATGATGATGAAGATTACATGTCTTGTGATGCTTGCATATGTGATCGGGAAATTGCGTACATATGTGACGCGGTTCCTTCAATTTAAATCTTATTTAGTATTTATGTATTCGAATTTACTTTTGGATTGTAAGTTTGTCGACATATTCATGTCTCAAGAAAACTATTACTAATTAAGTTTCTCCTTTTCGTTCAAAAATTGTGTTTAGTTTCATGTGTTGAACTTGTTATTAATATATAATCCTTTTACTAGTCCACTAGGTACGATAGCCAATTCCATGTTTGCAATCTAATAACAATGAGCCGATTTTAATTGCAATAACTTATACATAGAAATGCAAATTCTGAAAAATCCAAAAAAAAAAAAAAGAAATGCAAATTCTGAAACCAAGATTAAATTTAATAGCACTCTAGAATGATATCAACCTTAATTTCTAAATTCTCACATGATATTGCATCGACAAGTCTAAAGATTTCTTGTAAAAACACTGGCCCTGCTCAGTCCATAATGAGAATATTTTTTATCTTTTTTTATTTCATCTATTATTCTCCTTATGCACATAAGGGAGGAGCCGTATGAGATGAAAATCTCACGTACGGTTCTGGAATGGAAATTCTTTTATTTTAATTGAGTCTAAAATGAATTCAATTAGTAGTTGAATATTAACATTTGTACGTGTCTATTATTATTGGTTACAAGCATAAAGAGGTATTACAAATGAATTTGTTGAATAAGAAGACTTCTGAACTTTTGTGTGTATTGAAAAACCCATATGAGACATCCAAATTACATTATTACTACACCGATATTTTTATTGCTCATGAGTCCAAATTAAAGATTTAAATTCTAGTTTATGTCTTATGAGTCGGACCACGGAAGAAAAAAAGTAAAATAAAATAAAATAAGTTTATACCTTTTCAAATTTCATTTTTGTCTAAGAGTTTTTGTGTAAAAGTTCATTATTCAAGATATTATTGTATCTCTAATGTTAAACAAATTTATTTATGAATAAATATTGAAAATACTATAATGATAAAGAAGTATATCCTTCCAGTAATTTTAATTAGTGTTCTATTCTATTGTGTAGGCACATATTTCACTTTGGCCAAATGACATCTAATCATGGATAAAGATTGGAGTTCAACAGATTAAACTAAAAACTCAAACAGTTTTGAATTAATAAAACATCAATAACCTAATCAAGATGAAATTAGTGTACGTCATAAGACAATTATATTGGAATTATATTTGCAAGTTAAATAACATAAAACAATCGAAACAAATATTTATTCAGAACTAAGTCATTGACGTCTTAAAAAAGTAACTAAATTTGGATATCAAAGCAGCTCTAGAATGATATATATGAACCTTGAAATGTCTAGTCTAAATGGATGTTAATGAGTCATGGTTGTCAAATAAAGTTTATATAACGGTTTTTTTCTTAATAAAATTAGGATGAGTGGTTCGAGGGGAAGTGATTAATATTAAATAAACTGAAAGACTCAGGGTGCGAACTCCGATCAAAATCTTTGCAAAATGTCAACGATAACTACTTGAGCTACAAACTCGTGGTAAGTTCATATAAAGGTTGAATCTGCTACAATAAATGTGTAGAGTCTTGAGAGGTGGAAGTACTTCAACGAGAAGATTTTGAAACTTATATGGATTTATGAAAGAGCCTCAACTATTGACATAGTTTTAAATCTCAAAAGTAATCAGCTGGATTTATTTCAATGTCATACTACAGGTCATGAGAGGTTTAATTCACTCCTTTCTATATTTTAAGAGAATGGGTGAAAAGGTTGCTTGGAAAAATAAGATTGAATCTTGAGAGGGTGATTGAATATGAAATGGAAATGTAATCATGATAGTTGATACTATGCTTTAATTTATGTTTTAATAAAATATTGATTGAATGTGATTGATGATTTAAAAGGTAAGAGAGAGAGTCAATAATGTATTTGTAATGTAAAAGTGTAATAATAATAATTGATATGATATTTTTTATAAATTATAATTGGATGTGATTGGTTCCCGAAAAACTAGAAACGAGCGAATAGAGTATTTTGAAAATTCTCATAAGTATTTTATAGCTTGTATTTTACAAACTGAGATGACAAGCAACCGTGTATTTTATAGCTTGAATTAATGTGTTTCATATTAGGGAACTAAAGTTACGTCTCTTTACCATTTTCATTGAAGAGGTTACATACTTTTAGTAAGTTCCCATGCAGACACATAAAATTCATATAGACACATAAAACTTCTTTGGAAATCATTGCTGTTTCACTAGGATATTCAAGAAATTGTATTTCAGATTCAGAGTATAGCTGAAAAGAGTCAAGTGAAATTTACACAGATCTATCGACGGCAATGGTGTAATAGATTTTCTTCCAAATCTGCCTCATAATAACTGAACCGGTGACGTGTTTGATCAATCTAATTTTTCTCATAAAGCTTAATGTTTGTGGGCCTTATCAGATAGGATGTCGATATTTAGATTTAAGTGATTTGTACTTGGTTACTTAATTTATCGTTACAGTCATTTATGAAGGGGCGTTAGATAACACTATTGTATCCTTTAGAAATTAGATGCACTTGAATTGTTAGTTATAACCAAAAAGAAATGTCTAGTTAATTATAAAAGTTAGTTAAATCAATGTTATATTTGTTCTATAAAAATCCATGTTTTGTATCATTCAAATTACTAAATATTAATTATTTCTTTCTCTGCCATAATATGTTCTTAGTTTAACATGGTATGATGTGGCCAGCGTCGCCGGTTGCACCGATCATTTGTTTGCCTTGGTTGGGCATTCTCTTGGTGATAAAGAACACATTAAAGCCATATTTGATGGATTGCCATCTGAGTACGATTCCTTCATTATATCCATAATCTCTCAATTGGATCCTTACACCATTGCTGATGTAGAGGCATTTTGACTTGCTCACGAAGTTCGAATTGTCAATAGTACTGCTAAATATGTTAATGTTGTTATGGCTATTCTTGTCATTTCTTTAAGTTAACATCATGCTTCACAAGGTTCTCATCCGAATTATGGGCAATTTCACTCTAATTATTGTCAATTTCACTCACATTCTTGTGAGAGATTTGATTCATCTTTATCGGACCTTCTCAGCTACAAAATCAACAGCCTAGAGCTCTTCTAATGCAAGGAAATTTGGCTCATTTTTCTTCCTCAATCACTCCTTCACAATCAGTTTTTTCTCATGCTCCACATGCTCTATTGTCTACGCCAGACACATTTCCTGGTCTTAATTGGTATCTGGATTTATGTACAACTAGTCACTTGACTGCAGATTCTGCCAATCTTGCTCATAAAATTGCAATTACTTGCTCAGATCAAGTTTACATAGGAGATGGTAAGGGGTGCCTATTAAGCATGTTGGTTCTTCTTTTTCCTCTCATTATTTATTCGATATAACAGTACAAGAAAAACGCTCATAAACATCGGTCCATCGAAGAATTGGTCGATGTCGTAATTGGTGATGTTAAAAGTCAACATATTTGACAATGATTTTTATTGGGTATAAAGCGATGTTGTTAGTACGAAAGACATCGGCCATCAACCGATGTTGGTATCATTTGAGGAGTGTGGCCTAAACATCATTATTTTTCAAACGACATCATGTTGACCAATGTCGTTTGCGACATTTTGCATCAGTTTAGTGAATGGTTTTAAACCGATATCATTTAGACTTAAGACATCAGTTTCCAATTGATGTTGTTGTTGTTCCAATTTCATAATTATTGCCGATGGTTTAAAATCAATGTCGAAGATATCAAAAACGGTGCTTATACTTAGAAAAGGTTGTGTGACCTTTTTTAACATTCGTTCAAATCAACAATAATGCATTATTTTCCTAATATTTATACGAAATTAAACAATAACCAACTTTTGATATCATAAGTATCATTCAGTCACAATCAAATATAGCACTATTGTATCCTTTAGAAATTAGATGCAGTTGAATTGTTAGTTATAACCAAAAGGAAATGTCTATAGTTAATTATAAAAGTTAGTTAAATCAATGTTATATTTGTTCTATAAAAAATCCATGTATTGTGTATCATTCAAATTACTGAATAATGATTTAATTCTCTACCTTAATACGTTCTTAGTTTAACATGGTATATCCAGGCCAGTGTCGGAGGTTGTCGCCGATCATTTGTTGACCTTGGTTGGGCATTCTGTTGGTGATAAAGATCACATCGAAACCATATTTTATGGATTGCCATCTGAGTACGATTCCTTAATTTTATCCATAACCACACAATTGGATCCTTACACCATTGTTGATGTAGAGGTGTTACTAGTTGCTCAAGAAGTTTGAATGGACAAAAGTGCTAAACAAGTTAATATTGCTATGGCTAATCTTGTCGTTTCTTCAAATTCACATCATACTTCAGAAGGTTCTCATCCAAATGCAATGCGCGTTTCACTCTAATTACGGTCAATTTCACTCCCATTCTTGTGGGAGATTTGGATATCGTAGCAGGTCTGGAAATCGATTTTCTTGTGGGGTGGCAAATCTAATTGGAATTCTTCAAAAAAAAAAAAAATTGTATACCAATTATGTGACTATATAAGGCATCTTGCTCTCCAATGTTATCGATTTTATTCATCTTTCTCAAGACCTTCTCAGCTACAAAATCAACGGCCTTGAGCTCTTTCAATGCAAAGAAATTTGGCTTATTTTTCTTCATTTGTCACTCATTCACAATTAAATTCTTATCTACTAGAACGGTGGATCAATTAAACTTTTCAATTATAAGTGACTAAATTGTATGTTAGAAATTTGGTTTTGAGACAGTGGCGTTGACCCGACTTTGACCAAATTTTTAGTGTCTAAATATTTAATTTTGGAGGAAATTAATTGTACATTATTATCGACGTCCCAATTAGATGTTTATAATATTTTGTATTTCTCAACACCGAAATTCTGTAAGTGAGAAATTAATACACGAAATTGGTCAATTGAATGGACATTATGTAAAGGTAGTTGAAAGGTTTATGCCTTATCCAACATGGGAAGTCAAACCTTGTTTATCCTAGCATATATACTAGAAGGTATTATAAGTTTGGTATATTATAATACAAGTAGATGGGCACAAGTGGGCCACACACAGGTGCTCATCGGTCGGCCCGATTAGGGATTAGGCTTGGGCCCTGGGCCTGCCCATGTCTTTGTGCTTGGGTACTCTCTACCAATAATATCCTGTAGGTGTTGGAAGTTGTGACCTTTTATAGGCTTAGGTTGCATTTAGTAAACCATTCTTTACAGCAGTTTTAGTTACGCCGTCATGAACACTAGCGGAGATGTATTTGGCTTGCAGACAAAGATTTTTCTCGACTCAATTTTCAAGTTCTATCAGATTCATATTTCTAAAGGTGCAGTCCATTCAAGATTTGTGATACTTAGGTTCTGTTCAATTGTATTATTCTATTTGTATTTTTGTAAGCCACTTAGAAGGGCTTTCCCCATTTCTGGACCATTATAAACAACTTTGTATGCTTAAATTTGTAAGTAACTTAATTAATTTAAATCATCATTGATCACTTGGACAAGATGTCTGAGGCAATGGTTCAACAAAATTTTAGCACTAATCCCATGAAATTTAGTCTATAGTCCATTTATTCATTTTTTTCTAAGTAAAGGTGCACAACCAAATAAATAAAATAAAGAGAAAATATTGATCACAAGGTCGATCAGCTAGCCTGCTACGATAAAAATATAACCATATCCTTGTAACCACTAGCCAATTTTATAGCTACGCTGAAAAAGTAACCTTTAAGTTAAAAGAAAAAGACAAAAACTAAAAAAATAAAGTGTACCGTGCCACAGATAAGTGAGGCACGAGACATAATTAAAGGGAAAAAAACAAAGAGAACTCTTTGTATCGTGTACCGTGATACACAATGTGATGCATGAGAAACAACCATTGTGAAACCATTAGTCCCCTATTTTGTGTTAGATAAATGTTTTTATCAAGATTTTGATGATTTTGTTTTAATAAGTTTTTATACCAAAACAATGTTTTTATATGTTGTCTAAATACTCCTAAATGATTTAAAATGTTTTTACTAATTTTTGGAGTATTTCTTAGAGTTTTTAATTTGATAAAAATTGGACAACACTTTTGATGGTTTTGTTTAAATTGGTTTTTACACCAAAACTATGTTTATAAATGTTGTCTAAATACTCCCAAATGATTTAAAATGTTTTTACTAATTTTTTGGAGTATTTCTTGAAGTTTATTTTTGAAAAAATCGGACAACATTTCAAAGGGAGGTCGACCGGTCGCCCAAAATGGTCGACCGGTACACAAGATAAGATAACTCGAAATGAACATGCGGGCTTGAAAAAGAGGGAGGGGACCGGTCCGGGAGGGCCGACCGGTCGCAGCCCTGGCGACCGGTCGACCCCCCCTCCGACTGGTCGCACCCCCCTGCAACCCCTACCTGGATCGCACTATTTTCATTCAAACGTTCGAAATCTTATACAGGGCAATCGGTCGCCCTATGTTATTTTTTGACAGCAAAATTCCAACCGTTGCAATCTGTGACAGCAAGATTTGCTTTTCAATTTTGTACAATATTTCTACATCTTGTGATCTTCTTTTTGTAGACAAAAGTGAAGATAGAGGAGCCTATGTTGGTGAAGATTTCCCTATAAATAGAAGATGAATTGAAGACACAAGATATAACACATACAAGCAAAATACACAACAAGATATCTGCAAATTGTTCAAGCTTTCATTTTTACATTCTTGTTGTAATAGCCTAAGTACTTTCACTTGCACGTCTTTGAGGTCTAGGCTTTTTGATTCTTGATTACACTTGCACTCAATCCTTGTATTGGTTTCATAGAGTTGTAATCTTGAATTTTGTCCATCATTCAACACAAGACATCCTTGTGAGTATTCTTGTGGTAAGAATACACTTGGGTGATCTAAGTGATAGGTGTTTGAAGAGTGTGGTACTCTTCAAATGTGGTGAAGGAAGATTGTGGTAATATCCTTGAAGGTGTTGTAAGAGGATTGTGGTGATCCTCAAGGTGTTGTATTAATTGTGGTAATTAATAAAATATTTTTTCTTTTTGAAATCCATCCCGGAGATACTGGGGTGGTAGAGGATTAGGCCCTAGGTGGGTTGAACCTCTTTAAATCAACGAGTGTTATTTAATTTCCGCATTTACATTCTTGTCATTTGCTTGTTGATTCGAAAAAGAGGGTGATTTGCGAAAAATTGGCATAATCTATTCACCCTCCCCTCTAGATTATCGTAGCCACTTGGACTAACATTTTGGACGCTCAAAACGATTCACTTTTAGAGTCATCATCATCTACCTCATTGGCCCACGATTCACTTTTGGTTCTGGGATGTGGTGTGCTACTGGCTGAACTCCTTCGCATAGTCAGCATAGGCTCAATCGGAGTCTAAGACATAGAATTATTAAATGAATTATCCACCTCCACATAATTGGATTGAACCACCAACTTAGTTGCTAAAATATCATGTTCTGAAATATTTTGTGTGTGTGCCATGAAAGAATTTTTCCTCTCATAGAATGCAAGAAAACAAAAGAGCTGTCGGGATGAGCGGTATCAACAGCTAGAGCCGGTTGGTTAGATGAAGCTAAATTATCATTTGAGTTGTTAATGTCCGATTCCATATTCAAAGCATGGTTATCCATAGGCTGATAAAAAATAACCATAAGTAATTCCAAACCTGCACAGGTTCTTCTTAACCCTCTACTACATCCTCTTGCAACTGTTGTATAGTGGAAAGTTTATTTTAAGTTAACAGTTATACGATATCTATAATAATAGAGGGTGGTGCAGAGCGGAGAGGTACCACCTGTAAGGATGATGGAACTATCCCAGCATTAGAAACCTTATCCAGAAATGACCCCGATGAGGCCCAATTGGACGACTTTGCTGATTAGCACAACGGGGAGGAGACGGAGCATTACGAGCATTTTTTGGAACGACTACGGCCTCAATTCTAAAGCTCCGATGTTGAGACTTAATGACAAGAAACCAAGGAAACCAATAACTTCACAGTGCCGACAAGAAACTAAGGAATGTTCGTTTATTCTTAAAATGGTTCATTACTTTACTATTGAGACAATTTGATTTTGATTCAAAGAAGTATAACGCGTTATTTATTTTTGTGGCTAATGGCTAATTATTTTTATTTAATTAATCATATTAATTCAAAAATATATGTATATATAATTGTAAACCTTGATCAATTCAACTCAACTTATAAAAGTTTATTTTAATGCGAATGAGATCTTCTACTCTAAAATTGTCACGTCCCAACCGGGACGCGACGACGATCCACAACTTAAATACAATAACCAGTCTAGACAAATATCAACGAGAACCCAATGAAATAGAGTCTAAATAGGTGCGGAAATAAATAACAAGTACAAATACAACTTACAGTCCACAATCCATAATCCAAATTACATACCTGAAAAATCAACCAAATATAACAACTTAAAGTCAAAGGGTCCTACGCCCTTGATTTACAAAACCGAATGAAAGGAAAAAAAAATAAAATAGTCCAACAATAGCCAAAAGAAATGAGTTCATCAATAACGACAAGAAGTAGTAAATCCAACAAGCGGAGTACAAGGTCTCAATCCAGGACCGGTTCAGCATCTTCAACGAAATCCTCATTTAAGGTTAGAAAATAGGTGGGGATGAGACAAATCTCGATGGATGGGGTGATCGTGTGCAAGTGTGGCGCAATATAGTTAATGTGAGAAAACATTATATGAAAACGCGTGAGTATGATGCATGAATTCACACACAGTTCGCAAGCGTCGTGATAAATATATTTAAATAATATACTTATACAGTTCGAGAAAACAGTGCATGGTCACACACGCACTATGTGATTCAGTCAAGACAGATATGATTGCGTACGGAAAAGAAACGCCAATCCCATGCAAGGCAATCAATGGTTGCGTCACGGATTTGTAGCGCCAACCAAACGGGTCCGATAACTCCTAATCGTGTGGATCGACAACGATTCCTTCGTTCTTCCTTGTAACTCCCGAGGCGGGATGGTCCAAGACCGGTCACCTTATCGCTCCATAGGCAAAGACAAAATCCACAGTGGAGCTTGCAAGGCTCGGATTGTCATAATCATGATTATACCTCAAAATCTTCGACCCGCTTCCCTTGGACAAACTCCATCCCTCGATTGCGGGATTAGGGCGATGGGGCGGAAGAGTGGAATAGCATTCGAGCTGCCGGTTCCATCCCCCGACGTATCCATTTAAATGCGTGAGCTCGACACACCAAGTTGACTCAGCGAGGAAAGTAAATACAAGTACAATGCAACCAACAAAGCGATCGAGTATTATTGATTCAGGAAGCGATTCAGAAAATTTTTGAAATAACGCGAGGGTAATTTTGGCGTTGGTGGAGTTTTTTGGATGAAGATGATTATCGGAAGGATAAGCAACCTTCGATATCTTGAAAGATTAGGTGGAACATAAGTCCCGTTATAGATTTAAATCACAAGGCGGGGAAGTCGCTCCGCGATCGGGTATTAATCGGTCAAATTAATCCGATAAGTCAAGGGTTTTTGAGAAAATAAAATACTTTAATTAAATCTCCAAGTCAGAGGGTCCAGGGCTATTTTAGTAAAAGAGAAAATAATTTGAGTGAAGTCCTTTATAAAAGAAAAATTGTAATTTAGCCCAATTTTGTAAAAACCAACAATTTTGGGGTTAAAAATTGAATAAATAAATATCCCGACCTTGAAACATTATGAGGTCAGTTCCTAAATTCTCTAAATTGTCCATATATTCAGGTTTTTAAAGTTTTTAGGTCGAATGTTTATAAAATTCTCACATTGGCCCCAAATTTGTAAAAATTGCCAATTTGGACCTTAAGTTTAAAATAATCGGAACTCACAAACCGGAAGGGCTTTTAATTATGTGATTCCAGTTGGAAAATGTCACTAAGGTTAGTGGGATATTGGGACAAAAGCATTTTTTAAAAGAAATAAGTATAGGTCCTTTAACTTTTGAAAATATCATTTTTGTCCCATTTTGAAATAATTGCCTTTAAGGCTTTTAGGGGTCCAATTGTTATGAAATTTGAACCTTGGGTCCAAAATATAATTAAGTTATAGTTAAGTTAGTATTTACAGGTGCATGGGCTGCATAAGTCCTGGAAATTTCATTTGGGTCCTCAAGTTTAGTATTTTACACATTAGTCCCTCAATTTTAGTAAAATTGCTTTCCAAGCCCTAACCACTTGGATTTTTGGAATACTTTTAAAATATGTAATTCCCAGTACCTTAAGAGTAAAAATTTCAAATTTTAAAGTTTAGGTCTGGTGCAGTTTTAAAAAATGCAAAGTAGCCCTTAAACTTTCAAAATTTTACAATCTAGTCCTTGGGCTTTTAAAGGTTGATTTTATGTATCTTAAAACTCTTAAAACTTTATTAAAATGTCCAAAAGTCATTTTTGAACCTGAGTACAGTCCCAAAATTCGAAATTTGCAGTGGGGTCCTTTAACTTTCATTTTCTTGTAATTTAGTCCACCAACTTTCCATTTTTACATTTTTAAGTCCAAAATTGAAATTTAATCAATTATGCTCGACTTGTCCAGGTTATAAGTCATCCAAAACATAGATTTTAAAGATCATACACATACATGTCCAATACATACAAGAATTCATCAAATAAAACTTGCACATGCATGCACCTAAAATTCAATAAATAGTAATTTTGAGCAACTCTTGAGAATTTTCATGACTTGATACATAAAATTGACATGCAATACATAGATTATATATATCTCAAGGCTCATGATCAAATTTTTTACATGCATTTTAATAAAAACACCTAATAGTTGGAAAATATTTTTCCACCCACCTTAAAATTGGAAATTGTGAAATAAAATGATAAATTTCACAATTTTTGGATGATGCTTTTTAGGTCAGCCCCTAAGTCAAGAAATATCAAAAATTTGAAGTTAGAAAAATGAGAGAAAAATTAAGGAGAAAAAAGAAGGAGATAAGAAAATAAGAAGGACTACACTTTACCTTGTGTAGTAGGTGTTTGGAGACTAGTTGAAACTTTAAAATTGGAGATTTTGGTTCAACTCCAAAATTACCTAAGGTAAGCCCCTATTTCTCAAAAATGAAAAAGGGGTGTTAAAATTTGAAAAAATAAAAAGAAGAGGAAAGAAGGGTTATAGTGTCCAATTCTTACCTTGTAGTCCAAATTCTCTACTAGTTGTTCTTCAATTCTTGAAGTCCTTCTTCAAGATGATGTCAAGCTCTAATCTTCAAATGGTCTTCTAAATGTACCTCCAAATCAAATTCAAACTTAAGTTAAGAAGGTGGAAGAGATGAACTAGGTGATATCAAAAATGGACTGAAGATAAAATTTCTTACCTTGTAGTATGGTTTGGTTTGACTTTTATGAAGAATAAGGATAGAATTCTTGAAAAAATTTCTAAGTGTTGAAGAAGAGAGTGAGAAGAAGAGTAGAGAGAAGTTGGGAGTTTAGAGAGAAGGAGGAGGATTTTGTGTAGGAGATGTAGGTGTTGGTGTAAAATTGAACCAAATCTTGCACCTCCAAAGGCCTCTTGGCCGTGAACAATGAGAGAGAGGGAGGAGAAAATTTTGTTTAATTGTGTCTTGCATTTTGCCTCTTGCATGGGAAACAAATTGAAGGTCAAAGGTATGGGCAAGACATGGTTTGAATGGAATGTTGGAAGACTTCCAACATGTTGGCAAAAATAATATTAAAGAAGTAATGTAAGAGATGATGTGTATAATGTTTGAATTAATGGTATAATTATACATAAGATGACTAATATAAGGTGTAGGTGTACAAGAGTTGGATGATATTTTTACTCCAAAATTTCCATGTTGGCCGTCCACTATGAGGGCATTATGGTAATTCCATATTTTTTTTGTCCCAAATTTGATGATAATAGATGAAATATATCAATCTCCAAAATAATTAGTGATTTCCTTGATCACTTATGAGTCTCATGATCACTTAATCTAAATCAAAATCTTAATTCTATAAGGTAAAAGTCTCTAAAATAAATAGTCTCTTAAAATTCTAAGGTGACTAATAAATACAAAAATAGTAATAATGATCAATCAAGTGATCATAAATGCAAAATAGAATTAATAAAGATCATGATCACAAGTAATTAAATAAAATGAAATAAAGTACAAAATGTATATATTATTAATAATTACCCGTCAAAATGACGCGGTAAAATAGTCGATCAAATGTATAAACGACAATAGGGATCAATTATAAGCTCGAAAAAATCAGGGCTTCACAAAAATGGTATTACATCTATTATTCTATCGTACATATAATTGTCACATATTTTTTAATGGTTATAACTCACCTTATAAAAACTCACAATTTATGACTGAAAATTATAGGGTAAGTTTTATATACTTAGCAATTATTTGTGCGGTGATCCAATTGTAAATTAAATACCATTAAGAAATAGAAGATCACATTCAATGATAACATCGAATTAATTCAACTGTTGATAACAAAGGCTCGTACAATACAAATTTCAGAATGAACCTAAGCATGTTTCACTTTTAACAAGTATATATACATATACTTAAATATGAATCTAAAAAAAAAGAAAAAAAAAAGGGATAAGGACAAAAATACTCAATGTTCCTGAAAGAAGAACACATTTATGCTTTCGGTTCTTTTTCTGGACAGTTGTATACTCCTGCCTATTTTTCCTAGGGATGTGCATGAGACTTGGAGATTAACGAAATCGAACCGATATCCAAACCGAAAAGTAACCAAACTGAAAATATTACTCTCGCCTGTTTTGGTACGATTCTGGATTTTATAAATATCCCCACCGAGAACCATATCAAACTGTATCGAATCAAAGATTCAAAATTAGAACTGATTTTCTAGAAAATATATGCACGTATATAATATTCTATCTTATATATATTTTGATAGTAAATTAACTACATATTCTTTGAAATTCAATATTGTATAAAATATAATATTAAAAACTATTAAATTATAAATTATATTTTATTAGTATATCAAATGAATAATTTAATATCTAAGAGTTACAATATATTAATTATTATAAAAAAATAGTTGCTATCATATTAATTTATTTAAATGTACTCAATAAGTTAAATTAAAAAATTTGATGATATTTGACTTATTAATGATTATGACAAGATTCATCATTTGATCAAGAAAATTAATTGATACTAAAATTTTTAAATGATTAGTAATTAAATTGCACAAGTAGAGTAGTCCTCAAATCAAGAAATTAAGACTATAAACTTATATAAACATTCGTTTCATATATAAAGAAATTTTCTATATTATGCAAAAATTGGTTACCAAAGGTTAATTCAAGAGCTATGTTGAGTAGTTTTCTATAAAACGCACTCATGATTTTAATGTTTTGGATTGGTAGAAAATCAATGTATTTAGATATCCAATCTTGAGCAGTATTTATACAAATATTTTGGCAATTTATATTGTAATTTGTATTTATATGTGACAGATTAAAAAGTTAAAATAGAAATTAATTAATAATTTCTTTTGTACATTTTTAAAGCATGAATAATCTCTGCCAAACCGGTCCATTAGAATCGAATATTCGTATAGAATCGTCCCAAAATTTGGGACGTGATGCAAAGATCTGCATATTTGTTTAGCTACGGTAAGATTCCATGTATCAGTTTTTGAAATATCCGCACTTTGGTACGATTTTGGAGATTTTTTAACCTCCGAACCGTACCGCACCATGCAAACCCTTAATTTTTTCGGATATTTTTACGCTCCCTCAATTTTTCCCGGATTTTTGACATTGTTGTTTCCCAGTTGTTTCGAATATCTTTCGTCTAATAAAATTTCAGTGAAAAAATAATTTTTGCCCCATTAAATAATCATTTTTGTACTCAAAATCTTATAAACAATCAAGAAATATACACATAAAACAACACATATTAAAACAAACATATCGAAAATAATATAGAAACCATGAATAGAAAAACACAATTCAATCTTTGATCCAATGCATTGAAAACATCGAAAACACATAGAAACAACTAAAAAACAGAACAACATTAAAAACTATAGCAAAATAACCCCAAACCAATATAAAAGAAAACAATAAAGGAACTAAAAGAGCTTAATTAATAGGTATAAAGTTGCATTAATTTATCAAATACAACATGAAAACATTAAAGAAACTTCATAACAACATTAAAAACAATATAGAAACAACACAGAAACTACATAAACCATATATAAAACAATATACGAACAAAAAAGAGCGTAAACATATATATAAATAAGTTGCATCAAAATATCGAAATTGTAAGTCCAAGCGGCTACGATAATCTAGAGGGGGGTGAATAGATTATCTCCATCTTTTCGATTTTTCCATCTTTTTCAAACCGAATGCTCAAAGACAATAATAAAGGTGCATAATGTAAACAACACACGTCGATTTTTAGAGGTTCAAACCACCTAGGGCCTAATCCTCTACCACCCTAGTATATCCGGGATGGATTTCAAAAAGAAAAAGAATTTTATTAATTACCAAAATTAATACAAACTCAACTTACAACACCTTGAAGAGCACCACACTCTTCTTCAACTTCACCTTTGGAGATTACCACAATATCCCTTTGAAGATTACCACAATCTTCCTTCAACGGCACCTTTGAAGATCACCACAATCTTCAATCTTAAAGAATACCAAATTCTTCAACACCTCAAGAGCACCACAATCTTGACACACCTATCACCTAGATCACCCAAGTGTATTCTTACCACAAGAATACTCACAAGGATGTCTTGTGTTGAATGATGACCAAAAATCAAGATTACAACTCAATAATGAATATTACAATATGAGTGCAAAGTGTAATCAAGAATAGCCTAGACCTCAAGGATGTGAAACTTATAAGCTAGGCAAAATTACAACAAGAATAATGACAATGAAGAACAAGTGTTTGCTTGAAGTGTATCTTGTTGTGTTGTATCTCAATGGTTCACTTGGTTGCTCCAAAACTTCCTCTATTTATAGGATATGATTGATCAAGCATAGGCTCCTCTTGGGGATTGAAAATCTACAGAAAAATACAATTAAAATCAAGAATATAGCTGTTAGAAATCAATCCCACATTTTAAGGAAAAGATGTCTGCTGTCAAACGGTCAGATTTTGCTGTCAAAATATAGGGCGACCGGTCGCACAGAAATAGAGTTGAAAAAAACGTATCACAAATTTACACAGGCGGCCAGGTCGGCGACGGGTTCGACCGGTCACCCCTATGTTCAACCGGTCCAAGCACCAAGGGAGTGAAGAGTATGAGTTTGTTTCACAAATGTAGGTCCCAAGGGGTGTGAGTGTAAGGTTTAGAAGGGGGGGTTGAATAAACCTTACAAACTTTTCGATTTAGTCCTTTTTAAAGTTCAGAGTTGATACTACACAGCTGTGTCCTTGGTGGATAGCCAATTTAGTTAATCAATAGAGTTAGTCACTCAACACGACTTCGAGCCGTTGATAGAATAACTCAACCAATTAAGATCAATTAGCTCAATCAGTTTGTTTTCCGCGGAAGACTTAACACCCTTGGTTTAGTTATGATTTAGTCCTTGGTTTTAGTACTTAGAAATTATCAAGTGGATAGCAAATTTATCAGCAGAATTAAACAGTTAAAGTGCAAGAATTAAAATGTTGAAATGTAAATGACACGATAAGTTTTTATAGAGGTTCGAAGATGGGGTAATTCTTCTACTCCTCTCTTCTCCAACTCCCGGAGGAATCCACTAAGTATTGATCAAGATATCGAGTGGTATCCTTGATTTGGCATATACCCATGTTAAATCCAACATTATAACCCTTGTCACAGAGTTGGCTAATACTCGTGATTGAAATTTAGTCCTTCAACATATGCAACATCCGTGATTTCTAATCCATTTTTCTTGATGGATCCAATGCCTCTTATTTCTCCCCCGAGCTTCATTTCCTCCAAATATGACTTTTGCTCCTTTAACTTCCTTGAATTTTGACAGATTTTTCTTGTTTCTGTCATATGTCCGACACATGACCACTATCCATGTACCAGGTTCCTTGGCACTTTCATTCGAACCGCAAACAAGGAAATTAAGTTTTAGGTACCCATACTTGTCGGGTCCTGAGGGGTTAGTATTGTAAGATGATCCAACCAACCTATAGCCGATGATTTGGCTCTAAGGGGTTGCCATCTATCGATGCCATAATCATAATTAATTTTGGCAAATTGCTTGGGGATTCTAGGTCATACAAATTTGTCTCTTTTGTCTCGTATGCATGTCTATGTGTTTTAGCAATTGCCTTCTTTGGGTAGTTGTGATGTCTCTGAGTGTAGTGCCTAGGTGCATATGTGTCTTGATGAAAGCTCTTATACCTTTGGAATGGCTTTTGCTGAGTTCTCGGCCTTTGCCATTTGGGCTTATATTCCATAGGTCTTTGCTGATAGTTTACATCATTCCAATCGACTTGGCTTGGATATTTTCTACCATTCCCATCAAATGTGTTTCTTTTATAGAACTTCTGGGTTTTTGGTAGCTCTGTTTCTTCTTTTTCTGAGTATTTCTTGTTTGGAGTTTCTTTGAGGAACTCGGTGAATTTCCTCTCATTGTCCTCTCAAAGACACTCAACTGGCTGTTTTCCTTTTCCTTTATAACCAATGTCAGTTTGCTTGTAATTGTGCTTTGGAATAAATGTGTGCACCATTTGGAGTTTTGGATTTTTGAGATACTTCATTGCTTGAAGATCCTTTTTCCAAAATCACTTTTGGAGCTTGACATAGCACAGAGGAATTAAATCCTAAGCTGTCTTGTCTCCACATTCTCTTTGGCTCATGATAAGATCATCCAATGACTTAGATGCTTTTTTTTAGTGAATGAGGCAATCACATTTTTGAGGTCATTCTCCCTCTTTTCTATGGTAGTTATTTCTGCTACTAGCTTGGTATTTTTCGATCTTTAAACTTTTATTCTCATCGGCTATTTGACTTAGAGTACTCGGATCCTTAGTCACCGTGAGTTTTGCTCTTAGTACGTTGTTTTCCTCATTTAGTAGTGTGTATGAGGATTTAATGTGTTTGAAATCTTTCATCATTTTGCCTAATGAATCATAAAGATCGAGTGGGTGATGAAGTGTGTGTGTCACGATCACTATCACTAGAATGAGTGTGATGAGTCGAGTGTACCTCATCTTCTTGGTCGGGTTGGTCTTGTTCCTTGGCCATCGAGACGGATCAATGCTTCCTCTTGAGTCACTTGAGTAGTCGGCTTCACTACTCTCTCGAATCAGCCTATGTCTCTTGACTTGGCTATCTCGGATCTCTGCGGCCACCATTGCCTTTTCTTTTCTTCTTGTCTTCTTTCTCTCAAGACTTTTCTTTCTTCTTCATTCATGTATTTGTTGACTACGAGGATATGGGCAATCAATGGCATAGTAACCCGGTTGCCTACGCCTCAAGATAGATATTCAACCTTTTGATCGACTCTTTCCATTCTTGGATTGTCACCCTTTGATATTGACTTTTTGATGATCTTTCTCTTTGGTTGGCCTATCTTCCCTTGACTTGGAGGGAGGCGGAGTGTCTTCGGAGGATTAAGCCCTTGCCTCTCTTGTAGTTCTTATTGAAGAACTTGTTGAACCTTTTAACCATCGGGCTATTTCCTCCTGGGTCAATGACTTCTTTGACCTCGCTTTCTTGCCATCCTTAACAATTAGAGCGAGTTGTTTTGGGTGCAATTTTGTCTCTTCTTCCTGTCTTTTCTTCTCGGCTCAAATTCGTAGGCTTTGAGATCCGAGAATAGCTCATGGTTGGATGTCTTTGATAGGTCCATGGAATGTCTTAGTGCCATGACCTTCATTTCCCATTCACCGAGAGACTTTTTAGGATCTTCATACACATTTCATCTCGTATATTCTTTTCCAAGAAGCGAGATAGCTCGTTGGTAATTTACGTGAACCGAGCATCCGGTTGATCCAGGTTCTCTCCTGCGATCATTTTGAAATTCTCAAATTTACGTGCGACCACGATAATTTATTTTCCTTGATTTGCTCACGAGCCTTCACAAATCAATGTTAGCTTGTCCTGATTTCTTTAGCCGTTTTGCATGATTTGACTTTATTGAACATGGCTTTGTCCAAGGTTTTGTAAAGAATATCCTTGGCCACATTGTCCAGGTTGTATCTTTTTCATCATTTGTCCATTCGACTCTTGGTTTTTCAACCATAGGCGGTCTAGGAGCGACATCCTCTTCACCTTCAATTGCGGCTCTTCTTACAATCGTGTTCACTTTTAAAATTTGTAGTGGCCCATCCTCTATCACTATCCACATCTCATCATGTAATCTTTGATAGATGAGCACTGCATACGAATTTTCCAATCATCAAATTCTTCAATTGTGAACATAGGGATACGTGTCAAATTTGCTTCCATGATAATAACTTTTGATAATAAAAAGAGTTTTGAAAACTTAAGTATTAAAACAGGACTTTGAAAAATTTGGAGATCTAGTTCGAACCGGTCACGAAGGCTCAATGAACCAACCGCTCGATACCACTTGTAGGTCCCAAGGGGTGTGAGTGTAAGGTTTAGAAGGGGGGGTTGAATAAACCTTACAAACTTTTCGATTTAGTCCTTTTTAAAGTTCAGAGTTGATACTACACAACTATGTCCTTGGTGGATAGCCAATTTAGTTAATCAATAGAGTTAGTCACTCAACAGATTTGACTGAGCTGTTGATAGAATAACTCAGCTGTTAAGACTAAATTAGCTCAACTCGCAGATTTGTTTTTCAGTGGAAGACTTAACACCCTTGAATTTGGTTTAGTTATGATTTAGTCCTTGGTTTTAATACTTAGAAATTATCAAGTGGATAGCAAATTTATCAAAGTGAGAAAACAGATTAAAGTGCAAGAATTAAAATGCTGAAATGTAAATGACACAATAAGTTTTTATAGAGGTTCGAAGATGGGGTAATTCTTCTACTCCTCTCTTCTCCAACTCCTGGAGGAATCCACTAAGTATTGATCGGATACGAGTAATGTGATCCAGGATACAAGTCTTGATCACACAACCGACTTGATCCTTTGGGACTCGATGCGAGATGCCTTGGTCACGCAGGTGGCTTCTCGTGAGACTCGAAACTTCTTCACAGGGCGCTTGCTTTGCTACTACTGACTCACTTGCTCAAGCTCTTTGGATTTGATCACAAAGCCCTCCAAAAACTCGAGACTGTTCGACCTTGAACCTTCCTACAATCCTCCACGGAATGTAGACCCCTTTTCTTCAAAAGTTTCCTCTTCAACTGATTGAGGTTATCTTTCCTTCACAGGTGAGTGTTGGATTGATTTCCTTCGTAGTGTAGGCTTGAGAATTAATCTTGAATGATCTTTGAGAATATTTCGATTACAGTTCAAATGTTAGCTTGAATGTTTGTGGTTCAGGTAATCAAGATCCTCTTCTCTCAGAGTCATTCCTCAGCCTTTTATAGTGATCTTTCAAAAATCTGCCCGTTGAAGAGATAGGCTTATTTTTGAAAGTCACTTGTGGTCTTTGGCTTGTCTTGTTGCGATCCTTGGAGTTGCCACTTCCTCGTATGAATTGTTCTTGACTTTTCGAGTTCGACACGGTGTAGTGCTTCCCATTGGTTTATTCCCCTTGCACGCTTCTGGGACTGAGCACTTCGAGAAAGGTAGCATGGAGGTATTACTTGTTTAAGTAATTCTCTTGATTTCTGTGCAACGGATCTCTTTCAGTTATCTCGACTTGACTGCATTTCCTTGCTTTCCCCAGGTGACTTAGAGTCAACTTTCAATCATTGGATGACTCTTCTGTCACTTCAACTTGAGACTTGGCTATCTTGAGTTGACTTGACTGATACTTTACTCAGCTGCATCTCAGCTGCACCTTCAGTCGAGTTCCCGTCTTCTCTTCTTTGCCATACTCAGCTGTCTTGCAGCGGAGTCTTCCTTCTAGTCTCCAGTTGTCTTCTTGCATGTTTAGGCATAGCTGACTTAACTCAGCTTGACCAGCCCTATTTGTTACAATGCAGTTTACAACAAAAAATGGGGTGCCAACTTCCTATTCTAAGTTTTACATGGCATTCATCAAAATCTAAACAATAAATTTCCCAACAATTTCCCCCTTTTTGATGATGCCAAAACTTAAAACATTCAAAATGTAAATAGCATAGATACATACAGATAGTGTATTTACAGAGAATGTATGCGTAGAATCAATTCTATTATTGATCATAACATTCTTGTTCTTTTACACAACTGTTTACAAGGTGTATCGAGCAACATTTATGTTTACGCAAAAATAGAGAATTTACAGATTTATTACAGAAGACTTACATGAAATGTATTTACAAAGTAAGATACATGAAGGGGTGGAAAAGAACACTTCATCTCCTTTGCAGCTCCTTCTTTCATCTTCTTGATTCTGTCATCTTCTGGTCTTCTTCTCTTTTTCTCATCTTGACCGCCCTTCTTCTTTTTCATATGCCTTCCGGGCACTTCATCTTTTCTTAGTCTCTCTTGTCTTTTCTCCCATAGCTGAGTTTGTCTTTTATTTTCTTCTTCAATTCTTTTCACATACTCGATTGTTCTTAGCCACTTGCGGATTGGCTACTTGGTCAAGACCAGCCCAGTAGATCCCTCCTTTCTTGCCTGGATCTATGTACTCAATGATTTTGGGCGAGGCCTGGAGGTCAAACCTCTTCCTCCACCACGCTTCTTTCTCTACCTCTTCCTCTGGCGTGTATTGTCTTGGGGTCTTCTTCTTCCCAAACTGAGTGACCAGGCGAGTGACCAAGAGTGATCGCCGGTAGTCTGCTGCTGTCGCTTCTTCACATAGCGTGAGACCTTTTTCCCAGTACAAGTCCCAGGCTTGAGTCATGGACATGTTTGCGAAGTATCCTTCAGATGCGAGCGTTTTAAATTCATCAACTGATCTTGGCTCAGTTCCGGCATCTGAGATGGCATAAGTGTCTCTGTCTACTGGAATGCCTCCATGTTGTTTCAAGATATTCATAACTCGGACATTCATCCTTCCTTCCACTTCCTCCATCCCTGTTTCAACTGTCTTTCTCTTTTCAGCCATAGACACAGCAGAGTGTTGAGGTGGCAGAGTCACTGGGAGTTTCTTTGCGATAATGTCACCAGTGACAAGACCTTGTTAGGGGTTTGTGCAATCATTAGGGTGACATCTCCCGATCCTTCCCACTCAACAGACTTTCCTTTCTTTGCTCTTGAGACCTCTTTAGTCTTTTTCCTTTCTGATTGCTCCCCTCCTTCTCAACGCCCGATCTCTTCAGGCTTTAAGGTATTCCTCTTCCCCTTTTTGGCATCATCAAAGGAGAGAGGAACGCCTGAAACATACTAGCAAGCGCAGTTGAGTCTGCTGATAGTCGAGGATCGCTTCGAGTCTGCTGCGGAATATCTTTGCCGCAGAAACTCGAACGAGTATCGTTGGATTCAGCTTTAAGCAACTTCATCTCAGCCATGAGAAGGCTGAATTTTTGATCCATGTGTTCTTCCATACGCAGGAGCTCATTCTTATTTTGCTCACGCAGCAGCTTGATCTCGGCAATGTGAGATTCATGCAAGTGCTCAATGTGTTCTCTCGGCTTTGTCTTTGCATCAGCATTCTCGGCCCGCCATTCCAACAGCTTTGTTGAACAATGTTCTGAAATATCTAGCTTGTTCCACGCGCATTGTTTCTTCTTTGTTGCCACCACTCCCGATTCTCACTATTATGCCTCTTAAGTCGGCCAAAGGGTGGCATCTCTGTTATCCAATGTCATGTCCATCGAGGCCTCGATGCCTCTCCATCCGTTCAATTTCAAAAAATAATGCTTTGAACACCTCCCGAACTTTAGTTGTTCCTTCATTGCGGTGCGGTGACGGCCAGCGTCAAAATCATAGTCACCGGAACGATGGTGTACGATGGAATGACGAGGATCAGTCCGTGGAAGCGCTCGAGATCTCTTTCGACTCTTCATGGAGGTCGGGTACCTCCGAGAAAAAAAATGATTCTACGAAGGAATCATCACGGGCCACCGGGATTTGTTCAATGATGAGTGGTGCGCGTGAAGTTCCTTGTGGAGTCGAACTGCTTTGCGGCTTGGGGAGCCTGCCCGGTGGACTCTGTTTGGTGGGTCTGTTGTGAAGTTGACCCGACTTGCTGAGCCTCAGTGTCTCAACGGCTTCGTCGGTCTCGGCGGTTTTTCCAATTGAGTTGACTGGTCCTCGGCCTTATCGAAGCGTCATTGGGCGATGATGAGATTTCCATGGGTGGCTCATCATCAAAATTGAAAGTTTGACGAGTAGTCTTGAGGTCGGACTTGCTCTGGTTGGAACATCCTCGGCCAGTCTTTTGGATCGATCCCAGGGATGACTCGGCTTTATCGTCTTCTTCCGATCCCGGAAAGGTTACATCGATTGTCATGGGAATCGTGAAGCGCTTATCTCCTTTTGGATGGATCAATGATAGCGGGAGGGATGTTACGTACTTGGCTTCTTTACCCCGGAAGTCTCAACCTCCGTTGGCCTTTATTACCTCCTGCGAGTCTCAAGCTGCAGCGAGGCACTGGACATCCCTTTCGGCAGTGTCACCGGTCTTAGGGTCTTCTGCGGTGGCATCCATTGGAGTCTCAACCCCATGGATTGCACTTTCATCGCCTGCAGTGTTAACTCCCATGGTTGTTCCTTCTCGTGCCTCGATTGCATCGGCCGCGGCGTCATTAGCCTTCGGAGCGGTTGGCACCTCACCGAGATGTCTCCATCGACCGAGCCGTTGATGACAACTTCTTTGTGTACTTTGTGTTTGTTCCTTCTCCACTTCCCCCTCGGTTGGCGCACCCGGTGAGTGACTTGAATGGGGTCACTCGTCTCCAAACTCCCTATTTGTTTCTCTTTTGAGTGTTCACCCGTTAGTTGGGGCGGGTGGTAAGACACCTTTATTAGGGGTTGGCTCGACCGGGGTCCCCACTAACCCGTTTCATCGCCATTTCCTTAGTTCCTTCTTCCGAGTGAGTCAGGAAGTGGTGGCGGCAACAACAATGGCAACATGTTGCACCACTCCCATTCGTCTATCTCCAATTTGTGTTTTGGAGGACTCTCATGGTCCTCTCCATCATTTTTTGTTCATGAAGGACTCGGATTCGTGCATTGCTTGCTGCATTTGCAACTCTTCGTGGCGGCAACGAACAGGTCCGGATCCTCATCGCTTTCGATAGGGCGTCGAGAGAGGATGTGTATGTTCTGTGGTGCGGTGATAGAGGCGGATCTTGGCCTTCTCACGTGCCTCATCTTCCTCTACTGTCTCTCCTACTCCTTGTCCTTGAAGATCTTGCAAGATATCTGTGCGATTTCTTCATCCGATCTTGGACCACAATGGTCACTCCAAGAAAATTCATCGCTTTCTCTTAACTTCTTCGATAAACTCGGTAGTTGGAACTGTTCCCTGGATCGACTTAACTTCCACTTCCTCCACTCTCAGCGATTTTGGATGTCGGATAAGGTGGGGATAGGATCATCACATCATCATCTCTATCGGCTTCTTCTTGATGTCCTCATTCTCGGGGATAGAAGGTATCAAGCTCGTGCTCCATTCTCAGCTGCGTCTTGCGGGGGATACGATCTGTCAGCTAACAAAGAGTTAGATTTCTCGGCTACTTCTTGTGTCTCGGTTGTTCGAACTACAGTGGGTCTTGATTTGCCTCTGGCTGATCGCCTTGAGACTTGGCTTTTTCATCAATAATTTCGGAGACTCTACTTCTCCAAGATCTTGATATCTGTTTGGTGAGTGGGACTCACCGGTTTCTCAAGTTCGGGCGCTTGAAGATTCTTCTTCTTCTCTAGTTTGTACCGAGGGATTTAGTTTCGGAGAGAGTTTCTTCTAAGTCTTGGGCGGGGGCGGCGTCTTTGTTGTTTTTTCTTACGAGGAGCCGCGCTTGGCTTATCGTTCTCCTCTTTTGACCAGGCCGGAGAAGGTATTTGAGATTCCTTCTCGGCCTTCTTCTTCGGGGCAAGAGACACAATGCGAGTGCGGGCGGAGCAGATTTGGTTTTCTTTCTGCGGGCGGCGGTTCTCTTAGTAGCCGCAGGGCGACTTTCTTCTTTGGTGGAGAGGAAACGGATGTATCTTGAGTGGTGATTCCCCCTCACTTGTATCGCTCTCTTGGCATAGGCTCTCTTACGTGCGCCGAGAGGTTTGATCTGAACATCCTCTTGTTTACATGGAACGCCTTTCCATGTCGAAGAGGGACTCCTTTTACCTCCATCGATCGGCCAATCACCGGTCGTATCCCGAGGGATCCTCCAATGCTCCATTCTCCTTGAAGGATTTGTTTCCATTCGATACAGCGAGTCTGCTGAAGACAAACTCAGCCAGTTTACTTTGCTTTTCTTCAATGATCGCAGCCATGACGATCAATTTTGCTTTGGATAGTTGGTCAAAGCCGCCAAATTTCATGTCTATGAATTTGGCAACTATGTCCAACGATTTGTGGTAGTCCTCCTTCAGCAACCTCTTGTTGGATGTGTAGACTATCTTATCAGCATAGTCGGTCTTGGCTACTTCCTTCCAAGCAGCAGTCAAGTTTACATCAACTTCATTGATTTCTGGTGCTCCTTCCGTCGGTAATGAGCAGTGTTCTGCCAAATCTTTGGCAGAGATGATGAACTCCTTCCCATGAACAGAGGATTTGATCCCCTCATCGTGAATTTCAGCGTTCACGTAGAACTGAGAGACCTCTTCCACATAGGTCATCGGGAGCTCCATCGTCAGAAATGGTTTTAGCCCGGACTTTTCGAGCTTTTCAGCAATCTTCTTTATGAGGGCGTCATCGAACCCCTGTTTGACCATACCCTCGAAATCCACAGTAGTCCCAGTGTGGATTTGCTTCCCTAGCTTGACGAAATCATAAGTTGATGCCATTTTTCAGTATTTCACGAAAAGAAACTTAGAAGTTGATTTAAAGATTGATAGGATTTTGAGAGAGTTTTGCCTTTGCTTCTGAGAGAGAAATGAACAATTTTGGTAATATGTGAGAGAAACGGACGAAAATGGTTTAAGTATGGTTTCTGAAAGGACGTGCGGGTGGTTTTTGAAATTTGATCGAGATCAATGGCTTAGATTTTGCACGCCGATTAGCATTTAATGTCTCGAATTTAATGCGGCAGCATTTATATCCAATCATAAGCTTGGTGTGCAGCTTTTGCCTGTACACATCATCATTATGCTGACGTCATTCTTAAAAACATTCCCGCTTAGTAAAAATGACTGCGTTTTTGTCACTTTGCTCATAAATGACTCAAACATCCCTTTAGCCGATTTAACTCTTCTTCTCACGAGTTCTCATAGTGACTCAAATTTGTCGGCTAATTCGGTATAGTTTGTCTTTCCGATACGACTGATTCATTTAGCTGATTTTGAGAATTCAGCCTATTTTCCCTTTTTGTGTTTCATTGCCTTTCTTTGAGTCTTCTGAGTGTCAGCTCAGCTCAATTAACCCTAACTCATGCTTGAGTTCTTCAAATCTTGACTCACATAATGGTTTTGTGAATATGTCAGCTAACTGTTTATCGGTTGAAATATATTCCAAGGTGATGTCTTTCTTTTTAACATGATCTCTTATGAAGTGATATCGACATCGATATGCTTTGTTCTTGAGTGCAACACGATTTTGAGTGATTACAATTGCACTTGTGTTATCACACATGATTGGAATTTCCTTTTCTTCAATTTCATAGTCTCTCAAATTTGTTGTCTCATCCATAGGATTTGGGCACAACAGCTGCCCCCCTATGTATTCTGTTCAGCTGTTGTAGAGGTGGCTATTGAATTTTGCTTTTTTGCTAAACCAGGAAATTAGTCTGTTTCCAAGCATTTGACATGTGCCTGAGGTGCTCTTCTCCTCAACTCGCATCCAAAGATATAGTCAGTCGAATAGCCAATTAGCTTGAATCCACCTTCCTTTGGATACCATAAGCCAACTTCTTGGCTTCCCTTCAAATATCTCAAGATCCTCTTAGCTGCAGTCATATGGCTCTCTTTTGGAGCAGATTGAAATCTTGCACATACACCTACAACAAAGGTGATGTCTGGCCTGCTAGCTGTGAGATAAAGCAATGATCCAATGAGTGCTCTGTATCTTGTTTGATCTACAGGCTTGCCATCTGCATCCATGTCCATTTTGACTGATGTATTCATTGGTATTTTCACAGAAGATTTCTCTTCCATACCAAATTTCTTCATTAAATCTCTGGTGTATTTTATTTGACTTATGAAGGTTCCATCCTTCAGCTGTTTCACTTGGAGTCCAAGGAAGAATGTCAGCTCTCCCATCATGCTCATTTCGAATTTGCTTTGCATGAGGTTTGAAATTTTTCACACAGTTCTTTGTTTGTGGATCCAAAAATGATGTCATCCACATATATTTGAACAAGCAGTATGCTCTTCCTGTCTTGAATTCTGAAGAGTGTTCTATCCACTTTTCCTTTTGTGAATCCATTCTCAGTTAGGAATTGTGACAAAGTATCATACCATGCTCAAAGGTGCTGTTTTAATCCATATAGAGCTTTCTTGAGTTTGTATACCTTATCTCCAAGAGTCTGCTGCTCAAATCCTGGAGGTTGTTCAACATACACTTCTTCTTCCAATAAACCATTTAGGAATGCATTTTTTACATCCATCTGATATACAATAAAATTCTTGTGAGTTGCATAGGCAAGAAACATCCCAATAGCTTCCAATCTTGCTACGAGGGCAAATGTTTCATCAAAATCTATCCCTTCTTCTTGGCAATATCCTTTGGCTACTAATCTTGCTTTGTTTCTTACCACGAACCTTCCTCGTTCATCTTGTTTCTAAACACCCATTTAGTGCCATAACATTTTGATAGGTGGGTCTTTGAACTAACTCCCATACTTTATTTCTTTCAAACTCGATTCACTCTTCTTGCATAGCTTGAATCCAATGTGTGTCATCCAATGCTTGTGACATATCTTTAGGCTCTATTTGTGAGATAAAGCATGTGAACATGGCTTCTTGTTGAGTTCTGGATCTTGTTTTGACATCTTCTCTTATATCTCCAATGACAAGTTCTCGGTGGATGATCTCTCGGCCATCTTACATCGAGGTTGAAGTAAGTTAGGTGGATTGATCGTCTTGCTTTGTGTTGCTTTGATCACTCTCTCTCGTTATCACTTAGCCGCAGATTTTCCGATTGTTTTTAGACTCGGCTATCTCATCTTCATCTGAGTTTATAATTCGACTTGACTTGAAGATAGGGACTTTTCTCGCATGGTTTGGATGATTGACTTATCACCGACTCTTCAATGTCTTCTCCATTTACATTTGGCTCATCGAATACCACATGAATGGATTCTTCGCAACCATAGTCCTCTTGTTGAGTACTCAGTAGGCTTTGCTTTCACCGAGTATCCCAAGAAGATACCTTCATCGACTTTAGCATCAAAAGCCTTTAGATTATCTTTGCCATTGTTATGGATGAAGCATTTACATCCAAATATTTTAAAATATGCAATATTTGGTTTTCTCCCCGTCCAAATCTCTCATAGGGAGTCTTTGTCGGTTATCATTTTATCATGCATCTATTTTGAGTGTAGCATCTTGTGTTTATTGCTTGACCCAAAATCTTTTAGGTAGCCCCCGCTTACGCTAACATGGTCCTTTAAGCTTGCTTCTTTGAGAGTTATATTCCTTCTTTCGCAACTCCATTCTCATGGCAGGGGGGTCCTTGCTTTGGAGATAATTCATGACCAATGCCATTTTCAATACAATACTTGAGTTATTATACCATTGACAAACTCGGTTCCTGCAATACGATCTTATTTTGATAATGGTTTGCTCTTCTCATTTTGAATCCTCTTCATCGATTGTGGTAGTTTCGTAGAGTTTCTTTCTTCTTACACATGAATATTGTCCATGTATATCTTGAGTAGTCATCTACTACCACCAAGGTATATTTCTTCCCACATATCTTTGGTGTTCAACTGGACCAAATAGATCCATGTGTAGCATATGCAATATTCTTGTTGAAGATGGGCATGCCTTTTCTTTGAATGATGATTTGATTTGTTTTCCTTCGACATGCGTCACATATACTCTCCTTTTTGTATCTTTCGAGTCCGAAGTCCTTCCACAAGATTGCTTCCGCAAGCTTGTTAATTGTTTTGAAATTCAGTGACTCGAACTTCTTGTGCCTGAAACTTGATTGATTGTGCTCTTTGCTAACGCACAGTCTTTGGTGTTCTTTGTTGACCAATCTACGATATACATATTCTTTTGTCGCATCCTTGCAACACAACTTCATTTGATTACGTATCCTTGATTTGGCATATACCCATGTTAAATCCAACATTATAACCCTTGTCACAGAGTTGGCTAATACTCGTGATTGAAATTTAGTCCTTCAACATATGCAACATCTGTGATTTCTAATCCATTTTTCTTGATGGATCCAATGCCTCTTATTTCTCCTGGAGCTTCATTTCCTCCAAATATGACTTTTGCTCCTTTAACTTCCTTGAATTTTGACAGATTTTTCTTGTTTCTGTCATATGTCCGAATGACCACTATCCATGTACCAGGTTCCTTGGCACTCAATTTGTTTCTTGAACCTGCAAACAAGGAAATTAAGTTTTAGGTACCCATACTTGTCTGGGTCCTGAGGGGTTAGTATTGTAAGATGATCCAACCAACCTATAGCCAGATGATTTGGCTCTAAGGGGTTGCCATCTATCAGTGCCATAATCATAATGCTTGGGGATTCTAGGTTCATACAAATTGTCTCTTTTGTCCGTATGCCCGTCTACATGTGTTTTAGCAATTGCCTTCTTTGGGTAGTTGTGATGTCTCGAGTGTAGTGCCTAGGTGCATATGTGTCTTTGATGAAAGCTCTTATACCTTTGGAATGGCTTTTGCTGAGTTCTAGGCCTTTGCTATTTGGGCTTATATTCCATAGGTCTTTACTAATAGTTTACATCATTCCAATCAGCTTGGCTTGGATAATTTGTACCATTCCCATCAAATGTGTTTCTTTTATAGAACTTAAGGGTTTTTGGTAGCTCTGTTTCTTCTTTCTGAGTATTTCTTGTTTGGAGTTTCTTTGAGGAACTCGGTGAATTTCCTCTCACATTGTCCTCTCGGACACTCAATCTATTTTTTTTCCTTTATAACCAATGCCGGTTTGCTTGTAATTGTGCTTTGGAATAAATGTGTGTGCACCATTTGGCGTTTTGGATTTTTGAGATACTTCATTGCTTGAAGATCCTTTTTCCAAAATCACTTTTGGAGCTTGACATAGCACAGAGGAATTAAATCCTAAGCCTGTCTTGTCTCCACATTCTCTTTGGCTCATGATAAGATCATCCAATGACTTAGATGCTTTAGTGAATGAGGCAATCACATTTTTGAGGTCATTCTCCCTCTTTTCTATGGTAGCTATTTCTGCTACTAGCTTGGTATTTTCAGTCTTTAAACTTTTATTCTCATCAGCTATTTGACTTAGAGTACTCAGCTCCTTAGTCAGCTGTGAGTTTTGGCTCTTGGGTAGGCTGTTTTCATCATTTAGTAGTGTGTCTGAGGATTTAATGTGTTCGAAATCTTTCATAATTTTGCCTAATGAATCATAAAGATCGGTGGGTGATGAAGTGTGTGTGTCACGATCACTATCACTAGAATCGAGTGTGATGAGTCGAGTGTACCTCATCTTCTTGGTCGAGGTTGGTCTTGTTCCTTGGCCATCGAGACGGATCAATGCTTCCTCTTCGAGTCACTTAAGTAGTCGACTTCACTACTCTCTGAATCGGCTATGTCTCTTGACTTGGCTATCTCGTGATCTCTGCGACCACCATTGCCTTTTCTTTTCTTGTCTTCTTTCTCTCAAGACTTTTCTTTCTTCTTCATTCCTGTATTTGTTGACTACGGGATATGGGCAATCAATGGCATAGTGACCCGATTGCCTACAGTTCAGATAGATATTCAACCTTTTGATCAGCTTTTTCCATTCTTGGATTGTCGACCCTTTGATATTGACTTTTTGATGATCTGTTCTCTTGGTTGGCCTATCTTCCCTTGACTTGGAGGAGCCGAGTGTCTTCCGGAGGATTCGCCCTTGCCTCTCTTGTAGTTCTTATTGAAGAACTTGTTGAACCTTTTAACCATCGGGGCTATTTCCTCTGGGTCAATGACTTCTTTGACCTCGACTTTCTTGCCATCCTTAACAATTAGAGCACTTTTGGGTGCAGTTGTCTCTTCCTGGTCTTTTTCTTCTCACTCAAATTCGTAGGCTTTGAGATCTAAGAATAGCTCATGGTTGGATGTATTTGATAGGTCCATGGAATGTCTTAGTGCTATGACCTTCATTTCCCATTCAGCTGGGAGACTTTTTAGGATCTTCATACACATTTCCTTCTGTGTATATTCTTTTCCAAGAGCAG
Organism: Rehmannia glutinosa; assembly: GCA_016081115.2. Taxonomy (NCBI): domain Eukaryota; kingdom Viridiplantae; phylum Streptophyta; class Magnoliopsida; order Lamiales; family Orobanchaceae; genus Rehmannia; species Rehmannia glutinosa. Next base: position 89,698,371 of record CM071936.1, on the reverse strand, counting down.
ATAGCTCGTTGGTAATTTACGTGAACCGAGCATCCGGTTGATCCAGGTTCTCTCTTTGCGATCATTTTGAAATTCTCAAATTTAATGTGACAGACCACCGATAATTTATTTTCCTTGATTTGCTCACGAGCCTTCACAAATCAATGTTAGCTTGTCCCGATTTCTTTAGCCGTTTTGCATGATTTGACTTTATTAAACATGGCTTTGTCCAAGGTTTTGTAAAGAATATCCTTGGCCACATTGTCCAGGTTGTATCTTTTTCATCATCATTTGTCCATTCGGCTCTTGGTTTTTCAACCATAGCTGGTCTAGGAGCGACATCCTCTTCACCTTCAGCTGCAGCTCTTCTTACAACTGTGTTCACTTTTAAAATTTGTAGTGGCCCATCCTCTATCACTATCCACATCTCATCATGTAATCTTTGATAGATGAGCACTCGCATACGAATTTTCCAATCATCAAATTCTTCAATTGTGAACATAGGGATACGTGTCAAATTTGCTTCCATGATAATAACTTTTGATAATAAAAAGAGTTTTGAAAACTTAAGTACTAAAACAGACTTTGAAAAATTTGGAGATCTAGTTCAAGAACCGGTGCGGAAGGCTCAATGAACCAACCGCTCCGATACCACTTGTAGGTCCCAAGGGGGTGTGAGTGTAAGGTTTAGAAGGGGGTTGAATAAACCTTACAAACTTTTCGACTTAGTCCTTTTTAAAGTTCGAGTTGATACTACACAGTTGTGTCCTTGGTGGATAGCCAATTTAGTTAATCAATAGAGTTAGTCACTCAATGCGACTCGAGCCGAAATTGTTGATAGAATAACTCGGATGTTAAGATCAATTAGCTCAACTGAGTTTGTTTTTATTGGAAGACTTAACACCCTTTAATTTGGTTTAGTTATGATTTAGTCCTTGGTTTTAATACTTAGAAATTATCAAGTGGATAGCAAATTTCAGCAGAATTAAACAGTTAAAGTGCAAGAATTAAAATGTTGAAATGTAAATGACACGATAAGTTTTTATAGAGGTTCGAAGATGGGGTAATTCTTCTACTCCTCTCTTCTCCAACTCCTGGAGGAATCCACTAAGTATTGATCGATATCGAGTGGTAAATGAGTCCGGATACAAATCTTGATCACACACAAATGACTTGATCCTTTGGGACTCGATGCGAGATGCCTTGGTCACGCACTGGCTTCTCGTGAGACTCGAACTTCTTCACAGGCGGCAATGCCTTGCTACTACAGACTCACTTGCTCAAGATCTTTGGATTTGATCACGAAGCCCCTCCAAAAACTCGAGACTGGTTCGACCTTGAACCTTCCTACAATCCTCCGCGGAATGTAGACCCATTTTCTTCAAAAGTTTCCTCTTCAACTGATTGAGGTTATCTTTCCTTCACAGGTGAGTGTTGGATTGATTTCCTTCGTAGTGTAGGCTTGAGAATTAATCTTGAATGATCTTTGAGAATATTTCGATTACAGTTCAAATGTTAGCTTGAATGTTCGTGGTTATGGTAATCAAGATCCTCTTCTCTCGGAGTCATTCCTCAGCCTTTTATAGTGATCTTTCAAAAATCTGCCCGTTGAAGAGATAGGCTTATTTTTGAAAGTCACTTGTGGTCGTTGGCTTGTCTTGTTGCGATCCTTGAGTTGCCACTTCCTCGTATGAATTGTTCTTGACTTTTCGAGTTCGACACGGTGTAGTACTTCCCATTGGTTTATTCCCCTTGCACGCTTCCTCGGTGAGCACTTGAGAAAGGTAGCATGGAGGTATTACTTGTTTAAGTAATTCTCTTGATTTACGTACAACGGATCTCTTTCGATTATCTCGACTTGATTGCATTTCCTTGCTTTCCCAAGTGACTTAGAGTCGACTTTCAATCATTGGATGACTCTTCGCCACTTCAACTTGAGACTTGGCTATCTTGAGTTGACTTGATGATACTTTACTCACCGCATCTCACACACCTTTAGTCGAGTTCCGTCTTCTCTTCTTTGCCATACTCACTGTCTTGCAATGAGTCTTCCTTCTAGTCTCCGGTTGTCTTCTTGCATGTTTAGGCATAGTGACTTAACTCGGCTTGACCAAATTTTATTTGTTACAATGCGATTTACAACAAAAAAAAAAGGGGTGCCAACTTCCTATTCTAAGTTTTACATGGCATTCATCAAAATCTAAACAATAAATTTCCCAACAACAAAAAACTTGCAGCAGTCCGTCGCACCCTGGGCCGGCCGGCTGGCGACGGCCGGCCTTAGCGATCGGGTCGACCTGTTTGTTTTTCACCTGAGGCCCATTTACTTTTTCAACGTACTCTTCGTGCGGGTTGCCCTATATGGCGAACGGTTGGCTTCAAAACAAAAGTGTTGTCCAATATTTTATCGAAAATAAACTCCAAGAACTACTCCGAAAAATAGTGAAAACATTTTAGAACGATCGGAAGTATTATGACAACATTTAGAAACATAGCTTAGGATGTAAAAACACTTTGACATGAAATCATTTAAAAGCATTGTCCAATTTAATTGAAAATAAACTTGAAGAAAATACTCCGGAAAATATTAAAATAATTTTAAATCGTTTAGGAGTATTTGGACAACAATTAAAAATATTGTTTTGGTGTAAAAATAAAATCATCAAAATTAAGATAAAAAACATGTATCAAACAGAAACAATACATAAATAATATAGAAACAATCAAGAAACAAAATAAACAATATAGAAATAAGTATGAAATAATAGAAATAACATAGAAAACAATCTAGGAACAAAAGAAATTGAAAAAAACGTAAAACTATTCAAAAAAAGTGCATGAGTGTAAAAATATCCAAAAAAAGAGCAAAAAAACATATTTAATATCTTTTCTCCCGAAACGATGGGTATTTTTAGAATTAAACTCAAATAAGAAACCCAAAAGGGTAGTTCTCATCATAACCCAAAATCTAAAAGGAAAAGAACATGAATACCCAATTTTTCAAGCCCAATCCACGCACATACGCTCCACTCTTTGTTCATTTCCAAAAATACGCTTTTCCGCTGATTTTTGACAAAAATACGTTTTTCTCTTTTTTTGGACAAAAATATTCTCCTGCCAAATTTCCCGTATATTTTTTTACGTTGGTTTCTTTGTTGTTTCATACCTGTTTCATTTATGTTTTTTATATGTTTCACTTAGCCAACTTTTCATTGATTTCCACAGTTGCATGGAGAAAATCCCAGCTGTGGTATGCCACAATGAACAATGGGAAGAAAATAGAAAGTATACCAACTTTGAGATAACAAGAATACTGATTCCAATGGTGTGACGACCCAACCCTTTTTAATTACATGAAACTTTTAAGTTAATATTAATGAATAATGTTGCATCAAATATCTAGTTTACATTTTAAATGTGCGATTTACTCGCTTTATGCATTTTATTTATTTTGAGTTTCAAGGAACCGATTGCGCCCCTAACTACGATAATAGATATGAATGGACATCACGGTGAAGTATTATGGATATTATCATGGAGTTGCAGAGTTAAATTTTAGGATCGAGATTTTTAGACCGATTAAGTGACTTTTCAGAGATTTCCACTAAAGTGTTTATTTATATTTTTGGATTTAGAGACTAAAATTTCTACCTCACATTTTATTATTATTAGTGACCATCTAATTTATGAAAAATGTGTTTTAATTAACTCTCGGGTTTTTTTAAAAATAATAATAGCTTACTTAAGGATTTTTAAAATAGTAATTTTTATTAATAATTTTAAAAGAGGGCAAAATGGATTTTTCTACCCCAAACTCTCTTGGGTTTTTTTAATAAAATCCCCCAACACCCTCACTTCTTCTTCACACCCCATACTTAGACAAAATACACCATTGTTAAGAAAGCTTCAAAGAGGTAAATATTTCTTCATCTTTTTTCTTTAATTTTTGTCTTTTCATTTAAGTATGATAGGGTATTGATCTTATGCTAGAACTAACATTAGAAATGTAAATTGATGATGGATACATGATGTTTAAAAAAATCTCATTATTAGACTTGAATCTTCAGCCTTTAATTGAAAAAAAAAATTAGAAATAATTTTTTATTATATTTTTCTATTGTGATTTGATCTTGTTGAAGAGAAGGAAAATACCTTTATTTTCGGATAGAAATTTAACTCTATATAAAAATGAATTTCTAGATATTTTGAGCTATATGTAAACCCAAAACTTGTTTCCTACTTGTAGATCTATGTCTTAGCTTTCATTTGAAACTTGAATCATGATAATTGAAGTTTTGTAGACCAAGTTATACCCCAATTAGTGAACTGTGCTAGAAATCCAAAAAAAGACGCCTGCTCTTCAGTAATATCACTTTTTGACTTATTTTTAATAAGGATTGGGACTTTCTTGTTAGATCAATATTTGTATATAATTGTCTTAGCTTTGTAATGGTGTAAGAATCACATAAATTGGATGTTTCGTTGAGGAAATATAGCTGAATTATGAAAACTGCTACAACAAAGAATGTTATGCGAAATTTGGTGTTCTTGGTGTTCTTGGTAAAATATAAAGATTTGTGTGTAATTAGTGAAGTGTGTGAAAGAAAAACTTTGAAGATGAGTGTAGTATGTGTTCTTGGTGTTCTTGGTAAAATTTAAAGAATTGTGTGTTCTTGGTGAAATTTAAAGAATTGTGTGTTCTTGGTGTAGCTTAGTGATTTAAGGTGATTGTAGTGGCATGTGAGTGGCACGTGAGGGAGGGAAAAATTTTGGGAAACTGAATGGACTGTTTTAACCTTGAAAAAGCATGTGCAACTCACGTGTTACCGGGCCGGTGACAATTTGTGGCCGGAATTAAGTCCGGGGAGGCAACATGTAAGAAACGTGAACATTAAGAGGTGATTTGCATCAAAAAAATGATTAGGAGGCAAAGCGTAAAATGACCTATAGTTCAGGAGGCAATTTTTTTTTCTCTAGACTTTTTTGTAGGTAAAATAGCCTGTGTTGATTAGAGACATGTCTATTGTCCGACCTATCTCTACAATCCTGTTAGGGCGAATTATTTCGCCTAAATAATTTCCAATTATAAAAGACAGTGTTTTTAATTGTTTTGCCTTTCTAGACTTATGGTAAGATTGAGTTGGATATAGATTAGGAAAGAAATCATATTGATATGGTATAGATATATTAGGACTCTTTGATATTTATCTTGTTTCCTAACATAAGTGATATACTTGTCATATATTTGTATATATCTTCTTTCCTTGTGTATTAGGACTCTTTCATAGACTTGGACGCCTATATAAAGAGAAGAGGACGTCCATAATCTTTACACAAGAAATACACTAGGGATACAAGAGGTCTTGAGAGAATTAAGAGTCATTCAATCACAAGGAACCTCACTGTACTGAATGCGATCTTGAATGTGACTACATCAGAGATAACATTCTGTCCTGCAGTTGTGTTTGTTAGCTTTTTCATCCATAGCTTTTTGTATTGTGATAAACGTAGTCCACACATGTCTATTGTTGGATGAGTTGTATTACAAAGATCAGCTCTACTCTAGACAGGGGTTTTTCATCGATTTTCTACTAGTTGATTTTAGTATTCTTTGTATACAAAATCAAACGTTTTTACTGGTGGAAAGTTTCGTCATATTGGCCCATCAACAAGCTAGTTGGCTTGTAGATAAATTTTTACACCTTGTGTCTTGTTTCTGTTTTCTTTATTCTGCTGCATGTGATTGTAAATGTGAACCAATCACATCTATACTCTACGAAACTTTTGGTTTATCTCCATGTTATATTCTTTCAATTGGTATCAGAGCCTACACTTGACGACACTAAGTGTTGATGCTATGTGTTTTGTTAGCATGGATACTCAAAATAACCCCATCTTTCGTCCCCCCATTCTTGGTGGCTCCAATTATTCTATTTGGAAAGTCAAAATGATACGGGCCTACATCAAATCAATTGATGAAAGGGATCGCGTGCAATCATTTACGGTGGTCATCTCCGAAACTCATTGATACGGAAGGTGACTACAAGGATAAAGGAGAAATTTATTGGACTAATGATAAGATAACATTGGCAAATTATAATTCGAAGGCATTAATGGCTATCTTTGGTACGATGGATCAAAATATGTTTAAAATCATACCCAAGTTTACTGCTGCCAAAGATGCATGGGATACCCTGCAAAGTCACTGTGAGGGATCTGCTAGTGTGCAAGAAACCAAGCTTAGGTTACTTACCAATAAGTTTGAAAATTTAATGATGCAAGAAGATGAGAATATCGCCACTTACAATGCCAAATTGTGTGATATTGCCAATGAAGCTCAAGCCTTAGGTGAACCCATCTCCAATGCTAATCTTGTGAGCAAAATGATGAGATCTCTTCCTGTTAGGTATAATATCAAAATCTCATCTATTGAAGAAGCCCATAACACCGCCTCTTTAAGTCTTGAAAAACTTGGTTGCATTCTTCAAACCTATGAGATGAATATGGCTCAACAAATGGAGAGTATGGGTCAAAAGGTTGCTTTTCAAATTGAGTCCCTTTTCAACTTGAGTCCAACGTTACTGATGACTTTGTTGCACTTACGAATGAGATTGAAAATTTTGATCTAGGAGATGAGTCTATGGCCATGTATTCAAAAAAGTTTTATAGGATTCTTAAACTGAATAGTCAGAAAAAATCTCAAAATTTCTCAAAACCTTTTAAGCCTGAGCCAAGCAAGTTCCCTCAAAAGAACACCTTTGATAAAAATCAAGAAGGTTTTTCTAGTGAAAAATCAAATAAGTTTGACACTAAAACTCTTGATTCCATTAAGTATAGGGCATGTACTGGGTATGGTCATTATGCTGCCCAATGTGCTAATACTCTTATCAAAAAGGGAATGAGCTTGAGTGACTTTGAGTGATAACGAATCTAACAATGAGAAGAATGAACGGGAAGAACACAAGGTTCTGACAACATTGGTGAAAGATCGAATATCTCTCCAAATAAATCCTTCAGGTGTTGCCAGAGGTGTGGCCCGAGATGTGATCACACCTTCTCTGATCACATCTGAGTTCTCATCTGATGAACATGATACCTTAACTGTTTCTTGCCTTTTTTGCTTCAATTCTACTTCTGTTTCTGATGATGTTGAACATGATGATGATTCGGATGGTGAAAGCCTGGAATACACGTACCCGAACCTGTATAAGGATTGGCTGAAGAGGATTAAACTGAATGAAGTCCTCAAAAAAGAGAATTATCGACTCAAGAAGGAAAATAATGAACAAAAAGAAGTAATTACCAGGTTAGAGGCGTCTATCACGAAGAAGGATCTTGACTTTGAAAAGGTAAATTCTAAACTTGAAGATTCTCTTGAAACCATGAAGAAGTTTAATTCTGGGAAAACAAAACTGTATGTTATACTTTCTTTGGGTAGTGATGATAAAGTTGGCCTTGGTTATAAAACTCATATATTTGTTAAGGCAAAAGAACAAGGAGAATCTTAAGATTCCTCTTACAATAAAAAAAGGTTTTCTCAAAAGTTTAAACCACGGAAATGCCACTTTATTTGTTACTATTGTCATGCTCCTGGACACATTAAACCGTTCTTATTATAGACTCAATTGATTTAAAGTTTGGGCGTCGATGTCATCACAAATGTTATGACATCCTCGTAATCACTTTTCAAATCTGCTGCAGATTAAAAACTCGATATTAAATGTCATGTTATCTATACTTCTTTGAGATCTAACGTTGCAGGATCATGGTACTTTTATAGCGGATGCTCACGTCATATGACAGGTACCTTGGAGTATTTAACTGAATATGAAGTGTACAACAGTGGCAATGTAGCCTATGGAGGTGGAGCCAAAGGGAAGATAATTGGAAAAGAGACGTTGAACGTTGAAGGATTACGCAGGCTACGTAATATGCTCCATGTAGTTGGTCTTAATGCTAATATCATCAGCATAAGTCAACTATGTGATGATGATATCTATGTAAAGTTCAACAAAAATTCTTGTGAAGTGTTCGATGAATCAGATACTTGTATCCTTACTGGCTTGAGGTCTTCTGACAACTGTTATCAGTATTGTAATGAGCAACTCTCTCACAGTGCACACACTAATGACACTGATCTATGGCATCAAAAGTTAGGTCATGTTAGCCCTAAAAAGCTATTGGAACTTGTGAAATTTGAAGTTGTTATAGGCTTGCCTAAATTGTCCATGAAAAGTATAAATGTTTGTGGGGTTGTTAAAGGGGTAAACAAAAGAGAGTGTCACATCAAATGACATCACATTTCCATACTACTAGATGTCTGGAGTTAGTTCATATGGATCTTATTGAAATCGAAAATGTGGGTGGTAGGAAATACTCCTATGTGATTGTTGATGATTTTTTACGTTACACGTGGACATACTTTCTACGTGAGAAATATAAAACCTTTGATTTCTTTAGAAGCTGGCATAAAAAGGTTTGTAACTTGTATAATCTAACTGTTGCCAGAATTAGATCGGACCATGGTAAAGAATTTGAGAATTTCTCTTTCTCGTCCTTCTGTGATAGAAAGGGAATTTCTCATGAATTTTCCGCACCCAAAACTCCACAACAAAATAGAGTGGCAGAAAGAAAAAATCGTACATTGCAAGAGATAGCCCGTGTCATGCTTAGTTCTAAAAAACTTTCAAAAAGATTTTGGGCTGAAGCTCTAAATACTGTTTATCACATAGGAAATCGTGTATATTTGAGGCCTTAATTTAGTCTCTTATGCTAAGTGTATCTAATATGTTCCACAAAGTTAAGTATCCTAAAAAAATAGGGTGTTCGGTTCCATTTAAAAAACTTTAAAAAAACGATAGTTGACTAAAGTCCATGGTCAAAGTAAAAGTCAAAGTTAAAGTCAATGGTCAAAGTCAACATAAAAATCAAAGTCAAAGTACAACAATTCAATTCAATTAATCCATAATTAATTACCTAAAAATAATTAATTGACTAACTACCCTTTTTAGATAAAATTTCCGATTATTCGAATTCTTAATTTATAAAATAATAAACCGACTTTAAACTCTCTACTTATTCAAAAATAACACCTCGTCTCGAAAATTCTCGTAAATATCTATGTCACATAAATTTTAAAGAAAATCTTTCCAAAATCTCATGTTTCCCAAAAAATCACTTTATGTCACTTCGTTATCTCATCTCTTCGTAATCCGAACCTACTAACCTAACACTTAACATCGACCTTTCAAAAAGTAGCATTGGTTTACGTGAAAGAAAATCATATGCCTCATCACCTTTACGTCAAATCGGTCGATTTTTCATAAATATCTATATCTACCTATCAACCACCCACCCTACCAACCTATCTACTCACCCTACTCACTATGGCAGCCCTCCTACACTTCCACCACTGCCAAAACCGTCCACCCTCGGCCCGGTGGTGCCGCCGCCACCTCCGTTGGCCGGCTATTGGCCCCGACGGTGGGTACTTCGCCGTTTTTCGCCCTCGATTTGATATTTCCGATTCTCTAACTCTAAGCACTAAATTTTAATCACTTTTTAACCTCAAAAATCACTTTTAAAACTGTAACGCCCCGAACCCATTTCGATTAGAAACGTCATTGTGGTACACTTGAGAATTTATAAATAATTTGCGGAAGCATAATAGAATACTTTAATTACTAAATTGTGGGCTTAAAAATTTCTTAATATAAACTTGAAAAGTTTATCAAAACTAATAAGGTTTATAAGAGTTACGCATTATTAAAATACTTATTACAAAAGCTTTAAGGTTTGCTTCATCAAAACGTAAGTACTTAAATTATTCGGGAAATACAGAACAACGCCACGCAGACAGTCCCTACGCCTCAGCTCTAGGCTCGTCATCATTATCTGAAATGTAACAAAACATTTGAAGGCGTGAGTCAGAAACTCGATGGAAAACGTAGCGATTACACTATATAAGTCAAGCAGTCAAAAATGCTCTAAAATTATTTTCTGACACCGAGGGGTCATCCCCCACCCGTTGGCAGCATACATTTGGCTCTCGGCCATTTCTGACACCGAAGGGTCATCCCCCATCCGTTGGCAGCATACATATAGCCCGTAGGCAAATTTCAGCAATTTAAGGAAAGTTGACAAACATAGTATAACAGTACAACATGCTTACAAAATCAGAAGTTTACCCACCTTTGAAGTTTACAGATATCTAGTGATGTATTTGTTCGAATGAGTCCGTTATCCGATTGCGCCGCACCTAACACAATTAATCCTTTCAACTTAAATGACATAGGACAAAGTAAAGTTCATCAAATAACTTAGTCTAATGAGCTAAGTACAGTCTAGTACGTTCTTAAAGTCAAAAAAAATCCCATAATCGGGTGTTCGGTACCCTTTTAAAGAGCTTTAAAAACGATAGTTGACCAGAGTCAAAAGTCAAAGTCAAAGTCAATGGTCAACATAAAGTCTAAATCAATTTAAAGTCAAAAAGTCAACTTAAAGTCAATTAATCACCTAATTCAAATAATCGTCTAACGACTCGTTTTTCATAAAATTTCCGATTAATCGAACCCTTAATTAATAAAATCTTATTTCGACTAAAATTCCCGATTTTCTTAAAAATGATGTGTCATCCCGGAAAAATCCCGAAAATATCTAAGTCATGAAAATCCGATAAGATTGCATTGATTTGCGTCCGTGTCTTGTGCACATCACATCACATCACTTACACCCATCACATCAAAGTCACATCTCATCATTACTTGTCACATCTCATCATTACTTGTCACATGATCACTATTCATCATCCTTATCCTCAATTCCGGATAGCCTTAGCGGCTTCCAAACGTGACTGCCACCTCCCGGTGGATGATGAGTCGCACCAGTGGAACGTATTTCTCCGTTTTTCAAGCTCTATTCGATTTTCGGTTCTAATATTTTTAAACACCAAATTTTTATCAACTTATCATCCTAAAATCACTTTTAGAAATTAAAAGCTCTCATTAACTTATTCTAAAATCACTTTTACAAATTCAAAGGCTCTCATTAACTTATTCTAAAATCACTTTTACAAATTCAAAGGCTCTCATTAACTTATTCTAAAATCACTTATTTAGAAATTAGAAGCTCTTATCAAAATATCCTAAAATTTCTAAAAGTTTTAAATCTTCAAGTTTTCACCAAGAACACCAAGAACGCCAAGAATACACACTCCTTCAAATTTCACCAAGAACACCAAGAACACACACACTTCTTCAAATTTCACCACGAACACCAAATAATTCCTTAAGGCTCTAAACTCCTAATTTTTAATAACATTGAAAGTAATGAAACCAAAAATTTCAAATTGGTTTGTTCATCAACTAGCCTAAGTTCATCTTCAACCATTACTTATGAATTTTTTTTGAAATCTTCTTAAGCCATTAATATCAAGATTAATTCACCAAAAATCATATATAACTCAAAATTAAAAACAAAAGTTATATTCATCATTTTTAACTATCAAATTATCATGTATGAAGCTTAAAAAATTTAACAAAGTATTTCCCTAAAATTCCTTATCATTGCCGTCCAATATTAGGTGATTAGGGATGACTTTTTATTTTTTTTTAAAACAAACTTAAAACACCTAATTAAGCTTATAATAGTTAGAAAAAAATACTTAATCTACAAACAAAATTGAATCAAAATTCTTTGTTAAATTTCTTCAAAAACTGCCGAGAATTAGAAGCCAAAAATTAAGGTTCAAAACTTCATATTTTCATGATCAAAGTGGATTTCTATGTTTAACAATTGCATAGGATCATTTTGCCTAAAAGAATTTAAAGAAATGACAAAAATTAAAGAAAAGATGAAGAAATAGTTACCCTTGGAGCTTTCTTCAAAAATGATGATTTTTGGATGAGTTTGTAAGTGTGAGGAAGATGAGCATGTGTTGGGGGTTTTTATAAAAAAAATGTAATAGCTTGGGGGTAAAAGAAATATAAAAAGAAAATATTAGAAAGAGTTATTATTCATAAAATACTCATAAAGGCTACTAATTTTCTTAAAAATCCCGAGAGTTAATAAAACTCGATTTTCATAAATTTGATGGTCGTTAGTAATAAAATGTAAGGTAGATATTTAATCTCGAATACCCAAAGTATAAATAAGCACTTTTGTGAAAATCTCCGAAAATCACTTATTCGGTACAAAAAATCTAAATCCTAATATCTAAGTCCGAAACTCCATAATAATATTCTTGTTCATCGTGATATCTATTCATTTTCATTACCGTAGTTAGGGGCGCAATAAGTTCTCGGATGCTCAAATATATATAGATTTCATAAAGCGAATAAATTGCTCGTTAAAAATATAAATTAGATATTTGATGCAACATTATAATTAATTAAAAGCTCGAGTAATTTAAAAAGGGTTGGGTCGTCACAAAAACTGATTATGTTCATAAAAATCCATCATCAAATCCTTAAGCTTTTATCTTCAAAAATTGTAAATTAAAGAAACCAAAAATCACTAAATATTTAAGTTTATCTACTACTTTTAATTTTTCTCCAACAATTACTTAAAAATCTTCGAAATATCATCTTAAAACATTAATATCATACTTAAATCATCATAAATTAAATAAAGCTCTAAATCAAAAACAAAATCAGGAATTATCACCTTAAATCACTAAACTACACCAAGAACACACAATTCTTTAAATTTTACCAAGAACACACAATTCTTTAAATTTCACCAAGAACACCAAGAACACACACTAAACTCATCTTCAAAGTTTTTCTTTCACACACTTCACCAATTACACACAAATCTTTATATTTTACCAAGAACACCAAGAACACCAAATTTTGCAGAAAATTCTTTGTTGTAACAGTTTTCGTAATTCAGCTATATCTCCTCAACACAACATCCAATTTATGTGATTCTTACACTGTTACAAAGCTAAGACAATTATCTACAAATATTGATCTAACAAGAAAGTCCCAATTCTTATTAAACATAGGTCAAAACGTGATATTACTGAAGAGCAGGCGTCTTTTTTCGGATTTCTGGCACAGTTCACTACTTAGGGTATAACTTGGTCTACAAAACTTCAATTAACATGATTCAAGTTTCAAATGAAATCTAAGACATAGATATACAAGTAGGAAACAAGTTTTGGGTTCACATATAGCTCAAAATATCCAGAAATTTATTTTTATATAGGGTTAAATTTCTGTCCGAAAATAAAGGTATTTTTTCCTTCTCTTCAACAAGATCAAATCACAATAGAAAAATGAAATAAAATATTATTTCTAAATTTTTTTTTTCAACTAAAGTCTGAAGATTCAAGTCTATTAATGAGATTTTTTTAAACATCATGTATTCATCATCAATTTATATTTCTAATGTTAGTTCTAGCATAAGATCAATACCCTATCATACTTAAATGAAAAGACAAAAATTAAAGAAAAAAGATGAAGAAATATTTACCTCTTTGAAGCTTTCTTAACAATGGTGTATTTTGTCTAAGTATGGGGTGTGAAGAAGAAGTGAGGGTGTTGGGGGATTTTATAAAAAAAAAAAAATCAAAAGAGCTTGGGGTAGAAAAATCTATTTTGCCCTCTTTTAAAATTATTATAAAAAATTACTATTTTGAAAATCCTTAAGTAAGCTATTATTATTTTTAAAAAAACCCGAGAGTTAATTAAAATTCATTTTTCATAAATTATATGGTCACTAATAATAATAAAATGTGAGGTAGAAATTTTAGTCTCTAAATCCAAAAATATAAATAAACACTTTAGTGGAAATCTCCGAAAAGTCACTTAATCGGTCTAAAAATCTCGATCCTAAAATTTAAGTCTTCAACTCCATGATAATATCCATAATACGTCACTGTGATGTCCATTCATATCCATTATCATAGTTAGGGGCGCAATCGGTTGCTGGATACTCAAAATAAATAAAATGTATAAAGCGAGTAAGTCGCACATTTAAAATATAAACTAGATATTTGATGCAACATTATTCATTAATATTAACTTAAAAGTTTCATGTAATTAAAAAGCGTTGGGTCTTCACAACCTCCCCTACTTAAAAAAAAATCGTCCTCGAAATTTGACTTACTTAGTTAGGAATGTTTGGATACTTACCAAAATTTCAAATGGTCCAATATACCGTGGTCTCAACTTCCCTTTCTTCCCAAAACGAACAACTCCTTCAAGGGTGCAACCTTAAGAAATACCCTGTCATTTACTTCAAATTGTAGGTCCTTTCTTCTTCTATCAGCGTAACTTTTCTGTCGATCTTGTGCTGCCTTAATTCTATCTCGGATCTTAGCAATCACTCCAACTGTTCTCTCAATAATCTCTGGTCCAAAAATCCTACGTTCACCAACTTCATCCCAATTAGCTGGTGATCTGCACTTTCTTCCATACAATGCTTAATATGGTGCCATCTTGATAGTAGCCTGGTAACTGTTATTGTAAGCGAATTCCACAAGTGGTAGATATGTCTCCCAACTTCCATCAAGATCCAACACAACTGTTCTAAGCATGTCTTCCAATGTCTGAATTGTTCTTTCTGATTGACAATTCGTTTGCGGATGATATGCGGTGCTAAACTTAAGCTTCGTCTTCATAGCTGCATGCAGACTTTTCCAAAATTTTGATGTGAAACGAGGATCATGATCTGATACAATGGATACTGGCAATCCATGAAGGCTAACAATCTTCTCAATGTAAAGCTGAGCAAAACGATCCATAGTGAAAGTCATCCTTATCGGTATAAAATGTGCGCTCTTCGTGAGTCTATCAACGATAACCCAAATTGCCTCATTTTTCCTTACAGATCTTGGCAGTCCTGTCACGAAATCCATAGTAATATGTTCCCATTTCCATTCGGGAATATCCAAGGGGTTTAATAATCCTGATGGTCTCTGATGTTCAGCCTTCACTTGCTGGCAAATGAGACATCTCTCCACAAATTTTCCTATTGTCCGCTTCATATTCCTCCACCAGAAAATTTCTCTCAAGTCTCTATACATCTTCGTTCCTCCTGGATGAGTAGTATAAGGTGTATTGTGAGCTTCATCAAGAATTTCCTTTCTCAAATCCTCATCCTTTGGCACGCATAATCTTCCATCATAGACTAGCGTTCCATCTGGTGCAATTGCAAATCCTTGAATGCTTCGTGCGAGTACCCGTTGCTTCATCTTGTTGAGAAAAATATATGTTTTCTGAGCATCCTCTATTCGTTGCCTCAAGGTAGGTTGTACTGTCAAGGATGAAATCACGACATCTGCCTGATTAGGTGGTCTCAAAATTTCCAACCTTAGATTGGAAAAGTCTCTTAATATTGATTCTTGTTGTGTGAGCAAAGCTGCAATCTGCCCCCTGTTCTTTCTACTGAGTGCATCTGCCACAACATTTGCCTTTCTTGGGTGATATTGAATGGTACAATCATAATCCTTCACCAATTCTAACCACCTCCTCTGACACATATTCAACTCCTTCTGAGTGAAGAAGTACTTCAAGCTCTTGTGATCCGTGAAGATCTCACACTTCCCACCATAAAGATGATGACGCCAAATCTTTAAGGCGTGAACTACTACCGCTAGTTCCAAGTCATGAGTGGGGTAGTTTTGTTCATGCGTTTTTAACTGTCTTGACGCATATGCAATGACCTTGCCATTTTGCATTAGCACACATCCTAATCCTAGTTTTGACGCATCTGTATAAATTACAAATCCTTCGGTTCCATCTGGAATTGTCAAAATAGGAGCTGTTACTAATCTTTGCTTAAGCTCTTGAAAGTTGTTTTCACACTGGTCGGTCCATTGAAATGTCTCACTCTTCTTGGTCAAGTGTGTAAGTGGCTTGGCGAGTTTTGAGAAATACTGGATAAATCTTCTATAATATCCAGCTAACCCTAAGAAACTTCGCACTTCTCCTACGTTAGTCGGTGCTTTCCAATTCAATATTGCCTCTACTTTGGATGGGTCTACTTCAATTCCATTGGCAGTGACAATGTGTCCTAAAAACACAACCCTGTGTAGCCAAAATTCACACTTGCTGAATTTGGCATAAAGTTTCTCCTGCCGCAACGTTTCTAACACAATGCGGAGATGTTCTTCATGTTGTTCCTTGTCTTGCGAGTATATCAAAATATCATCTATGAAGACAATAACAAACTTATCCAGATAAGGATGAAACACCCTATTCATCAAATCCATAAACACTGCTGGCGCATTCGATAATCCAAAAGGCATAACGGTAAACTCAAAGTGACCGTATCTTGTTCTGAATGATGTTTTAGGGATATCACAATAATGGATATTCAATTGGGGGTATCTTGATCTCAAGTCAATTTTGGAGAACACACTGGCTCCCTTCAATTGATCGAACAGATCTTCTATCCTAGGCAAAGGATATTTATTCTTGATAGTCAGCCGGTTCAAGTCTCGATAATCTATGCACATTCTAAAAGATCCATCTTTCTTCTTCACAAATAGCACTGGCGCTCCCCAATGTGAAACATTAGGTCGGATAAATTTCTTATCCAACAAGTCTTGGATTTGGATCTTTAGTTCTTGTAATTCCTTGGGCGCCATTCTGTATGGTGCCTTAGACATTGGTGCCGCTCCTGGCACTAAATCTATGGTGAATTCAACTTGACGATCTGGGGGAATCCCCGGTAAATCATCGGGAAATACGTCTAAAAATTTCTTAACCACTGCTTCATCTGTTACCTTCATTTCCTTCGTCTCTTTCCCCTTTATGTTCACCAAAAATCCTTGGCAATCTCTCTTTCGAAGCATTCTGATAGCTTTTATTACTGACACTATCTTTACTCTAGTGTTGGTATTTGCTCCATGAAAGACAAATGGATTCCCATTTGATCCTTCAAATTCAATTTCTCTATCATAAAATTTAATGGTGGCTTGGTTCTTACTTAACCAATCTATACCCAATATAACATCGAAGTCTCTCATTTCTAGCACGTACAGATCAGCTTTCATTTCTTGACCACTAATAGTAAGTTCCACTTCTCTGGCATTTTACTTAGTACTTAGTCTTAATAGTTTCTCCTGAGGGAATACTTACTTCTAGTGCTTCATTATTATCACAACAGTTTAGTCCAAGTTTTCTCCTATAGTTCTCAAACATGAATGAATGTGAATCTCCAGTATCGAATAATACAAGTACAGGTATGTGAAATACGGGTAACATACCTGTCATGGTTTCGTTTTCCTCTGGCGCTTCTTCATTAGTCAGAGCGAAAACACGAGCTTTCCCTTTCTTGTCTTGGGGACGTCCCGGGCCTTGTTGAGGGCCTCTTATTCTTATTCCTGATGGGCCCTGATTTCCCGCATTTGGGTAGTTTTCAATCCTGTGCCCCGGTTGGTGGCACTTAAAACATAGCCCTTTCCCAGCTAAGCAATCGCCAAAGTGGTACTTCTGGCAAGTAGAGCATTGGGGTACATTTCCACAGTTTGGAACTTGGCTCCCAGTTGGTTTGAACCTTCTGATTGGAGGAATGAAATTTCCTTTTTGAGGAGGAACCCATTTCCTCTTTCCCGTGTGCTCAGCTGGTGCAGGGGTCTAATCAAGATTCAAACTATAGGATATGATTTGATACCTCTCAATCACTTCCATATAGGTGGGCAACCTTAAACCTGATACGATACTCCCAATTTCTGGCCTTAACCCTCTTTCGAATCTCCTCGCCTTCCTCCCATCTGTGTTCACCATATGGGGTGCAAATCTAGACAATTGGTTGAATTGTCTTTAATATTCCATCACCGGTAACCTTCCTTGTTTTAAGTTAACAAATTCAGTTTCTTTTTTATCCCTAACCGATTCCGGAAAATAGCGATCAAGAACCAGCCCTTTAAACTCATCCCACGTCAACTCCCTTTTCTGCCCATCTGTCAGTGTCCTCTCATGCGACGTTCACCAGTGGGCTGCACTTTCAGCTAACTGAAACTTTCCACAAGACACTTTCTGTGTTTCCGAACACTCTACGTGATCGAAAATTCTTTCTAATTCCATGATCCACTCCTTAGTTACTGTGGGACCCTCATTTCCATGGAGTCTAGGTGGTGTGAATCGTCTAAATTGTTGAACGATTTCGTTGGTGCGTGGCACCCCTCGTGGTGCAATTGGTGCATTTTGGGGAGTCACTTGTTGAACGATACCCTGTAGGGTAGTAAGAAAGTCCCTTGCAAATTCTGCCCCGGTTGCTCCAACTACAGGAGCTGCTGGTTCGGGTTCTGCTACATGCTCACTGGCAGTTGAGTCGATTGAGGGCTCCCTTTCTGCCCTAGGCCTACTACGCTGTCTTCTTGGTGGTGCCATTTCAAATAATTAACTGCATTATCAAAGTATCATAATTAACTAGTGTAGACTCACTGGGGAGTATATTCCTAATGCAAAATTCTAACAACTAAACCCAATTTTATTTTTCATCCAAAGCTATAAATATTTTGTCCATTTATCTAAAGGCCAACTAATTGTCAGTCTTGTTTCGAGGACTAAGTTCAAAAGTATAAGTTCATGAAGCATCAAATGATCTAAGTTCAAAGTTCTTTTATTCAAGATGTTAAAAGCATCACTAGTTTTTTAAGATTTTTCGTACTAGTTCTCATAAAGTTCTTGTAAGTTCCTCTAAAGTTCTTCATAAATTATAATCATTCTTGTATGAGGAACAAGTTCATTTCATAAAATTTCCTTAAAGTAATATGTAATAATCAAAGCATTTTACTAAAACATACCTTGGAGCGAGCGTAGGTTCTGTTAGCGTGGTCGTCATTCCCATTTTTCAGTAATTAAGTTCTTATGAAAATAAATTTTTAAAGAAAAATCATTTCTAGTCTACAGAAACGTAGACCCACTCTGATACCACTTGTAACGCCCCGAACCCATTTCAGTAATGGTTTGATATAAGAGTTGCGCATTAATAAATTCATATTACAGCAGCATAATTTATTTTACTCAAAACACATGAAATTTTAAATATTTGAGAAATATAGAACAACGCCCCACGATGCCAGACCCCTACGCCTCAGCTCCCGGTTCATCATCATTATCTGAAATGTAAAAACATTTGAAGGCGTGAGTTGTGAAACTCAGTAGGAAACGTAAGTAGTTACACTATATAGGTCAAACAATCATAATGCAATAAAAATCATTTTTTTGACTCCGAGGGGTATCCCCACCCGTTGGCAGCATATATATGACTCTCAGCCTTTTCTGACACTGAGGGGTCATCCCCCACCCGTTGGCAGCTTACATATGACTCTCGGCCTTTTCTGACACCGAAGGGTCATCCCCCATCCGTTGGCAGCTTATAAATAGCCCGTAGGCACATTTTAGCAATTATAAAAAGTTGACAAATATAGTATAACAGTACGATATGCTTACCAAATCAGAAGTTTACCCACCTTTGAAGTTTAATAGAATGCTAGTGATGAAATTGATTGTATAAGACCGTATCCGATTGCGCCACACCTAACACAACTAAATTCTTCAACTTAATGACATAGGACAAATTATATACTTATTGAGTAATTTAGTCTCTTATGCTAAGTGTATCTAATACGTTCCACAAAGTTAAGTATCCTAAAAAAATAGGGTGTTCGGTTCCATTTTAAAAACTTTTAAAAAAAACGATAGTTGACCAAAGTCAATGGTTAAAGTAAAAGTCAAAGTCAAAGTTAAATTCAATGGTCAAAGTCAACATATAAGTCAAAGTCAAAGTATGACAATTCAATTCAATTAATCCATAATTAATTACATAAAAATAATTAATCGACTAACTACCCTTTTTAGATAAAATTTCCGATTAATCGAATCCTTAATTTATAAAATCATAAACCGACTTTAAACTCTCTACTTATTCAAAAATAACACCTCGTCTCGAAAATTCTCGTAAATATCTATGTCACATAAATTTTAAAGAAAATCTTTCCGAAATCTCATGTTTCCCAAAAAATCACTTTACGTCACTTCGTTATCTCATCTCCTCGTAACTCGAACCTACTAACCTAACACTTAATATCGACTTTTCAAAAAGTAGCATTGGTTTGCGTGAAAGAAAAAGTATATGTCTCATCATCACCTTTACATCAAATCGGTCGATTTTTCATAAATATCAATATCTACCTATCAACCACCCACCCTACCAACCTATCTACTCACCCTACTCACTATGGCAGCCCTCCTACACTTCCACCACTGCCAAAACCGTCTACCTTCAGCCGGTGGTGCCGCCGCCACCTCCGGTGACCGGCTATTGGCCCCGACGGTGTGTATTTTGCTGTTTTTTGCCCTCGATTTGATATTTCCGATTCTCTAACTCTAAGCACTAAAATTTTAATCACTTTTTAACCTCAAAAATCACTTTTAAAACTGATTATGTTCATAAAAATCCATCCTCAAATCCTTAAGCTTTTATCTTCAAAATTTGTAAATCAAAGAAACCAAAAATCACTAAATATTTAAGTTCATCTACTACTTTTAATTTTTCTCCAACAATTACTTAAAAATATTCTAAATATCATCTTAAAACATTAATATCATACTTAAATCACCATAAATTAAATAAAGCTCTAAATCAAAAATCCCAAATTTATTCTTTTTACTGAGATAACCTAGGGTTTTGTATGAGATTAGAAAAGTAACCTCTCAAATTCTCAGAAATCGAAAAAATAGTTTGGAAAATTCGTGAAGAAGGTGACCCAAACAATCGAAAAGAAACAGATGTTCCTGATTACGGTAAGCTCATACTATTTTTCTACATGTTTGTTGTTTTCTTGTTGTTTTTTTTTTTGGATTTTTTGTTGCTTTTTGGACTGTAACCATAGCACACGCACACAATGTATATAAAAAGTGAAGTTTTTTGGAATTTTCTGAGATGTTGTAGGTTTGCACATGCTATGTCAGTGTTTTTATTTAGTTTTTTTGCTTTGGTCCCCACAAAGTTGTTTTCTTTTTTGTTAAAGTAATGGGTTGTTGTGTATTAATGTTGGACTTGTGACCCCATGTCCCCACAATGTCTGATTGTTTATTGACAGATGAACGAAATTGTTTTTATTTATTTAATAGTTAATCTGGTTCTTTTTAGGGTTTTATTGTTTCTAGTGTATTATATTAATTAATCTATTTTTTTCTTATCAGGTCCTAATTCTGACTACTACACCATTAGAATGCATCACTCTGGGGTGTTTGTTGATTTTGGAAAGAACTTGTATGTAGATGGTAAGATAACACACATTGATAGTTGCCATACTGATGAGATGTCATTGATTGAATTAAATTTCATGGCTGCAGAAATAGGTTTGAAAAAATTTGTTGCTTTCCATTGTAGTAGAGGTGGTGTTAATGATTGTGATGATAGTTATTTAATTGAGACTAATCTTGATGCTCTTAATATGGTAAATTTTGTTGATGAAAATAGAATGGTGGGGGTTTTTGTGGAACACGAAAAACAAAGTACAGATAGCCAATCAACTTGTCTTGAAAATCCCTCTCAGAATTTTCCAACTATTAATTTATGGGGGATAATGATGATAGCTTAGAAGTTGGTGAGGAAGAAAAAATGCATGCAAATGTTTCAGAAGTATGTGATGGTGTTGATAGAAATGATGATGATGAGCAATCCTTAGGATCAGATTCAAGTGTTTCAGATGTGTTTTTGGATAGTGAATGTGACATTTCGATGATGATGGAATATTTGATGATAATGTTGATTTAGATGTAGAATAGGGTGGGCTTCATCCTGCAAGTCAAAAGCAAGGGGATCTAGTCAAAAGCGGGGTGTGGATGATTTATTTGATGAGGATAGGCGACATAGTAAGTTGCGATCCGAGTTTTCCTATTTTCAATGCAAGGGTTGACCAAGAAGATCCTAAGTTTGAAATAGGAATGCAATTTCTATGACACCGATAAATTGAGAAAGGCGGTGAGACAAAGATGCTATAAAACAAGCGAGAGATATTTATTTCAATATAAATGATAAAAATAAAGTGCAAGTGAAATGCAAACATCAAAAGTGCCCTTGGTTAGTCTATGCTTCAAAAGTTCAAGGTGAGGATACAATACAAATCAAAATTCTTAATGGGAAACATAGATGTCCTAGAGTTTAGAGGTGTCCCATGCTAACTCTAAGTGGTTGGCTGATGTGTATAAAGACAAGATTTGGACTGACCCTAAGTGGCTAGTGGACTCTATGATGACCATTATCCAAAAAGAGATGAAACTTGTCTTTAATAAGAGTCAATTGTATAGGGCCAAGAGGATGGTTTTTAAAAATGGAGTTGGGTCTGACTCTGAACAATATGCAATGTTGTGGAGCTATGCTGAAGAAATAAGGAATTCAAACCCTGGAACAACTGTTAAGATTAAGTGTAAACTTGTAGATGGTAACCCAATGTTTAAGAGGATGTATATTTGTTGGGGTGCTTTGAAGAAGGGATTTTTGGAAGGGTGCGGGCCGAGTTATTTTCTTGATGGATGTCACTTGAAAACGTACGTGGGGGTGTGCTACTTACTTACGTAGGTATAGATGGAAATAATTGTATGCATCCTTTTGCCTATGCTGTAGTAGAAAAAGAGAAAAAGAAATATTGGCTTCGGTTTATGGAGTTGCTTATCCAAGATTTGCAAATAAACAACCATTATCATTGGACTATCATGTTAGATAAACAAAAAGGGTTAGTTGATGCAATTGATACACTTCTCCCTGGCTGTGAACATAGGTTTTGTGTCATGCATTTATACAAGAACTTTAAATTGGCACATAAAGGTCTGTCTTTGAAAAGTTTGCTTTGGAAAGCTGCTAGCGCAACTAAGGTGGTTGACTTTAATAAAACCATGGATGAATTAAAACAAAGAGATGCCTCGACATGAGTGGTTGGTTCAAAGGCCACTGCACATTGGTCTAAGTCTCATTTAAGACTCATTCTAAGTGTGACATTTGCTTGAATAACATGTCCTGGAAAGCTTTAATGCAATGATCTTGAGAGCTAGATTCAGACCTATTGTGACTATGTTTGAGATAGTGAGAGTTATTTTGATGAAGTGAATACATGTGAGAAGGGATGAGATGGCAAAGTACCAAGGTGATTTATGTCCTTAAATCAGCAAACTTGGAGGAGTTAAAGAAACAAGCAACTGGGTTCATTGCCCATTGGAATGGTAAGGATGAGTTTGAAATTGACAGTTGTCAAGGGAGCAGATTAAAGTGAATCTAGGGGATAATACATGTAGCTGCAGAAGATGGGAGCTCACTGGGATTCCATGTGCACATGTTATATGTGCCTTTTACTACATGGGATATACTCCTGATGACTATGTTGACAATTGGTACAAAAAAGACACATTTATGAAGACATATTCTAATCTCATGAATGCACTAGATGGCAGTGAAATGTGGCCAAAGGTTGATGTTCAACCCTTGATGCCTCCAGTTTTCCAAAAGCTTCCTGGAAGACCAAAGAAATACAGCAGAAAAAAAGGATGAAACGGAGAGTAGTAAGACTGCAAAAAAGGGGAAAAGTGTGAGATTGAGAAAAACTGGAGCTACCATGTATTGCTCAAAATGCAAAAAACCAAACCATAATATCAGAGGGTGTCCACTTGTGAAAGAAGGGACTTCTGGTGGTGGATTGGATATTCCAGCACCCCATGATACAGGAGACACATCCAAGAAAAGTAGGAAAAGAACAGTCCAAGTGGATGATGCTGCTGTCCAAAAAACACAAAAGAAAATGAAAGAAAAGGTGAATTCTCCAAAGGGCAATAAGGGGAAAATGGTAGTACCTTCACAACAATCTCAAGCAGAGGCAAAAAAAGTTGGTGCTACGACCAAGCTAAAGGTGAACCTAATTCAGTTTTTGATCTTTCAGCTTTTTAGCTCTTTCAGATTTTTGTCTAAACTAATTAAATGCAAAATATTTATGTTTTAGGTAAACAAGAAAGCAACACAAGGCAAGGGAAAAGAAGTTGTTTCAAAGGGAAAGGAAGTTGTTGCAAAGGGAAAAGAAAGTCTTGCCCCAGTCTGAAGAACTCCAAGAAGTCATATCAGAAACAAGAAGAAGAAGCTCCAGTTTGTAGGCAGATGTAGTCATTTTAAGCACTTTTGATTTTTGTTGGTTGTAGTCATTTAAACACTTTTGTTGGCTCTAGTCATTTAAGCACTTTTGATTTTTGTTGGTTGTAGTCATTTAAACACTTTTGTTGGCTGTAGTCATTTAAGCACTTTTGATTTTTGTTGGCTGCTAAATCCACCTTATGTACAGTTGGTTTTGCTGGAATATTTGGTGCACTATTGTTGTTTTGTTTGCTGGAATATTTGGTGCATTTTTGTTGAATGGAATACTGTGTTCTTTGTTCTTAACCTTATTTATGTTTCTGAAGTTAAGTTGATTTCCATTTGGTTTTGTTGGATGATATGTTTGGATTACGTAAGTGGAATGAGATGTAATTAATAACATTGCTGCAGTTCTTAATATTCATAGGAAAACAGGAAACTTGGTTTACATTCTTGGACATGGCATGAATTCTCCTAACATTGGAAAATTGGAATTCTTCCATATCATATGCATAGACCTAACACTATTACAATAGATTAGTAGAATTGTCCTAGCAATTATTTCTTCAACAGGTACATAACAGTCCAAGAAACAATCAAAGCCACCCACAATAATTTCTCTTTCGTATTCTTTCGACGCGCATCAGCTTCAAGCCGGTTAACACGTTTCAGTAGTCCATGAATTATCTGTCGTGCTCTGGTACATATTGGAGGGTCAATCCACACAAAATATGTGCAACCCCCAAGTTCCTGTATCACATTTCATAAGAGGATAAAATCAGAATAAACTCAGAATTTGTCATATTCTCCCAAAATTTGTCATATTCTCTCATTTTTCACAGAAAATAATACTAATCTGTCATCTTCTCCCAATTTCCACAAAAATCAGTGATTTCTTAAATTAGGGTTATTTTCCTAGTTTTTTACAAAAAAAAACCACTAATCTATCATCTTCCCCAATTTTCACATAAACAAGTAATTTCTTAAATCAAGTTAACAATGCACTTAAAATCAATTAAGCTTCAAAAATTTGTAAGTTTCCCCAAAAATTAGGGTTCTTGAAAGATTTCTTACCCAAAATTTTTTGCAAGCCGTATACCTCCTACCAGGGTTGAGGTCTGTCCACGAGGTCTTTTGCACTGCATTCCTTCCACAATGGCATATGTCATCCATGATGAATTCAGTGGTCTGCCTCCACATTTTAGCCTCTTCATTTCTTTTCTTCTCCAGATGCGGGCTTCACTTCTTCAATTAGGGATTTAGGGTTTTAGATTGAAGAAGATAAGGATCGGATATTGTGATTTATTAGCCTGGCAAAGTGTAAAGACAGTCTTGCCCATGCCATTCAGTGTACAATGACTGTTTTAACCTTAAAAAAAACATGTGCAACTCACGTGTTACCAGGCCGGTGACAATTTATGGCCGGAATTGAGTCTGGGGAGGCAACATGTAAAAAACGTGAACATTAAGAGGTGATTTGCATCAAAAAATGATTAGGAGGCAAAGTGTAAAATGGCCTATAGTTCAGGAGGCAAATTTTTTTTTCTCAAAAATCTATATGTAAGTATTAAGATAACTGTAAAGTATATGTAAAATCGTTGTAGGTAACATCATTGTAGGTAAATATTTACTTACAAAATCTAAAACTATTGGTAAATATCTACGATATTTACGTTGTGAATTTAAAAACTGTCGGTAATCTGGTTGTCGGTATAATTTTGGGAAAATAATATTTTTATTATGTACGTAGTTAACTGTAAAATTTAGTGACAAAATCATTTTTGTTGGTAATTTTGTCATTAAATTGGAATTTTCTTGTAGTGTTTTATGTGTAATATCTCATTGTGTTACTTCATCGAATTCTATCTACTAATCCGCTCCCTCCTATTCTTGGAAGTTAAACAATTAATAAACCATCTTTCCTTTCCACACGACTCCTCATTTGAAAGTTGGCTACAGATGAGCAGAATTTATTAAATATTTAATATATTTTAACACATTTTCACAGATGATTTATTTTTTTTATTTAACAAAAGCTTAGATATAAAACTCCTTTTCAAAAATGAGTGATGGTGGTGAAATTCAAACCACGAGTTTTTTATTTAGCTCGAGTCAACGACCATATTTGGTTGCTCCCAAAAACAACCTCTCCTTGCCGATCACCTCCCAAGACGAAGTCCCCTGTGAAACCTGCACAAGGGGGGCCGGAGGGGGGCTCCAGCGTACCCTCTCCGATGCTTAAGTCAGTGTCTTGGAAAGGAAGTAAAAGGCTAGAGAGAGAAAGAGCAATGTAACAGTAAAAGAAAATGAGATTAGGTTAGAATGAACCTGGGCTTGGGCCTTTTATACCTTAGCTAGGATTAGGGTTTCCGTAAAATCCGGGATTTCGTTACGATTTGGTGTCAGAGTCATCATTAGATTAGGATCGGATCTCTTAAAAATCCTAATTTTACGCCCGTAAGACCATAGCTCTGACCTGTTTCAAAACACCTCGGACCAATGTATTGGTGTAAAGCCCTTTAAATCTCGAAGGCATCCTCGATGCCTCATACATCTTTTGAAATTTGGTGAGCCGAATCCAAGTCCTTGTAGAATACAACGGGTCAACAACAGATCGCCTTAGTCGTGCAGGGCTTAACATGTCGGTTTAATACAACGGACCTTACACAGGTCGGCCCGATAAACATCCCTACAGAACCACTCGTACTCGGGCCTTAACAGGTCGGCCCAATATAATAGACCTCCCACCTATGTACGGGCTCAGTAGGTCGACCCAATACTCCTAAGCCTTAGAAGGTCAGTCCCATGCTAAGCTTTCTCAGATCGTGATCTTAATGCTTAACAGTCGGATACTATGGGCCTTGCTAGTTCGGCCCACTGCCATAAGCCTGGTCAGGTCGGCCCAGACAATCTTTTGCCCTTATCAATTCCTCCCCCGAACTATGGATTGATCTGCACCTCAACCATAGTTGATGATAGGCCGAGCTGACCTAGTATTTAGGGTTTGTGCTTTTCACATTCCCGCCGACTCTTGGCTTTTGAAATTCATGCCGCCCTTTGGCCTCTCGAGTACCTGACACGTGGATGTGATTGATGAGACGTCTTTTCGGCTCCCTGACGCCTCGTAGACCGTCAAACGTCTCCTCGACAATCAAGGCACCTCTTTGTCTTCTCTCTCCTCTTATAAAAGCCCAACTTCTTTTTCGTTCACCACTTTTACACTTCCTAAATTCCAGAGCATCTTCCTTAAGCCAGCAACTCCTTCTCCGGTGGAATCCCTCCAGATCCGGCGAGTTTCAACGATTTAGGCTCCAGCCCACTTTTCCCTCTATTTCCATCCAGTAAGCAATCCCTGTTCTCTTCAAATTTTTCTTTTTCTTTGTTATGGAATCTTCTTCTTCCCCTTCAACGCCGTTGGACCCGGTCGTCGCTGATTTAGAACGGTGGGCCATAACAACGGGTTCTGCTCCTCCACCACTTTCCCTCACCGAGTCCGTCCATCGAACCACGATGCTACGAATCGATTCGATTGGGTCGGGATTCGATACAATAGAGATCCGAGCTCGTGCTCGGGTCCTTGCTGTATATCCTCACGATTTTAGGAGACCACCTATCGACCTCCAATCTTCAAACCCTTAAAAGAACACCCAAATTCCTTCTACTTTCAGACTCTCTCTACCTAGCAGCTCTGACCGACCTAACCGACCTCCCCCCAATGCCCTAGCCTTCTTTGCAGGTCAGATAGAGGGCGGCCTCAGTTCCCATCCATCCGTTCATGGGTTTGGGGTGTCCGAGGGATTCTCCCGGGTACCCTTAACCAACTAGCTCCAAACTCCTTCCGTATCCTGGCCGGATTCATCATTCTGACTAAGTATTTAGAAATAGAGCCCACTCTGGAACTATTTTTTGCCCTGTTCCAAATAAAGAGTTCGACCACTAAGGGTCTTTTCTACATCACCTCCCGAGGTGATGCTCGGTTTTTAAGCAAGTATCCTTCCTCCAACAAATTCTGGAAGGATAAATATTTCTTCATTTCTTCCCCCCGAGCTTGCGGGTTTCCTATTGCTTGGACCTGGACCCTTCCTCTCCAACGCAAACACAACCCCAGAGATCGGTCTCCCGATCTTCAAGCTCAAATAAATAAACTTACCTTGGTCAAGTATGACATTTCTCGCCTCATAACCCCCTCACTCATGTACTACTTCGAGCTGAGCCCCATCGTGGCCCCCTTGCCTTGTGACACTGGTAATTGTCATTTTTGTAGTTGATTTGTTTTACTCTTTACTCATTAGCTAATCTTTCCTCTTTGTGAAAATATGTTCATGGCACAGATGGTTGCCGAGCTGGATGACAAGGAGCAACCAATTGCTCCTGGCTCACTCCCTCCTTCATCAAAGATCGCCGCTGAGCCCGGAGGTCGGCCTCCTCTACTTGGCGACGACACGATTGCGTAGTGATGGCCGATCCCACAGGCCCAGGGGCTCAACCTTCTGTCCGACCTCCTCCTCCTAAGAGATCGGGTGTCGGTACCAACACAGGAGCTGCCAAGAAGGCGAAGACCACCACACCTCCTACTGCTGCTCTTTCTCTCTCACGCACTCCCATTCATACACCCAACCAAACCTTTTTCACAGGCAATTCCATCCTGAAGAACAACGATGGAACTTTTGCCATCCAATACGTCCAAGGCAACTGCCCGAACCCTGACCGAACTTCCTTGAAGAAGCTCAGTGATGTTGAGCTGGTGAGCTCCTTCTGCTTGAACCACTCGAAAGCTGAGGCACAGCTAGCCGCACTGATCTCCCGAGCTCGGGTTGGTTTTGTTGATCCCTCCAATATTGCCGAGCTCAATAATTCTAAGAAGGAGTGCATTCGGCTGAAAGCTCGGGAGACTAAACTCCTAGAGGAGAACCGCCGATACAAGGACAGGGAGGAGGTCAATAAGGCTACTGTGGCCTCTCTAGAGGCCAAGATAAAGGCTCTGGAGACTGATAATGCTGATCTCAAGACCGTTGAGTGATCTCCATATCCGTTGTACTGTCAATGTTGATCAAGCCCGAGCTGAGGGCATCGAAGCTGGTCGCCAAAGTTTCCTCACCTCCCCCGAAGGCTCTTCAATAGTTCAGGCTATTCGGGAGAGGGTGAAGCAAGCCTTTCTGAGCTCCAGGGAATTTATCAAAGTTCTTTCTGTATCTGCCATGGAGTACTACGGCTTTGCTTTTGACCAGGCTGAGCTTCAGCTCAGGGAACGCGGTATCACTACCGAGCCCTTCGATCGCCGAGGTCCCAGGAAGGTATTGCCCGATCCCAAGGGCTTCGTGTTCTCCGAAGAGGCGGAGCATCTTAATCTTGCTCCTGTGGAGGTGTTCATAGAATCCCTATCTGCTCTATTCATCCTCCACCCTGCCTCCAGCTCGGGAGGTCCTTCTCAGGTTCCCGGAGATCAGCCAACCCCTCGACTTCCCGAGGCCTTCTCAAGTTCGAAATCCCGGGATGATGGTCCTGATCTCGCTCTCATAGATGATGTGACCATCTCCATGGACGACCTAAACACCGAAAATGTTCCTCCTACTGCTTAGGAGTTTAGTTCTACTTTTGTAGTTTTTCATTATGCACTTGTAATTATTTTGAATGATCAATGAAGTTTCTTTGCACTTTCATTTTCTCGATCTCTTGTTTATTATTTACTTTCATCATAGTTCGGGCTTGTAAAGTACAGCTCGGGCTGTATTTAGTTATTATTATTTTTTTTTTACAAAAAAGATTGGCCTATTGTGCTCCCCGTGGCCCCAAGTATTTGGAGACTAGCTCGAGCTGAGCTCCAAATACTTGTCAATCTCTTCAAAGGAAGCTGGCTCAAGCCGAGCTCCTCGCATGGCCTCGTGGCCCCAAGTATTTGGAGACTAGCTCGGGCTGAGCTCCAAATACTTGTCAATCTCTTCAAAGAAAGCTGGCTCGAGCCGAGCTCCTTGCATGGCCTCGTGGCCCCAAGTATTTGGAGACTAGCTCGAGCTGAGCTCCAAATACTTGTCAATCTCTTCAAGGAAAGCTGGCTCGAGCCGAGCTCCTCGCATGGCCTCGTGGCCCCAAGTATTTGGAGACTAGCTCGGGCTGAGCTCCAAATACTTGTCAATCTCTTCAAAGGAAGCTGGCTCGAGCCGAGCTCCTTGCATGGCCTCGTGGCCCCAAGTATTTGGAGACTAGCTCGAGCTGAGCTCCAAATACTTGTCAATCTCTTCAAAGGAAGTTGGCTCGAGCCGAGCTCCTCGCATGGCCTCGTGGCCCCAAGTATTTGGAGACTAGCGCGGGCTGAGCTCCAAATACTTGTCAATCTCTTCAAAGGAAGTTGGCTCGAGCCGAGCTCCTTGCATGGCCTCGTGGCCCCAAGTATTTGGAGACTAGCTCGAGCTGAGCTCCAAATACTTGTCAATTTCTTCAAAGGAAGTTGGCTTGAGCCGAGCTCCTTGCATGGCCTCGTGGCCCCAAGTATTTGGAAGCTAGCTCGAGCTGAGCTCCAAATACTTGTCATTTTTTATCATTTCCATTTTCCGAACACACCATTTTAGGGCAGCAGATCATTTCATTCAAAACGAGTAAATTGATTACATCAGATATTCCTCTACTCTAGGAATGATATTTCTTCAAATTGCAATTGTTCCAAGCCCTGGGAGTTTTCGACCCCGAGCTCTTCCGGTTAAATGCGCACCTCCTGCCCACCTTCACTACCCGTGGTCCTTCCCAATCGCATCTAGTTTCCCTTTATTCTTGCTAGCATCGACCTTCTCAAAACCAAGTCACCGACCTGGAAGGCCCTTTTCTTCACTTTCTTGTCATAGGATGCCTTGATCCTTCCTCGTGTCCGTTCCATTCGCAAAAATGCCATCTCCTTTTCTCATTTATAGTATCCAACGCCTCTCGTATCGACATCTCATTAGCATTCTCATCAAAATTCTGAACTCGATCGTTTCCATCCCGATCTCTGCCGGTATCATAGCATCCATACCATACACCAAGCTGAACGGAGCTTCGCGAGTTGCCTCCTTCGGATTAGTTCAATAAGCCCACAGTACCGAGCTGAGCTCTTGGACCCACGCTCCTCCTACCTTCTCAAGCCGAGCTTTCAATCCTTGGACAAGAATTACATTAGTCACTTCCACCGCCCGTTGGCTTTGTGGATGGGCCACCGATGTGAAGTTTTGCTTGATCTTCAATTCCTCACACCAAGCTCGGATTTACGCCCCGAATGACTGCGTTCCATTATCTCGATATCAAGATCCGGGCGTTCTATACCGACACACTATGTTTTGCCAAATAAATTTCATCACTTTGCATCCTCATTTATCTTAGCAAGAGGCTCTGCCTCCACCCACTTGCTAAAATAGTCGATTGCCACAATCAAGAATTTCCTCGACTGAAGGAGGAAAAGGACCAACAATATCAATTCCCCACTTTGCAAAGGACATCTTTGAACTCATTGTCATGAGCTCCTCCGCTGGTCGATGTACCAAAGGTGCATGGATCTGACATTTTTCACATGCTCTCACCAACTTTTCTGCTTCCCCCTTCAGGTAAGGCCAAAAATACCCTGCTCTAAGGACCTTCTTCATCAAAATCCTTGCTCCCATGTGATTCCCGCAACAACCCTCATGCATCTCTCTCAGCAAATATGTACCCCCTTCTCCACTCAAACACCTCAGCAAAGGCATAGAGAAGCCTCTCTTATATAACTTGTCCCCGATAATGCAAAAACGTGTCGCCCGAATTTTCAGCCGAGCTGCTTCACGCCTACCTGTTGGTAAGACCCCTTCTTTTAGATAAGCTATGATAGCCGACCTCCAATCCTCTTTCTCCTCAATCTCTCCAACCTCCAACCCCAGTACAGTTTCTTTTGCCACCAAAAGTGTGATCTGTTTAGCTTGATTCTCCAAGGCCGAACTGGCCATTTTTGCTAGAAAATCCGCCCAACCATTCTCCTCCCTTGGGACCTGACATATCTTGATTTCTTTCACTTTCCCCTCTAAAGCTCGGTATGCTTCAACATACCTCTTCATCCTCTCTTCCCTAACCTCGAACTCTCCCATAAC
The DNA here is from genome assembly GCA_016081115.2 of Rehmannia glutinosa. Taxonomy (NCBI): domain Eukaryota; kingdom Viridiplantae; phylum Streptophyta; class Magnoliopsida; order Lamiales; family Orobanchaceae; genus Rehmannia; species Rehmannia glutinosa. The sequence goes on along the minus strand of CM071936.1, from coordinate 89,666,230 downwards.
TTTGTTTATGGACCAGTGAGAGTCCATGTAAACCACCATCTAACTGACCCCATCTCAATGGCCATTTGCATTTCTCTCACGATGAATGCTTCATACTCCGCCTCATTATTAGATAGCTTGAACTCCAACCTCGCAAAAAGTCATTTTCGATCCTTGCGGGCTGATCAAGACGATACCGACACCACATCCCGAGCTCCCTCTTGAACCATCCACATAAATCACCCAAGTTCCTTCTCTGCTGCTATCATCACTTATTGATTCTTGAACAAAGTCCGCCAAAGCTTTGAGCTTTAATGGCGATCTATTCTCGAATTCAATATCATACTCACTTAGCTCAATAGCCCACTTCACTAACCTCCCGCTACCTCGGGCTTACTCATCACATTTCTCAACGGAAGATTAGTTCGGACGATTACCTTATCGAAAAAAAATACGGCCGAAGTCTCCTCGCGATCACCACGAAGGCCAAACACGCTTCTCGATCTCAGCATCTGTGACTCGGCATTCCTCAAAACTTTCTTGACATAGTACACCGGCCTCGAACCGATCTCTCCTCCTTGATCAAGACCGTGCTAACCCCCGCCTCTCTCCTAGAAAGATAGAGGTATAAGGGCTCACCGGCAACAGCTTAGTTAGTAGCGACGGATCGGCCAAGTAATTTTTCAAGTCCTCGAAGGCCTTTTGGCACTCCTCATCCCAAACAAACTTTTTGGCCTTTCTCAAGACCTTGAAGAAGGAAAACTCCTCTCCGAGGCGCGAAATAAAGCGATTCGGTAGCTGTAGCCGACTGTTAAACAACTTTGCACATCTTTGGCATCCAGGTGGTGCCATCTCTCTGATGGCCCGACCTTCTCCGGGTTGGCCTCTATTCCTTTCTCCGTTACCATGTACCCCGAAACTTTCCCAACGACCCTAAAGGCACACTTCTTGGGGTTCGACTTCATTCTATACTTCCTCCGAGGTGTCGAGCGTTTAATTTGGAGGTCACGCACATGATCCACAACCTTCCGTACTTTTAACCAACATATCATCCACGTACACCTCCATATTCTGCCGAGCCGCTCCCCAAACATCTTATCCACCAACCTGCGGTATGTGGCTCCCGCATTCTTCAATCCGAGCGGCATTACTACATAACGAAGGTACCAAAAGAGGTGGTGAAGCACACCCTTTTTGGTCTTCTTCGCTGCACGATCGGTGATATCCTTGCGGCGCATCCATCATACTAAGCGGTTCACACCCCGACGTCGAATCCACCAACCGATCAATTCGGGGCAATGGATAGTAATCCTTAGGGCAATCACGATTCAAATCCTAAAGTCCACACACATGCGCCAATCATCCTCTGTTTTTGGAACCAATCTTTGCATTAGATAGCCATTCAAATCGGATTTCTTTGATGTGCCTGCTTTCAACAACCTTTGCACCTCCGCCCGAATTATAGCATCCTTCTTAGGGTCGAAATTCCTTTTCTTTTGTTTCACCGGCTTATATGACGGATTAACATTAAGCTTTATATTCAAGCAATGCTCGGATCAATCCCCACCAGGTCTTACTGCTTTGTCCAAGCAAATACATCCACATTACTCCTTAGAAACTCCACCACTCATCCCTCAATTCATCGAGGCAACTCCTTCCCGACCTTGGTGACCTTATCAGGGTCACCTGGCACCAGCTCGACCATCATCATTTCCTCATTAGGTTGGACGTGCTCCACCGGCTTGTCCAACCTAATCAACTTGTCTTTGTTTCTATCATCATCAAAAGCACTCCCCCTTTCTGCCTTCTGAATACTTTCTACATACAATTTCCTAGCCATATATTGATCACCACCGACCTCACCTACTTCCTCTCCCACAGGAAACTTCATTTTCAGATGGTATACCGACACCACAACTTGGAAACCATTTAGTGCGGTCTACCCAACATGACATTATAGGAGGGGCGGTGCATCAAGTATCAAAAAGCGAATCATTCTAGTTTTACGATCGGGCTCCTTACCCCGAAGAGGCGATGGTAAAGTAATCATACCTATTGGTTGGATCACCCCTCCAAAAATCCGACCAACGCCGTGTCCACCGCTCCCAAGCCGACCACGGAGGTCCATCTTCTTATAGCAATCATAGAATAGGATATCTGCTTGAGCTCCCTGTATCCACAAATACCCGTTGCACATCATAATTGGAGATCGTCGCTGTGATCACAAGAGCATCGCTGTGAGGTGTCACAATACCCTTGCAATCCTCGGTCCAAATTGGATACTCGGCCCCCGGCCCGACACATTCCACCTTCAACTGCTCTTGCACCCGATCTGGTGCTGCTGCTCTCACATAATTTTTCCGAGCTCGCCTCGAATCACCTTCCGCCGGTCCTCCAACAATCATCTGAATGACCTCTCGCTGAGGTGGGGGCGGAGGTGGAGGTAGCTCCTCCCTTTCCTCTCCCCTACGCTCCAGCTCCCGCCGAGGTTGATGATATCCCCGGTTATCCCTCTTATACTCCCCTTTTTTCTCCTTTTTGTCGATGTACACAAATTCCCTGAGGTGACCTGCTTGAATGAGCCGCTCGATCTCATCCCTCAGATGTGTACACCGATCGGTTGTGTGCCCATACACATTGTGAAATCTACCAAATTCCTTACATTTTGCCTTTACTGGTGCCTCTGCGTGCGCCTTTGGCCACCTCAGGTCGGGATGCCTCTCAATAGCTACAAGCACCTCGCCCTGAGGGACAGCCAATGGCGTATATTTCTCAAACCTCGGCCTTCCTCCCATTGCCTCAGACCTCGGCTTCTTCTGAGGTCCCTTGTCTTCCCGATCCTCTCTCCTATCTCTTCTCTTCTCTCCTTCCTCTCTCTTCATTTTCCTCGCCACTTCCAGGTTAATATATTTCTCCGCCCGAGCTAACAGCTCGTCGAATGTCTTAGCAGGCTCTATTACTAATGATTCAAAGAACTCCCCATCCTTCGGGCCCCGAGCTAGGGCATTGGCCAAAATTTCGGGTTGGTGGCACCTCCAACTTTGCGGTAAACCTCTGAATATAGCTCAAAGTCCCTCCTTCTCTCTTTTTGATGCTAAACAGAGTCAGGGGCGCCTTTTGGTACTTACGGCAACTCGTGAACTGATTAAGGAAAGCCGAGCTGAAGTCATCAAAATTTCGAATGGAGCCCGGGGCAAGCTGACCATTGCTGAGCCGATTTCGTCAAAAAGGTAGGAAAAACTCTACACATCACGCCATCCGTGAACCTGTGTAGCAAAGCGGCATTCTCAAAACGGCAAGAGATGGTCCTACGGATGCAATCGTGCCATCATATTCGAAGCTCGAGCTCGGTATGAGGTGGGGAGCTCGTCATGATCACCTCATCCGAGAAAGGAGTTCCCCTCTCACCCGAATCGCTACGGCCGCTCCTGGTACTCGGCCACCCTCCTCCGAATATCTCGCACCTCACGATGAAGGTCATCCATCCGTTCTGACCAATCCTGGTCCTCAGTGGACACATGCTCCGCCCTTGATGAATGCACCTCTTCCGCCATAGTTGGCCGCCGACCTCTCTCTCCCAACTCCGGAGGGACCACAGGAGGAGGGACCACCGGGGGGAATCACGAGAGGAGGAGGGGCCGGGGGGACCACGGGGCGAGCCGTGGCGGAAGCATCTCCCTCAAGCGTCTTTCCACCGTTTGTTCCACGACTCTAGTGATGAAACCACCCAATTGTTCAAAGAACATTGGACCCAAATCTATACTCCCCCCAGACATAGGCGTCTGTCCATCCGTTCCCGTCCTCGGCACCCGCTGCCCGCTGCCCTCCGCCGTCCACCGGGGGTGGTGGGGGCGGAGGTCGAACATCCTCTTGCGTAACTACGCCCGGAGTATCTCCCAGCGGCATACGGTTCAGATCATCTTCCAAGTTTCTCCTAACATCCTCCATAGCCAAAACTCGAATCTCACGTCTCTGCTCAATGTTTCCCACAGACGGCGCCACTTGGTTGCTCCCAAAAATGACCTCTCCTCGCCGATCACCTCCCAAGACGAAGTCCCCTGTGAACCTGCACAAGGGGGGGCGGAGGGGGGCTCCGGCGTACCCTCTCCGATGCTTAAGTCGAGTGTCTTGGAAAGTAAAAAAGGCTAGAGAGAGAAAGAGCAATGTAACAGTAAAAGAAAATGAGATTAGGTTAGAATGAACCTGGGCTTGGGCCTTTTATACCTTAGCTAGGATTAGGGTTTCCGTAAAATCCGGGATTCCGTTACGATTTGGTGTCAGAGTCATCATTAGATTAGGATCGGATCTCTTAAAAACCCTAATTTTACGCCCGTAAGACCATAGCTCCGACCTGTTTCAAAACACCTCGGCCCAATGTATTGGTGTAAAGCCCCTTTAAATCTCGAAGGCATCCTCGATGCCTCATACATCTTTTTGAAATTTGGTGAAATACCCTCAAGTCCTTGTAGAATACAACGGGTCAACAACAAATCGCCTTAGCCGTGCGGCTTGACAGTCGGTTTAATACAACGGACCTTACCAAACATCCCTACAGAACCACTCGTACTCGGGCTTAACAGGTCGGCCCAATATGATAGACCTCCCACCTATGTACGGGCTCAGTAGGTCGACCCAATACTCATAAGCCTTAGAAGGTCAGTCTCATGCTGTAAGCTTCCTCAGATCGGCTCAAGATTGTCTTATGATTCGGTACCATACTATGGGCCTTGCCATTGACCCATAAGCCATAAGCACAGTCGGTCGTCGGCCCACAATCTTTTGCCCTTATCAATATTAAATATCAATCTTATCTAAACATCACATTAATTGAAAAGGCAATAAATTAATATCTCGAGCAGCAAGTTTGAACATTTTTTATAAGATTATAGCTGAACGTATCTTCTTAAAGAAATTCATCGTTTTCATTCCTTTAAAATAGAGATGCAACTTGTTCAACTGCTATATATGTTCCCCGAAAGATAAACTGCAGAGCAAAGTTTATAAACATATATTAAAAATAATGAGAAATAATTATTTGAAGAATATATTTATAGTAGAATATGTTAATGTATAATCATTCCATCTCCGTGTGGACTAAAATGCCCTGAGCTTATCAATTCGTTTACGGCGCTATAAGGGGTTCAATTGATCATCTTTCCTTCTAATTTATACTAAGTTCTATATATTTATTAATTATTCATCCCATATATAATTTTATTCATAAAATATACAAAAAATATTAATAAATATAAAATAACAAAACATACAATAAAATAGAATCTATTTAAAAAAAAAAACTATAACACGGCATTTAAAATAAATGAAATAATAAAAAAGAAAAATATAATAACGCAAATCTAAGTAACTCCCGGTTTGGTTATCTTGCCCACAACAAGAATGTAGGCCTTAAATTTCTTAGTCCACTTTCCTAGCTTGCTCATTATATAATCCAGATTCCGGACGAATGATATGTATCAACGTACTGAAATAATCGGTAACATTTTTATTTATAATCACGTGTAATTCATCTAAAAAATAGGATAGAAAATCCGATCCCAAATTTTAGTTGATATAAATTGATGTGTATATATATGAGGATCAAGTGAGACCATGTCTTTAGGTAAGACACAATGGACTAATTTCAACTATCCCCCACTATTAATCAATGGGTATGATTTAAGGGATAAAAAATATATTAAAACATTAATTTAATCAACATAAGGATAGTAGGGTAAAATAATATAATAAGGTAGTTCAAACATGTGGAATCAAATCTCTTTCTCTCATACATCTCCCCCAATCTCACGTGTTGTCTCTCCCCCCACCCCATTTTCACGTCTCTCTCTCTCTTTTAATTCTTCCATTAATGCAAATAAGAAAAAGCTGTGAAGAACTCGAAAATTACAGTTCATGAAAATTACAAAAAAAAAAAAGGCAAGAAAAATCGGTGCAATATTACAGAAAAATAACGAACAATGAGTTTGAAACATGATGATGAATCATTAGTCGTGGAAAAAACTCTATCCAACAGCATCAATGGTGTAGTCATCGATGGAGAACTCGAAACTGACCATTAACATAAACTCTTAAAAAACTGTAATTTTCACGAATAAGACGATACATAGGTACTTATGAAATGATGCATAGATACTTATGAAATGATACATAGATCTGTAGGATATTACATATTTGAAAATATGCAACAAAAATCAACTAAATATGAATTATATTCAAACTATCTATGCAGCGGAAAGAAAAAAAAAAGCTAATATGTAGTACAGTATACCCAACTATGCAAGACGTCATAAACTATGCAACAAAATCAATTAACTATGTATTCTCTGGAAACTATATATGCAATGTGGAATAACTAAATATGCAGTACATTATGTAACATCCCATTTTTATAATTTCCAAAAGCAACATCTTATTTTCATAACTAAATATACATTACATTGAACCTATTTATGCAGTGTAGAACGAAATATGCAGTACGTTATATTCAATTATGTCTTGTTTTCGTAAAACAGTGCCAACAAAACTACTAAATATGCATTATTTGATGTCTAATTATGCAGTAACTATACTGTAAAATAAAAATATTTTGAAAAAAAACTGCTTCCTTAAATTCCACCACCAAATCCTAGCTTCAATCTCAAATTATATAAACCCGTTGGGACCACTAATTTGAATTACAAAATTACAACCTTACCCTTAAAATCGGCGAAATTAGGATATAATTAACAAAAACTGAATTAATCACATCCCTTCATTTTTTAAGATCAATGGGTAAGATGAGTCCACACTGTCTCACCTAGGGAGGGTGGTCTCATTTGAACCAAATCCTATATATATATATATATATATATATATATGTATTTGTCTACAATTTAAAAATATATTGCTCATAGTTTGTTTTATACAACTAATTTCCTCATACTTAAATGTAAAATTGCACAGAGAAAATAGATCCCAAAAAAAATCATTTTTAACGTTTATTAATTGATCAATTAAAATATCCTCTTCATTTCAATTTCAATTTCAATTTATCATCATGGCCACACGTAAAATATAATATTATATCCCACACAAATTTCACGTTTCTATTAACGTCAGCTTCAGCAAGAAACACCACTTTTTCCACCGCCTCTTTTCCCACCTATCTTAAGTCTTAACTCCCAACTGCTCAAAAAAAAAAAAGGAATTATAAAAATAATAAAAATAAAAAAATCAGCCCCTACCCCCCAAACTATATATAAATGACTTGATCATTTTGAATTTTTCACAACAAATATACATCTTCCAACTAGCAATATGAACTGCCCAAAAGATTGGCCGGAGCCTATAACCCGTGTCCAATCCCTATCCGACACTGGCATCAACACGATTCCCGAGAGATACGTCAAACCACCATCGGCCCGACCATCCCTCGGCCCCACCACCACCAGCGATGATTATAACATACCACTTATCGATCTCAAAGGAATATACAATGATAATTCTCGAGAAAAGATATTGGGACACGTGTCCGATGCATGTCGCGATTGGGGATTTTTTCAAGTAGTGAACCACGGGGTACGCCCGGAGTTGATGGACCGGGCCCGGGAGGTTTGGCGCCGGTTTTTCCACGAGCCGATGGAGGTTAAGCAAGCGTACGCGAACTCGCCAACGACGTACGACGGGTATGGGAGCCGTTTAGGGGTAGAGAAAGGGGCCATTCTTGACTGGAGTGATTACTACTTTCTTCACTATCTTCCTTGCAACTTGAGGGATTATAACAAGTGGCCTGCTCTCCCCATTGAACTCAGGTACAGAGGTACTTATATTTTTTTCCAAGTGGTGGTGGTGGAAATACATTGTGTGAGAAAAATAAATTAAAACATATAATTACAAAAGATGGGAGATAACTTTTTTAATAATATATTCACATTTTATATGATAGAGGATTAATTAATTACAAAACTACCTTTAATTAAGGTTCTATATAATTACAAAAAGAGCTAATGGTGGGAATTACCCACTTGGGATAGGGGAGAGACTTTTTTGACATGTAGGATAAAAAACATAGTTTCTACCCACTTTTGTGGTTCTTTTACCAAAATACCCTTGAGGCTTTAAATGCAACCTTAAAGTAGGTAAGTTGTATTTATATATTGTTAAATACATACCTACATACGATTCTTTCCCATTTGCTTTTCATTTTTTCTCCCTCTTCTTCTTCTTCTTCACAAAAATATCAAGAAGTTATTTTTATGGTCTTTCGTAACCAAAATCGTGTCCAATATTCATGCCCAAATTTAAATAGGGCACAATATTGTGCCCAATTATAAATAGGGCACGATATCGTGCCTCAGTAAAAATTAGGCACGATATCGTGCCTAATATTCGTGTCCAATTTTCAATAAGGCACGACATATATGCACGATATAACATTTTGCATGCACGATATAACTTTTGCATTTAATTTACATCCATTCACGAAAATGGAGTTTCTTTAATAGGTAGGTGTGCTTTTAAGAGTGTATAAAAATGAACAAATGGACCTTGGAAATTGAACTAAATATAAAGTCATGTGCATGACTTACAATTACCAAGATAGTGGGTTTATTTTTATTTTTTTTTAGAATAGATAATGGGTTCATTTGAACATAATATAATAAACAGCACGATATACGATATATAGTAATTGTCTTGTTGTCTTTGTCTTTATATATAGGCACGATATTGATACGATACAAATACAAGCACGATATAGGCACGATATGGGCACGATATATATATATGTATATGTACATAGGGGTTGGCACGATATGGGCACGATATATGACACGATATGGATATACGATTTTATACATAAGTATGTGTATTTGGAGGGAACTATACACGATTTTCAAGGAAAGCATTAATTACATCAGTTTCAAATTTAAAATTTCCAAATTAAAGGAGGGACATTTTTGTCAAATTGAGTAGAAAAGAGTTTTCTTATATCTATGGATAGAAAAGAATACCCACTATCCATAGTGGGTACTTTAAAAATTCCCCTTTACAAAAAACCTAACTATATATATATATATATATATATATTTCAAAACCATGTATTTAGTAATATTCTTCTACCATAACCTATTTGACTTAGCAAAATATGATTAGATGTTCTAAGGTTGTATCTGGATGGGAGGATTTGAATTTGGGGAGAGGATTTTAGGAAGGATTTCAAATAACCCCAAATAAGAAGGATTTGAAATACTCCAAAATAACTCCAAAAATAGCTTTCAAAGATTTGAAGTCCATTATAGAATTAATGTTTTCATCCAAACAATTCAATGAATTTGGTATTATGGATTTGAAATACATAAGTTCAAATCCTTCCATCCAAATGGAATCTAAATAAACATTTTCACAACTACTTTTATGTTGTTGTTATTTCATTTGTATTTCATGACACGTGTAAATTGTTTTTTATTTGATTAGAACTGCGTTGTGGATTCGTGGCACATGTAATGCGATAAATCGTATTCAAATAATCAAAATATATTTAAATCATTGACACGTATCATATATTTAAAAAATATAATACAAAGAAAAATGAAACAGGATATATGAAGACGGGTTGTTGTGTCTTTTTTTTCCCCCATCAAGTTCGTTTGCATACTATGTCAGATATAGGTATACATGTTATGTTATAACTAGACTGGATGTTGATTTTCTTTTTTTTTTTTTTTTTTTTTTTTGTATATATCCTGGGAGAACAAGAGGGGTGGTGGGAACCAATGTTGGACTTGGACACAAGAATTCTAACCACTAAACTACGTACTATCCAATTCAATTTCTTGTCTTTTTGATAACGTTAAATATACTAGTAAATCTATAAGATATGTCGGCGCACAAATTAAATACATAAAGTATATATGAAGGAGCGATGATATTTGGTCTCACCTAATAGAGACGAGACAAAGACTTTGGTCAGATCGTCTAACGGGTCTTTTCCGTTAGACAGACCCAACCTGACCCGGTTTTTCTTTATAATTTCATGCACTAGTAGCAATTTTGTAATATTTTAGGGCGGTGTTATAGGATCTTTGGACCGGTGGCATTTTACTATTAGGGGCCATTAAAAGTATTAGTTTTTTCCCTGAAAAATATTAGTAGTAAATCTGAAAAGTATTAGCAATCCCCTTGAATAATATTTTAAGTGGCCCTAATTAAAAGTATTGATTTTTCCATCAAAAGTATTAGTCATCCACCTAAAATGTATTAATTGTCCCCTTGAAAAGTATTAGACAGTGACATAATATTAGGCAACCCTCAAATGTGTTAGTTTGTCCCGTGAAAAATAATAGCAGTTCTTTCAGAAAAGTATTAGCATTCCACATAAAACGTATTAATAGTCTTATTGAAAAAGTATTATGTTTTCTGATTAAATGTATTTTAGTATTCCTCTTGATCAAAAAGTGTAGTTCTCTTATCAATAGTCATCCTGAAAAATATTTTGTAGCCCCGTAAAAAATATTAGTTATCCCTCACTTAAAAGTATTAGTAGCGATCAAAAAGTATTAGCAGCGGATGTGATTGTTGTGGTGTTAGTGATTATGCGGGTTAATAGATAAATTAACCGCGGGCCGCATATTTGGATCTAATGATTTGACAGGAGACTAACCCTAGAGACGAGGTCAATGGTACAAACTTCACCCTTCCCCTAAATTAATCCCTTCGTAAATGTTTGAATATTAGCAGTAAAAGGAAACACATAAAGCATATATAAAAACATATTTTTTAGATGATAATTATGTTTGTGGGGGTCAAAATCTATTTTCTCCATTTAGTACTAAATGGTACATGTACAATCATTACATTCTTATATATAAAGTTAAAATTGATATAAAAATTGATATGAAACTATTGAATTGTAGGGAAGTGATCACTGAATATTCTGCACAAGTGGTGAGACTAGGTGGACTTTTGCTAAAAATTATGTCGATAAACCTCGGATTAAAAGATGATCATCTGCAAAATGCATTTGGAGGGGAAGATAATATTGGGGCATGTTTAAGAGTAAATTTCTACCCAAAATGTCCCCAGCCGGATCTAACACTTGGCCTTTCCCCACATTCGGATCCGGGCGGAATGACCCTTCTTTTACCGGATCAACATGTTCCGGGGCTCCAAATCCGTCGACCCGACGGTTGGATTACTGTTAAACCAGCTCCACATGCATTCATTGTCAATATTGGTGATCAAATTCAGGTGCATCTTCTTCGTCACTACGTAGTTATTTTTTATTATTAATTATCATTTTAATTTCAAAAAAAATAAAAATCTAGAAGTTATACGAAAAATTATGTGAAATCATTGATTTTATCTTTGCAGTCATGCATTGTGTATGTGACGATAAATTGCGAAAATTAAAGTTGAAGTTTAATTTAATTACAATAAAAAAAATCAGTTATCTTTCATGATTATAAAAACCCTGTTGAATTTGTTTTTATTTTATAAAACCCACTCAATAGGTGAAATTAATTTTTAAATAGAAGTAAATATCAAGAAGATATTGTATTTTTATAAGATAACTAGATTTTTTTTGGAAGTAAATTAAAAATCTATAGAGTAGTTGTTGTAATTAAACCTTCCATTTTATGATATTCAATTTTTATAAACTATGTGATTATTTAAAGGATGATGTGCATGCCAATTAATCTGTTTCAATTTTCAACCATAATTCCCTATTCATAATTAATAACCAAGATATACAAAATCTTTATCTCTTATTATTTTCTTAAATTCGGATAAGCTCCATAACCATAAGGACCTTTGATTAAGGTCATAACAATATTTATGTACTTACAGATATTTGATGACGACATATATGGTCCCACCATGCGCATGTGTCTCATGAATTCTAACCATATTTTCAACTAGATTGAATAATTACCAATATATAGGCACATGTCTATTGGAGTCTAAATATAACTGTTTAATTAGTTAGATGGAAATTTGAAATTTTAATTTGCATTTAAATAGAAGGATGTAGTTCGACTAAGAGAGGATTTCGTGGAAGGATTTCAAGTAATTTCATATAGAGCAGAGCGACTTTGAAACTAACTAAAATGACTCGAAAAATAAATTAAAGTAGATGCCTAAGGATTTGAAATTTGTTGTATCCAAACAAGACAATCAATGGTGGAGATGGGGGTTCAACCTAGGCTCCCCATTTTTCTAGTTTTATTTTTTGTTTCTATTTAAAAATAGTTTATATTAGTTTTTGTTAGGTTTTCCTTCAATCACCTTATTTTTGTGTTTTGATCCACCCCACTTTCGTAGGCTAATTATGCCATTAAAAATAGATTTATTCTTACAAATTTAAAAATTAAAATCCTCAACTTCAAATATATTCATCCATCCATCATCCAAATGAAGCCTTCACCTAAATGGGTTCAACTGTAAAATAAATGTACTAGAATTCATACAACATAGGGATTATTACATGCCGACATGGAGGAGGGGCCAGTTTTCCATGTGTCTCCTTTACAATTTTCCTTTTTCTAAAAAAGTCGGTAATAGGATAAAAAAAACGTGCTTATATATTTGTGGCCTCGAATTGTCAAAAGCCGTGCGTCTGCCACTTTTTGCCCCTTTTTTAACTACATATCATGGGAGGGGAATTAACTTGTACTAATTGAAACTCACTATAGAATTTTAATTATTGGACTACTTATTCGATTTCCTAATAGAGAAATCATCTTAAAAACAGGTCATTATATATATGGGTAATTATAAAAACACCCTGACGTTTGGGCTAATTATAAAAAAATCTAGAGATATTTGAAAATTACAAAAAAAAACCCATCAGGCTTCATTATATATTAAATTTAAGGGGGCAACTGTAGTTTTTTTATAAATATCAATGAGGTTTTGTTATGTTTCTCACTTATGAAGGGAGAAAATGTAAGATGTGATCAAACCTCAAGGGTTCTTTTGTAATTATCATAAACCTTTGGCTTTTTTTTAGTAATTAGCCAAAACCTTAAGGGGTTTTTTTGTAATTATCCCTTGTATATATATGGGCAGAATTAATTTTATTAGTCCTCTAAGTGAACCACTTTGAAATTTTAGTCCTTGTTTCAATTTGGATATTTCGTCCTTTAAGTGAGTTCCCCACCCCCAACTTTTTAGTCTTGCTACCGCAGGTAAAAGTCAACTGTTAAGCTTACGTGGAATTTCAAAACAAAATAACTTTTTTTTCCATTCATTTTTTGCTGACTAAGCATCATATGTGACATTATAGTTGTAAGGGATGAAAATTACATGGAAATATAAGTATTTTTTAAGTAAAAAAATATAAATATTTAAAAAATCATATTTAATGTTTCATCATTTGTGACAGCTATCCGATTTCCATATACACAGTTTGTGAGTTAAACTTTTGTGATAGTATATATATATATATATATATATATATATATATATATAAATTATATTTCTTGTGTGACCGCAATGACTAATCATAATCGTTTCCATTAAATAACTGATGGTTGATATTAGAATGAATAAAATTAGATTAAATATTTAATTTAATCATAAAAAGGGTAACAATGTAAATCACAATAAAATGCAACATCGTTAATATTAAATACGGATAGATAAAAACAGAAACAAAATCAAACAATATCACTTCCATACATATATCAATCCCACGAAAATCGTTATCAATCCCACAGTCAACTCTCTCTCTCTCTCTCTCTCTCTCTCTCTCTCTCTCTCTCTCTCTCTCTCTCTCTCTCACATAGTTCCACCATTAAGACAAACATAATTATTATACATATTTAGAATAAGTATATTGCATAGATAGTTATGAAATACTACATAGTTAGTTGTTGCTTAATGCATACATAGTTATAAGATATTAGCATAAACTTGCATAAGACGGTCGCACGGTGAGATGGATGATACTTTTAGTGTAAAAAATGATACCTTGTCCGAATACACTAAAATTAACTGTATTCAGGCAAAGTATCACTTTTTACATTACACAAAATGTATCAACTTTACACTAAAAGTGCAATCCATCGCACCGTGCGACCGTCTTCCAAGAGACTTGCTGTAAGATATTATATATTCATATTTTATTTGGTGCATAGATAGTAATGAGATAGTGCAAAGTTAACTGTTATTTGAGACATAGATAATTATGAGATAATGCATAGTTGGTTTTTGTTTGATGCATATACAATTATGAGACAATGCATGCAAAATTATTTGTCGTTTGATGCAATATAAATGTAACAATGCATAGTTACTTATTGTATGACACTTGGTATAATGTATACTTGGTTTGATGCTTGAGTTTTGTTAACTGATATGCATCCCTTAAAATCACGGTACGTGAAGAGTTTGTTTCCTAAGAAAAGCTGTCAAATAATGAAATTTCTAAAATACTCTTAATGATATGAATAAATAAATAAATCATTAAAACATAGAAAAAAATTTCATCCATTGATTTTACTCAATTAATGGTTGTGATTAGTCCAAACTTTCTTACGTATGACCTTTGTCCCATTTTGATTGTGTATTTGATTCTTTCCTATATTTGTAACCGCTTTATATTGTGTTTAGAATACAACTACTTGTGTTTTTACATTGCTATTAATGTAAGTTTGATCCATTTAATCGCATCCCTCGATTATTATATAGGAGTGGCTGAGATAAGAACATGGGGTTTCACCGCAGACACTTGTCTCATTAGATCCACCTCATATATATTTATATATATAATCTTTCGCCAATGTGTGGGTTTTTCTAATGTAATTGTTGAGATATGTCACTTATGAGTTGTCCCACATTGATTAATTAAGGGGAAAACACCCACTTTATAAGTCAAGTGAGCTACTCTTCCTCTCACCAATTGGTTTTAGGATGAAACCTCACTTAGTGGGCTTGGGCTCTCCCCCATATTGGGTACACTTTATGTGTGGGACCGTACCAAGTCCCCCAAATTTAACATGGTATCAGAGCGAGCTCCATGCTCGGCCCGAGGTGGGCCGTATCACATTATGTGATTGAGCATAGAGGATCATGTGATGATGATTAATGAATTGACGAAGAACTCACATGTGAGGGGGGTCTTAAGATATGTTACTTGTGAGTTGTCCCACATTGATTAATTAAGGAAAGATAATCCACTTTATAAACCAAATGATCTATTTCTATCACCAATGGATTTTAGGATGGAACCTTACTTGGTGGGCTTGGCTCTCTCACATATTCAGTACGCTTTATGTATGGGACCGTACCAATTTTCCCGAACTTAACAGCAATTAATGCTTATGTTTTCATTATTCTCTTTCTCTAAATTCAATCAGGTGCTGAGCAATGCGATGTACAAAATCGTTGAACATAGAGTGATTGTCAATTCATCCCAAGAGCGTATATCACTCGCCTATTTCTACAATCCCAAGAGCGATTTGCTCATACAACCGGTGAAGAAACGGTGACACCTGGATAGACCCGCAATGTACCCTCCCGGGACTTTTGATGAATACAGACTCTACATTAGGACCAAGGGCCCTAAGGGAAAATCACAATTAGGAGAATACTTAAATTCTCCAAAATGACATATATGGGGCCTAAAAATTTCAAGTATATTAATTAATATCATTACATTGATGGTCTTTAATTTATTTTACAATAATAGATCTTGTACGGTAGGATGATCTTGTTTTGTCATATTTCTTTTTCTATGGTTAATTTTTAATAAGATAATTAATCTTTCAAAACCATTATGTATTGATATTTGATGCACATAATACCAAGAACAGTCGATCTGGTCTTTCAACTCTAGTGCATGGATTCGCCCCACACTACAAGAAAACAGGAAAATAGCGATGAATATTAGCGACGGACAACATCCGTTTGCTAATAAAACTTTCTGACGGAATAACCACGGATTTCTTCCCAAAATAATTTAAAAATTATTTCACTATATAGCAACCGAATAGATATTTTTTTTAGGCAAAAACTTGCGTGAGACGGTCTCACAGATTTAGATCCGTGAGACGGAGCCCTTACACAAAGTTTTAAAGGTTTTTTTTTTTCAGATTTTATTTTTCTTAGGGTTTATATTTGTTTTTCTAGGGTTTATTTTGTTTCTTGGGTTTATTTTTAATTGATTTGGGTTTTTAGGTTTTTTAGTTTTTTTTAGGGTTTATTTTTTATTTTTTGGGTTTATTTTTGTTTTTCGGGTTTATTCTTCATGATTCATGTTTTTAAGGTTTATTTTTGTTTCTTCATGGTTCATTATTATTTTTAAATTTATTTTCATGGTTCATGTTCTCAAGATGGAGCCCTTAGGAGGTCCGTCTCACGGATTTATATCCGTGAGACCGTCTCACAAGAGACTTGCTCTTTTTTTTATTTGTACAGTATTTATGAAATTATATATATAAAGTTGAGAATTATAAATGATCAAGGTATAATAGAGCATATTCATCATGTACAATATGATTATGTACAATATATATAAATATTAACTGATGTAATTAGTATATAAGAATGTGGATGTTTTTGTAGAGCTGACAATTTAGGCCCGGCCCAATGGACCGGCCCGATCGGCCCTAAGTTAAGGCAGTGGGCATTAAAATTGAGACCCAAAAAGAACCGGGCTGTTTGGCGGCCCAAGTGGCCCGATGGCTGACCGGCAGACTCGAGCCATTTTTGGCCCGGTTTTTCGGGCTTTTTTGCCCAATATTTCCCTTTATAATATATATATATGTTTATATGTATGCATGTATGTATAATTTCCCATCTTCTTCACCACCATATTTTTTTACTGTGGGTAACTATGGCTATGAATCAGTAGCCATTAAGAAGGGTTTATGGGTGAGTTAATTTTCTTTATAATTTTTAAATAATTATAATAAGGCAATGTAAAGATTCTCACTTCTAAGCATATTACATATCCTACTGTACTCACACATCAAACAACAATTACAGAACTTACATTATTTTTTTTAGTAAATGAAATTAACACATAAATTGATTGGTTAGTTCTAGAATATAACAATTGACCTCATTCTTGTTCTTTCTTTCCTTCATTAGCTTTCTTAAATAATCAAATTTGAGAAAACACATCATTTTATTAATTTAAATTAAATATACTGATATAAGTATAACTTTTAAATATATAAAAAAACATATTAACATACATTTTTAATTAAAAAAATATATAAAAAAATATTAAATTCGGGCCATTTTGGCCCGGTGGCCCGATGGCCCATAGAAGGCCAGGATGGGCCTAAGAAATAGAGGCCCGCAGAGGTCTTGGGGCCCGGCTGGCCCGGAAATCGAGTTGGCCGGTGGGCGATGCCCCTGCCGGCCGGCCGGTTGCCCGACTCTATGTTTTTGTTCATTTTTAAACATCCACAAAGTTAAGACAACGATTGTTTTCAAAGTGAATTGTGGTGATTTTTTATAAAAGTAAAAGTTGGATGTATAGAGAAAAAAATAGTAATACTGTTGATGTGATGAATAATATCTTTTAGTGATATTGATTGTTATGAATTTGTTTGTTGAAATAATGATCTAAAATATAATGCGAGAAAATTGAACGAAAATAAAAAAATTGTACAAAAAATAGGCAATATTGATCTCATTTTGTATATTTTGTTATCAAGATTAACTGAGAGAAATAATAAAATTACCGAAATGCTTATATATTTGAAACTCTCAAGCCCTGGCCAAAGGTATGGGGTTCGGTTCTCATCTAGCTCCATCCCCTACCATGATTTGTACCTAAAAAAGAGGATGAGAGACTAGACGGAAATAAATAGTATGGTTGAGTATTATGAAGTGTTATAGAGAAGATTTAAGTGAGTCAATAATTTTGAAGAGAAATATAATTTTTTTATAAAAGAATTTATTTTTTCGACAAACAATCAAGAAAATTTGGGAAATGATAATACAAGTAATCAAAGCCTTAGCAAAACGAAAAGTTGGTCAAAGTATGGTCATCACACACTTTACAAAAGCCAAAATTTCCAACAAACTAATAAGACACTTTGATTTTTGAGCATGTAAATTGTTGGATGATATTTCAAAAATAAGCCTCAATTTATTTTGATATAATAAACAACAATAGCTTATAAGCAGTGAGTTATTAATAGAGATTTTCATTGACAATGTAAAAATTAGGGATGGCAATATTGCCCCAATCCGGGTATTTGCCCCGTTTCATTTGGATCGGCCCCACGGAGGTGTGTCCGGGTATTACTTCCGCCCTTTGGTACCCGCAACACCACTGTCCGTCCCGCCAACGTAGAAAATTTATTTATTTTTAATAAGCTTGGAGTACTGGTTGAGGGGAGGAGATAAATTTCAAATAAACTAAAAGATACAGGGTTCGAATCCTGGTTAACACCCTTATAAAGGATTAGTGATACCACTGGCTTACAAGCTTCTGGTAGTGGTACGTAGAAAATTTATTCTTTTCAATATATATTTTGCATATATAATACATTATTATAATATAATCTTTATCTTTTAATATTGTTTCTGACATTTATAAGTTGATAATAACAACCTTTGTAAAAAAAAATTATTAATATATTTTTTTCTTTGTTTTTTTAATTTTTTTGTATTTTATTTTTTTTAATTCGGGTCAAATAGGTCGCCCCCGCCTTGTCCCGTGGCATGCGGCAGGGTTGCCCGCCCCACCCCATTCTAGAATAGTACGAATTTGAGTATCTAGATACCCAATCCGATCCAGTTCATTGCGATCCCTAATATAAATGAAAGAGTTGCTTATGCTCTACATTATTGGAATTGCTCTTATTGGGTAAAGTGGTGCATTAAACCAAAAAATAAATGCTTTTAAGGCGCTACATTAAAAAATATGGTTAATTGCATTCAATGGCCTTTTATAATAATTAAATTACTAATTTTCGGAGAGAAATGAGATTTTCATTGAAATTTCTTTTTTTTTTCCACAAATAATCACACATCATACAAAATTTTCACTCAAACATGAAAATCTTGGAAATGAGAATATGTATAAGCAATCGAAATTTTTGTTTTTCGTTTTTCGTACATACAATATGTAATAGACGAGAATTAGGGGTGTCAATTTTGGACCCGAGAAACAACCCGACATGAACCTAACATAAAATTAATGGATATGAGTCCATGCTTCATGGGTCTGAGTCGAAATTAGGTCGAACCCGAATAACCTCCCAATTAAACATGTCGGGTTCGGAGTCAACCTACTATGACCCATTTAACCCGTCTAAACCTTGTGAATTTAATAGAAAATTAAGTAAATAATTAATTGTAAGAAAAACAACAATCAAGATGTATCCTTAAAACTTAAATAATAAAACCTCCTTAATTATGTATTTGTTATTATTATGCATGCCTTTTTAATATTGTACTCAAAATATGATTAGTATTTATGTTATTTATGCAATCATGTTATTTCTTTTAGTGTATTGTGAATTGTGATATTTTGTATTGATCGAAGAGTGTCTGATAGTGATTGATTTTAAAAAAAAATAAGTTTATTCAGCTAAAAACTATTAATTGCATATAACAATAATTTTATTAGACGGGTTAAGCGGGTCGGGTCCGGGTTACCTGTGAAATAAGCAGGTCGGGTTCAAGTTCAAAATTCTGACACGAATAATTAAACAGGTTGGGTCCGGGTCGACTATTTTTGACACGCGAACCTACGGACCCGAACCCATGAACCCGATCCCAACCCAAATTGACACCCCTAACGAGAATCATGCATAATTTGCTATGGGAAAAAAAAAACGTTTTTTTTTTATCACTTTTCATTATGATTGGTCTTTACAAAAATAGAAGAGAAAAACTCATGACAGATTGATTTAAATGATCAAGATTCATTAGACAGATCCCAAATCGACCCGATGGCGATTTTGTTTTATTAGCAGAGACCGATATTAGCAATTCCTCTAAAAAGTATTACCAATATCTCTAAAAAGTATTAGTACATAGTTCACTTGAAAGTATTAGTTTTTATAATATTGGACAGTGATATAGTATCACGAGAGCAATCAAAAGTATTAGGTTTTCATATGAGAAGTATTAATAGTTTCTTTGAAAAGTATTAGCATATAGTTCACTTGAAAATATTTAATAGCATAACACCCCTAAACAATATTAGTTTTTTCCGTAAAAAATATTAATAGTCCTCGTGAAATATATTAGTAGTTCCCCTGAAAAATATTAATTTTACCTGGAAGATTTTCAATAATTCCAGAAAAGTATTATTATTTCCACTGAAAAGTATTAGTAGTTACACTGAAAAGTATTAATAGGTCTTCAAAAAGTATTAGACATTCCGCTGGGTCGCTGGGGTTGGATTAAGGTTGGGTCGCTGGGTTCACGGGTCGGGTAAATCCATTAGGCTGGATCTATCTAACCGTTAGATTGTCTTACCGGAGACTATCTCAAAATAGAGAATATCACTAGGATGTTATTAGATTTTGATTTGTTTAAAATTTATTTAAAGAGATTTAAAACATAAAAGAAAAAGGACAATGGTCCCAATTCAACTAGAAGATCCCTGGAACCGCACGACATGTTATCTTTTTCATGTAAATGTGATTGGGACTCCTTATGAATGATTCACCCTATAAGAACAAGGACATGAACCATATTATCATACAAATTAAGGTTAAAGAATATGGAGATTTATGCCACTTATTTGGGAATTTTAAAACAATGTATGAATCATTACGCATGAACGATGTGAATTACCATTTGACATAGACAGAAAATAAATTCCTTTTATTGAAGTCGAATTTAGTTGTGGATCGACCTGTAATCAAAGAATTGTTGTGAATTTTTTTAGTGATGCAAATAATATAAACTTTCATGCAAATAGAAACTTATTTTGATGCAAAATGCATATCATGACTTATAATAATATTGAAAAGCAACTATATCATGGAACATAGAACTAGCATGTAGGAGTAACACCACTTGACACTGGTCTAAGATTATGGCCTCTCATGTTGTTTTTGTGTCGTATTCGTATTTTCTCCGAACTTCTGAGTTGAGTTCAGTATCGTGTCTTACCGTGTCATATCGGATTTGCCACCGATTTCTCCTATTAATGACTCCATGTCTCGACAAAGATAATCCATAGATAATATAATGTTTTTGGGTTGAGAATTTAAATGAGTAAAAGAAGAAAATAAGGTATTTTATGAGTATCCCACTATATAATTTAGTAGTTCGTACCTTTAAATAATAGGGGTGATTAAAAAAAATCCCGAGGTTTTGGACTACTTACAAAACAAACCATATGTTTATGAAAATTATAAAAAACCACTTGAGCTTTGATTTTATCTTAAATTTAAGGGAATAACTATAGTATTTCTACAAAAAGTCGGTTTTTTGAAATATCTTTTGCTTATGAAGGAGGAAAATGTAAAACGCAATCAAACCTTAATGGTTTTTTTTTTATTTTTAAAATTCTCTCTTTTTTTTAATTGGCCCGAAAGTCAAGTTTTTTTTTTTTCTCTCGTAATTATCCCTAAATTATATCCAAATAAATTTCATTTTATAAGCCAAAAATCTCTTAATACACGGACCATCGAACATTCTGTCAGTTTTCTTGTCTTTCTCTAGAATACAAGCATGTAGTACCAAGTGTTAAGTGCTTATACTCTTTATGCCCCATAACTTGAGATATTAATGTAGAAAACAGAGTAATGAATTGCACATGTTGCGACCTTCATCTTTAACAAAGGGTAAGGTATCTTTCTATATACCAGGGACAAAAAACATTAGTGAGAACTTTAATTTTGTCGAAAGTATGTTTTGTTCGAACTCGTACTATGATTCTTTCAAATAAAAGTGATGTGACTATATCAATTCTATGCCATGTTTTTCATTTTCGTTTGTGGTGTTTTTACTTTTGTTCTTATAAATTTTGTGGATCACGTCAATTTTCATCAATTAATTGCATGTGTTTTTTTCAATTGTTGTTGTGATATGTCCACAACTTGCATCATGTCAATTTAAGCAGTGAATACCAAAAATTGATAGTGGTTTATTGCCGCGTGTGGTGACTAGAGGCGGATCCAGAAATTAACGATAGGGTAGGTTAGAAATTGAAATTTTCAATACCAGAAAGTTGTATACACTTTTTTTTTCTCAATATTCATTGAAGTAGAGCCCGACGAGTTTTCAGGGTATCAAATTCATCAATATTCATCAATATTCATTGAGTTGTATTGTTAAATTTGATGTCACGTAAATATCTTTGATGCAAGATCTTTGCGTAGGTAAAATTAATTTCCTGACGCTTTTGTCGAATGTGTCATTATGTGGTGACGCTACTTTCTGTCACAAAAACTAAAGATTTAATATATTTTAAATGAAGCTTTGCTAACGCTAAAAGCGTTGTTAAATTTAGGGACACTATTAAGCCATTTTAAAATCGGGATGCTTTTGAAAATTAGTGCTATTAAAACTGTGACCAGTTTTATATTTCTAGCTTTTATAAAATATTATTAAAAATCTAATATTCATTAATATTTTTTAAAAATATAAACTTAATATTAATTTTTGACTAATTTTGAATATAGGAAAATTGACAAAAATGCCCCACTTTTTGTCTCTTTGGAGACAATGTCAGGCTTTTACGTTTTCCGGTACTATTTACCCAAATTTACGCTCCCGCCCTTTTTTTTACACAACAATACGCTTCAGCAAAATTTCTCGGATTTTTTACGCTTTGTTTCAACATTGTTTCTAACATGTTTCAAACATATTTCTTTCAATAAATTTCCAGTGAAAAAATAAATTATGCCATTGTTAAATAATCCATTTTATACTCGAAGTCTTATAAAACGTCAAAAAATATACACATGAAACAACATATATTAAAACAAAATAAATTAAAAATATTATATAAACAACATGAATAAAAAACACAATTCAATTTTTGATCCAATGCATGAAAACATAAAAAACATGGAAATAACCAGGAGGCAGTATAGAAACCAACCAGAAACAATATAGAAAACACCATATGAGCAAAAAGAGTTAAAAATAGGTAAAAATTATATTTAAACATCAAAAACTTCATGGAAACAACAAAGAAACATCAGAACAACATTAAAAAGGGTATGGAAACAACCCAGAAACAACGTAAAAAATATTTTAAACACCACATGAATAAAAAAAGCCTAAAAATAGGTAAAATTTGTATTTACACATTGAACACTACATGAAAACAAAAAAAAAATTATTAGAACAACATTAAAAATATTATAGAACAACACCGAAAAAATAGAAACAATGTACAAAATAATATATGAATAAAAAATAGCATAAAAAATAGGTAAAAGTTGCTTTGAAACATCGAAACAACAAAGAAATAACATAGAAACAATAAAGAAAACGAATTTAAACAAAATCGAAACAACTTATATAACATATAAAACAATTCAGGAACACAAAAAAAATGAAAAAAAATAAAAATAATCAAAAAATATGCAGGAGCGTAAAAAAAATAGGTACAAAGAAAAAAATAGTGGAGAAAAATGAAAAAGGTACAAGAGAAGGAAAAAAAAACAGGTACTTTAAAAGAATAATATAAAAGTAAATATTTTACAATTTCATGACTATTTTAAGAGCGTATTGTGTGGTAAATTTACAAAAAACATCCTATTCCATGTAATTTCCCCTTGAATATATATTTGTTCTTAGTCAATTATACACTACATGATCTCTATTTATTAACTCTAAATATCATCCCCTACACTTCAATCTTTCGATGTGGGATAAATATTCTAATATTTTACTTTATGATGCTTCTTAATAAATGTCGTCATTTTAATAACACAAACAAAAAAAAGTGTAAGTAAATTTTAAAAATTTGGCGATAAATAAAATAATGCGTAAGTAAAATAGAAAGTGGCATCAATTTTATGACGTTTTTTAATGAGTGTAATTATTTTAACGACATAAACAATAAAAGTGTAACTAAATTTTATAAATTTGGAAACAAATAAAAAGATGCGTAAGTAAAATAGAAAGTGTCATCAATTTTATGACGCTTTTTAATAGGCGTTGTCATTTTAAGGACACAAATAAAAAAGCATAATTAAATTCTATAATTATCGTGACACTTATAAAAAAAAGTCGATAATTTTATTAAGATAATGACACTTCAATAAAATATCATTAAATTGACTAAAATACTAACGCTTTCTATTAAGTGTCACTAATTTTTATAATTTACAATGTTTTTTTAAAAGATCATTAAATCCTTTTTTATAATGATGCTTTTTGGTAGCCTCATTAAATTTGTGTTGTGATAGATCATTTTTCTTGTAGTATGTGGGTTGTACTATTCACATTTTTATACTTTAGTATATAAACTATTTTTTGTTATACTTTATCATATGAACTATGTAAGTTTCTGCACTTCCCCCTTTATGGACAGTTTTACCTCTAAAATTTTATTTTTCTTAAAATAACAAAAATAGTTTATTACGATCATATCCAACCCATCATGCTTTCGTATAAAAAAATCTCTTAAATTCATGCATTCTTTTACTGGAATATAATTGGGTGTTCCTAGTTAGTGACGAATATTTTTATCGCTAATTAACTAAAATTATTTTATTTTTTCATTTTTAATTGGTTAGTGATGAATATTTAAGATTGGTCGTTGATGTCTAAAGTTAGCAGCAATTTTGTTTTTGTTGCAATTTTTTTGCTTTTTTTATCGTGTTGATATGGATCATTTTGATGCCTATTAAGGTTGAGTAAAATAAGCAATCGTAAAACTATACGTGTGAAGAGCAACCAAAAATCGAATAAGAATACCCAAATACATTTCATTGAGACAAGGTATGAATTTAGGAAAATATTAATTTTATATACGACAACATAATAGGCCTCATGACTAGAGCTGTCAATTACGACCCGACCCTAAAAAAAGGCTGGACAAGGCTATATTTTTAGAGGCCTAAAATGAATCGGTCCTATTTGGCCCGACTAGTTTGACCCAACAAAATCGGGTCGGTCAGCTTGACTCATTTTTAGTGTTTTTTCATTGGCTAGGTCGGGCTCCCAAAATAGTGACCAAGTCACTATTTGGCCATGCCCGACCCGATTCTTGCTCTTGACGGGTCAGCACCAGGCGAGCTCAACCCGTTTGACAACTCTACTGATATCCATAATGAATTATTTTCTTTATTCTGAGAAAAATAAAATTTTAGGGGTAAAATTGTCCATATAGGCCAAAGTATAAAAATTACATAGTTCATATGGTAAACTGTAACAAAAAAATAGTTTATAGGTTAAAGTGTAAAAACGCAAACAGTACAGGGGGTTTAGTGTAATTTCCTCTATTAATAGTATTGGGTTAATATTATTAATACAGGCAAAGAACTTGTATGAGACGATCTCATGGATTTAAGTTCAAGCGATGGATCCTATTTGTAATTAAAATTTCAACCCAAACCCAAACTCATAAAAAATGGGGAGGTCTCTTGTGATGAGGTAGAGCCCCATTACCCAAAATTCACATGTCATTTCTATCTCTCTCTATATACTTACGTATCCCCCCTCTCTTCACACCCACTCCTCCCATGGTCCCCTCCCCCCCTACACTATCTATCTCTCTCTCTCTCTCTCTCTCTCTCTCTCTCTCTCTCTCTCTTGGCTCCCCTCTCTATCTCACTCCTCCCATGGTCCCCTCCCCCCCTCTATCTCACCCTCTCACTCTCTCTCCTCATATTTCACTCCTCCTATTGTCCCATGTCTCTCTCTCCTCGTCCAACTCTTCTGGTGGTTCCTTCATCTACTCACGTCTCTCATCCATCTTTCTCTTTACATTCATGAAATAAAAGAAAAACATAGAGAAAATAATGTATCACTTTTTATGGAAAAAATATCACATTAGACTTGAAAATAACACTTTTAAGTAAAATAAAGTATCACTTCATATGGAAAAAATATCACTTTTTATTAAAAAATTTAACTTTTTATTAGAAAAGTATCACTTTTTATTTAAAAAATATCATTTTTATTTAAACAAAGTATCAACTTTTATAGAAAAAATACCAATTCTTATTTAACAAAAAAGTATCACTTTTTTTTTAAAACAAGTATTATTTTTTTTATTAAAAAAGTATAATTTCATATTAAAAAAGTATCAATTCTTATTAAAATAATTAGTACTTATTTATTAAAAAAAGTGTCAGTTTGTTTAAAAACAATATCGATTCTACTACAAAAAGTATATATTTTTAAAGTATCATTTCTTTGGGTATTTTTTTCTTGAAGAATTTGAATTTTATGAGATTTTTGTATGTAAAATCTACGTGTATAGAGAGAGAGAGAGAGAGAGAGAGAGAGAGAGAGAAGGACGTGAGGAGAAAGAGAGAGGGGACCATGTGAGAGAGAGAGAGAGAGAGAGAGAGAGAGAGAGAGAGAGAGAAAAAGGAGGGTCGGAGAGGATAAGGGACCACATGAGGATCCATCTCACGGATTTAGACCTGTGAGACGATCTCACACAAGTTTTTGTGATAAAATATACCATTTTATTTTTGTGCTTTGTATGATCCGTCTCATGAACTAAAATCCATCAAATGGTCTCATGTGAGTAGTGGTGGAAATAGGTCAGGCTACCCAACGCGGGCCTATGGCCCGACCTACTAAGGGCTTGGCTTGACCTATTAAACAATTTGGTCAGATTTAGCATTATATAAAAGCCTATTTAAATAGTTGAGTCAGGCCTGAGCCTTTAAAAAAGTTTTTTAAGCTCAATAGACCAACCTATTTAAAGCCTACATATTATAAATTGTATAAAAATATTATATATTATATCTTGTATATAAATATAACATAACAACACTAATTAAACACTTATTTGTATTTGGACTTGTTATTGTTATGGACTAATGGATATTTATGTACTTTGGATATGTAGCATAATGGATTCTATTGTCATGTGCATTTTGTTGTTTTCATTATCAATCTTGTATTGACTATCGTGAGACTGCCGTGTGTTTTTTGTAGCAATTAACTTTTTGATTTTCGAAATTGACTTTGATACGCTTAAATAGACTTTAAATAGGCCTAGACTTAGTATTTTTATTTAAAAAGACCAAACTGAGCCTCTAAGAAAAACCTATTACAGATAGAAAGTTAGATTTGGGCCTAAATTTTATAAAGCAAGTCCAAACCTTCGAACTCAAAGCCTGACTTGACTTGACCCTTTTCCACCCTACATGTAAGACTACCTCTTAATGCATTAGAAAATTATAATTTATATATGAACTTTCAGTCAGCAAAACTAAGGGTGGCTTCGGTTTCAGAAATCTCCGGGCGTTCAACATGGCGATGCTTAGTAAACAAGCTTGGAGATTGCTCACTACACCTTTTTCTCTCTTAGCCCGTGTCTTCAAAGCGAAATACTACCCGGACTGCGATTTTATGCATGCATCACTCGGCCCCCGACCTTCTTGGTCTTGGCGCAGTATTTTCGAGGCCAAACCCCTCATCCGCCTCGGCGCGCGGCGCCTCATTCGGTCTGGCACATCTACCAGAATTTGGACCGACCCGTGGATCCCAGGCTCCTCATCTTTCTATCCTCGTACACCTCCCAACACTCTTCAGGAGAATGCTCTGGTTTCCTCGCTCATTGACGAGGCCACCAAAAACTGGAATGTAGCTTTGGTTAAAAGGATTTTCTCCCCCGATGATGTCAAGGATATTCTCTCTATTTCCTTACCTCCGACCTCCTGCTGTGATTTATGGAGCTGGCATCTCAATAAAAATGGCAAACACTCCGTACGCACAGCTACTACACGCCTGGCTTGAATCTGATTCCTCCCCGCTTCGCTCCCCCCCGGGCGCTAGTTCCAGCAATGGGCCCAATCCATTATGGAAATGCCTTTGGAAACTCAATATTCAACCCAAGATTAAAAACTTCCTTTGGCGCTGCTGCAACTCGGCCATTGCAACTTCAGAGAATTTAGCTCGACGGGGTCTCCAGAACCCCACACCTTGCCCTATCTGCCAATCCCCTGACTCATCAGCCAGCCATGTTTTCTTCCTCTGCCCCTTTGCCACGGATGTTTGGAACCGCGCTGGACTCCTCGAATTTTTGGCGCGCTATCAACAACAATCATGGAATTTATGGCTCCAAGAACTTCTGTTATCGCGGGATGGCCTTCCCATCGAACTCATCTCTGTGGTATGTGCATTAATATGGTTCCATAGAAACAAATGTAAATTTGAGAAGACGCTCCCCGACCCATGCTCCCTCGTTCTCACAGCCATCACTATGATTAAAAATTTCAATGAGGCGCACTCTTGGCCGGAACGCTTCTCCCCGCATCTCACTGATCACCCTCTCAGCGGAGAACCCCCAGCTGGCCCGAGAATCTTTTTCGATGGAGCCATCTCCCCCTCCCGACGTCTCGCAGGCATCGGGGTGGTCGTCTTTGATGAGACTGGCAATTTCACATTTGGCCTCTCCAAGCAAATTCTTGATATCTCTGACCCGGAATTAGCGGAATTTCTCGCTCTTAAGGAGGCTCTCGAAACAGCAAAACGACTTAATTTACCCAAAGCCTCCATCATTGGCGATGCAGCATCGGTTATCCTCACTGCCCACGGAGAGGCGTCCTGTCCATTGCATTACCTTTCCACATTTGAAGAAGTCACTTCCCTGAAGAAATTCTTCTCCAATTTGTGCTTTCTTTGGATTCGTAGAACATCGAATCTCCTTGCTCATGAATTTGCTTTCTTTGCTAAGTCTATGGACAATTGTATTCACACTTGGGATTGCATCCCCCCCTCGTTTGTTCATTCGCACCGACGTTTTCCGAAGCAAATCTAATGAAACTTTCTCTTCAAAAAAAAAAAAAAAGATCCAAGCCCAACTCCCAAGCCTAAAGTAGATCCATCCATGTCGGTGAGTTGTGCACCACATCCTGTCAATTTTATCAATAAATACGAACAATTCATATTGCTCCGTCGTTGTCGTGCATTACTTTCTACAAAAATGATCGAGTTAGATAATGTGTTCGAAACTTAAATTAGGACTACCGTAGATCAGAACTACCAATTATATTTAATAATACTTGTATTATACTTATCTTTCATGTTTTAAATATAAAAATAATCTTCTCCCATTTTTTAGAATGTGCAAATTAGTAAGTTTATCTAAAAAAAGAAGACTTTTCAGTTAAATCCTTTGTAAATATTATAATTAAATAAGAGTGAGACCATTGCCCCAAGATTTGGGCTTGGACCGTTTGTAATTTGTAGTAATTTTGTAAGATGTTTCTGTTAGTCCAAGTGGCTATAAAAATCTAGAGAGAGTGAATAAATTTTCCCGATTGTTCGATTTACGCCCTATTTTTCGAATGTGAAGATGATGAATAAAATAAAAGTGCAGAAATATAACAACACACAATGATTTATAGAGCTTCAACCCACCTAGGGCCTAATGCTCTACCACCCGGTATGTCCGAATGGATTTCGAAAAAGAAAAAGTATATTAATAGATATCAAACTATTACAACCTTTACCTTGACGAGTACCACACTCTTCTTACAACACCGCATATGAAGATTACCACAATCTTCTTACAACAATGAAGAGCATCACACTCTTCAAACACCTAGAATCAATCAAGTGTGTTCTTACCACAAGAACACTAATAAGGATGTCTTGTGTTTGATTGATTTAAACCAATTCAAGATTACAACTCAAATGAAGTATACAACTTTGAATTGCAAGAATTAAGCCTAATACTCAAGATGTGCAAGTGTAATACTTAGGCTAAATACAACAAGTATGTTGAAAGTGAAGAACAAGAGTTTTTAGATTTGTTTATATGCTTGTGTTGTGTATTGATCCATCAAGACTTTAAGTATTTATAGAAGAGCTCTTTGATTGGAATACCAACATAGGCTCCTTGGAGATTGAAATCTGTAAAAAAAAAAAGCAAATCAAATGGAAAAAGTACCTGTTAGAAATCAATCCAACAATTTCATGAAAAATTATTTGCTGCAGCGGATAGTTTCTGCTGATAAAACTTTAGGTCGACCGGTTATCTTCTAATAAGAAAAAGACGTTTGAATTATAAAAACACAGGTTGGACAGGGGGTCGGACCGGTCCATGGGGGGTTGGACCGGTCGACAAGGGGTCCGATCGGTCGCCCACCTCTTGGACCGGTCACACCCATGAACCATAGACACAAAAAAGAAAACCCCATGTTTCAGCTATGGGGCGACCAAGTGGTCGACCGATCGACCGCTAGGTCGACCAGTCGACCTTCGCCTAAAATCCCTCTGTTTTGTTTCTTTTTCAAATTTAGACTTCCAGGTACGGGTTGCCCTATAGGGCGACCAGTTGGCCTCAAAATAGAGGTATTGTCCGTTTTTTTATCAAAAATAAAGTTCAAGAAATACTCCAAAAAATTAGTAAAATTCATTTATATCATTTTGAAGTATTTGGACAACATTTGAGGTCATTGTTTTGGTATAAAACTCAATTATATGAAATCATCAAAATTAAGATAAAAATATTTATCTAACAATCTCCTCATTTTTGATGATTATAAACCAAAATAATTTTAGGAGATCGATTTTTAAAGCGAAACACTTTTTTCCGGTCAAAATCAACTATCCATTTTAAGCAACACTTTTCATGATTAAAAACATAAGGATAGGAGCAAAAAAAATTTAAAACATTTTATAAAAGCTCCCTCTATCAACATGCTAAATAAAAGAAAGGCATAGAAGCAATCAACTAAAAGCTAAAAGCTCACCTTTTGCAAGTATAGCTTAAAATTGAAGAGCTTAAAAGGCCCCCCTATCAAAAATAAGTTACTAGTCATAAATGAAAGTCCATTTTGCATCCATTAGACCAAAATCCATCCACAACTTATGGCTTTTTTATCCGCAGCTTATAGCTTTTTTCGCAAGCTTTTTCTAACTCCATTGATCTAAACATAAGATTATGAGCTTATTCCAATTTTTTCCCCCTTTGGAATCATAAAAAATACTATTATCACGATAAAAATATTATAAATATATCAAAGTGCGCATGGAATCATATTATCATGCTTTTGAGTAGAAAGCTTAGAATTCTAAAATGGAAGAAAAATTTATAGGAGAAAGTCTATAGAAGATCATTTGATGGATAAAATATGATCTCCATAAAGATATAAGATAATTTTAATCAAGAGATTTATACAAAAGATGAAATTTTCATAGAGGCATTTTATCAAACACTTCGCATGCATAGGATAAAATCGAAGTTGTATATAACATTTGTAAATGTAATCCTGCCCAAAAAATCAACACCAGTCCTAATTCTACAATCATAGTCCATCAACATACACAATTCTCATCATAATCATACAAGAATTACTACAATTCATCAAGTATCAACAAGGTTCTCAAGGGTTCAACCCAATTGAGATTAAAGAGGGAATTAAATTTACCAATGATTAGAGAAGATGAATAATATGGAAGATATATATACATTATACAAGCCCAATATATTAGAAATTGTAAGAGAAAATCATTTTGAGAGATTTGTGTGTGAAATAGGCGAAGGGGTGTGAAAGAATAGGAAATAAGACGAATAGACGGACAGAACCAATTTATTTCCTGAAACTGATTTGGTCGATCGGTCGATCAAGGGGGCAACCAAACCCTGGGTGGATCGACTGGTACCTGATTTTCAGTCTAGTTTTTGTCCAGATTTTAAGTTAAAAAGGCAATTTTCACCCCTAAGTTTTAAATACGCACAAAATGTAATCATAAACTTTATTCGATATTCTTTATGCCTAAACGAGCTCGAGTTGAAGTAAAAGATTCGGCGGCCAAAGGTTTTGTGAAAATATACGCGAGTTTATCCTGAGACAGAACAAAGCACATCTTAATTTTTTAGAAACACAATCCCTTAGAAAATGGTGTCGAACCTTAATATGTTTTGTTCGGTTATGATGAACTGGATTTTGAGCAATGTTTATAGCGTACATATTGTCACAATAGATAGGAATATTTTCGAAAGAAAATTTGTAATTCGCTAAGGTTTGTTTCATCCAAAGAAGTTCAAGATTAAACAAAAGGTCACGAGAAATGTATTCGGCCGATTGGCGATAAGGATACATAATTTTGCTTCTTTGAAAACCAAGATACTAGGCGATCGCCTAAAAATTGACATGATCTGAAAGTACTCTTTTGAGCATCAATATTTTCCGCATAGTCCGAATCACTATATCCTTTTAGAGAAAAATTTTCGTTATTTGGATAAAACAAGCAATATGAAATAATGCCTTTCAAATATCGAAAAATTCTTTTAATGGCACTCATGTGAGATTCTTTAGGATTGCTTTGTAATCGAGCACATAGGCATACGACATGAGGAATATTGGGTCTACTTGCGGTTAAGTAAAGTAAACTACCAATCGTACCTCGATATTTGATTCATCAACCGATTTGCCTTTTTCATTTTTGTCAAGCTTCATATTAGTTGCCATTGGAGTAGCAATGGTCTTTCCTTCCTCAATTCCGAACTTCTTTAGAAGCTCTTTGGTATACTTGGATTGAGATACATAAATGCCTTCTTGGCATTGTTTTATTTGAAGCCCAGAGAAGAAATTTAGTTCTCCCATCACGCTCATCTCAAATTCACCTTGCATGAGCTTAGAAAGTTTCTTACAAAGAGACTCATTAGTAGCACCAAAAATAATATCATCAACATAAATTTGTACTAATAAGCAATCTTGCCCTTTTTCAAAAACTAAGAGAAAAGTGTCAACTTTACCTGTTGAAAAATCATTTTGCAAAAGAAAAGAGTTAAGTCTATCATACTAAACTTGGGGTGCTTGTTTTAAACCATACAAGGAATTTTTAAGTTTATACACATCATTTGGCCTCGAATTTTTTTCAAACCCCGGAGGTTTTTTACATAGACTTCTTCTTGAATAAAACCATTTAAAAAGGCGGACTTAACATCCATTTGGTAAAGTTTGAAGTTTTTTAAAACAAGAATAGGCAAGTAAAATTAGAATTACTTCTAAGTGTGCTACGAGTGCAAAAGTTTCATCATAGTCAATACCTTTTTCTTGACAATACCTTTGAGCTACTAAGCTTTGTCTCGAATGATGTTGCCTTGATCATCGAGTTTATTTCAAAATATCCATTTTGTGCCAATAATAGTTTGTGATGGAGGACAATGTACCAATTCCCAAACATCAATCCTTTCAAATTGATTCAATTGTTCTTGCATTTCAAGAAACCAATCTTCATCTTCAATGGCTTCCTTTGCATTTTTAGACTCTTTTTGGGATATAAGAGCTTTCTCGGCAAATTTTCTTCTAGTCATAACTTTATCTAGAGGATCCCCAATTATAAGATCTTTTGGATAATCTCCTTTGAATTTTAATGCTACGAAAAGATCCAAATAGTCACCTTTATCTTCTTGTTGAGCATTAGAAGTTGAAAGTTGATCATTTGATGTGGAGGGTTGATCATCTTGAGTATCATTTGGAACAATTGGTCCAACTTCATCTTCTTCATCACTTTCATCATTGGGTATTCTTTCAACACCGGAGTCTTCATTGAACTTGACGTGAATAGACTCCTCGACCACCATGCTCATTTTGTTATAAACCCGATATGCCTTACTCTTAGTTGAGTATCCCATAAAAATTCCTTCATCGGCCTTAGGATCAAATTTGTCTAATTGATCATTGGTATTCAAAATAAAACATTTGCAACCAAATATTTTGAAATAACTAATATTTAGAGTTCTTCCTTTCCAAAGCTCATAAGGTGTTTTATTTAACTTGGGACGAAGATATACCCGGTTTATGACATAACAAGCGGTGTTGATGGCTTCGGCCCAAAAATATTTTGGAAGTGCAAATTCATTGAGCATAGACCGACACATTTCTTGAAGAATTCGATTTTTCCTCTCTGTTGTGGAATTCTTGGAGTCAAAAAATTATGTGCATACCCCTTGGTTTCATAATATTCTAAAATCACCATCAAATTCACCTCCTCGGTCTCCTTATAGATTTAGTTGTATCTTCTTTTTCATTCTCTATACGTCTCCATGACTTAGCAAACTCATTAGCGGCATCACTTTTGTTTGCAAGAAAAATAGCTCAAGTATATCTAGAGAAGTCATCAACTACAACAAAGGTGTAATGTTTTCCACTTAAACTTTTGGTGCCAATATCCCCGTACAAATCAAGATGAAGTAGTTGTAGAGGCTTGGTTGTGAAAATTTCATTTTTGGGCTTAAAACTACTTTTAACCAAATTGTTCTTTTGACAAGTGTCACATAAGCCAAGGTTTTCAAAATTTAATTTGGGTAGTCCTTTGACATATTGGTTTTTATAAATCTTTTGTAAATTTTTGTATCCAACATGTCCAAGTCGCCTATGCAATAAAATCATTAAATCATTATTGGCGATAAAATAAGAAATATTTTGACTAACCAAACCGCTTGTGCAAATTTCATAAAGATTGCCTTTTCTACCAACTTCACAAATAGTTTTATCATTTTTGAGAAAAAAGGCATTTTTCTTTATTAAAAACAACATCATAATTAGAATCACAAAGTTGGCTTACACTTATGAAATTGAACTTAAGCCCTTCTACTAATAAAACATTACTAAGAGAGAAAGAAGAGTTACCATTGTCTCCATTGCCAATAATTTTTCCTTTGTCATTCCCAAACATGATCATTCCTTCTTCTTGGAGCTTGATGTTGGTAAAGAGTTCTCTGTTTCCGGTCATATGACGCTAACACTCGGTATCCACGATCCATTTTGAATCTTCCAAAATTGTTATAGCCCCTAGCACATACAAATAATTATTTTTAGGTATTCTAAAATTTTGGGGTCCAAGAGGGTTAGCCTTGAGACCTCAGGTCTCCGAAAATGACTATTGCTATTTCTAAATTTACATGCACTAGCAAAATATCCATTTTTACCACAATAAAACCAAGTAATAATATTAGGACTACTAGCACGTATGAAAGTCGGAGCTTGGTTATTTTTCTTAAAAACGGTTTGGAAAGGTTTGTAACCAAGTCCTAGTTTAGATTGATCACTTCTTTGTGCACCAAGGATTTTTGTAACCTATCCGTACTCAAATTAAAATGTTGCACATCCTTTTTCAAATTTTCAATTTCTTTTGTGAGCAATTGTTTTTCGGAATCGAGACTATGAACTTTTGCAAGAGTAATTGAATGAGGATGATCAAGTGATTCATAAGAAGTAAATAATCTATCTTTTTTTCTAATTTAAGCTCTTTATACTCCTTTTTCAAAGTTTTGTATTTACAAATCATGTCTCTAAATTCATTTTGTAAATCATGATAATCACATTGGAGTTCATCAATTAAAGAAGAAGATGAAGAGTTAGAGCGTCCCTCGTTGTTTTCATCGTCTATGGACAAGAGACCATGTTCGATTTCTTCTTTCTCAACAGATGTGGCAAGAAGTTCATCCCATGTTTTGGCTTCCGCATTTAGAGCCTTCTTTTTCGGAAAATGTTTTTTCTTCTTTTGCTCCTCTTCCGCTAATTTTGGGCAATCGGCTATAAAGTGCCCGAGTTTTCCACATTTAAAACACGAGTTGTCTCTAGACTTCCTTGCCTTATTTTTATTAATAAACTTGGCAAATTTTCGAACAAGGGCGGCTGTCTCCTCATCATCCTCATAACTAGCATAATATGAATTATTAGAAGTAAGACCTTTAGGAATAGATTGCATACCCGAATGTGCGGTGGATGGTTTGGAATTCTTTTTTCCTTGAGATAGACTTCATAAATGAGAAGATTTCCGATGAGTTCATCAAACTTGAGTGTCTCAAGGTTGTATGCTTTCGTTATAACCATCGCTTTTTTCGGACCATGAGCCGGAAAGATCATTTAATACTTTGGTCTTCCCCCGAGATAACCTTTCCGAGCACCAATAGGGGATTGACTATATTGTCTAGCCTTTCCACTATTTTTGAAATACCTTCATGATGTGAACCATAGAAACGAACGTGCATACGACCCAAACAACAATGTATTGTTAACCTAAGATCTTCACTAGTTCAGTTAAAGAGGGTGGAATAACCTCGACCCATTGCTTAGCAAAGCAAGAACCTCGGTATGCGAAGATACCACAAGCAATTATGGATTATTGCCTGATAAGTCGATAATTGCAACAAGAAATGTAAATCTTGAAGCACTTGGAAAAACACTCAATTTGAGAGTAAAATATGAATTCAATTGATACATCATGAAAAAGATCAAGTGTTCACCCTTATATGGGATCCCAAACCCAAACCCTACTACAAAATAACTTAACACCGAAAAAGCAAACAAAAACTGAACAAAATCAAAAAATGCGGCCATAAGCACGGTCGTGCTACTGAACACGGCCAGACTGTGTTCGTCACGTCATTTCCGAAGACGGCCGTGTAATTAAGCACGGCCAGGCCGTTTCTCACGGCACTCGCCCTTTGACATTGTCTTCAATTTTGTCTCCTGTTCGTCCTAAACTCGAAATATCAACTCAATATGCGGCTTTAAAGGTTTATTTGGCCTCCAAAATATCAAAATGACTCAAAACAAAATCAAACTATGACTAACTACGATAAACGAATACAAGACACTATTGAGCACTTGATTACAAAGTCTTCAAGATGCAACATGACTTGTATCCCATGACATCCTTCACTTGATCAGTCTGAGGTAGACTCTTGAACGTTGATGACGCGGATCAACTGGACCACCCGAACATCTTCCTCCATCGGCAACACACTCTCGGACTCTTTTTGAATGACTTGAATCAACCCATTGAGTGCTTCCTTGAACTTTCTTGCTCGAGCCCTAGTCACCGGACCAACTGGCACTGTTACTGGGTCTTCGTCCATGGATTCTCATCACTTCACCCTCAAACATTATGAAGTTTTCAAAATCTTTAACAAGCATTGCTTTTCTAGCTTATTTTACTTTCTTTGTTCCTTCATAAATAGTTTCTAATTTTTCCCATACTAATGCGCTGACCTTATTCCTCTAATACGATTGTACTCGGAGGCGGTAAGAGAACAATGCAAAATATCCAAAGCCTTACTGTTTAGAGAAAACTTCTTGTCGTTTTTGTCAAATTCTGTGTAACTCTTGAGGGCCGTAGTTCCATCCTCCAACTTCTTTGTTGGTTGAACAATCCCTTCAATAACCGCATTCCAAATATTGAAATCGCAACCTTGTAGAAGCACTCCATTCGGTCTTTCCAAAAAGCATAGTTGTTGGTGTTGAATAGTGGTGGCTTATTGGTGGAGGCGCCGGTGGTGAGGTAGCTTTCGCTCATAGCCATAGATCTCCTCATTACTCGCAAAGATTAAACGAGCTTGCCAAAGAGTTTTGCTCTGATACCACTTGTTAGTCCATGTGTCTAAGAAAATCTAGGGGGGTGAATAGATTTTCCCAATTTTCAGATTTACACCCTCTTTATCAAATGCGAAGATGATGAACAAAATAAAAGTACAGAAATATAAACAACACACAATGATTTATAGAGCTTCAACCCACCTAGGGCCTAATGCTTTACCACCCGGTATGTCCGAATGGATTTCGAAAAGGAAAAAATATATTAATAGATGCCAAACTATTACAACCTTTACCTTGAAGAGTACCACACTCTTCTTACAACACCACCTGTGAAGATTACCACAATCTTCTTACAACAATGAAGAGCATCACACTCTTCAAACACCTAGAATCAACCAAGTGTGTTCTTACCACAAAACACTAACAAGGATGTCTTGTTTTGGATGATTTAAACCATTCAAGATTACAACTCAAATGAAGTATACAACTTTGAAGTGCAAGTGTAATCAAGAATGAAGCCTAATACTCAAGATGTGCAAGTATAATACTTAAGCTAAATACAACAAGTATGTTGAAAGTGAAGAACAAGAGTTTTCAGATTTTTGCTTGTTGTTTGTATGCTTGTGTTGTGTATTGATCTTTCAAGCCTTCAAGTATTTATTGGAGAACTCTGTGATTTGAATACCAGCATAAACTCCTTCTTGGAGATTCAAATCTGTAAAAAAAAAAGGTAAATCAAATGGAGAAAATAACTGTTAGAAATCAATCCCACAATTTCATGAAAAGTTGTCTACTGCAACGAATAGTTTCTGCTGATAAAACCTTAGGTCGACCGGTTGACCTCTAATAAGAAAAAGACGTTTGAATTATAAAAACACAGGTTGAATAAGGGGTCGGACCGGTGCAGGGGGGTAAGACCGGTCGCCCACCTCTTGGACCGGTCACCTTGAACCAGAGACAAAAAAAGAAAACCCCATGTTTCAACTACCGGTCGACCTCGGCCTAAAATCCCTTTGTTTCATTTCTGTTTCAAGTTTCGATTTCCCAGCACGGGTTGCCCTCTAGGGCGACTGGTTGGCCTCGAAATAGAGGTGTTGTCCGAATTTTATCAAAAATAAAGTTCAAAAATACTCCAAAAAATTAGTAAAAATTCATTTAAATCGTTTTGAAGTATTTGGAAAGCATTTGGGGTCATTATTTTGGTGTAAAGCTCAATTATATAAAATCATCAAATTTATGATAAAAATATTTATCTAACAGTTTCAAGGGCTTTTTGCTTTGTTCAAAATTCGAAATGTGTGTTTTTGGGAAGATTAGCTCATTTATGAAAGATAATATTTATTTCTATGTTAGAACATATTTCTGAAATTAACAAATAGGAATATAATTTTATATGTAAGCAAGTTTTCTATTAAGATTGCAAATAATCGACTACAATATTGATGAAAATGTTAGGTAACTTATGACGGCTAAAAAAAAGGTTGGGGTGGGGAATCACCGAATCAACCTAACCAGTATATGGAATTTAATTTTGTAGGGAGATCAAGTTTTTTGGTACGTATTTTATTCAACGCATTTGTTGCAAAATTCTGATCCTACGGATCAGTTAGATCGATAGATTTAAAAAATTTATTTTAGATTTGTATAGATTTATGATCCTGAAAGGCTTGCAAATATTTTTTACTCGATGTTATAAACACTTGTAAGTTTCTTCTAATAAATGAATGAAATTCATTTTGATTCTCAAAAAATAATATCATTGTAACGACCCAGATTTTTATGCCTTAATAAGAATTTTATTAATCATGTTATTTGTTTATTTTATGGAATAATAATGGAGAATTAGAAATTTATTAATGATTTTACGAGATAGTTAATTTGTTAAATTATGGATAATAAGAGAGTATTTTTAATTGGACTGTTAATTTATTTTATTTGAGCCTTATAATGAATAATTGGACTTTTAATTAGTATATAATATTAAATCAGGCTCATAAGTCCTTTTTGCTATTAATGGATTAATAAGTAAGCCCATGTAGCCAAAACCTAGCCCAATTAGGAGTAGGTTAA
This sequence comes from Rehmannia glutinosa, assembly GCA_016081115.2. Classification (NCBI taxonomy): domain Eukaryota; kingdom Viridiplantae; phylum Streptophyta; class Magnoliopsida; order Lamiales; family Orobanchaceae; genus Rehmannia; species Rehmannia glutinosa. Next base: position 89,626,778 of record CM071936.1, on the reverse strand, counting down.
AATACAGATATAAGGCACGCAAAACACACACGGAGAACATAGAAGACACGATAGATGAGGCGCAAAAAGAGTAGAGAGATCGACCAGGGGAGAGAGAAAGAGAATAGAAGAAAGAAAAGTGATTTCCCTAACGCGGTTGATTCGATAGAGGCCTAAGAAGAATTGATTATCCATAAGTTGAACAGGCAAGTAATCTCTTTAGTTTTCACGTAGATTTAGGTTTGAATTATTGTTATGTATGTGATTTTCATTATATTGATTTCAATGTTTGTCCCCTCACCATGTTTGACTATGTTATGTATGTGTTTTATTATGTTGATCTCAAGGCTTGCTGTCTTATCATGCTTGACCATATGTCTTGTTGCCTTAAATGTTATAAAATTTCATGTATTGGGCTTGCCGCCAACTATATATGATTTGAGTGTATGCTTTTCCTAATTAGTTGAACATAGGGTTTATCCCTATATTAATCGAATGTAGAGTTTGGCCTTAACTAACTGAATGTAGTGTTTCCCATAACTTATTGGATATAGAGTTGTTTCCTAATTGGTTTCCCCTTACTAGTTGAATATAAGATTTTCTCCTAATTATTTGAATGTAGGGTTTTACCCTAAATAAGTTTGATTAATTGAATATATGGTTTTCCCTTAACTAATTGAATGTAGGGTTTTCCCTTGATTAATTGAATATAGAGTTTTCCCTTGACTAATTGAATGTAGGGTTTTCCCTTAACTAATTGAACATAGGGTTTATCCCTAACTAATTGAATATAAGGTTTTCCTTTGACTAATTGAATGTAGGGTTTTCCCTTGACTGATTGAATGTAGAGTTTTCCTTTGACTAATTTAATGTAGGGTTTTCTACTAACTAATTGAATATAGGTTTTCCCTTAACTAATTTAATGTAGGGTTTTTCCCTAACTAACTGAATAAAAGATTTTTCCCTAATTAATGTTGAGTATCTTTAATGTAGGTTTATCCTCATTTACATGCTTAAAGTCATGTTTACTTTTAATATGCTTGCTAATTAATGTGATTTAATTATCATGTTTATGCCCTTTAAGTTTATGTTCGTATTCAATTGAAGTCGCATCACTTAGGTTCATGCATCATGTTAATGTATGTTCATAGCATTTCACGAGCATCTCATATTAAGTAAAGTCAAGTCATAAAGTATAATATTTTTCAAAAGAAATGGGTGCACATTGTTCTATGATGCTGGAGTGAGTGGGAAATGGGCGCAGGGGACCGGCGTTCCGACCATATGTGCCGCTTGCGGCTAATGTTAATGTTCAAGAAAAAGGGCATTCGGGCAAAACGAATGGAAATGGACCTTCGGGAAAAATATTCAAGGGTTCCAAATAACAAGGCCCACTGCGACCCTAATTAGAACAATGTGTTACCAAGTGAGCTCGCGTTCCAAGAGTGTTTCAAGGTAACAAAAGACAAAGTTTTATGCGAAAGAAAGTTATGAAAGAAAAGTTTTAAGCAAGGAAAACGTAAAATCTTTTTAAGTTAAATGTAAGATATTGCATTAGACATGCATCCATGCATGAGTTTACTTGTTGAGCTCCATTAGCTCATTCCACGAATGTTAAATTTTTCAGATGAGAATGCAAAAGATGAAGGAGATGGTCGGGCGCAGTGACTTGGGGAACCCATGTCAATGAAATTATTTTATTTTCAAAGTTTGACTTTTTAGCTCATTAAACGTTGAATGTCATTGTGTTTTCAGTACGAATGTTTTGGATTAGTAATTATCGATTTATTCCAAGAAAGTTTCGAACGAAGTAAAGTTTTACTATTTCGTAATTTAGATATTTTTTAAAGTGCTTCTCTTTATTTCTTATTTCCCGCATTAAAATTCAAGTAAGCTAGAAAGGGTGCTACAATCATTGATCGTTATTATTAACAAAACTTTTTCTTACTGAAAAGAACAAAACTCTCCGAAGATTCACCTTACAAGGTACTTTTGCAAACTTGAATTCTCTATTTTTTATTTGAGGTGGTCTCATATGAGACTATCTCGTGAACTTAAATTCATGAGCGTATCCTACTAAATACAAAAAATAGAGCTTTTTTTTTTATAATTCTAGAAACTTAAGCATTACAAAGGAATAAACTATATTGAAGAGCGCGACAACGATTCATATGTTAAGTGTTAACGAATTCATAAAACCATTTTCGCACATGTCGCAAGTATCTAGATACCTGTAGAGGACTTTAGGAGCAAGTTTCTGGAATTTTGGGAAACTGAATTTCATTTTGGCATCGTGTAGAGTGACAGAATTGAGGAAACTACGTAATATTTTTCAGAGATTACTAATACTTTTGAGGGGAAATAATAATACCCTGACCTAGTAATACTTATCAGGAGAAAAATTAATATTTTTATGGAAAACTACCTATACTTTTAAGATGAAAAACTAATATATTTCAGGGAACTACTAAATACTTTTCAGATGGGTTATTAATACTTTTCAGTTCAACAATATAACTTTTCATTTAAACATGTGATATTTCTCACATAAAACTATAATTCTTTTCAGTTAAACATGTAATATTTTTTGAGAAAAAACTAATACTTTTTACCGCTTAAATATTACAAAAATGTCATCTACCTTAGAATATTACAAAAATACCGCTGGCTATCGTATATGAGTTTTTGCCATTTATATTTGCACGATAAGTAATTTTGTTGATTTGTTCTCAATGTCTCTTCTTTACGAACCATACCTAAAACATGTCATTTTAGAGAGTAACAAGAGAAAACAATGGCCTCGTACTGAATTTTCTTTCTCATTATGATATCCAAATACAAATAAAAATGTTAAAATACACACTGCTATATAATCTTACAAGAAAAAAAATACAACTGCTTACAAGGACCAAAAAGACTACAAATAAGATACAGTACTAAGCCTAGAAAATTTCAGTTCTTTTAGATGCATAATCAACATTACCCAATATACAAAATTACAGATGCTATTTTACACATACATATACAAGAATTATCTATAGTATCTAAAAACTAATTCATTATAATTCTACCAGGAAGAAAATCACCTTCGGTTTCCTCCTCACCAAGAGGGCTCTCGCACGAAACGAGTTTTACGATCGAATGAGCATTGAGGCCAAATTTTCCCATGGCTTCCAAAAAACCCTGCCTAAGAACTTGCAAAATCCAATTTTCAACACTTTTATTGCCAAACAAATATACAGAAGCTAGAATCTGCTTCATTACCCGAGATTCTATCTCCAACGAACATTTCGATCCAACTGTTTCATGCAAACATTTACTCATCTCCTCGAAAATTTTCTCAGCAAGCATGTCGAAATCAAGTGGCTTGAAAACAACTATTCGATCGATTTGTCTCTCGAATTCTTCCAACCATAACCTCGAATCTTCAGAACTAGAATCCGAGTCGGAGTCTTCAAAGCAAATTTCGCATATCTCACTTGTTTGAGCCGGAAGGTTCAAATTCAGGTCCATGTAAGAATTTGATGCCTTGTGTGCTTTTTTTGTCACCTCTAAAGTCCCACTTTGATCCGTAGTTCTGCGGCTGCCGATAATCTTTCGTTTATTCATCAAAATCAGATCAGACGACCCACGATCATCGTTGAGATCAAATCCGACGGAAATTTGAATCAGACAGCCCTTACCCTTTAACACATCTTCTTCAGAGTATTTATCTGACTTTTTGTCACTGAAAAGACTTTTTGTAGTAGTAAGAAACATTGAATTTCTGATGTTTACCTCTCGTCCTTGCAAATCCGTGAATCTACCAGTCTTCACAGCCCGAGACAATCGATCTTGAACCACAGGATCGGCCACATCGACATTTTCAAGAAAGACAACGCGTGGATTTTTGCTTAGTTTTTCTACTAAGTAATCCACAACAGTCCCTCTCATTGTTAAGTCATATTTATTCGTCACTATGGAATTCAAGACTTTATCTGCATGGGCCGTCTCATCCGGGAAACTTAGGTCTACACATACGAAACTTTCTGCGCTTCCGTATAATATCTCGGCTAGAGCCAATCCGAGTTTTTTCTTGCCCAATCCATCAGGTCCTTGGAGATTAATCCATATATCCCCACGGGTTATCCCATTAAAACCCGTGGTTTTTGTTATTGCTTCAATAACAGCACTAATAGCTTCTTCCTGCTGACCAACTCTTTCGACAAGAGCTTTGTAAAGCATCTTAGGCTCTTTCACGTTATAGTGCGCGTGACTATTAAGCTCATTTGAGATCCCGCTTTTGATAGCATGAACATTTGTTGAAAACGAGCCTGATAACTTCTGAATAAGATCCTCGTGAGATTCATCTACTGGTTTCTCCGGTTCTTTGCTGGTCGAAGATGAAATAATTCCCAAACCTAAATCGGTAGACACTGAGATAACCGAAGTTGGGGATGTTTGACCAGATTGAGATAAAATACTCGGATACTTGGTCTTTGACATCATAGAGCTCTGTTGCAAATTACAGGACAAGCTAGAAATTACATTCTTGTTGTCAGTTGATGATGTATTTGAGTGGATGCTTGTAATTTCTTTCTTGTCTTTGGCAACTTGAAACCCGAGAACACATGGAAATCGATTATAGTGATGGTTCTGGCAAAAGCTGTCCCATTTCTTCTGGAGCCCAGCAATTCTTACATTCAGTAACAAGCTATTGTCTTTGGCCTGCACTGGAAAAATCAAAAAATAAGTTGCTATAACTTGTTTTTCGGGCCGTGATGGGCACAGTTGCAAGAAACGTTCCACATGAACTGCAGATTACGAAAATCAATTTGAATGTAAACTGCTGATCAGCATATGCTTTTAAACATTCTTGTCCAAATGAATTGTTATACACATAACACTCTTCTATTCTCCTACTCAAACTCCCATACACGTATCAGTTTAAGTCTTCATGATTAAAAGGGTTAGAAATTCTACCCTTAAGCTCTAGTCTTATTAAAAAACAAAAAAAGTATCAGTTATCTTTTAAAATTACAATACCCCCTTCACCTTTGTTTATATTTTACAAATTGCAACTTGTATTTGTAAACCAAACAGAAACCTCAAGGGGGTAATTTGTAATTTTGAAAGAAAACTGAATTTCTTTTATAATTACGCTAAATCTCAGGGGTAGTTTTTGTAAATTTACCCTAATAAAAGGCACACTCAAAAACTCTTGTGACAGAGGACAGCGAAACAACATGCTCAAAACACACCACATCAGAAGTATGTTTTAGCGATAACCATCTAACATTTCGTCACTATCGTTGCTAAAAGTTCGCCGTAATTTTCCTTTTTTTTTTAGTGACTATTGTTTCTTTTTTAGTAAGGGTACCTCACAATTTTGATAAGAGAAGGAATTCACTCAAAATAGTGTAACCTTACTAAGCAAATATTGATGCAGACATATTTTATGGAGCCCACCATTTGAGGAATATAATTTCCATTTGAGAAGCAAAACAAACCTTTATAGCATCAAAACTGCTCTGTTTGTTCGACTGCAACCAAAAAGGCTGATACGGTTCTGCAGACGGTGAACATAGTCCTCCATTTGAAAGTGCAGTTACTTCTTGATTGTACTTTTCGTTGCATATGTGACACCGGGCCAAATATTGGCATGCACTGCTCAAAGAACTTTTCGTATCAGACGGCATCGAAAGAACCCACCCAACGGAACAAAAGACTCCATCAAGCTGTAAGTTTTTATCATGACATGCAACCATGAGATCCTTGAACACACGAGGATCAGAAGTCGAAACGAACTAAGAAATTTAACCACCCAAATATATTATAAAACTATTCGGATGGAAAGCACCCACAATGTTAAATTACGAGTGTGTACAAAACATTTTATCACCTTCCTAAACAATTCAGAAATTGCAATACCTCACCATTCTGAGCATAAAGCCTATTTACACAAGTCACGATTTTTACCGTGGCAAAGACCAGTGGTAATTCGACAAACTTACTAGGGTAATGCAACAAAAACAAAAGTCGTATACCGAACGGCTGAAAATTAAGAAAGAAGAACAATTATGAATGCACTGGATTATAAATCAGCGAGTTTGAGCTGATATATGAGCTTAACATAGTAGGAATTGCAGAAATGTAACATACAGGTATCATCATTTCTGATAGCAAAATAGAGGAAAATATTGAAAAAGATATAGATAAGCAAGACAAGCCAAATGACTTTAAGCCTACTGGCTGCTTGAAGTTATGGGAATCAAGCAAGCACAATCTTTATCATGGAAAAAGGCATTCCAAACATTTTTAAACCAAAAAATGCATCCAATAATTTAATTTAAATTTTTAATTCACCTAGAAATTTTATAACTAATAAGCAATCATACAGAAAGTTGACAGACAAATGCAGAGAACTTTTCTCATAGTACAAGAATTGATTTTCTTGGCAAGTAATAAAACTCCCCTGCCATAAAAAATAAGAAAACACATATCAGGAATTAAAGAAGTAAAAGGTTGATCCACAATATTTATGCAAACCATAACTAGATAAAGGACAATTTGAATATCAGCACAAAAACAAAAAAAAAAAAACAAAAAAACAAAAAAAAAAAAGAGCACACACAACACAAACTCACCTAGATCTGGGATAGGAGCCCCCCATGGAAAATTCAAGAGAGGTAATAGGCAAAATTTCCAAGTCCCATTTTCCCTCGATCGATGGAAATTTGTTCAAAATGTGAAAATAAACATCATAACTAGCTGCTGCTCCAATTAACCACACTTTTCCACCATAATCCTCTAAAAGCTTAGCAAATTTGCCCACCAAATACCTCAAACCATCAATACCAATACCATCCTTAGCCAATCCCTTCAAATCACCTAAATTCACAACTACCCTATCATTTCCCAACATTTTCTCCACCTCCTCAAACTTCAATTTCAATAACCCTTCATCACAATCCCCATTCACAAACCTCAAAATCTCATCTTCAACACAAATCACACTCAACCCACTTAACCCCACAGGCAGCACACCTTCAAATTTCTTTTCCAAAATTTCCAAGAATGTTTTCAAAGCATCACTAGCAGAGACCCCTAAAAGAAAAGGATTCCTTTTCTTGTTCCTCACCATAACCTCCCCAATTCTTCTTGAATTCTCATTTTCACCCACAAATTCAATTTTCTTGTCAGTTTTACTCAAATGACACAAAAATAAAGGTGCGGCAGGGCGCTTGTATTTTGAAGAGTAGTAGCCATACAAATGGGGTGCATGAAAAATATTACTCAGCCTAAATGTAGCCATTTTTACATCACAACTCCTAAAACCCGCCTCCCCAAAAACCCTACTCACCAAAGGGTCATCGAGAATCGAAAGTATCAAATTCTGCAACTCAACTTTCACAATTGGTACAGAACAAGCCGAAGAATACTGTTGCTGCTGATAGAAGCTGAAATTCTCCGGCTGCCTCCTCTGATTAGCTTGCGATCTTTTAATGGCGGCCATTAGGGAATTCGAAATCGGAGGGTTTTCGACTTTGGTCGCCTTCGATGAGGGCAAACGGTCCAATGAAACGCGCAGAGAAAGCTCGAGGGCTCTCAACTGAACCCTGGCGGAGTACGCATTGTTGCGCGTGCGCGTGCATGCTTCGCGTAGAGAAGAGTTGGGGAAGGAGAGGAGTGAGGAGACCATGTGAAGCGACGTCGTTTGCGCGTGACCCCGGCGGCGGGAAACCGTCACGGCGTCGTCGAGGGCGGCCGCCGCCTCCTCGGTTAGGCATTGCTTGGCCGACGTAACCAGCGTCGGCATAGCCGGCAAATTTTAAAGGTAGTTAATTACAGTTTTTATTTGGATGTGTTATCAAGGATTGATGATGGATTAATGGTGAACATATTACTTTTAGTATTAATATCTTTGTTATTTGTAGGCATCAAAAGTTGAGAAGAGGCTTTGGAATGATTTGGGCTTTTCAACTATTTATGACTGGCATGAAGTTATCAATGAGGTCCCAAGGTATTTGGAGGGAACAAAGAACATAGTTGTTGAGTATATATTCTGTACGTATATATGCAAATAGAATTCATTGTCAAGAGTACAGGTGTCACTTGGGTAGGGTCGGGTCGGGCCAACTTCATGTGACTATATGTTTGGAGCCTGACAGGTTTATACTTTAATTTAAAAACACAAAAACTGCGTGAGGCGACTCGTCTCACTGATCTAGTCCGTGAGACGGAGCCCATTTAGTGAAACCGACCACCACCCACCCGCGACTACCCGCCCCTCCAACCCACCCGCCCCAAGTCGACCTACCAATCCCATTTTACAAAAACACTCGAGACCCGCTCTTTTCCTCCATCCCAATTCCAAACCCTTTCTCTCATCCCCCAATTTCATATCTCCCGCCGAGCTCACGATTTTCTCCCCGATTTCCGCTCGGTTCGCTAGGTTTTCTTGCGCGATTCATCAATTTGTCAACTGGTAAGTCATCTTTTCCGTTTTTCTTCAATTTTTATGGTTTTTTCTCCCTTTTTTCTTGCGATCTGTACAGGGGGTGGTGTTGGTGTTCAGTTTTTTCCATTTTTCTTCATTTTTCTCCCGTTTTTTGTTTAGTTTTCAGTTCTTTCTTGTGTTGTGGTTGTTATGTTCTCGATTTTGTTTAGGGTTTATGAGTTTTTTTATGCGAAATTCATTTTAGTGTTCATAAAGTAGTCATGTTAATTTCTTCTAATTAGATTTATATATTTTCAGTATTTTAATCTGTGTTTTTTTTTTTTTATATTTTTGCAGTTTTAAGCTAAAAAAAGTTGTTTGTGCACATTTATATATCCCCCTGTGATAATGGAAGAAGATCCTAAAACACCTCGTACTCGTATGCGATTGTCCCGAAATAGGGTATTACAAAATGAAGGCACGCAAGACGGTTTCTCCTATAAAAAAAGAAACTCGCCGAGAAATGAAAAGATATTCGAAAAAGGAAAGCTAAGGAAAATGAAAATATTCAAGCAAAAGATTCAAAGCCTATTCCAAAGAAGAAAAAAACCACAAAAGGCTGAAAAAGTAGAGGAAGATAAAACTAGGTATACCACCGTTTAATGCATGATTATATTGTGTTGTTTTGATGTTTCGTGTTAATTTATTTGATTGTATTTATTGCATGCGATGGAGATGATAGGAATAGCTCTGATGTTGAGGTAACCATAGAGAAAAGGCGAAAAGCCAGGTAACATATGCTTTCATATAGAGTATCACTTTTCATATGAAAAGTATCACTTTTGTGTTGAAAGTATCACTTTCGTAAAAATATCACATAACCGAGTATCACTTTAACATATTTTTTTGTGTTATGGAAATACTTTCATATAGAAGTATCACTTTGTGATAAAAGTATCACTTTTTATGTTAAAAGTATCACTTTTCCTGTTAAAAGTATCACATAACCGAGTATCACTTTTAACATACTTTATATAGAAGTATCGTTTATGTGTTAAAAGTATCACTTTCTCAGTATTAAAAGTATCACTTTTCCTGTTAAAAGTATCACTTAACGAGTATCACTTTTAACATACTTTCATATAGAAGATCACTTTATGTGTATCACTTTATGTTAAAAGTATCACTTTTTGTATTAAAAGTATCACTGTTCATATCGATTTGCATGTTAATGCTATTAAAAGTGTCACTTTTATGTGTTGCGTAGACTTTATCGGCCAATGTAAACCCCAAGATTTATGTGAGTTTTAAAAATTTGACTGATCAACAAAAGGCCGATGTTGTCGATAGGATTTGGTGGTTTGTTGAGTCTTCGTATCGATTCAAATTCCCTACGGGTATTGTTAAAAATCAAAGAATTTTAATGGTATCACGGATGTTGAAGTTCGACAATGCGAGTTTTGTTGTCACATCGGATGACATATGTGATCTTTTTCTATTGCCCAATAAAGTTGGGAATGATGTTCGAATTGGATCGGGAGAGTATATTCGCATTGAGTCGTGAGTTGAAGGAGAAGTACGACATCGACGCGATTGTTTGGTTTACAAGGTTAAGAATGTGATTGAGAGTAGGTTGGTGGATGGCGGTGATGATTTTAAGCGCCTTTTTTGTTATTTACTTGTCTTGTTTTTGACTCAGGACGAATCGGAAAGTTGACTTGCATGCGATTAGATCGATCCATCGATGTCGAGAAAATAGGGGACTATGACTGGTGTTCGTATGTTTTGAAAAAGCTGTGCACAGGGGTGGACAAATACAATAGGAATCCCAGAGCTAAATACATCAGTGGGTGTGTTTTGGTCTTATTGTTTTTGTATTTCCATAGATTGATCAGTGGCAGGGAAACGCTTGAACCATCCACACTACCACCGATATCTCACCGGACCCCGATAAGGCGAGGAAAAGAATAAAGCAAGAAAGCTCTATTGTTGTGCTAGGGCAGGGTGAATGGGTAACGGATACATACCCTGTTAGCTCGAGTAAAAAATGCACGATTGAGAAAGAGGCGGTTGGGAAAAATGAGACAGGTGGAAAAAAGAGGGCTGAGAAAGAGAAGGTTGGGAAAAATGCATACGAAGAGGACGAACAAGAAGATGTTCAAGTTGGTGATGATGAATATATAAATTTGAAACTACCAAAGGGGAAGGAGCTCGACGATGACGAGTTGGAGAAGCTGGCTAGGGATGTAAGTTCATTTAAAGTATGAGTTTTTACTTGAAGGGAAAAGTATCCCTTTTTACTTGCAAAGTATCACTTTTTACTTGAAAAGTATCACTTTTCACTTGAAAAGTATTACTGATCACTGTAATACTTGGAAGTGAAAAGTATCACTTTTCATGTGAAAAGTATCACTTTTCACTTGAAAAGTATCACTTTTCACTTGAAAAGTATTACTGATCATTGTAATACTTGGAAGTGAAAAGTATCACTTTTCATGTGAAAAGTATCACTTTTCACTTGAAAAGTATTACTAATCAGTGTAATACTAGGAAGTGAAAAGTATCACTTTTCATGTCAAAAGTATCACTTTTGTCAGTGAAAAGTATCACTTTTCACTTGAAAAGTATTATTAATCGCTGTAATACTTGGATAAAAGTATCACTTTGCAGTGAAAAGTATCACTTTTCCTGTGAAAGTATCACTTTTCACTTGAAAAGTATTACTAATCGATGTAATACTAGGAAGTGAAAAGTATCACTTTTTCATGTCAAATATTAACATATTTCTTCTTATTTTTTTGTAGAATGTTCACAAAGCTTTTTTGATGTGCAAGAGAAATTTTAATCTTGTTACACAATTCCATATGGACGAGTTCGAGAAAATTGAAAAATGAGATGACACAAGAGAAGCAAAAGAAGAAAGATACAATTTCATCTCTCGCACTCGTCAATCTCTCGAAAGCCAATTCTTCTCGGACTTGAAGGTGCACGAGTTGATTGATAAAGTCATGAAAACTTTAAATTGATGAAGAATTTGCGGCTCAAATGCCAAATTTTGAGCTCCTTACCCTGAGGTCGATTAAAGAAAAAGCTCGCGAAGAAGAGGAAGATTCAGGGCAAACAAATGGGGGAAAAAGTTGGTGAAGAAGGTGGTGAAGAAGCCGTTTATCGAAGAAGTTGGGAATAAAGAAGCATGAGAGGATGTTAAAATTCTGGGCCGAACCATGGCCTATTGATCCAAAGGCCGAGTTCAAGTCCACTTTCATGAAAAAAACACAAGAGCAAAATTTCAAATTTTTGCGCGAAGGAAGCAAGATATTATTGATTATTGCTTTTTCAATCACAAAAAATTATCGAGTAAGTAAATTGTTTTTATAATTTACCTTTAATTTCTGTTCAAATCCATTTTCTTGTTGTATTAATTGTTTTTAATTTTCGATTCAAACGCTTTTGCACATGCCGAGGTTTTTATATTGCATTTAATGATGGCATCATGACATTGCATGATTCAATGATGATCCACATAAGCATCATAGACACATGGGCTATGTTGCTTAACAAAAGACCAAAGAACGAATCCGCTTTTTACTTCCATGCTCAACATTCTCGTAAGTTTTATTTAAAAGTGTCATTTTATGCTTTATAAGTATTAATTGGAATCTTAAAAGTATCACACTTGTGCAACGATCTACCTTGAAAATCTTTTGAGAGATAAAGGCGGGATAATAGTAAAAATTTGAGAGATTGCTGGAATCATTGGATGTCAAGTGGAAACAGAAACCTCAAAGACCGTGGATTTCCGTAAGAATATCTCTCAAGTTTTGCTTTGGAATTTAGCTTTTCTTCTTATAAAATGCAGATTTTTGTCCTGATTTTCTTGTTAAAAATGCAGATTTTTGTGCCAATTTGCTACAAGCAACATTATATCTGTGCTGTCATCAACTTTGTTGATGCAAAAGTGCAATATCTGGATAATTTGGTGCATAATGAAAATGTTGCTCCTGACTATATTAGTCTAGCAAAATTGGTGGTAAATTATTTAGTTGATGTTATTATTGATGTTAGTTTTCATGTTATTATTTGTAATACACTTGAAGTGAAAAGTATCACTTTTTAAGTGAAAAATAGCACTTTTCATATTAAAAGTATCACTTTTCACTTGAAAAGTATTACTCATTATTTGTAATACGTTGAAGTGAAAAGTATCACTTTTTAAGTGAAAAGTATCACTTTTCATATGAAAAGTATCACTTTTCACTTGAAAAGTATTACTCATTATTTGTAATACTTTGAAGTAAAAAGTATCACTTTTTATGTGAAAAGTATCACTTTTCATATGAGAAGTATCACTTTTCAAGTGAAAAGTATTACTCATTATTTGTAATACTTTGAAGTGAAAAGTATCTCTTAGTAGTGTGATTTCTCTTTTTTAATTTTCAGCAAAGAGAAATGAGCATTTTCTTGAAGGAGAAAAACCACCCTAAGGCTGATGATGTTGCAAAATATGAATTTGATAATGTCAAATTTCCATGGCAAAGAAAAATAGCCAACATTGACTGTGGTGTTTTCCTAATGCACCACATGGAAAATTTCCAGGGCTTGTTTACTCAGAACCGGATTTGCGTAAGGTATGAATGTTTTTGAAATTAGATTAGATTAAATTTCTTTGTTTTATCTTGTTTTTATTTATTTTACCTTTGTTTTATCTTGTTTTTATTGAAGGTTGGTGAACAACGCAAATTAAGGGCTTCTTATTGCGCAAAGATTGTTCTCATCCGTGGAATGAATTAAGAGCAAGTTGAGAAGGAAGCAATTGAATTTATAAATCAAACAAGTTGATTGATGTATGTATAGGGCTCGGTATAGAATGAAAGAGAAGAATTGTTTCTAATTTTTATGCATGTATAAATTAGTTTGGTGCAAGTTACATTGATAGGTATTGAATAGTTTTTGGTTGTATGATTTGTTTTGGAAGATGACAAAAGTTGTTTCACATTCTGTAAGTTGGTGTGGTTGTGAATAAGCACATTTGTAATGTTCGAGCATTTTGTTGCCAGTTTTAGAAATAGGCTTATTAGAGTATCACTGTGTTTTAAAAAGTATCGTTGCTTGTTTTAAAAGTATCACTTTCTGTAAAAAATATCATTTTTTTTGGTTGAAAGTATCACTTTCCGCTTAAAAAGTATCATGTCATGATGTATAATAGCCTCCAATTGGAAAAGTGTCACTTCTTGTTACAAAAGTATCACTTTTTATTAAAAAGTATCGTTTTTGGGTTAAAAGTATCACTTTTGTTAAAAAAGTATCATGCCAAGATGTATAGCTTTCAATTGGAAAAATTGGAAAAGTATCACCTTTTTGGTTAAAAGTATCACTTTTTGTTACAAAAGTATCGTTTTTTAAGTTAAAAGTATCATTTATTGTTAAAAAAGTTTAATCTCATTAAAGTATAGCTTTCAATCGAGTATCACCTTTTTGGGTTAAAAGTATCACTCTTTGTTACAAAAGTATCGTTTTTTGGGTTAAAAGTATCATTTAGCGTTAAAAAGTATCATCTCATTAAAGTATAGCTTTCCATTAGAAAAATCACCTTTTGGGTTAAAAGTATCACTTTTTGTTACAAAAGTATCGTTTTTGGGATAAAAGTATCACCATCATTTATAATATTAAAAATTCAACAAAAAAGTCATCATTTTTAAAAAATCACTGGGGTATGTTTGTTTTACATCCCCATCACCATTTCTCCCATTTTCCCCAATCACCAACCAAACATATATTACGTTTCTAAAATACACACATTTCAATAATCAATCAAACCCCCTTCCCCAATCACTTCCCGAAACTCCCCCAATCACTCCCAATCACTAAACAAACATACCCCGAACAATTCAATACTAAAAATCAACAATTCAACAATACTAAAAATCTGAACAATTCAACAATATTAAAAATCTTAACAATTCAATACTAAAACAGTAGGAATACTAAAATAATCGAGGATTAGGAGTCTTTGAACCAAACTCCTTGATGGATGTGAGCTTGTTGTATCACTACTTTTCTTCTTCTTGTTTTTTTCTCTCAAAATGCCCTTGATCCTTTGCCTTCTCCCCTTTGTAACCGAACGTGTAGGATCCAAAGATAATCTTTAGAAGAATTAGAAACCTCATGTTGTCCCGTAGAATTCAGTGTATTCATCAATGCATCAACAGCTAAAGAATCTCTATTGTAGCCATCTTCGACGATTCTTCTCACCTCCTCATTGTCTTGGCATTTTAGAATAAGATTATAATAGTTTCGTGCCATTTCATGCCGCCAAGGAACACAATCCTTCGGTTTGTGATAACTTTCAGCCATCTTATTGAACTTCCCCCACAACTCTGTTTTGACAAATTTTGTCCATCTTTTGACAATGTAACACTCAGGAATCTTGGAGATAGAATGCATATGAAATACTCTTAAGCTATGACAACAGAGTAAACCACACTCCTCAAATTTCTTACAAGAACAATTTATGAGCATATTTAAACAATCATACACCACACGATAACAGCAACCCCCATCACTTGGCATTGAAATGTCATAAACCATGATGTTTTCAACACGCACAATGATGCATTCAATAGAGATACTTTTAATAAACTCACTCTCAAACTCTTTAAAAAGGGTCAATGTATATACCTCAAGAAAGATGTTTCAACATTCCAACAATGGTAGTATAGACGCGAATTGATCTTGAGCACTCGAATTCGCTTTCTTTTTCATTGTTCCTCCAACGCTTTAATGTTCCTTGAAAAATTCCATAAAATTCAGTTAGAGTTGTTGTTTTCTTTGCATTAAATCCTATTAACTGTTCGTACTCTCACTCCTTTGTGAAGATAATATTCCCGAGAAAAATATCATTGCTTAATGCAAGACACCATTTCTCCTTCAAATCATACATGCGCCGAAACCAAGAATCATCATGCAATTCATACTCCAAATCATAGAATTCCAAAGAAATTTCAAAGTCTCTTTCATCAACACAACCAAATAAACATTTATTGAATGCTTCTTTGAAAGAATTATTTTTTTCAAACGCGTCCAAACCGACTTATAGCATTCTCGTGAAGGTGCCAAAGACATAGCTTGTGCCTTGTCCGAGGAAAACCCGCACGAAGAAATAAAACAAAATTAACCATATATGTTTTGAGGGAAAAGTATCTAATTTTCATAAAGTATCACTTTTATAGCTAAAAGTATCACTTTTAGCTATAAAAGTATCACAGACAAAAGTATCACGCATAAAATTAACCATATATGTTCGAGGGGAAAAGTATCCGATTCTCATGCTAAAGTATCACTTTTATAGCTAAAAGTATCACTTTTAGCTATAAAAGTATCACGACATGACAAAAAGTATCACAAACAAAATTAACCATATATGTTCTCGAGGGAAAAGTATCCGATTCTCATGCTAAAGTATCAATTTATAGCTAAAAGTATCACTTTTTAGCTATAAAAGTATCAGCATAAAAAGTATTATTGTCATAAAGTATTTACCTTTTCAATTGCATTGCTTATTGCCGTGTCTTGATCAAAGAACAAAGTTACAGGACATTTTCCACCCATTGATTTTGTAAAGACTTGAAAAAGTCACTCAAATGATTCAGATTTTTCATCGATAAAAAAAGCACACCCAAACATGACGCGTTTTTCTAGTGGTTGTTGACCCCAACAAATGGCGCACAAATCAAGTTGTATTTATTCGTGCGATATGTTGTGTCAAATATCATAACGTCACCGTATATCTTGTAGTCTTCCTTCATCATGGAATCCCTCCAAAATACATTAGATAATCTACCAAATTCATCCAACTTCACTCTAAAAAAGAAATCCTCCTCTTTGACATCTTGTTGATATAAGATGTCAATTAACGCCTCTGTGCATCGCCACCTTCTATTGCTTTCATTTTCAATCTATTAACAAAATTCAAATGGTCATTCAAAGTATGACCAAGGCATTGTTCGCCCCGCATCGTACCATATAACGGTAAGATTGAGTGGCTTTCATCCCACAAGATATCATATCCTCAATAGCTTTGCCTTTTCATTTGTAATGACTCTCTCGAATGATGTAAATGGCTCCATTCTGTTCTTGTGAGTTGATGGTTGTGTTCCACAATATGCTAAACTACCTCGTAAAGCCCCTCTCCATTTAACTTTACTCTCATTGAAGCTTTACATCCGGTGCGTGTAACATTAGCCTTTTTCTTTTCGGCTGCAGATTGCTTAAATCCAGCAGAAGAACATACATAGTATTTCTCAACAACAACTCCTGTTTCACCAGATTTTCTAGTAGTCGATTTTCGTACACTAAACCCAACAAACGACGAGCATGACGACAATACAACCGATGCATATCCTTAATTGTTTTTCTTGTTATATGTAGAAGACAACCACTCACATCAAACTCATTTTCATCTTCATTATCAACTCCAGCCCCATTGGAATTACTTACTTTATCACCCTCATCACTAGAGGCAATAATTGTGACACCTAAATATAATACTTTTGGTTAGAAATGTGATACTTTTAATTGAAAAAGTGATACTTTTTACTAGAAAAGCAATACTTGAAAAAGCTCAAGTGATACTTTTGGTTAGAAATGTGATACTTTTCATTCAAAAAGTGATACTTTTCACTTAAAAAGTGATACTTTTTAATGAAAAAGTAAGACTTCAAAAACTTAATTGACAACATCTAAGCGTAATACTTTTGGTTAGAAATGTGATACTTTTCATTCCAAAAGTGATACTTTTCACTTAAAAAGTGATACTTTTAATAAAAAAGTTATACTTCAAAAACTTAATTGACAAAAAATGGGAAGCACATTACCTTCAACTTTCTTGAGTGTTGTATCATTTGCATTCTCGTGGTGGCAATATTGACCGTCATTTTGAGGAGCAAAGACCAAGAATTGTGACAACATCTAAGCATAATACTTTTGGTTAGAAATGTGATACTTTTCATTGAAAAAGTGACACTTTTCATTGAAAAACTGATACTTTTACTAGAAAATCAATACTTGAAAAACTCAAGTGACAAAAGATAGGCAATACATTACCTTCAAATTTCTTGGAGCATTACATCACAATCATCATCTCTGTGTCAATTTTGATTTCATCACCCTCATCACTAGAGTCAATGACGGTGACAACATCTAAATGCAATACTTTTCATTAGAAATCTGATACTTTTGATTGAAAAAGTGATACTTTTAGCTATAAAAGTAATACTTTTAGTCTTAATGGAAGAATTCATACCTTCTTTGGCAAGCTCTTTTATATTGTCCATTTTTTTCTTCAACAAAACTTACACAAGGAAAACGAAAAAAAAAAGAAGAAAAGTTTTTTCTTACAATAACAAACACCAATACTAACACAAATTTCATACATATATTTTTGTAACAAAAGGTAGATCGAATCGAAATTCTACATACCGTGTGACACAATGAGAGAATTGTAATATTTAAATTTTGCTTCAAGTTCACGATTCATACTTCTCGAGTTGGAGTCCATTCAAGAATTGTAATAGTTAAATTTTGCTTCAAGTTGTAATTTTTTGTAAAGCCATTGTTAAAGGCATTTTCCGTTGTAATATCATTGTAAATCAACAATTGCAAGATAAATATCGTACCTTCACGATGGCGAGGAGAAATATAACCTTAGCTTGGAGATGAATCGATGAAAGACCTTCCAGCCGGTTTCTTTGAATTTTAGTTGTTGCTAAAAATGCATTGCGTTTGAAGCATGGGGCTAGGATGGTGATATCCAATGTCGTAACTTTGTCTTTAATAGACTTAGTTGTACACTTTACTGTATGTATTGTGTGGTTGATATGAAATGAGGATGTTTTCCAAAATGTTCATGTTTTGAAAAGAAATACAAAATGAGGATGTGATTTCCAAGAGGTTCGTTATTTCTAGTTTTTTGGATTGAGAAATGGATGATTCCAAGAATCCAAAAATGTGTTGAACTAGCCTAAAGTTTCAACTGATCCCGCATGATATTCGTGCTGAAGGGATGTCGTTTAAATGAAAAATTATAAATGGTTTACATCGTTAAGATGTTGTTACCAGTTGGAAAATTTTCATGAATTCCTAAATGCAAAATCGAAAGAAATTGGATTAGTGGCACGATTGTTCGAATGTAATTCAAGAAAGCAATCGAAGGTCCGAAAGTTAAATCCATGAAAGTATTGCTGAGACTCGAGAAAAGTGTGTTGGAATACTTTTTTAAGAATTGTAACGGATCCAACAATTGTGGGGTATGACCACACTTTCTCGCTTTCGAGCTACGATTTGCGATTTAGATGTGACATAAGATGTAATCCGAGATGTTGTAACATCTAAAGCGGACGTTGAACCACAATTGCGGGAGGTGTTGGCATAGGTGTTGTAACACGTGTTGACACGTATCACGCGCGAAGGTGTTATCCGAAGTGTTGTAACATCTAACGTAGTTTCCGAACCAAGTGTGAGGTCTGAAATGTTGCCGAAGGTGTGACCACATCTAAGGTCACACTCTATGTAAAATGGTTCGAACACAATTGTTGGAACAAGGTTCTAAAATTTGTTTGAACGAGGTTCTAATGATATTGTTGGAACGAGGTTATAAGAGTAATAGAACAACGGAAAGCATTATAATGTTAATGGAAATACCATGAGCTGTGTAAGTTCTGGGGTAATCCGAAGTTGAATAAAGAAACACAGAATATGTGGGGGAAGCTGTGTTAACGGTGAACCACATATTGAATGAAATACCACTTAAAGGGAAAGATAAGACTCCTTACGAATTGTGGAAAAATCATAAGCCTTCTTATAAATACCTTAAAGTGTAGTGGTGTTTGGCTAAGGTTGGCAATATCTGAACCAAAGCAAGTTAAAATCGGTCATAAAATGGTCGATTATGTTTTTATTGGTTATGCACTTAACAATAGTGCATATCGATTTATGGTACATAAGTCAGAAAATCCAGAAATGACAGTTGGTACCATAATTGAGTCAATGAATGTTATATTCTTTGAGAATATTTATCCTTGTAAAGAAAGGATAAATGGAAGTTTAAACAAACGACTGTATTCAGATGTTGCTGGAGATGTGACTTCTGGTGTTATCACATCTGGAATAAATGCGGATGTTACTATGCAGATGTTCTTTGAAGGTCTTTGAGATGTTATAACATCTCGTACGCGACATCCGTTGTCACATTTGAAGAACAGTTAGTTCAACACCGAGTGGTGAAGAACTAAGACGAAGTAAGAGGCCTAAGGTGGTTAAGTCCTTTGGTCCTGACTTTTTAATAATGATATTAGATGGTGAGCCAAACTCTAAAGAGGCTCTAAGTAGTCCAGATGCTCCGCTCTGATAAGAAGCAATCAATAGTGAAATCGAGTCCATTCTGCAAAATCATACGTGGGAGTTAGTTGATCTCCCTGCTGGTCATAAACCTTTAGGATGTAAATAGATCCTAAATAAGAAATATAAAGCAGATGGAACTATTGATAAGTATAAAGCACGGCTTGTAGCCAAAGGCTTTAAACAAAAAGAAGGGTATGACTTCTTTGACACTTATTCTCTGGTAACGAGGGTTGCGTCTATTCAAGTGCTTCTCGCGATTGCTGTTTTGCACAATCTAGAGATTCATCAGATGGATGTCAAGACGGCGTTTCTGAATGGAGAGAGAGATGTTGAAATTTATACAGAACAACCTGAAGGGTTTGTTGCACCCAGTTAAGAAAACAAGGTGTGCAAGTTAATAAGATCCTTGTACGGACTGAAACAAGCTCCAAAACAATGGCATCTTAAGTTTGACAACACGATGTTGTCAAATGGGTTTAAAATCAACGAGTGTGATAAATGCGTATATGTCAAAGGGACATCGAAAGTATTTATCACAGTTTGTCTATACGTAGACGATTTGTTAATCATGGACAATAGTCATGATACCATCATGGACACGAAAAGAATGTTAAAGAGAAACTTTGACATGAAGGATATGGGGACTGTTGATGTGATCCTAGGGATAAAAATCAGCAGAACTCGTGATAGAATTATCTTGTCACAATCCCACTATGTGGAAAAGGTGCTCAAGAAACTCAATGCTTTTGGATTTTATCACAAAGACGCCCATTGATTTATGTGTAAATGTTGCTAATGAAGCGAACTAGTGGCTCGGATGGAATACTCACGTATTATAGGCAATCGATGTGTACATTACAAATTGTACACATCCGCACTTGGCCTACCACCCCTAAATATGTTGAGTAGGTTCACGAGCAATCCAAGCCACGGGCATTGAAAAACGTTAACCAAGGTGTTAAAATACTTGAAGTATACCTTGAGTATGGGTTATACTACTCGAGATATCCTACTGCATTGAAGGGTATAGTGATGCTAGTTGATTTCGGATCGAAAGATTCTTATTCTACTAGTGGATACATATTCACCACTAGAGGTGGTGCGGTATCGTGGAAGTCCACAAAACAAACGTGTATAGCTCGGTCCACCATGGAATCATAGTTTATAGCTTTAGACAAAGCTGGTGAAGAAGCAGAGTGGCTTCAAATCTTTTTGGAAGATATTCCATTTTGGAGGAAGCCTGTGCCTTCTGTGACGATTCACTATGATAGCCAAGCGGCTATAGGAAGGGCACAGAGCAATACGCATAACGGTAAGTCTAGACATATATGTTGGAGACATAATACCATTAGACAATTGATCTCAAATAGTGTGATGTCAATTGACTACGTTAAAGTCAAAAGACAATTTGGCAGATCCTTTGACGAAAGGACTAAATCGAGATCAATTAGTAAATTGCTAGAGGGAATGGGCTTAAAGTCCTCAAAGTAAAATAACCATCATAGTGGTAACCCAACCATGATGACTGCAGATCCCAAGAACTTGGTTCAATGGGAAAACTAAGCTATGAAGGTTATGTTGTAATACTTGGAAACAATGTTTCAACCCATCCTCAGAGAGCAATGCCAGTGTTGAAACACACCGCAAAGTTGTGGTGAGGCTAAGTCATTTGACTTTTAATGATTCCTACACCTCGTTGAGGTTGAGTATGACATGATACTCGGATAGGAGATCACCTATGTAAGTGAGAAGTGAGGGCCACTTCAAAGTAACACTTATGAATCCAAAGAGGTGTCCATGGCCGAAACGGACACAAAACGTGAGAACAGGAGGTGTTGAGACCTTACTGTGTTAATACTGTTGTCTCGGTATACACCGTGGAGGAATAGTTCAAGGCATTACGTCCACCAGGCCACCAGTGTACCCGATAGTATTGACTATGGAAGGTTCAAGGCCACAAGCTACCTATCTTGATGCAGTATTGTCTCTTGAGGACTGGTTTGCGTGTCTGCATTCATGCATGCATTAATTTCCACTCATGTGAGGGATTGTTGGAAATTTGGGTTTGAGAAAGAGGGCGTCGACCCGACTTTGACCAAATTTTCGGTGGCTAAGAATTTAATTCGGAAGAACTAAAATGTGAATTATTAATCTACGTTATGAGTAGATGTTCGTAGTATTTTGTATTTCTCAAAACCAAATTTTTGGTGAGTGAGAAATTAATATAAGTTGGCCACACGAATGGGCATAGTTTATCCTAGTATAAAAATACTAGAACGTGTTATTGGTTGGTTATATTATAACACAAGTGTATGATCACAAATAGGCCTTAGATGACCCGACTCTTTGGCTCGGGTTTCGGTTCAATTAGTTTTGTCACTCGAAAATGGGCTTGCCCAAATTCAGTGAGTGTTGGGCTCGATGTATCCGGACATTGGAGGTGTCCGGTTCATGTATGTTTCTTGGAGCTTGTAACTTCTAGATAGTCGTCATAATATGATTTGTAACTCTTGGAAGTTACATTTGGTTTTAATTGCCCATTTTCTATCATTAAATCTCCTCCAAGTGTTGGGAATTGCAGCCTTTATATGCTTAGTTTGCATTCAGATTCAGATTAAGGAAATGGAAGGAAATTAGGAAGAAGAGAGAGAGAGGTAGAAAATATTCTGCAGAAAGTTATTCTGTCCAGAAGATGTTATCCTAAATGTCGTCACATCTGTCGTCACATCTCTCGCTGCATCTTCTTTTATGCATTTTCTGAGTCAAACAAACCAGTCTTCTCACCTTTTCTAGTTCGACGGAGGCTTTGTGTCAGTGGTGCTACTGTCCACAGAGGAGGTTAAGCCATTTTATCTTTGGGGACATTACGTCGTACCGTGAGCACTAGCCGGGACGTATTTGTCTTGCGGATAGAGGTCTTCCTCGACTCGGCTTTCAAGTTCTGTCAGATTTATGCTTCTGGAGTTGGAATCTATTCAAGACTTGTAATAGTTAGATTTTGCTTCAAGTTGTAATTTTTTGTTTCTATTTCTAATTTTTTGTAAAGCCATTGTTGATGACATTTTCCGTTGTAATCTCATTGTAAATCAACATGTATACGATATAAAGTATACTCAAGGCATTTCTCTAGTTTAGCATTATACTAGGATTATTCTCTGAATCCATGAACATTTATTATATACACATTCTCCTGATGTTAGAAATTAATAGTAAGAAAATGTATTGTGCGGTGGTGAAATTGTAGCACATGTATGCTATAGTAATTGTAGCAAGGTAAAAATGGAATTGCATCTACTTTGGGGAATAAGGAAAGATGCTGTGCCCACTACTAAGAAAAAGGCGTAGAGGATAGTGTCTGCTTACTTTTTGATGTGGTCTATTTTTGGAGTGTAAACAGGGAACAGTTAGCTACTACTTGAGTAGTTGAGCTCGCTTGCAACTTACAACTGTGGCTCACTTTATACATGTGTGTATATATATACATGTGTCTACTTAGTTTTTTTTGTTGTACACTCTTACCCAATGAAATCAATTACATATTCTCATCGTTGATAAGATACTTAAATGTTATTATGATTTGAATGATTTTTTTTTTTAGTTTTTTTAGGGAAAAATAAATGTCCGTGTGAGGTCTCATAACAGGTCTAGACTTTGACCAAGAAAGTTCGATAGAACCAACCCACTATTTGATAGGACGTGAGCAAGCAAAGAGGACCCTTAATCTTTTCTCGACAAACAAGACATCAATACCTCCCGATTGATTCACTCGTCACAACCAAGGTACTCACATATGCCAAAAGTGTCCATAAATACTTTCTACAATAAACAAAGAGTAAGTTTTTGAGAGATATTTTAATATTGCATAAATTATGTCTTTTCATATATCTATTTTAGACCTCAAGAGCTCGATCCGACTTTTGGATATCGGAGCGCCTTAGCTAGAGTCATCGATCCCCATTAGCCTAACGTCCTGTTTTTTTCCAGTCTTTATTCCCGAACCCGATTACATTCCCCGATCCGATCCATTGTTCGACCGAAGGTTATATTTGATCCAAATTACTATTGAAGACAAGGGAGGGCCATACTGAGCCCAACACAGGTCTATCTCCGGTCAGTGCTAAAACATTAGTTAAAGTTTATATAATTGTTAGTTAAAGTTTATATAATTGTTTTTTTTAGTTTTCCACTCAATTCACCCTACTTTCGTGTGTGTTGACTCCACCATTAACTTCGACATCGCAAGCATTGAGTTAACACTAATTTTTGGAGACTAAAATGAGTAATGATATATACCTTGCGAACCTTTTTTTTTTTTTAAAACATCCCAATTTGGAATACCCTGTGAACCTACCCGTATGCTAAACCCATACATCAAAATATCTAACATTTGTAATCGGGTTGAGAGTTGGCTTCAATTTGTAAAGGTAGAAAAGGACTGAGCAAGGAAAGCCACCACACACCACCGTATAACATTTCACCATCAATTTGGAATATAAAAGCAGTGGACCTCCTCCATCAAACCTATAAAGTTTTTTTTTACACTCTAAAAACGTTTGATTGATTTGATATGTTTCCTTTGTTCACTTTTGCAACCTTCACATCTCCTTTTTCTATTTGTACCAAAACTATTCTTTCTACATTTAAAAATCTTTCCTACTTGCCAATGAGCTCTAGTCCCAGTAGTAGTAAGAAGGAGGCCCCAAGATTCTTGTAGTCCCGGGTTGAAGTCCCTTGTGCTGTTGTGCATATCTCAATTGGTTGATCAATCAACAATATTACTATCTTGCTTCCAGCGGGAGAGTGGAGATTCAAATCCCGCTAGAAACTAGCGGCTTCTTGGGGGAGGTTAGAAGGGACAGTTTGAAGTGTACAGACCTTGTTTGAAATCTGAAACTAGTTGAGGTACATTCCGCGATTTACATCATTCAAGACTCTAGGAATGAGGTTATGAGGGTCGAGGATTAGTTTGGCAAAATAAAAAATCTGAGCATAAAAAAAAAAAGGAAAAATCTTTCCTACGCTATTGGAGGATATAATTAGCACACACGCATCTCTTTAATGAGATAGGCCTCCTCTTGAATCAATTCATTTCCAACCATTTATTTATTTCAATAACTTTTAAATTAATGTGTCTCACTCTCGAATTTGAAAACAAATATATGACTTGAAACTTGTACTTCCAATAAGTCAAAAATTTTCATGTCTAATCATTTTCTTTGTCACTCATTAAAAAACACGTATGACACAATGTGCCACCAATTCTAAACTTTAACTGCTTAGCATTGGACGAGACAATAATTATATGATCAAGGTATATCCGTAAATATTGTTTAATGAGCTAAGCTAATTGACCGGCCGCGCGCGATGCTCTTATAAAATTCGTTAAAATCGATTAATATGCTTTATTTATTTACTCTAACCTACAAGTAATAATTACTCATGTAAAAGTTTATGAGGGCGACCTTGGAGCAGCTAAGGTGGTGCTGCCGCACAGGACCTCCCTTCGATAAGGGACTCCAAACTTTTTTATTTTTATTTTTTTAATATATATTGAATATATAAACTAAAGGTTATTACAATAAATTATTGAAAAATTGGCAGTGGTTGTGCTATTTTTAAAGTACCTCATGGTCATGAGTTCAAAACCCAATAGAAGCAAAGATTAAATTTTCTTTTTTACCTTTCTATATACCTTTTTTTTTTCCTTTTTGGCCTTCCTATCTAACTATATTTTTTCTTTTTGCAAACCATAAGTGAAGGTTTTCTTTTTTGCCGTAACTATTTGATCGAGATTTTCTTACCGCAAGCGTACGGTGTCAAGGTTTAGTATAGTTTTGAAAGTGGGGTTATCGTCCCCACAGGGATTGGTATCGAATTTTATACTAAGTACTGTAATTATAATAGCTTAATTCTATCTAGAAATCGAAAAGATAGATTTTTGTAAAACTAAAAAGAAAACTAAAATTAAACTAACAAATTGGTTCAGACAAATTATCAAACACTTAAGAGATGAATTCTAGAGGGTTGATTCACCTAGTTATCCCCTATGTTCTCAATCCAGTTTATTAATCACACGTTATTAATCTATAAGCCAATATTCCTACCGTTTATCACTTCCTCTCTCGAGTGCCAAGTGATTCTAGGTCTCAATTCTGATTTCGATATCTCTATAATCATAAATTAAACCCTAATGTGCTCGATGAATATTCTATCAGAGGCTTCAAAAGATTCGTAAACCTCTCGGTTCTATGAAACCCTGTGTTATGTTATTCTATGGTCAGGTGTTCAATTACCTCTCTCGAGTGTCAAATCAAACACGCCAAACAATCTAAATTATTGATCAGATAATCCAAATGCAATCAATTCAAATAGCACAAATAGATTAAATAACATGCGAATCTCATAAACTGGAAATCAAAATATAGGTTCAAACGTAAGTTACATCAATCCTCTAGAAAAATAGGTTTAACTTATATTGGATGTATAAGAACTCATGAATAAGTAATTATACATCTCCAGAATCGACAACGAAAAACAAAGAAGGAATTGAAAAGAGAAGAGAAGGGATCCTCTCTGTGTCCAGATGAGAGATGCCTTCAATTATCGTCTCGAATCCTAGCTCCGTATTTCTTGCCTTGTGTTGTGCTTAAAATAATGTCCGACCTCTGTTCCATGAGTCATTCGTTGTATTTATAGACCCAAAATCCGTCAAAAGCCCAAAAAATAGAATATACTAATTTTTCTCGCCTTGGCCGCATGCCACAAAGTCGCGGAGCGCACTACGCACTTTTCCTCGCCCTCGCCGCCCGCACACTGTGGTGCTTAACGGATGGCGCTGCAAATGTTGTTCCCTGTACCGATTTGGACCCCCGCGTTGTGGCGCGGGAGTAGTGGCGCTGTGGCGCTCGGCTGAGAAGTATGTTTTCTTGCCATTTCTTTTCATCAAGCGCGATTTCTTCATTCCCAACACGTTTTTCATCAATTTCATCGTCCTTCGGCTACTATAATCTATATACTCCCTAAAAATGCCTAAAGAACTAAACTGGACTCAAACGACACTAAAATACCCAAAAACAACGCAAAATCCTAGTATAGAATACTCAATACGTTGGTATAAAACCAACTTAACAAATACGCCCAAACTTAGACTTTTACTTGTCCTCAAGCAATTACAGACTCTTGAAAAACAAAAGACACGAAGGAAACAATTATTGACAACTGACTCGAACAGACTAACTGCATAACTTTACAATCAAACTATCAAAATTCGTTTTACTACCAATCAAGCACGCATTTTAACAATGTGATCATGAGTGTGGAATGTTCATGCCAACTCTGTTTTCATTATCCAGATAGATTCACGCAATCAAGTGTTTTCAAGATGATCCACTTTCTGAATATCAAGATGAGATGCTTACGGACACCATATGCTTGTCTTTCACACTAATCTCCACTAATGTAGACTAATGTAACACAAGGATCAATAGGGCTTTCAAAGCTTGTAATGTGGGCTTAGGGTAAGGTGGGAAAATATAGGATTAAGTGGCTCAAATCACCCAAACACGCAATTATCAATTCCTTCAAATCACCAGTTAATAACTACCATTCACTTATTGACATCCCCAATGTTCTCACTTTATGAACCTTCAATCGCGATATTATTATTTTTTTTTCGAAATCCCCAAACTTAATCTTTCGCATACTTTACACATGGGGTTTCATATATCCTTTTCTTGGGCAACTTCACGCAATTAAACATATACTCAGTTCATTATACCCTCCTCAACCTTCAACATTTTCTATAACTTGTGTGTATGAGTGAGGGGTAATTGGGATTTTTGCATTTAGGCTCTGGGTATTAGATTGGCTACCAAAGAAACAGGTTTACAAGGCTCAAAGGGGGACACTAGAAAAATATATAATATAAAGGTAGGCATTTTTGGCTCTAACTTGTTCAAAGATGGCCTAAATCACTTCCTTAATGTTACTTCACCTAGGATTTCGCCTCGACTAGTGTTCAGACAAGTTCTAGAATCTGGTGGGATCAGTTAAGAAACACTCAACCACATAAATCATCTCCAAATAAATCAACAGAGTTAAGCACATAGATGAAATAAATGGGAAGAAGAATAGATCACAGCTCAAGCACATGCTCTTTTGACCGTTCAACTCATATTCAACAAATTTACTTAGTCATGCAGTTTTACAGTTACACCAACGACTCGACTCGACTCTGGACTATGGACTTTTTTTTTGACTCAAGACTCAACACAATGAACAAAAATAGACTAACCCCCCCCAAACTTAGAACGACATTGTTCCAAATGGAGAGGTGAGAAAAGTACTTTCCTGGTAGCCAGGAGACAGAAATCCTCATTAGAGTCATGTGGTGGAAGGAATGTGACGGGTCCCGGAGGCGATGGTTGTGGGAAGAGGAACTGTGGATACATCTGGCCAGCAATCTGGGTTAGGACCCTATCGCGCTCATTCTCGTACTCTTTTCACTGAGTCCGACGGCGCAGCTCGGCCTGAAAAGCCACTGCTAAACGGTGATGCGCCCGCCGCATTTCCCGCATCTGTAGATAATATTCATGCATAGAATCAGCCTGGAATGCGGAAGGGTGAGATCGCTTTCGAAAGCAAGAGGAAGGATCCTCATCATGATGGGAATGTGCGGGTGCGTCCGATGCAGCAACAGCGGGCGGGGCGCGAGCAAGGTCAATAATGTATCCTTCGCCCCGAGGCTCAGGTATGCTGTAAGTTATGTCCTCATATGCCACAATGGTGACTGAATCAATCGGCGCCTTAGGACATTCCAAGGGCTCATTCTGCCCCCAAGTAAGACACTCGGCCTTGCAACCCACAAATCAATCCGAGCATGCACATTCTCCCCGTACTGCAGTTTGGAACGACCTAGTAAATGGAGGCAGCGTCTAACTGGATGCCGTGTATGATAACATAGAGAAGACGGGCACGAGCTGGTGTGATGTCACTAAGATGACTGGTCGGCATCAAATTATGGCATAAAAAGTGATACCATGCACGATCGTAGCGACTGTCGCGTGGTGTGGAGAAAACCGCCGCACCGCACTCTCGGTAGGGTGCCATTCAGTGACGGGGCGAAAGAGGGTCTGGACAATCATATCGAGATCCGGGTGGCTCAAATAAACTCGTGGTATCGCTTGTCGGTGATCAACCTCTGGTAAGGAATAATACTGTTGAATCGCCTCAGGGGTGAAAGTGACTCGTTCTCCACGTAGGAATACCTCTGTCGGGTACTCATCGGGATCACTAAGCATTGGCATAGAATTCCTTAACAAGTACCAGTGCGAATGGTGGAGTTGGTTCACAAAACTTTTGCCAACGCTGCTCCCAGATCATGCGTTGGAGATGCCCATCTTGCGGCCCAAGTTGAACCCCTGCTCGGCATTTATCCGGCGAGTCATTAATTTACCAAAAAAAACATTTATGTGCCTCTTCACTAATGAATCTCTCGGTGTCGTATTTCTCAGAGGTGGATGCCTTTTGCTTGCCCTTACCTTTGCTCATGCTCCTTCCCATATTGAGTATCTAGCAAAATACACACCAAAACAAAACCTATGGAAACATGAAACTCAGTGAGGGTGAAAATTCAACAAGCAAGGTAGTTAGAAAACGCACCCAAGTGTATGAAGTAGCGTCATGTCGAGACTACAAGCATAAGCATGCAAGATGTCACTAAACAATGTAAAAATATCATTGGGACATTTGATCAAACACCTTGTATACGTGAAATTTGGAGAAGATGATAAATGCAATTAGAGTACAAATCAATCCAAAAAATTCAACACCCAAAACTAGTTCTAACATGAGCAATCAAACCACAATCCATAATTCAACAACAATAAGCTCAACACTACTACAATGCATGCACACAAAATAGAGAATTGGGGAAAACCATGGGGGTAGGGTTTTGGAAGTAGCAAACTTACCAAATGATGAGTGGGGAAGATGAAGGTGATGTGTGTGATGCTAGAGTGATTCCTTGTGAAGAGGGGAGGGGATTTGTGGTAGTTTGGTGAAAACCTTGTTGTTACCGTCGAGTGCCAAGAGAGAAGGGAGTGTTTTGTGTTTTAAAACTAATGGGCTAGGGCACTATTTAAAAGGGGCTGCTTGGGCGTGCGCTGCAGCGTGCTATAATAATTTCGTCCTGTACCGTTTCGAGGGGGCGCATTGCGGTGCCCCCATGACAACACTGTGCCCTATGCACTTTTCCCCCCTGCTGCACGTTGCAGCAGGAATGCAGGGGGTCTTGTCGCCCATTTTTCCATCATAATGTTTTGCTCACACGTAAAAATACGGGGTCGGGATATGATGCAACTTGCTACTCCTAAAATGCAAAAATCAACTATGATGCAATAAAACAAAAAAAGAAAAACAACTACTCAACTATATTAATACTACTAAAGCAATAAAAGGGGCTTAGGTTGCCTCCCAAGAAGCACTAAGTTTACAGTCTTTAGCCAGACTTTGTCAGATCTGTTTGTCCAAGTGGCTACAATAATCTAGAGGGGGGGTGAATAGATTATCCCGATTTTTCAGATT
Organism: Rehmannia glutinosa; assembly: GCA_016081115.2. Taxonomy (NCBI): domain Eukaryota; kingdom Viridiplantae; phylum Streptophyta; class Magnoliopsida; order Lamiales; family Orobanchaceae; genus Rehmannia; species Rehmannia glutinosa. Next base: position 89,596,399 of record CM071936.1, on the reverse strand, counting down.
TTGCCCTCTTTTTCGAAAGACTCAAGCAAAGATGAAATACTCAATGCGGAAAGTAAATAACACACGTCGATTTATAGTAGTTCAACCCACCTAGGGCCTAATCTACTACCACCCCAGTATATCCGGGATGGATTTCAAAAAGAAAAAAAGATTTTATTAATTTACCAAAAATTAATACAACACCTTGAGGATTACTACAACCCTCTTTCACCACCTTGAGGATTACCACAACCCTTTTACAACACCTTGAGGATTACCACAACCCTCTTACAACACCTTGAAGATTACCACAACCTTCAAACACCTATCACCTAGATCACCCAAGTGTATTCTTACCACAAGAATACTCACAAGGATGTCTTGTGTTGAATGATGACCAGAAATCAAGATTACAACTCAATAATGATTGAAACAATACGAGCACAAGTGTAATCAAGAATTGAAAGCCTAGACCTCAAATTTGTGCAAGTGAAAGTGCTTAGGCTAATACAACAAGATTTATGAAATGTTTGTCAATTGCTCTTTGCTTGTGTAGAGTGTTATATCTTGTTGCTTGAATGAAGCCTCTATTTATAGGAGAGGACTTGGCTTTCATTTCAAGACATTGGCTCCTCCTTGGGGAGTGATTTGCTGTAAAAGAAACCATTTAAAATGATCAATATAGCTGTAAGAAATCAATCCCACAAAATAGGGAAAAGCTGTCTGAAAACGCAACGGATAGTTTGCTGATAAACAGGGGGTTCGACCGGTCGCGCAGAGATAAGATTGAAATTGAATTTTGCGAATTTTAACACAGGGGGACCGGTCGGAGGGGGGTGCGACCGGTCGCCCTTAGCTGTGACCGGTTGGAGCTAAAGGATTTACGAAACAGAGAAGACTGAACCAAGAGGGCTGCTCTCAGGTACCAGTCGCCCACACCGGTCGACCACCTGGTCGACCGGTCTCCCTCTCCATTTTTTCTTACATCCCATTTTCTATTTCAAAACTCAACTCAGGTACGGGTTGCCCTATAGGACGACCGGTCGAGCCTGAAACAAATGTGTTGTCCAATTTTTTATCGAAAATAAACTCTAAAAAATACTCCGAAAAATAGTAAAAACATTTTAAATCGATCGGAAGTATTTAGACAACATTTAGGGACATTGTTTTGGTTTAAAAACTCATTTGAACAAAATCATCAAAATCATGATAAAAACATTTATCTAACAATCTCCCCTTTTTGATGATTACAAACCAAAATAATTTTCTCGAGGACGATTTGAAAAACAAATAAATTTTCCGGGGTTTTACAAGTAAACTATCCGTTAAAAGTATTTCATACAAAGCTCCCTATCTATGAGCATATCAACAAACGATTATTATAAGTTAGAAGCACAAGCTATAACAAGCTTATATAAGATGCATATAGACATCATGAGCTAAGAAGCTCCCCTGTCACACAATACTTATAATCTTTTGCAATTGAGTCCATAATACAAGCCATGGACTAGGTATTCTCGCTTTAGAAGGCCATCGCTTATAGCTTTTATTGCGAGCTTTTAATAGCTTCTTTTGGCTAACAAGCCAATTTCCTGTTTCTCCCCCTTTGGAATCATCAAAAAGAATGTCAGGATGATAAAAACATCATACAATTATATCAAAGTGCGCAAAGGAGACAGTTTATCAACCATTGAGCAATTTATGCTTAAAATCCGAGGAAAATGGGAGAAATGTAAGATGAGGAGTTCATACGCTCGTTTTGTTTGCCAAAACATGATCTCAATAATTATAGAAGACTTTTGAAAGCAAGAGAATCATGTAGAAGTTGAAATTTTCATTGCGACATTTTATCGAACACTTTGTGGGCGTAAAAATTAAAAGAAATTGTATATAGCCCTTGTAAATGATTCAAGCCAAAAAATTTTATCACCAAATTACATCAAGCATCATACAAAACAACATAATAGCAGAGCTCAACAAGATCATATGTAAAATATATCAAGAATTATACAAGAAAGCCATAAACTCAAGGGTTCAATCCAATTGAGCAAAGTAAGGAAAATTCTTACCATTTGATCGGAGAAGATGAGCTATGATGATGATAAACATGCTATATAAGGTCCAAGTTGTGATTAGAATGCATGAAAATCAATTTTGAGTGAAAATTGTGTGAATTTGGCAAAGAGGACGAAAAATGGCCAAAATAAGGTAAAATGGCGAATGCTGAAGACAGAACCGTTTTAATCCAAAACATAGCTCAGGGCGACCGGTCGACGTTGAGGGCGACCGGTTGCCCTCAACCTGTTTAGCCCACTGTCTTGACATTTTTGAGGAAATCCGAATTTTCAACCAAAAATCCGATTTTTCGCCCCTAAGTTTTAAAACAAGTAAAATGCAAACATAAGCCTCATTCAATATGCATTATGCCTAACCGAGCTCGTATGGATGAAAAAGTCTCGGAAGATAGCGGTTTTGTAAAAATGTCCGCTAATTGATCTTGAGATGGTACAAACGATATCTCAATTTTACGTTTTGAAACACAATCCCTTAGAAAATGATGTCGAATCTCAATATGTTTAGTACAGTTATGATGAACCGGGTTTTGAGCAATATTTATAGCGAATATATTATCACAAAAGATAGGTACGTTTTCAAACGAGCATTTGTAATCCGATAAGGTTTGTTTCATCCAAAGAAGTTGAGTACAACAAAATGCGGCGGAAATATATTCGGCTTCGGCCGTTGAAAGAGAAACACAGTTTTACTTCTTTGAGAACCAAGAAACTAGGCAATCGCTTAAAAATTGACATGATCCGGAAGTACTTTTCCGATCATCAATATTTCCCGCATAATCCGAATCACTATAACCTTTAAGAGAAAAATTTTCATTCTTTAGATAAAATAAACCATATTGAATAATGCCTTTCAAATATCGAAAAATCCTTTTAACGGCACTCATATGAGATTCTTTGGGATTGCTTTGAAAACGAGCACATAGGCATACGGCATGAAGAATGTCCGGTCTACTAGCGGTTAAGTAAAGTAAACTACCAATCATACCTCGATACTTTGGTTCATCCACGGACTTGCCTCTCTCATCTTTGTCAATTTTGACATTTGTTGCCATGGGAGTAGAGACGGTTCTTCCTTCTTCAATGCCGAACTTTTTCAAAAGTTCTTTTGTATACTTAGATTGTGAAATGTAAATACCTTCTTGACATTGCTTAATTTGGAGTCCAAGAAAGAAGTTGAGCTCCCCCATCATTCTCATTTCAAATTCTCCTTGCATCAACTTAGAGAATTTCTTGCACAAAGAATCATTATTAGCACCAAAGATAATATCATCAACATAAATTTGCACAAGTAAACAATCTTTCCCTTTTTCAAAAACAAAGAGAGTTGTATCAACTTTACCTCTTATAAAACCATTTTGTAAAAGAAAAGAACTAAGTCTATCATACCATGCACGGGGTGCTTGTTTTAAAACCATACAAGGCCTTTTAAGTTTATAAACATCATTAGGCCTAGAAAAATTTCCAAACCCCTGAGGTTGTTTTACATAGACTTCTTCTTGAATAATACCATTTAAGAAAGCGGATTTAACATCCATTTGGTAAAGTTTGAAATTTTTAAAACAAGAATAGGCAAGTAAAATACTTAATAGCTTCTAAACGTGCTACGGGTGCAAAAGTTTCATCATAGTCAATACCTTCTTCTTGACAATACCCTTGAGCTACTAACCTTGCCTTATTTCGAACAATGTTGCCTTGATCATCAAGTTTGTTCCGGAATACCCATTTTGTACCAATAATAGTTTGAGATGGAGGACAAGGTACTAATTCCCATACATCATTTCTTTCAAATTGATTTAACTGCTCTTGCATTTCTAAGAACCAATCCTCATCTTCAATGGCCTCTTTAGCATTTTTAGGCTCTTTTTGATAAATAAGAACTTTCTCGGCAAATTTTCTCCGGGTTATCACTTTGTCAAGGGGATCACCAATAATAAGATCTTTTGGGTGATCTCCCTTAAATTTCAATGCAATGGGAAGATCCGAGGTATCACCTCTATCTTCTTGAGGACCATTTGAAGTGGACGGTTGATCATTTGATGTAGACGGTTGATCATCAATTTGAACAATTTGTTCAATAATATCTTCTTCATCACTTTCATCATTAGGTATTCTTTCAACCCCCGAAGCTTCATTAAATTTGACATGGATGGATTCTTCAACAACTCCACTAGTCTTATTGTAAACCCGATATGCTTTGCTTTTTGTTGAATATCCCATAAATATCCCTTCATCGGCCTTAGGATCAAGTTTGTCCAATTGATCCTTGGTATTCAAAATAAAGCATTTACAACCAAATATCTTGAAATAACTAATATTTGGAGTTCTACCTTTCCAAAGCTCATATGGAGTTTTATTCATTTTAGACGAATATAAACTTGATTAATGACATAGCAAGCAAGATTACGCTTCGCCCAAAAATATTTTGGAAGTGAAAATTCATTGAGCATGGACCGACTCATCTCTTGTAATGTCCGATTTTTCCTTTCGGCTACTCCATTTTGTTGAGGTGTCCTTGGAGGCGAAAAATTATGAGCATATCCTTTGGTTTCACAAAATACTCTAAATTCACCGTCAAATTATCCACCTCGATCGCTTCGAATAGACTTGATAGTGTCTTCCTTTTCATTCTCAATAAGTCAATTTCTCCATTTCCAAGAATTTTTCCTTTGCCATTGCCGAACATGATCATACCCTCTTCTTGGAGCTTGATGTTGGTAAAAAGTTCTCTCCTTCCGTCATATGGCGTGAACATCCGCTGTCCACGAGCCATTTTGAATCTTCCATTGTTGTTATAGCCCCTATCACCTACAAAAGAATTTCTTTTAGGTACCCTATAATTTTGGGGTCCATGGGGGTTAGTCTTGAGACCTTTGGGTCTCCAAACATGTCTTGAGCTATTTCTCAATTTGCAATTATTAGCATAATGTCCAACTTTGCCACAATAAAAACAAGTAGGAGTATTATAATTATTAGACGTACAAAAGCTCGGACCTTGGTTATTTTTCTTAAAAACACTTTGAAATGGCTTATAACCAAGTCCCAATTTGGAATGCTCACCTCGTTGTGCATCTAAAATTTTTGTGACTTTATCCGTGCTTATGTTGAAACGGTGCACATCATTTTTCAAACATTCAATATCTTTTGTGAGCGATTCCTTTTCGGTTTCAAGAGAATGAATTCTAGTAAGAGTAAGAGCATGAGCTTTGTCTAGAGATTCATAAGAGGTAAATAATTTTTCCTTTTCAACCTTAAGCTCCTTATGCTCCTTTTTCAAATTTTTGTATTTAACCATTAAATTTTGAAACTCAATTTGCAATTCATCAAAATCACATTGCAAGTCATCAACTATGGAGGAAGTATAAGAATTTGAGTGTACCTCATTGTTTTCATCGTCTATGTCCATGAGACCGTGTTCGGTTTCTCCTTCCTCATCGGTTGTTTCGAGTAGTTCATCCCATGTTTTGACCCCCGCATTTAGAGCCTCCTTTTCTGTAAAAGGCTTCTTTTTCTTTTGCTCCTCTTCATCGAGCTTTGGGCAATCGGCAATGAAGTGCCCGGGTTTTCCGCATTTAAAGCAAGCATTATCTCTTGGTTTTCTCGCTTTATTTTTATTCACAAATTTTGCAAATTTTCGAACGAGTGCGGCCGTCTCCTCATCATCATCATCATTATCATAGTATGCATTATTAGAAGAAGAAGCAAGACCTTTAGGAATAATTTGCATACCCGATTGATTTGTGGATGGTTTGGAATTTTTTCTCTCCTTGAGATAGACTTCATAGATGAGGAGGTTTCCAATGAGCTCGTCAAACTTGAGTGTCTCAAGGTTTTGTGCCTCCATGATTGCCGTTACGTTTTCGGACCATGAGCCGGGAAGAGCATTCAATACCTTAGTCACCTTGTCTTCTTCGGAAATGACTTTACCAAGGGCCACAAGAGGATTGACAATATTATCAAGCCTTTCCACCATCTTGGAAATGTTTTCACCATCATGCATGTTAAAGTTTTCAAAGTCTTTAACAAGCATGGTCTTTCTTGCTTGCTTGACCTTCTTAGTCCCTTCATAAATTGTCTCCAATTTTTCCCAAACCTCATGTGCCGACCTTATGCCTCTTATGCGATTATACTCGATAGCCGTAAGAGAACAATGCAAAATATTTAAGGCCTTACCGTTTAGAGAGAAAGCCTTTTTGTCGTTTTCATCGAACTCCTTGAAAGGCTTAGGAGTCAAGGTGCCATCCTCCGATTTCTTGGTTGGTTGATCAACTCCTTCAATGACCACATTCCAAATATCGAACCCGCACCCTTATAGAAAGCACTCCATATAGTCTTTCCAAAATGTGTAGTTGTTGGCGTCGAATAGTGGTGGCTTGTTGGTGGAGGCGCCGGTGGTGAGATGAGCATCATGTGTAGCCATGGATCTTTCCTCTTTACTCGGAACGAGCTAGCCAAAGAGTTTAGCTTTGATACCACTTGTTAGTCCAAGTGGCTACAATAATCTAGAGGGGGGGTGAATAGATTATCCCGGTTTTTTAGATTTTGCCCTCTTTTTCAAAAGACTCAAGCAAAGATGAAATACTCAATGCGGAAAGTAAATAGCACACGTCGATTTATAGTATTTCAACCCACCTAGGGCCTAATCTACTACCACCCCAGTATATCCGGGATGGATTTCAAAAAGAAAAAAAGATTTTATTAATTTACCAAAAATTAATACAACACCTTGAGGATTACCACAACCCTCTTTCACCACCTTGAGGATTACCACAACCCTTTTACAACACCTTGAGGATTACCACAACCCTCTTACAACACCTTGAAGATTACCACAACCTTCAAACACCTATCACCTAGATCACCCAAGTGTATTCTTACCACAAGAATACTCACAAGGATGTCTTGTGTTGAATGATGACCAAAAATCAAGATTACAACTCAATAATGATTGAAACAATACGAGCACAAGTGTAATCAAGAATTGAAAGCCTAGACCTCAAATTTGTGCAAGTGAAAGTGCTTAGGCTAATACAACAAGATTTATGAAATGTTTGCTGAATTGCTCTTTGCTTGTGTAGAGTGTTATATCTTGTTGCTTGAATGAAGCCTCTATTTATAGGAGAGGACTTGGCTTTCATTTCAAGACATTGGCTCCTCCTTGGGGAGTGATTTGCTGCAAAAGAAACCATTTAAAATGATCAATATAGCTGTTAGAAATCAATCCCACAAAATAGGGAAAAACTGTCTGAAAACGCAACGGATAGTTTGTTGATAAACAGGGGGTTCGACCAGTCGTGCAGAGATAAGATTGAAATTGAATTCTGCGAATTTTAACACAGGGGGACTGGTCGGAGGGGGGTGCGACCGGTTGGAGCTGAAGGATTTACGAAACAGAGAAGACTGAACCAAGAGGGTCGCTCCCGTGTGCACGGCCGCCCGCGGGGTCGACTGTCGCCACACCGGCCGACCACCTGGTCGACCTCTCCATTTTTCTTACGCCCCATTTTCTGTTTCAAAACTCAACTCAGGTACGGGTTGCCCTATAGGACGACCAGTCGAGCCTGAAACAAATGTGTTGTCCAATTTTTTATCAAAAATAAACTCTAAGAAATACTCCGAAAAATAGTAAAAACATTTTAAATCGATCGGAAGTATTTAGACAACATTTATGGACATTGTTTTGGTTTAAAAACTCATTTGAACAAAATCATCAAAATCATGATAAAAACATTTATCTAACAAGATCATCACAAATCCGCATCTCCTAGCAGGAGATTTAGGATTTTCCGGGCTTCATCACCAAAATAGTGTTTTAACCTCTGTCCATTAACCTGAAACGTGCTGCCATTCTTAAACGGTCCAGACCATATTGATTTTAGTTTTCCTGGGAATAATTTCAACCGAGAATTAAATAATAATACTTGCTGGCCCAGGAGAAATTTGCGCCTCAAGATCATTTTATCATGCCATTTTTTGGTCTTTTCCTTGTATATTTTAGCATTCTCAAAGGCCTCATTCCTGAATTCCTCCATCTCATCAAGTTGCAATAGCCTATTCTCACCCGCTGCCTTCAAGTCAAAATTCAGTTTCTTCATGGCCTAATACGCACGATGATCTAGCTCTACCGGCAAGTGACATGCCTTCCCAAACACCAAGCGATATGGGGACATACCAATAGGTGTTTTAAACGCTATTCGATATGCGCAAAGCGCATCATCCAACTTATGAGCCCAGTCCTTGCGATTACAACTCACAGTCTTCTCAAGGATATGCTTCACCTCGCGATTTGAAATTCCAGCATGTCCATTCGATTGCGGGTGGTAACCTAAAGAAACCTTGTGCCTTACACCATACTTAGAGAGAAGTTTATTAAATAGTTTATTGAAAAAATGAGTACTTTCATCACTAACAATAGTCCTAGGAGTGCCAAAAGGAGTGAATGTTTACTTGTGTAAAAATTTCAACACTACCTTGCGTTGGTAGGTGTAGCAATTGCCTCCACCCATTTAGAGACGTAATCAACCGCAAGAAAGATATAGGCATGTCCAAATGAAGGGGGAAATGGACCCATGAAGTCAATCCCCCAAACATCAAATAATTCTACTTCCATCATATTGGTGAGAGGCAACTCATGGCATCAAGAGATGTTGTCAACTCGCTGGCATCTGTCACAAGTATGCACAAAAGTATAACAGTTTTTGAATAAAGAAGGCCAATAAAATACAGATTGCAATACCTTAGCAGTCGTGCGGTTGGCCCAAAATGACCACCATAGGGGCAGAATGGCAATGCTGTAGAATCTTCTCCACCTCATCTCGAGGCACACAACGGCGAATAACTGAATCCACACACCTCTTGAACAAAAGAGGACCATCTCATAGATATGATTTAACATCATGCATAAATTTTTTCTTCTGATGGGAGGTCAAATCCGGAGGCAACACTCCACCGGGCAGATAATTCACAAAATCAGCATACCATGGGAGATGAGTTTCTAGAATATTTGGATCTTACAACTGTAAGTGTACAGTGTAGTTTATAGAATAATGGCAAGCAATGCCGTATTCCTCAGGGATTGACTACGAAACACTTAGGCTATAATAGTATCGCATTCCAATTTTATTGAAGCGACCGAATCTCAAGTTTTAGTAAAAATCAAAAATAAAAGAAAAATAAATAAATTTGCGAACCCCACAAGTATTTTCAACAACCACGGAAACAACCTTAGGCACATAATCTCAACATATTTCTTCAATATTAAATCCAATTAAAGTTTCAATAACCATTTCATGCAATTTTATGGGTTCAATTCCTAAGTTAGTCTATTCCCCCTTCCGGGTGGCGAATAAACAGTAGATTAATAATAATTGTAGGTCTCCCGACTTGATACAACTATTATTAACTCCCAAAAGATCGATGAATTGAATGACTCCCCACAAACAGTTGTAGGCCTCCCGACTCGATACACCCATTTATGTCTGAATTCAATTTTCGTCTTTGTTAGAACTTCTCTTCCTAATTTCGCACTAAGAAATATGAGATGAAAATTATTGTCCAAATAATAAGCAATTAAGAATAAGCACTCGAATTAATATAATAGAACACACGAATCAATTAAGAAAATAATTAATCAAGATTTAACATGAATACACAGTATTGGTTATGCCCTAAAATCCGAAAGATTAGCCAAACAATGATAACAAATTCATTGACAAACTTGGAATCAACATTTTGACATCGTTTAAGCACAGACAAGAGATCTAGACTAAGACGAAAAACTCCTTCTTGTCAGGATGGATTCTCCTTCCAAGCCTTTGAAGCTCTTGTGCTTCTGTAGACGCGAAAGGCCTTGTGGTGTTCTTCGTGACCTAGCCCTCCTCTCTCAGAAGACCTTGGATCTTTTATTCCTGTATAATTTGATGTGTTGTATGGTGTATGAATGTTGTTAGAAGATGAAAATTCGTTCAGGCCTTGGTCCTCCTTATATAGGTGATTTGAGAGATCAATGGTAGAGTTATGATGGGGTTAGGACTCAAATTCAGCCCCAGACACGTCACACCGACCGTGTGGTTTGACACGGCCACCCCATCACACCGGCAGACCGTGCCATTGGTTTTGGACTCTGAAAATCGCTGAATCACTTCACACGGGCGTATGGATGTTCACAAGGTCGTGTGACTTATAAAATGTCCGAATTTGCTACTGGTATATTCATGACAGTTGTAGCCCTTTCTCTTATCTTTTCATAGGCACTTGAATGACCTCAATATCAATTTTGTAGAGCACGTTATGGCCAAAATACTAAACCCTATCGATCTTTGAAAAACTCAAGTTAGCGCGTTTGGACATTTTTAAGGAAATTTTCTTTTGTTCGACCGTCCATGCTTCTTTCCTTCACATTTTTGCTCGTACCTTGTCTTTTTACATATCATTTGAAACATGCTATCACCTTTTGTCCAATTTAGCTCCATTTTCTGCAAAATTTACAAGAGTACGCAGTATTTCGCCCAATAAAAAAACCAAGTAAAACACACTAAATATACATGCAAATGCATCAATTATATATTAAAATAAGCCCTTAATGCACGTATATTTTACACGTATCAAAATCTCCCAAACTTAAACCATTGCTCGTCCTCGAGCAAACTTAAAAAAATAAAATCACGGGGTACAAAGAACACACAAGAACACTATAAACATTTAATCTCATTTGACTTCATATTTAAGTAAACCATTCAATTCATTATCAAGAAGTCATCATTCACAAGTTCAACATAATTAATACTCTCGGGTACTTGACATCGCGATTCATAAGTAGATAATGTATCACTCAACTCTCAAAGTGTATGGTATATATTTACGCTCAACTCAATTCATTGAATGTAGAACTACCATAGGCTTGCAAATCGTCTAACATCTCTACAACTTTATGTGCACAATTTAAGAATCAAAAAAGACTTTCATTTGGTTGTGATGTAGGCTCTTTGGTGAGGGTAGGAAAAATTTGGATTAAGTGACTTGACTTGAACAAATATAATTTACGTACACAGACTTGCAATTCACCAACCCAATTTCATCTAATCATTCTTTCAATATATTTTCTTTTTCAACTCAACTCCACCCTTTTTCTCCTTTTTTCATTCTTATGTCTTTTTGCCTATTTTCTTTTTCTTTAACCTCAAGCTCTCAATTTTTCACAATTTTCAGAATTTTTCTTTCTTTCGTTTGCTTGATTTTCTCTTTTTTTTTTCTTCAGAGATTTTCTTTCTTTTTCGAGCTTCATCCGTTCTTCATTCACCTAGATACTGCTCATCCTTCTTTCTTTTGCCAACTTACTTTCTTTTTTTTCCATAAATTTTCACCACATCTCCCCCAAACTTGTTCATTTTCTATAAGCTCAAGAAATTTCAGAGATAAATTTATTTTTCAATTTTAAAGATCATGAGTTCATAGGTAGGTTTTTTTAGGCTAAGTAAGCTAAACAAATATGACCTTAAATTATTTTCCAAAATTGCACACACACATGACTTCAATGAAGATACCAGAGCAAGTTCTATAGTTCTATAAATCATGAATGACACACTCAAGAACAAATAAGCTGCACAAGATAAAGTAATTAAAGGCACAAAAGCTCACATGCTTATTTTTCGCAACATGCTCAAATACCAAATTTTCTTAACTAATGCCAAACAAATAAAAGACATCGCTTTAACCACTCATCGCATTATTCAAAAAAATATGACATCTCATAAAATTAAATGCTCATAGTAAAAATCATACGGAAACTGTGCTCTTTCGAAAATCTTGATTAAAAACACACACAAAAGCGATTAAATGTGCTAAAATAAAAAATTAAAAAAATGGAAAATGGACAAAATTTAATGCAAATTTTCATGCTCTGCATACAATCCTAAAGGCAATGCAAAATCCAACAGTACTAAATTACGCATTCTTGACAACCCCCCAAGCTTAAAATATGCTTCGTTCCGAATATATGAGGAAATTATCAAAAGAAAGAGGAATGCGTAAAGAGTACTTACTTGGATAGTTCACACGATCCGTGTGCATTTCACACGGTCGGGCCATGTAGCCGTGGTCATGGCCTCTGTTTTGTTGTTGTCTCCAGCCACACGGTCATGTGCAGCTCACACGGCCTGTCCGTGTGGCTGGTCTCTGTGGGTCGCACGGCCCGTGAGGAATTTCAGACGGTCGTGTGAAGTGTTTTTTTTTTGTTTTTTTACCCCGAGCTTTGTCGCGACGCCTCTTGGGATGCCTCCCACAAAGCGCTAAGTTTTACGTCTTCAGTCAGACTTCAAATTTCTAACATCACTGTTGTTGAACCGTGTCGGTTGAAATCCTTGAGCCCTCATATTCTGTACCATCCATCAGACGAATGGTGTTGCACTGTTTTCTCGGACTAAGTTTAGTATCGCTTGAAAATTGCCTTTTTGATGTTGGCCTCCCACTGCAGGAGCAGTTTGGGCTGCTTGTGTCTCCAGAGATTTCAGTCTCGCATTCAACAAAAAAGATGTTAGAAACAAAGCAATAAAATAAAAAAAATATTTACAAAAGAAGGAAAAAATCCGAAATAAAAAAGTATTTACAAAAATAAAAATAAAAATAAAAAATTTACAATTAACAAAAAGGAAAAAAGAAAAAAAAATATTTTACAAAAATTGAAAAACAAATAATAAAAAATTATTTACAAAATAATCGAGAAATAAAAAATTAAAATATTTCAAAAGCTTCAATTAAAATTAAATTAATTATTACTATATCTAAGTAGAATCTTTCAATCCCCGGCAACGGCGCCAAAAACTTGATTGAGAATTTCTTACCGCAAGCGTACGGTATCAAGTTTTAGTATAGTTTTGAAAGTGGGGTTATCGTCTCCACAGGGATTGATATTGAATTTTATACGAAATACTGTAATGATAATAGCTTAAATCTATCTAGAAATCGAAAAGAGATAGATTTTTGTTAAACTAAAAAGAAAACTAAAATTAAACAACAATTTGGTTCGGACAAATTATCAAACACTTAATAGATGAATTCTAGAGGGTTGATTCACCTAGTTATCCCCCATGTTCTCAATCCAGTTTATTAATCACACGTTATTAATCTGTAAGCCAATATTCCTACTATTTATCACTTCCTCTCTCGAGTGCCAAGTGATTCTAGGTTCCAATTCTGATTTCGATATCTCTATAAAAATCAAAAATTAAACCCTAATGTGCTCGATGAATATTCTATCACAGGCTTCAAAAGATTCAGAAACCTCTCGGTTCTATGAAACCCTAGGTTATGCTATTTTATGGCCAGGTGTTCAATTACCTTTCTCGAGTGTCAAATCAAATACGCCATATAATCTAAATTATTGATTAGATAATCCAGATGCAATCAATTCAAATAGCACAAATAGATTAAATAACATGCAAATATCATAAACTGGAAATCAAAACATAGGTTCAAACGTAAGTTACATCAATCCTCTAGAAAAATAGGTTTAGTTCATATTGGATGTACAAGAACTCATGAAGAAGTAATTATACATCTCCAGAATCGACAAAGAAAAACAAAGAAGGAATTGAAAAGAGAAGAGAAGGGATCATCTCTGTGTCCAGATGAGAGATGCCTTCAATTGTCATCCCAAACCCTAGCTCCATGTTTCTTGCCTTGCGTTGCGCTCAAAATAATATCTGACCCTTGTTCCGTGCGTCATTCATTGTATTTATAGGCCCAAAATCCGTCGAAAGCCCAAAAAATAGAATATACTAATTTTCTTGCCCGGCCGCGCGCCCGGAAGCCCTTGCCCATCGCCTGACGCATGCGACGGCGCCCAACGGATGATAGCGGCCAGCTGCACGCTAATGCCGCCTCCTCGTAACGATTTGGACCCCGTGCAAGGGCGCTGGGTAGTGAGTAAGGGCGCCGGGTCGAGAAGACGTTTTCTTGCCATTTCTTTTCATCAAGTGCGATTTCTTCATCCCCAACACATTTTTCATCAATTTCATAGTCCTTAGGCTACCATAATTTGTATTGACTACCTAAAAATGCCTACACAACTAAACTGGACTTAAACAACACTAAAATACCCAGAAACAACACAAAATCCTAGTCTAGAATACTCAATACGTTGGTATAAAACCAACTTAATACTATTTTTTTTCTCGTCTATCTTTCTAACTAATTTTTTTATTTAACTATTTTTTTTTTGAAAAATTAAAAAACATAATTGAAGAATTGAATGAGTCGCCCACCTTTAAGTCCTCATTCTGTCATTCATATTTGCCAATTGTTTCTCTTTGCAGAACTAAAAAATAGAATTGAAGAATAAAATGCAAGAAGATCAATATTTCATAGCTAATTTATTAGTTGCTCTTTTTTTGTCTTTTTCTATATGGTAAATTATATTGAACAATTGTTTTGACAATTTATTTTAATAAGATCGAAATATTAAAGTTGGAGTATGGTAATTTTGTGATTATATATTTTATTTTTTAATGTTAAATCAATGAAATTATATTTGTACCATTGATTTATTTATTTTTAACTCTTTATGTAAATACAAGGACCCCTTTTTTTCGCTCCAGGCTCATCGAAACCTAGGACCGATTCTGAAGTTTCTCTAGGGTCTCCTGAGAAATTTAAAGTTACAACATTTGCAGTTATTGATAATTGAATGCATGTCTAACTTTAGTGCATGTTTCTTAATTTTATGTCGATTTTTGGACTTGATTACCAGTATTTTATTTGTTCATTTATATTATACACACTTATAAAATAGTAACTACTATTTTTCCCTGCAATGCACGAGATGTCTTGTATCAAAGCACATAAATTGCATGCATGTAACTATGTTTAAAAATTGTAAAATTTGAAATACTTCGTTTTATATAAAATTACTTTGATTGTGAGCCTAAAGTTGTTGTTTGATTTCTAATCATATATTTTCCAGAATTACTAGTCTAATTATTAAAATTGATATTACATGTTGCAATTATATTTTTACTATTGCTATTTACTAGAGACTGGTTTAGGCGGAAATTTTTTGAGACTCTATTTATAAGTGACGTGCTTATTATATATATATAAATTAAGCAAAAATTACATTTTATATTTAACAACATAACTTTATGGGAAAATAAACATTTCAAAAAATAAAAAATATTCAATTTTTATATATTTACACATATATCAAGAATAAAAATATCAAATAGACAATCAAAAAGTACAAATGGACAACTTCGAAAAGTTGAATATAAAAATACGTTGATAAATATAAAAATAATTTTATGTATATATATATATAAATACTAGTATGAATATAATATTATTTTAAATATAAATTTAGTCAACCCTATATAAATATAATTTTATGTATATATATATATATAAATACTAGTATGAATACATAGCATTATAATAATGCTATGTATGGATATCAACCCTATATACTAAAAGAAAAAACAAGCTGCCACATGTCTTCACTTGAGCAATTTGGTACACGTGTCAATACATTATTTTTCCAAATCCATGTGTCACCTTCATATTTAGCCACATGACAAACCATGCCACCACCTTATTCTTCCAATTATAAATTGATTTACTATATCAATTTACTATCAATTTATCATCAATTTAATAATTAAATTTCCTATTTCCGTACATAACTATTAAAATCCAATCAAACGTTTAATCATCAAATTAAATAATCCCAAAAATCAAGGATATAAAATCAGGAAGTTATTTTTAAGTTTGCAAATTAATTATTATTTAAATAATATTATGATACAAAAAACAAGGATATAATTTCAATTATTATCTCTAATACTTATTATACTTTTAATTGTGATTTAAATCATTTACGGGGGTATACAATTATATTAAATATATTTTTTAAGCATGTCAATGATTCTTTATTTTTACCATAACTAATTTATTAGCTTTTGTGCAAAAGCAAACTACAACCAAGTATTTGAAATTAATACAAATAAACAATTTTATAGAGATTTTTCTCCTTTCCATAAAACATTCAAAGATTGAAATTGCACTCTTTCAACCATTTAAAACTAATACGGCTTGAAAATTCGTTGTTGTGACGAGGATGTTACACTTTCAAATAGAACAAATAATGTAGTTTACAAAAAAGTTTTTTAGAAGTTGAAGTGAACGATTATATGATACTCTTCTAAAATTTGAATTTCTTTTTTAGTATTTTTAATTAGTATTTTGAATCTCTTATAACTATCAGAGTTTGCGAAACAAATTTTATTTTTTGACAAATCCGTGTAACACACGGGTGTTGTTCTAGTATATATATATAATATACATAATATTATTTGGCTACATATTTTGAGATTTTACTTATGTTAAAATAAAGATTTTTAATTGAATTTAATAAACTTAAATACAAACTCCATTATAATTATGAAGAAATGGACTAAACCCGAATAACAACAATACATATATCAAAAATACCAAAATACATGAATATACAAATTGATGTCCAATAGCCTCAACATATAATTTTTATAGCCCATTACAAAATAATTTTTGAGTAAATATATTTTATAGTTTTTATTTTTTATGATTATTTTTGTTTTATATATGCAATATGAGTGTAAAAATAATGATCATAATAAGACAAATAAGTTGATATATTATACGTCTAAAATAGATAAAAAAAAATAAGAAAAAAGTTGTAAATTTTAAAAAAGAAAAAGAAAAAACAGATATTATAATTAATGCAGTATACACATATTGAAAAGTTACTTTTTTTATAATGCTTTGTTATTTTATATATATATATATATATATATATATATATATATATATATAGGGATATGATCAAATGAGACCAAGCTCTTTAGGTAAGAACATAAGACCACATCTAGACCATTTGATTTAATAATCAATGGTCCAAATTTTACTCCTCATTTAAAGCATTGGCTCCTCACTCAAGGACAATAGAGTAATTTTGTTTTTAAAGATCAAGGATATTTTTGGTTACCAAAATCTGGCCTTATCTCTATCCCTTGATTTTGGCTTCACGTTTTTTCTCAAAAATCAAAACTGTCTCTTCTGTATTTGATTTAATTTTCGTGGATGCGATTTTTGTGCTTCTTCGCTCCTAGGGTTCTAGGGGTTTTTGATTGTCAGTTTTTCTTGTTGAAATTTGTTCATATGTTGTGTGTTATCTCTTTGTAGCCACCAATTTTATAGTTCATCTTCTTTCGATTTTTTGTTTTTGTTTTTTCTGGAATGTATCCCCAACTTGTACATTTTTTTTTACATGTGTGTTATATGCACCTTTGTATTATGAGATTCCTGGAATAGGTTTATGATGTGTTATAGTTCCTAAATTAAGTTGTTCAGGGTACATACGATTATATAGTTTTAGAGTATGAATTGTGTATATTTAGGGTTGATATTACGTTCACAATATGCAATGGTTGTTATTCTTTGTATATTTAGGGTTGCTATATTTTTGTATATTTCATTATATAATAATGTAGATTTAGTTATGTAATTTTGTATATGTAGTTGTGTGATAATGAATATTTAGTATATAATAATGTATACTTAGTTATGTGATAATATATATTTAGTTGTATAATAATATATATTTAGTTGTGTGATAATGCATATTTAGTTGTATAATAATGTATATTTTAGTTGTGTGATAATGTATATCTGGCTATATAATAATGTGTACTTAGTTGTATAATAATGTATATATAGTTCTGTAATAATGTATATTTAGCTATGTCTGTGTATACTTAGTGTACATATGTATGCATAATTAGTTATGTAGCACTGTTTACTTAGTTGTGATTTGTTGTATAATTAGTATACATGTTCTGCATATTGTATTTTTGTATAAGAATTGGTTCTATACTTTTTGCAGGTTTGTTTATCCTAGTCTTATCAATTAAATGGCCAAAACTAAGGGAAAAATAGTTGCGAAGAGTGGGGCTGATGATGGGCAGAGGAAGAGGGCGAAAGATTCATATCCGAGCAAAACGATAGGGCTATGGAAGAAACCAAAAAGTCTAACTTGGGAAAAAAAATTGTAGTGTTGTTTAATGGACAATTTACTACGTATATTTTGTTTATCTTTGTATATTTTGTTTATTAGGTTGGGTGGATTTTTATTGAGTCATGTATACTTCAATTAGGTGGGAGTGTCGTATATGTTTAGATGTTATTTTGAATTCTAGATATGAAGGGAACACAACATGTATTGTTTTATTTTAATTAATATAACTTTGCGTTTTTATGTACACTTTGTCTAACTGGTGTCACACTACAATAATATTGTATATGTAGTAACATAATTTTGCATACTTACGCATACACTTATGTATATTTAAGTACTATGTCATCTATTGTATATGTAGTAATTAAAATTTGTATAATTACCCAGAAGATTATGTATATTTAAACATTACGCCATGTATTGGTCCAAATATTGGATACGAAGCAAAAACGATGTGTAGCTAAATCCATTTAATGTATAATTAGTTTTCGGATGTTGCATATTTATGCATAAGATTATGTATTAAATATAATTTGCCTTTTTCGTTTGCTAATAATATTGTATATGCATTTATAGAATATTGTATAATTACGCAGAAGATTATGTATATTTAAATATTATACCATGTATTGGTCCAGATGTTGCATACGAAGCAAAAACAATGTATAGTTAAATCTATATAATGTATAATTTACATTAGTTTGCGATATTGTATATTTATGAATAAGATTATGTATACCATACATAAATTGCCCGAGTAGTTTCTTTGATGTATATTTAGCATCACATAATGTATATTTAGTTTCTTTGATGTATATATTACACAAACATATAGTATCATATTATACGCTGCGTCGAGCGATGTATTCAAAAATACAACGTGCGTTGCACCCAACTCGGTTTGAAACTCTCTTGCGTGCCCCCGCTTTTGATGCTTTCGTGCATGCCATTTTTTCAAAGCAGTGTTTATTTTTAGAGTTTTTGAAGCCCTCTCAATTACAAACCACGTATTACAAACGAATTTCGTCGTTCTTGAATTTCTTTGTAGTGCTCCTTCTAACATCGAAGCCACTGCACATACCATAATCCATAAAATTGTATTCCAGCCTCCAATGTATGGAAATGCACGTCGGCACGAGGAACCTTTTCTTGGTCCACTTTTGGGATCCAATATTTTGTTGATCCTGGTGAGATTTCGAGCCTCTTCTCAACATAAACTGTGTAATCTGGAGCTTGCTCTGGTAAAAACACAAAATTTACAGACTAAATATACAAATATGAAATACTATATATACAAAAAAATAATGCATGGTGCAAAATCTTATTTTTCACTATATGTGTCATATGTACACATTTTAAATGCACATTGTATACATAATGATTACTCTAAGCATACAAATATAGAATACTATATATACAGAACATCAACGTACTCTCCAATATTTGTTTTATAAGTACACATATTAAATGCACATTGTGTACATAATGACTACTCTAAGCATACAATACATGCATTGTAATTAGGCAAAAAACGTATTGTAGAATACATCATATGTGATACATATTTTATATACTAAAACACAAATTTGGAACACTATACACACATATCGTTAATACGAACTAAGTATACGATTTCTTATATAAATTCTCATATTTTCCAATATTTTGTTCTAACTATACACATCAAAAACACTATACATGCAATATCCTTATTCTAAATTAGCATATTAGTAAAATTTTTGATTATTGTTATGTGAGAATATGTTATACATAATTAGTACTCTATATGTATAAAAAACTTATAGTAAACATACACAATATTTCTTATAATTACACATCAATTTCTGCATTTCTGCGCGCGTAAATGTTTTGATTGTTCAACATTACATACATTCGATCCACATATTTTTTGCATGAATTGGTGTTAAATTATTACCTTGATTCGAATGGATCGTGGAGTGGGAATCATGAATTTGTGACATCGCAAGCTTGATTTTGTTGATGTATATTGCGATTTCTGTTGTTTCTGTTATTTTGATGATTTGTGATTCAATGCTCGATTCCAATTTTGATGTTTTCTGCTGCTATGAATGTGGAATTTCTTCTCTATATTTGCAGGTCCAATTTGACGTGGTTATGGAATGAATGAGGAAGAAGATGGATGATTATGGACGTGTGGTTAGCTATGGTAAGATCTCATTTCCCTGATTTTTAGGAATCAATTATTTTGGCAAAACATGTGGTTCCATTTTTACCCCTGACCGGTCCCCCCCTATTTTTTTAATACTACGAAATCTCATTTGATCCTAGCCTTCTATTTATTTTGTTGGATGGTGTGGATGTGGTCTTATAGCCTTCAATCATAGATCTATTGTTTTGAATGACATATATTTAACATGTCTAGCAATGATTTATTATCGAATTTACATATAATAAGGGTAAATTAGTCTAACAATAATCAACCATTACCGGATATATAGATGGAAATATAGGCATCAGTTACGTGGAACAGATTTGAATACACAACAAAAAATGCAAAACTTTATGCTATGTATGCAACATAGTCACATTAAAAAAAAAAAAAAACAATACAAAATTACATTACATAAGCATTACACGTATGAAATAAGCAACAAATCTATACCAAATATGCAACACACTCACTTTAAATAGGCAACATAGTCACTTTAATGTGAATACACACAACTTAATGCAACAAATTTATAATACATATTCAACACAATCACAGTAAATAAGCAACATTAATTTATATTACATAAGCAATACAAACACATTAAATAAACAACAAACTTATACTACATATACAACACACTCACTTTAAATAAGCAACACAATCACTTTAATGTGAATGCACATAATATAATGCAAGAAATGTATACTACATAAGCAACACAGTCGCATAGAATAAGTAACACAAAGAAAAAGTAGAAAAAGCAATAAACGAATCTGCGGAAAATTCCCAAAAAAAAACGTTGCGTGAATGTTTGAGATTGACAACACGTCAGTTGACATCAATAGAAAGGGTGGAGGATATTACGCAAATACTCATTGTCTTATCCAAATTTCAACAAAATTACTTAAATGCCCTTAATAGTAGTTTAAAAAAAATATAAAAACTGAAAAAACCACTTAAATGGGGACCATTAGAAAAAGATCCCAGTAATTAGGATTTGTCCTCGTGTACTCACACTAAATGGGTGGACTCATGGGATCCAAATCATATATATATATATATATATATATATATAGGGTTTGGATCTGGTGAGTCCACATATCTTAGGTGAGTACACGAGACCAAATCTAAGGCATTGATTTAATTTTTAAACGGTTGAGATTAAACAGATTTTACTATTTTTAATAGATAAATTTATAAAAATAAGGACTTTTTGGTAATTTTAATTAATACCAATTTTTAGGAGGGAAGTTATATTTGGTAGTGGGCTAGAAAGTATGAATGGTTAAGGGAGACGTGTTTATCAAAAATAAGTCACTAATATCTTGCATATCTCTTTCTCATCAAAAATAAGTCACTAATATCTTGTATATCTTTTCCTCCCAAGTGTTCTCTCTGCAAACCAACCCCAAATTCATCCCTACCGTGAGAAAAGGCCGTCCTCTACCTCCATGGCCTTCCGGAGCTCTGGTACTCATGGCACCACCAGATGCTTCACCTCTCCGCCAAGGGCTACCGCACCATAGCCCCCGACCTCCGTGGCTATGGCGACACCGACACCGACGCTTCGACTCTAGGATTGGGGCAGGTGTTTCTGGTGGGGCATGACTGGGGCGCAATCGTTGCCTGGTGGTTTTGTTTGCTGAGGTCTGAATCAGAGTTGTCTTTTTAGCCTAGAAATCTGTTCGTCAAAACCATGTAGCCCTGCTTGGTGACGGCTTCTATATGTGTAGATTCCAGATAATTAATATTTATTTTTTATTTTTTTAATTTCATCAATCATCAGTCATTACCACTTAATTATATGTCTTCGGTGCTTAATTGACGAGGCTTTCAACTGCTTATTGTTATTGATAATTATGCTTATGTATGTTTTATATTATGCTTATCTATGTTTTATATTATGCTCTCAAATTAGGGGGTAATTAGTATTGCCATGTTTTTTCTAAGACTGGGGGGATTGCTTATTGATGTTTTCAACTGCTTATTGTTCTTGATAGTTATGCTTATCTATAGTTTGTTTTATGCTTATACATGTCTTATATTATGCTTATGCTTGGTTGGTTTTTATTCTTATAAATGTTTTGTTTGTTAATAAATATTTTATATAAATGACTACTGTCTTTTTTTTTATAGATTTTCTGTTGGAAATGACAAAAGATGTAATGAACGAGCAGAGTAAGTCAGTTTTGGGACTGGTGAAGGAGTTTGCTAAATCGAGTTATGATCACAACGAAACGTTGTTGTTTCATACTTTGATCAAAATGTTGAATATTGTAGTTTTTTGGTAGCCATTTTAAATATGGTTGGTTTTGACGTACATGTGTAGTTGATGTAGGAATATTTTCTAGGTAGTGTCGTATTTATTTTCATGATTTTTAGATAATGTAAGCAGAATTCAATTGCTTTGTAAGCATAATTCAGTTGCCTTGTAAGCAAAAATCAATTGCTTTGTAAGCAGAATTCAATTGTTTTGTAAGCAATTATTTTGATGGTTTGACGGTATTGTAAACATAATCAATTACTTTCTAAGCACCATAACATCCTTTCACAAGCAATACTTTACACACAAATATGCAATTGAATATATGGGACTGCAGTAACCAAAATTTGCAAGAATGTTCGCTCGAAAAAACACTACAATATTCACAAATAAGCTTAGTACATAGTAGTAATAAGCATTACAATAACCACACATACGCAATTTGTAATATGTGAATAAGCAGTATTTAACAAATAAATAAGCAGTCACAACATATTCTTGAACACATACTTTTTTTTATTTATTAAGAGTCATTTTTAAAATGGTATTCCGTTGTCGATATTATCAAAATTCATTCATTCTTTTAGAGTCATATTTTCGTCACATTCTAGTATCCAGTTCGAAGATGAATCTGATATTATTTCAATCCGATGTTGTGACACATGTGCAATCTCAACTGAATCAAATAAAATAAATAATTAAGCAATATTTAGAATATACATAAGCGTATAGTTATGCAGATGTAAGCAGACGTTTAGCCATAGCTAATCAAAGTACTTAGTTAAAACAAATGGGGACGTAATCAAAATTTTGAATACATACAAGCAACTATTCGTGCATACATAAGCAACATTTTAGTATCACCCAAGCAAATTTCTGGAGTGAAAAAACCGTCAACGATTGAATGAATAAGAGTCCATATAAGTATAAGTTTTTAATTTTTTTTACATAATATGATAGTTCTTCTCAAACAAACTATTATTAGTGTGAGATTTTAAAACACAGTAATAACTAAGCAATATTTTGCATACGCGCAAGCAAGTATTTAAGCACATATAAGCAACATTCTGACCATATCACATAATTATTTAAAAAAAAAAATGGGAATGGCGAAATTTTATGTAATTTACTAGATTTAGCACATGGAGTTAAGGAAACATATCATCAAATTTGTTTGGAAATCAATTACACAACGTGGATTGAATGAAGGATGACACCAATTATGGGTAACTGCCCTATTTTCATGGGATTTAATAGATTTAGTCAACATCCCTATTATTTATGTGGGCTAATTTGCCACCATTTTGAATTTAACATTTATTTTGTTAACATTAACCAGAATTAATAATAGCTATTGAAATAGATACATGCGTGGTTTAGATTTGGTCTTAAGTACTCATATAATAGGGTGTCCTATATAACCCTCCCTATATATATATATATATATATATATATATATATATATATATATATATATTCTATAATTGGATGATATCTGGTCCAATTAGGATCTCCTAATGAGTACGGGTGGATCCCAATTAATCTCATTTTTCTATATATGGTCCATCCACAGAAGAATCTACAAAGAGTCCTAGTGAAATAATTTAATTTGCTCAAGCCTCAAAGTAGAATACAATTCTCTTCATTTTCAGTCATCGGCCATTTACAACTAAGCGTTTGATGTCGGCCAAAATGGTCCCAAATGGTAGCCACAATACAGTTTTAGCCAACAAAAGCACTCAATGGAAAATAGTACTATGTAATAGTACAGTGTTTCTTGGAATAATAAAATCTTTATGAAGGGACATAAATTGTTTGATGAAGATAACATAATGTAGAATTTTACGATATCATACGGTTTAGAAAGTAATTTGTAGGTCTAGTTTTCTTTAATTTTGATTTATCTTTTAATGTTTCCTAGTTGAGTTAGGAACTTTTATTTTGATCTTATAAATAATAGTTTTGTTATTATTTTTAGGTGATTGAATTGATATTAAAATATGTGATTTTAATTTATCTCTTTGCATTGCAATTTATGTTTCGCATGCTGCTTTTTAGGGTAGATTACTCCAAGTTAGGGTTTTTGAATAAGTTCTTCTTCCCAAGGAGGAGGTCTTCAAGCAAATATTATGAGTCAGATAACTTACAAATGTTGAGGATGGACCTTTTTATACATGAGTAGTAGGCCTCATGGGCCGTGTAGGAGAAATCGGTCTATGGGCCACTCATAGACTCCTTTGAGTCCGGTTATTCAATTAATAGCCCATTGGGCAATTAATATTAAATAAATATATAAATCGAATTATATATTTAATTATTAAATATCATTTTTGCCCCTAACATAAGTCCCCGGCCTACGGTGATGCGGGCTATGAAGCGATGCGGGGAGCTAAACCGCATCGTGTCGGCTTGTCTTGCGATTCCTTGGAGAATTATGAGGACCCAGTGTCATGGAGTTCCTCCCCTCTGGGAGCGCC
Organism: Rehmannia glutinosa; assembly: GCA_016081115.2. Classification (NCBI taxonomy): domain Eukaryota; kingdom Viridiplantae; phylum Streptophyta; class Magnoliopsida; order Lamiales; family Orobanchaceae; genus Rehmannia; species Rehmannia glutinosa. The sequence continues at coordinate 89,571,372 of CM071936.1, read as the reverse complement.
GAAGGAGATTTAGTTTACGAGGAGCCCTCCCTCTTGAGGGAACTTAGCTTTGACCATGGCTTTCAATTCCCTTGCTTGGTACACTTAGTGAAATTTTCTTAAAATTTTGAGGAGAGTGCCCATGGATAGTTGTAGAGAGGAGTGGAGTACATCGAGTGGGGAGAGTCGAGATGAGAGCCCGAGAGTTGAGATAGATTGCTCGGGGGCGCCTTTCCAGAGCGGGCAAGGGTGCGCCCCCGGGGAGTGGCCTAAGCCCCCAGTCCTTTCTTCCTTGGGTTTTTTCCGTCTTTCCCGGAATTTTCTCATATTTCGAGCCGGATTTTGGATTTCGGTCTTTCTTCATTTCCGATCGGGGGCCAGGATGCCACCGATTGTTTGGTCTTCAGTTCTGTTATTTCATTTCCACCTCTAGCCGTGGATTACAATATTCCTTCTCTAGCTCCAGAGTTGTGTTATGATGGTGAGGGGAAGTAGACCTTTAGTCGGATTCGTGCCCGAGTGATGAGGTTCCCAGAGCACGGAAGCCCAACATTAGAGTTTCTTGCATGTGACAAGTCCCCGTGGGACTTAGCCTTTACTGGAAGGCAACTAGTTTATTCCGACTTTGATATTACACTTATCCTTGTGCTTTTCCTTAGGCGTATTTGCTTTTTCATGCTTGACTTGTAATATTTGCATATGATTTATTGTTGGTAGAGACTTGTTCACACTTTGTGTGGAGATGGATCCTTCCCTTTGGGAGTAAGCCTTAATTCTCCATAATGGCTGGAGACATTTGTGTTTGATGTTAGGGGATGTCGTTCTGCAGCCCATCGAGGGCGCCCTTCGGGAGCCTGAGGGGTGCCCACCACCCAAGTATAAAAAGGTAACTCCTCTCCACTTGTAAGTTAATTCTCTTATAATCTCATTTACGCATTATTCTGTATTCAATTACTATCTTATATTATCTCTCATTCACCATGCTGACTTGAGCAGTTGAGGGGCCTTCCTGGGCAACCCCTAGGGACCCTCCTAATATTTGCATGCTTGTGTAGGCAAGTTCCCAGTAGACGATTTCTAGCTCAAGGAGAAGAAGACATAGAAGACTTCCCGCTTGGGAGGAAGAAGACTTGGACTTATTCAGATACCCTGACTTGGAGTGATCTTCCCTAAAAAGCAACATCATTTTGGCACCGTCTATGGGAATCATCCAAAGCACACGAGGATGCAGACCTGATCTCAAGCACGTGAAGCCAGATCTCAAGCTGATGGCCGCAGGGCCAAAGATCAGCAAGAGGAAATGCCATTAAGTATGCGGGAGGCCAGCTACCTTTCCATCGGAAGGGCGCCGCCTCTCTCGCAAGAAGAAATGGCACCAAGCTGATTCAAGGAGAAGCGTGAACAAATAAAGAACTTACCTCATACGTTAATTCCATAAGAATACCGTAAGAGAGATAAGAATTGAGAGAAAGTCCTCGTTTTTATTAATATCAAAATTCAACCTCCCTAAATATAATAAAATAGCAGTATTTATAGGATTAAAATTCTACCACAATAAAACTCCTAACCCGACTCGGAAACTTAAAAGATAAACTCAAATAGAATAATAAACAAATCACTATCTAAAACATAAGATATTCTAAAATCCTAAAATATAATAAACTGGATATTATCTCCATCATTCTCTCCGGGGTCGAGACTATTCGTCCTCGAATCGGAAGAGAGATCCTAGAAAATTTATCAAACCACGGAGAGGCGCGAGGAGGACGAGACGAGAAAATAAAATGAATAGCAGCTTTTCTCTCATCAATTTGAGCCACGCAACCAACCCAAACGAATAAATCATCATCACAATCCAATAAATAACACCTGTTATTTTCAAGATTTGACTTGGAAAATACACCATCGACATTTTTAACCTTACCATCAATTATACTATAAATTTGGAGAGGAGTCTTCTCCAGAATGATATCATCTTCAATAGCAACCTTGTTTTCAATTGGAGCAAACCCTTCAAACAGGACCCAGAATTCACAAGAATCTGACGCAACTTGTAATTTCCCATCAACAACAATGGCAACATCATAGTCTTCTGACCCCCCTCGTCGGATTTCGATGTTTTTTCATAGTGAACCATCGAAATTGTATTGTCACCTTCCATATCAAAGATAGATGGCCCATCATAACCACCAATATCCTCGTCAGAGTTTGGAGGTTCATCGTAGCCAACCTCCGTTATAGTATCAATAATTTCCTCATCAAAAATTGGTGGTCCATTATATCCACCATCTTCAACTTCATCAGAAAATAAACCATCCATGTCCGTGGAATAGGTTTCCAATGGGGTGAACTGGATGGGCACAACATCGTAGGCAAACTCACAACCACCAAGAAATTGTTTTTCAACAATTTTCTTGATTTTTTAATATTGAATGCGCACAATATTGATTGTTGGCCAGCAAGTCGATCTGCTGACAAATCTAAGAAGTGTAATTATTCATAACTTCAAAACCCAAGTGGTGTCGAGATGACATATTAAGGATCGTAGGCGGTTTCTGGATACCAACTGATGCAGGGAGAAGCGTGAACAAATAGAGAACTCACCTCATACGTTGATTCCATAAGAATACCGTAAGAGAGACAAGAATTGAGAGAAAACCCTCGTCTTTGTTAATATCAAAATTCAACCTCCCTAAATATAATAAAATAGCAAGTATTTATAGGATTAAAATCCTACCACAATAAAACTCCTAACTTGACTAGGAAACTTAAAAGATAAACTCAAATAGAATAATAAACAAATCACTATCTAAAATATAAGATATTATAAAATTCTAAAATATATTAAATTGGATATTATCTCCATCACAAGGAAACTCTCTGAATCCTGTTATAAGAAGCCGCGTGAAATGCCCTGAGGCATCAAGTTGCGGCCGGAGCTGCAGGAGTATCGCCCACCCTTGAAGACCCCGGCAAGAAAGGACATGTAGGAACAGATGAAGGACGCGACAAGAATCATGAATAGCCGCCACTAGCTGAAGAATCCCAAGCTGCTGGTTGTGGATCTAGGAATCAGCAAAAAGAACTGTCACATTGAAGACGGGAGGCTAGCCCATTCCTTCAGGAGGGGCACCGCCACCGCCACAACTAAGAAGTGCGTCACCCCTCCTCTTGGGGGGCTCCACCTGCAGAAGAAGTTCGCTTGACACGAATAGCTCTCCAGGCCTTGCTCGAAGAAGCTACTCGAGTTGCTTCAAGAAATCATGATGTGGTAGAAGCCGTGGGAAGACCTCCCTCAAGCTCCACCAAATGTTGAAGACCTCAACTTTGGGGAAGAAGATAAAAAAAATGAAGGACTTGGAGAAGATTAAGGAGACCAACATGCTCCCGCTGGAAGAGAAGTTCGGAATGGAACCCAACATTCCCAAGTCCACACTAACAAGCCCGCAGAAGAGTCATAGGTGGTACGCATTAGCCAAGCCAACTCGCGGGCCATCGCTATAGAAAGGAAGTTAACTGGCCCGTGCCATCCTGGACAAGCCATTGCCCTCGGGCATTAAGATCTCCAGCCGCCCCAAGTATGATGAGACCAGAGGTCCCTCAGGAGCACTTAGACAAACTCCATGAGAAGGCGGATCTCTACAACATGATATACGCTTTCTATTGTAAAGTGCCCTAACAACACTGACCAAGCGCCACTAACTTGGTTAAATAGCTCATTGTTGGATCAACCACTGGGATGCACAAGCTCACTACTGCCTCCACACGATAATTCTCCATCAATAGGAAGTATTCAGAGACCATTGCCATCTTTTTCAAGTAAAATAGAAGGAAGAAGAATTACTGTAAGACTTCATGAAGTGATTCGTGGAAGCATCCGACTCCAAAGCTGGGAACACCAAGAATGAAGGAAGACTACTGAGAAGACACGAGGATAGTCCTCTCCTTCCAGAGCGGCGTCATTCAACAACTCGGGAATCTTAAGAGGGCGCCCTCGCACGACTGAAGGGACCGCTCTTCCCGCTCAAGGGGGCATCCTTCCCTACCTGAAGGGGGAGCCCTTGCCCGACTGAAGGGGGCAACCTTCCCCAAGCTCCTTATCCTGAAGGGCTCTGCCCACCGAATAAGCCCGCTGGACCCTGGAAGCTCATCAGCTCAATGAAGCTACCCGATCAATCTGCTCCAGGAGCCGCCCGAAGATACCCGTGAGCTCGCCGAAAGAATCAAGACCCCCTAAGGGCACCTGTGTAGCAGCCTACAAATTGCATGAAGAATGACCCTCACTTGACTTGAATGGAAACGAGGAACAATGGACTGGAGGACAACTAGACTCTAGAAAAACCATCATGCGTCTCGGCATTTAGCAGACACTGGACTTCAACAGTGATATCTACAAAATCCCTCTGGCGCTGGGCTGAGGAGTCAAGAGCCATCCAGACTAGTCTATCTACCTTTGGAATAAGCAACACCTTACAAGAGAACAGAACCCCCCTACGACCTGTCGACAAACCATCCTCAGCTGGAGAAAGCCCCATAAAATCTCCATTCATTGGATAAGTACACCCCAACATGGAAAGAGAAAGAAATGTTCAAGTCTTTGGAGAAGACGAAGACTCCAAAGATGAAGAAAGTTGAACCATGAAGGATTCAAGCCAGGAACCCATCGCACGTGGAACAAGAAGCAGTCGGGCGTTATCTCCCTCACACTCGACAAAGGACTTCCTCATATTTTCTGGGAACTCTCAAGTTTCTACTCAAGCCACTCAAGATAATTGGATCCACGCCTCGAGGAAATTTTGGAGACCCGTACAAAAACTAGACCCCAAGCCTCCAGAAGTGGAAGCACAATTCTTTCAACGAAACTAGTGAAAATTCTATCTAGAGATGCCAAGATCTCCTGAAGAGCAATGAAGAAAAAGATCCCCAGTACTCTTGGGAAAAATGAGACTCTCCCCGATGCTCCCGGAGAAAGTCAAGTCATCTAGAGAAGCTTTGTGGTTCATGAGGCAAATAAAGTCCTCTAGAGAAGCTTCGCAGTTTGTGAGGCAAATAAAGTCTTCTAGTGAAGCTTCATGCTTCATGAGGCAGATAAAGTCTTCTAGAGAAGCTTCGCGCTTCGTGATGCAAATAAAATCCTTTAGAGAAGCTTCGCACTTCGTGTGGCAAATAAAGTCCTCTAGAGAAGCTTCGCGCTTTGTTAGGCAAATAAAGTACTCTAGAGAAGCTTCGCGCTTCGTGAGGTAAATAAAGTCTTCTAGAGAAGCTTCGCGCTTCGTGATGTAAATAAAGTTCTTTGGAGAAGCTTCGTGCTTCGTGAGGTAAATAAAGTCCTTTATAGATGCCTCGCACTTCGTAAGGTAAATAAAGTCCTCTCAAGAAGCTTCGTGAGGTAAATAAAGTCCTCTAGAGAAGCTTTGTGCTCCACGAGGGGAGAATTACTCTCGCGGGGGGGAGGGGTAATGAGGTTCTCATAAATCTCCCTTCCTCACCAACAAACATAAGTCACAAAAATGTGCGAAGAAAAGAGAGCGAAAAATGCTAACATCTGTGCTGAAGGAATGAACGCATGATCAGAAAAATAATGAAGATAAGGGCTCTTGAAAGGCGCGCCCTCCAGGCCACGGAGGGTGCCCCGTGAGCTCTTGAAGGACGCCCCCTCTGGGCCACGGAAAGGTGTCCCCTAACATATACACAAGCATTTCCAGCCATTCCAGAAGGGAATGGTCCATCTCCACACAAAGTATGAACAAGTCTCCACAACAAGAATCAGATGTAAATACTACAAGACAAGCAAGAAGAAAGCAAATACGCATAAGGAAAATCACAAGTATAAGTGTAACATCAAAGAAGCAGAGCATCATCCGGCCCTTCGGGGCAAAGAAAAATCTCAAGAGAATAAGTAAAAGAAAATATCCAAGTACATGAAGCAAGCCCTAGACAAGTAGGCTGAAGGCAAAGGCCGTCTAAGACGGAATGAACTATTACTACTCAGACATGGGGGGCTCTACCCTCCTCCGCAGCATTGGCATCGTCGGGCTCCTCCCATTCGTCGCTGTATGTACCATCGGCTCACTCAGGATCCTACAAGGCCCCAACTCTCAAGTCCCACGAAAACTCACTCACATGAAATATGTTGCCTTCCCAAAAAGTCTAAGTCTCGTGGGAACTCATCACATGCAACAAACTCCAATGTTGGGCTCTTGCGCTTCGGAAACCTCATTACTCGGGCACGAATCTGACTCAAGCTCCACTTCCCCTTACCATCATAACATAACTCTGGAGCCAGAGGGGGAGCATCGAAGCCCATATGCAAATGTGGAAATGGAATAACTAAACTAAAGACCGAATGGCCGGTAACGCTTCGGCCCATTAGCGGAAATGAGAAGGACCGAATTCGAAATCCGGCCCAAAATATGGGAAACTCCGGGGAAAGACGGAGAAAAAGGGAATGAATGATGTACCGGGGGCCTTGGGCGCCCTGGGCACGCTTTTCTCGCGTTGCAGGGCGCGTGGGGGCGCCCTTGCCCACTCTGGGGACGTGCCCCAGAGCAACCTCTCTCAACTCTCGGGATCCCATCCCGACTCTCCTCACTTGATGTACTCCACGCCTCTCTACAACTCTTCATGGGCACTCTCCTCAATTTTCAAGAAAATTTCACTAAGTGTTTTACCAAACAATGGAATTGGAATACATGGTTAAAGTTGGGCTCCCTCAATGTGGGATCCTCGTAAACTAAACCTCCTCCGGCGCTCCCGAAGAGGAGAGGCTCCCTCACATGATGCTCCTCGTAAATTTCTAAGGAATCTCAAAACAAGCCAAATACAGTATCAATTTAGCTCCTGCACTGCTCCATTCCTCCGAGCATCGGAGCTGGGGGGCTTATATTTGGGTCAAAAATGTTATTTTCTATTTAATATATAATTCATTTTATATATTGGAATAAATATCATTAATTGCCCAATAATTAATGGGCCAGATGGAATAACCCGGCTCAAAGGGTCTGAGACCGGCCCACATGCTACTTTCTCATACGCAACCCACAAAGCCCACTACCAAGGTATAAAACGATCCCTCTTCTTCATTTGTAAGTTAATTCTCTCATAATCTCATTTACGCATTATTCAGTATTCAATTATTATCTTATATTCTCTCTCGCTCACCGTGCTGACTTGAGCGTCAGAGGGGCCTCTCTGGGCAACCCCCCAAGAACCCCCCTAACGTTAGTGTGCGTGTGCATGCAAGTTCCTAGTAGAAGATTTCTAACTCAAGGAGAAAAAGATTTGGAAGACTTCCCGCTTTGGAAGAAGAAAATTTGGACTTATTTAAATACTCTAATTTGGAGATATGCCGTAAAAAACAGTATTTATTTTTTAAGTTTTGTTCGTTGTTTGTTTGTACGCAACTTCCGCCTGCATCACTGTTGAATATATTAATACACAAGAAATCATACATAAAAACCCTACTGGACTTATTAGAGGTGAAAGAGATGAACAATATTTTCTGAGTTTACAAAAGAACTGAATGAATGATCAGTTGTACATTAGCTCCTTATTATTTATAATGGAAAATGGCTATCTAACTACACAACCGTGTTAACCATCATAAAACTAACTTAATTAACTCGTGTTGTTACAATTGGTTGAGCCTGGATTGGAGTCTTGACAGAGACCATATATCCCAAAACAATTATTGCTTATAAATACTTTAGGGATAATTAAAAAAAAAAAAAACCCTGAAGTTCGGGTTGATTACAAAAGAAAAACTAAAGGTTTTGAAAAAAAAAACCCTTGAGATTTGATTCATTTTACATTTTTCCTTTTAATAAGCAAAATTCATAAAAACCTCTTATATTCATAAAAAATATTACAATTTACCCCCTTAAACTTAAAATAGAGTCGACCCTGATATTTTATTTTTTTTTGTAATTTTTATATAGCCCAAACCTCGGGGGTATTTTTAGAAATATCCCAATACTTTATAGTGGTTCTTAGAATTATAAATCGGTAATTTCTAAATAATTTTTATAAGATTCTCACTAGGACGATTTTTTGGGAGTTTTTTCAGAAAATACCATATTTTTTTTAAAATAAATGGAAATATATATAAAAAAAGGAAAATGTCCTTATTACAAGCCGATCAGTTAGCAAAAGAAAAACAATGCAAATTTTCTGAAAAAAAACAATAAAAATAACTTAAAGACGCAATTTAAATGTAGGGGCGTTTATGTCTCAATATGTCATTTTTTTCATGTGCTCGAGTATTGTCCTGATGGTCTGATGTAGCCTGTGGAATTTTGGCCCAGGGTCTTCGAACCACAATTTCCATAGCCTTTATAACTTCTGAGGAAGCACATGAGTGAATGACAAGTGGAGTAATTGCGGAGTCGCTAGCTTGGTCTTTTAAACTTCCTATTTGTCTTGTTCTTCTTCATCCGCCATATCAGACCCACACTTCCATGCTGTTGTAGCCATTACTATGAAATCCTCTAACGGATTGTTAGAGCTAATGATATAATCATTAAGCGGATAATTTCTAGATACAACTTTCAAGGCACTATGGAGATCCGCTTGACTCTTTTCATCTAAATTTGGTGCATTCACTGTGTCCTCATGAACAACAACCGAACTCCATTCTGGCGGTTGATAAAGAATCATAGTCCTATCAAAATTGACATTCGAACCTTTGAGGCCCACATCTGCATGGACGTGTGAAGGCACATTCTATCCATGCAAATCCTCCGATGTATCACCCAATACGTTAAAATAATTCCGTGTTTGAATACCTGAAGTAGATGGTCCACCCTCCTTAGGGCCAATACTCCTTTCCGTAGAATGGGCTTTCTGGGCTTAACTTGAACCCAAGTTCCCGAAACTACTTCCTCACCCTTTGTTAGCCGAAAACCTACCATAATTCCTCGTCTTAATGGTCGATCATCCACGAACCGGGCTCTTATAAGTTTGAATAATGTCAATATTTTTTGTCGCATCTTGATGGCGACAATTCATAATACAATGCGCAATAATCCGACAATTAACTCAAAAATCCGGCAGGTTCTCATAATTGATCGAAAGAACAGTGCAATGTCCCACTCTTTCAACTATAATAAATTCCTTGAGACATTTATTCAAATCAAGTTTAACTAACAGTCGAACAAAATATCTCACCTCCTCGGACAATGAACGACCATCAATTTGGATCGGAAGTACCTATCGCATCTGCAATCTTCGTAATCAAAGAGGGATGTCAATACTCGATACTTAGTTTATAAATCTGAACCCAAACTTATGCCATAGATGTATTAATTTTATAAGGATTGAAATTCGGGATCCAATTAGCAATTGTGCCCGAATTCAAATTCCATGAGCTTTATTGAAAGCAAGATTACAGTCAGCTATATCATTAAATTATAAACTAAAATAACATGTACCTAGTGGTACCAATCGCCAAGCCTGTTAATTCTCCAAACGACATGCAATTTCAATTTGAGTGCCTCTAACCTGCACAACTTTGCCCCTTTTGGAAGTAGGAGTCGTCCGATTAATGAATCCCATAACTTCATTGTACGTTGATGATAAATCCTTTCATCCATCGTTACGCAAGAAAAATCTCTCTTCTTAACTGGAATTGTGTCCTCCCTGCAATGCACAGTTTTTGCAAAAGATTTCTTCACAGCCGTTTCCTGAAAATCTTGATCCGTTCTTGGATGGTTCTTGAGAATCTTGGAAGTGTGATGAACATGATGATCCAAAACTTGAGGAAAGCATGTGGAATGTAACAAATCAGGATTTTCTTGATCAATTCTTGCAGCGGCTTAAAACGTTTGTGTAGGAGGATCAAGAGATGTAGTAAAAAATACCGTTTGATGTTCTTCTTGTTCGAATCTTGCACCATTCTCGTGAGTAGCAGAATTAGGGTTTGGAAAAATCCTTGGTAAAATCCTAGGAGCAGGGGTAGAAGAACTAGCCATGGATGGACGATGAAGAATTCTCAAAACTTGTTCTCCTTGAGGACATGCACCAGATGGAGAGTACGCAACCATGGGGGATTGCGTAGGGAGGGTTGATGCAATCTTGGATCGAGAGTGTTCATCGAAACCATGGATTATTGAAGGAGACGTAAAAACCCTTATGCATGGATGCAGATCCTGGGAAGACATCATGAGATTTCATGATTTCAGAGAAAAGAGAAAAATCAAGCTCCATAAAGAAGATCAAGATGTGTCGATGATAGAGGTTTGGAAGGAGAAAGAAGAGAACATCTTTTCTCAAAACCCTCAAAAAAATACCATATTTAATCAACCTCATTTTTTTGATTTATCAATCATTTCTCGTTAAACACGCACACAGACACAAACACACGTATCAATTATTATCATTACATTTATATCAAAAAATACTTTATTAACTCATTCTCATTTTTTCATTACCAATTACATCCTATTACTACTTCACTAAAAAATTATATTAGTTGTCATCATTATTCTTCTATTATGTCCAATCATAATAAAAAAAAAACTTTTTTTCTCAACATTTTCTCTCAAAAAGAAAATGAATAAAACTATAAAGAAAATGACAATATGACTTAAACTTACATTCTTTTATTGGAATTTCTACTTTCTTAAGCATCCACAATGGTAGTTAATTACAAGTACTTCATCCAATGATCCGTGACCCATTGGTCAAGGTGAAGTAACTCTTGCCCTTTCTTTGGAAAGGTCAAGAGTTCGAGCTCCCGGGAGTACAATGATAGAACAATTAATATTGAGGGCTTCAAACGGCAGTGCAGAAGGCTGGAACTCGGTGGAAACCTGCAGCTGGATAGAGGGGAGTCCAACATGCATGGAGCAATCACTTGAAAGACGGCTCCTTGTGTGCGGTAATTGAGGATATTAGGGACCTGAGAGCTATTGTGCATTCTCACGGTTTACATGACGACCGTTCCTGAGGGACCGGTGCAATTTCCACGAGAATTACTCATGAGGGAACATGGAACCTCGGTATAAATAAAATAATTAAGCACAAGTTCCTTTTTTGTGTGGGTCCCGCGGTACATCAACTTGAACTAAACTCTCTCCTACTATGACAATGGTAAGTTCAAATTTAAGATTTAAAATGGGCCTCAATATCAAATTTATTGAATATGAAATAATATTAAACCATGTTAGATATATTGAACCTATAAGTTAAACTTGCAACTATTGAATGTTCGCAACGATCAAATTCAAGTTCAAAAATTAAACTTTAAGTCATCCCATTGTGGATGTGTGATATATGCATAATATTTTTCACGCGTGTTTGTGTGGCTCTTTACTTGTAGCCCTACTTTGCAAGTTGCCGCCTATAGGTTGGAAAAGTGATTTAACTTTCCCCAGCCGTAATGGTATCACTGCTCAAGCTTTTAATTTTTTTTTTTGATAACTCAACTTCCAAACTTACGTCTGACTATGCCTGAGGACAACGATTAAAACTTCTCATTCTTTGCCGTCAAGGTAAAACTGGGATGTGCACGCACCCGACCGTGTTACGGCGGTCTGGCGACGTACAACTGCATCCTCCCAAGTAAAGAGAACAATTATGTTCGACCCCACAATCTACTAATAACGATCTCTCCCCGAATCGAACTCACACGGATGCTATTCACTATGAGTTCTCACCAAATCTTCACCAGCTCGCATATGCCCTGGGGAGCAATTTGATGGAGTAGGGATTTGAACCCCTGACCTCCACCCCACAATTGCTTGTGGTGGCTAAGCCACCTGGTTTGCTCAAGCTTTTAATATTTGTATGTGACGTTGTATTCAGAATCTTGTACAGGATCTCTTTTGAGTGGTGGATTTTGACTCGAGGATGGAATTACGAAATTTGTAGGATATGGTGAGATTTGTTCTTGGGGAACTCATACCACCCCACAAAGAACAAATTAAATTGGATCTATTTATAGAGCGAGATGTCACGGATCTAGCCATTTCGGCCCCCATACGATGCCCGCGCGGCGCCCCGGACCACCCGGGGCAGCCTATCCCTAGGGACCACCACTGGTTTCGCCTTGTCTTGGGCTCATCAGGAATGCGGCTCCAGCATCCGACCAGTTTGGGTAGGGATGGCCAATTCCCTTCTTCACCGTCAAGTCCACGACTAGCGACAAGCTCCCCGAACTTAACCGGGTAGGCCTGCCTGAACATCTGAAGGGTCATACGCACGTACCCACAAACCAGCCAACTGAAGCCACATACAGTCATTCTCTGCACAATCCACCAGTAGTCATAGCAGAAGACACCCCAATGTCACGAGGCGTGACAGAGAGCTCCATCCCACAACTATTTGCCTAGAATCATGAGATTCATATGAATTATAAATGTATCCTGCATAATTCAAGATTCTGGATGAATTCATCCAAACTAATTGACAAAAATTTATCTAAATTTTTTGTTTTAAGTGTTCGATACCTAAATCAGAAAAATTGCAAACTTCGTCTTTTAAATTTAGAGCGATAATAAAACTATACTGCAAAAATAATGTTGTGCAAAAAACCTTCCAACTTTTAAAAAACCTCAATTCCAGTCCTAATTTCACTAGAAATAGAGGATTTCACCTGAAAACGATGCACGTGAATTTTCCAAGTGAAATTAGGACTGAAATTGAGATTTTTTAGTAGTTACTGTGTTTTTTTTTGCAAAATGTGATTCTTATATGACCTTTTTGCAACTACCCTAAACTTAAAAATCCAATTTTGCATATTTGTCTACCTATATGTAACACTTCGCCCCTAAATCGTATTGGGTTCTCACATGAAGCTGTAAGAAAAGAGAGAATCTAAAGTTCGAGGATATCTGTTTTTTGATTTTTTTTCCTAACGATCTACATAAAGTCGAGACATTAAATATAAAATCTCAAGCAAAAGTCGGTTTTATCGTGCATAAGTAGAGCATAAGAATCGTTGATCAAGATTGAGTTGTGTATATTTATATGTAATCAACGTAAATGTTGACGAAAGCAATGCCAAAGTACTTAATTTTTGAAAACAACTTTATGTCTAAGTAGAAAATCCATTTTCGCACATTATTTTCGTGGCATCGATGAGGGGCGGAGCTCATGTCATCAGTCTTAGTCAGACGTAAGTTTAGAAGCTAAGTTATTAAAAGAAAAACAAATTCATTTTACTGTGAATATGACATAAAGCTTTAAGAGTCTTCATCAACTTTTTTAAGGATTCTTCTGCTCTGTGTTGTGTATAGGCTAAAAATGGAACGACATCATCAATAACTCAAATTTGACCATTCAATATGGAACCTACATTAAGTTACCACTATCAACGTTGTATATATTACGTAAGCATAGAATTTCCATTAACATTGGAGTTTTCTCAAGTTGGGATCATACAAGTGGGAAAATGAACTTTGGGAGCAAGTGGGCATGCCTAATTATTTTTTCCTTCAGAAAAAAAACCTTAACGCTCCTCCTTAGCACCAAATCAGGTCCGATCTCCTAGTCTAATGTGGATAAATTCGAATTTAAATTATTGTATTTAATTACTGAAATTCCAACTTTATTATTTTTAACCCAAATTACTATTAAATGGATGGCCAACCAGCTCCAGTCCACTAAGCAAAGCCCATGACGTCATCCAAGGGCAGAGCCAGAAAATTATATGGGGTGGGCCGATAAACGAAACCGAGGTGGCCCGATACACGAAAATCATATAAATTATAATTAATTGTTTTTTTTTAAAAAATTAATAGTGTAAAAAAAATTTTAAAATGGGGGGCCGGGGCCCTGAGTGGCCCCCCTATCTACGCCCTTGACGCCATCCTCATTCATTTGTAAGTGATATCAATTTACTCGTCAACTACTATGTACTCTAATTCTTTAACACTACATTCTAAATCATTGTTGATTTAAGCATCATATGTGCTTTCCCCGGAGAACCCGAGGCCCTTCAGCAGTATCATGCATATTACATTGTCTATTTCATTTGGTGTTCCAGTTCACTATATATCATGTATACAGTTACGAGATTATCTTGTACAATATCCGTCTAATGTGATTGAAATACAAAATAGAATAGGAAATAGAATTGAAAACTTCGTGAGCTTAGCTAGTTTGAAATTAAAACTAGGGATAAAACAGTTTGCCTCTTGAACTAGTATACCATTTTTTACATTTTTCCCTAATGAACTTTAAAACTGACACTTTACCCGCTGAACTTTGTAAAACATTTGCACTTTGCCAAAATGTCCGAAAAATAGCCCGAAAATTCCAGATTTACCCCTATGGATACAATAGTTTATTTTCAGTTTGCCATCTGAATTTTAAAGTTGTTGCACTTTACCTCATATTTATCAAAATTATTACATCTTTTATATTTACTATTATTGGGTTTTGCGATCCATAAAATTGGTATCAGAGCTTAGGTTTATTAAGAACTTTAAGTTATATTTATTATATTTATGTAATGAACGATTGGTGAGGAGAATTTTCTTCAAGAAAATGGATTTGGACGAATATCCCAGATCTATACCTTACAAGAGATATCGTCAAATTTTGATGATATATGCACAAGGTTTTGATGGGCTGCTTCCTGACGATTCATCAGATCTACATATAATACCTAGTTTACCATAAGGAAACTCAGATAATGTCCCAGATCTATACCTTACAAGAGATATCGGCTCATGCGAGTTCTTTTTCAACATATTGATCGTTCCAATATGTTATTTTATCCTGGTGTTCTTGTGCATGCATCGTCAAAATTTGGTGATATCTCCTGTAAGGTATACATCTTGGATAATTATCCAAGATCCATTTTCTTGGAGAAAATTCTCCTCACTAATTATTAATTACATAAATGTAATAAATATAACTTAAAGTTCTTAATAAACCTATGCTCTGATACCAATTTTATGGATCGCAAAACACAGTAGGAGTAAATATAAAAGATGTAATGATTTTGATAAATAGGAGGTAAAGTGCAACAACTTTAAGTTTCAGAGGGCAAACTGCAAAATAAACTATGGTATCCATAGGGGTAAACCTGGAATTTTCGGGCCATTTTTTGGACCTTTCGGTAAACTGCAAATTTTTTCAAAGTTCAGGAGGTAAAAGTGTCGGTTTTAAAGTTCATAGGGCAAAGTTTAAAAAGTGGTATAGTTCAGGGGGCAAACTGTTTTTATCCCTACAAAACTATAGGGACAAAAATGTCCATATATAGTAAAGTATAAAATTCGCATAGTACATGAGGCATAGTGTAATGAATAATTTTTGGTAGGTGAAGTGTAAAAATAGACATAATTCCGAGGGGTAAGTATTTTTATCCCTTAAAACTAACATTAATCAACTATTCCTCCCACACGACCTTTTGTTTTTTGCCTGCTTTATGGTATGGTGCACAAGAATGCTAATGTCATCATGCACTTTGGGATTGCCTATCGTTTTGCTAGCACGAGGAATATTGAGTTTCATAAAGCAAATAATTGGGCTCTATTGACTTCCCTGTTTGATGGATTGCCACTACAATTCTTGAATATATTCAACAATACTGTCACTTTTGCAGTTGAAAAGTGCTTGCACCATTAGTGAATATCAAGCTTTTCCTATAAAGATTGATGGGATTTGAATCAATTACTATTTTTAGTTATAATTAAAAAACTATACTGAGGTTTGAGCTAACATAGAAGGTGTAACACAAATTTTTATTGTCTGTTAATTAACAAACAATAAAAATAATACAAATTGAATTTATATGTGTTAAAAATATCAAAAGTTTATAATCTCTAGAAATCCTCTAATTCTTTTCTTTAAGAATATAATATTTGGAATTCGAGACTTTGGAGATGAACTCTTCATTTTGATCTTCTCCAAACTTGAATTTGAATTTGAATAACGTTAATTTAATGGGCTTGACAGCTTGATCTCGAATCAAACGTGATATATTTGACGATATTTGACTTGAATATTAGAACTTCTTGGTGAAATTGACATTTGATCTTCCTCCAAGATGAACTTGATATTTGATAACGTTAGCTCGAGGGCTTAATAGCTTATTAAATCAAACGCTATGATTTGAGCCAAATCCACGATGAACGCCTTGAATTTCGCCTTGAACACCATGGATCTCCTTGAATTTATTTTCCTTGACTTGAGAAAATTTCCTCCACCGCCTCTTTGAATTGTGATGTAATTCCTTGAGAATGACCCATATTTATACTTGTAGCTAGGAGAGGGGTTCTTGGATAAATTATGGGATGTAAATAGACGTGTTCAACGGTTCCAAACCGCCGGTTTCAAAAATCGGGAAGGGTGGAACCGGAACCTAACCGTTCTAAAGACGGTTTCGGTTTCGGTTTCAGTACCGTTCCCGATTTTTTTATTGGTTTTTTATTTTATTTTTTTTGAATTTTTAATATTAAATAAATTAAAAATTAATGAAGAAAACTACATTGAGTAAGAAAAAATTGACTTTATTGCTTTAAAAGTAAAATTACAACTTACAATTTACAACTTTGTTAAAAACTATTTAAGTTACAAAGTACAAATGAAAAATTCTAAGATATTACAATTCCAAAGTATAATTTAAAAATAAAATTACAAGTTACTACAATTTCGTATAAAATTTAAATTACAAAGTACAAACTACAAAGAAGAAAAAAAGAAAATAAAAAAATGGGTTTGAGTTTTATTGTAATATTCTAAGTTAAAAAATTTTAAATTTAACTTTGAATATTAAAATAAATTTCCTACGTATCCTCATAGAGGAATCAAAACCCTACATAGTTATCTTAACTTCTACTTCCCTTAGAGAAGCTATTAGGTGGCAACATGATTGTTCAATCATTTTGTGAATCATTGCTTGATCTGGTATCAATAGTGTCGCTTTCTTCTGATTCATCAAAATTGGTGTGTTGTTCACGTAGCTCGGCTTTTGTCCAATCGTGGAGTAGTGATTGAGCCTCTAGATTTTCTACTGTTAATCTAGATCGTCTAGCATCCAAAATATAACCTCTCTCACTAAATGATTGCTCTATGAAAATGGTTTAGGCAGGAACGACTATTATCTCATTCACAATTAATGTTACTATAGGAAAAGATGCATGAAGACCTCTTTGACCACCACTTTAACAGATCGAACTTTGACTTCCCTACTACAAATTCAGTATAATCTAAAGGATATGTTAAATATGTATCAAGCTTAAGATAAGAGTTTGTGCCTCCCCTCGAACGTTTTGGTATCCTCGCGTCATAAAACTCCTCCAATAGTGGAAATAATACCGCCTCATTAAAAGTACCAATATCACTAATATTTTCAACATCATCACAAGGGTAGAGTAGTAGAGGAGCTTCCAAAACTATCGCCATATTTTATTGAATGTTCTATAGTAATATGATATAAATATTGTTTAGCATTCGCTATTACTACGCTTGGATTGGGAGTGTCATACTCTTTAATAGGAAAGAAAGCATCATAATAAATTACTAACAATTCTTCTAAACCATCTATTACCCTAGGCTCTAATATTTTTGCAACTAAAAATATATATTAGGAATATAAGTGAAATATTTTAACAATAATGTCATTTGAGCAATAGTTGGTTCTAAACGTTTTACAAGGAATTAGAGATCTAAAAAGTAGTGCAACTTTAACACAACGATCTATAACTAAAATTGATAATAAACACCGGATAATTTTTCGGTGGCATCTTTAAAAATCTTTAAAAGTTGACATAAATTAGAGCATGAATCCCATTGATTAGAAATAAAACTATGTCACATTGTTGTTCGGCAAAAAATGAACATAAAGTATCTCTATATTGGTAACTATCATTTAACATTTTATATATAGAATTCCAACGAGTTGGCACATTGGCCGAGAAATGTGTTGGGTGCAAACCAATATTTTTACAATATCTAGCCCATTTTTACAATAAAGATGAATGTCTTGATAAATATAAAATCGCATGTCTAATAGGTAAAATTTCTTCTTTCAAAGTAGCTAAACCATCTTGAACACATAAATTTATAATATTATATATAAATCGAACATGAAATTTTTTTACCACCAATAGAAGGTTCACAAATATTAATAACTGATTCTAAACTAGCCGTATTACCACTAGCATTATCAAATGAAATTGAATTTTTTTTGGTAACTAACCATATTCTTGTAAAATAGTATGAACTTTATTAGAAATAGTAATAGCGATATGTTCAACATCAAACTCTCTATATGCAATTAATAGTTTTGCAAAGTCCATGTATCATTAACCCAATGACATGACCACGACCGTGTAGCTCAAATGGTATCGCTCACCTTTTCTAAGGGTGTTGACCAGGGTTCGAACCCTGTATCTTTCAATTTCTTTGAAATTTATTCCTCCCCTCCAAACCACTACTCCCAACTCATTAACCCAATGACATGTAATTTCCATATAAAAACTTCATTGCCAATGATCACTCCATACATCTGAACAAACTGAAACTTTGTTTTGAAAACTAGCAAATGAATTAATTAACTTTAATTCAAATTCACAAACTGTTTTTCTAATATCATGAGTAAGTGTAGAACGTGAAATCTTTTTACTTGCGGGGTTAAAACTAAGTCTAGTAAAATTTTCATAAAGTTTATTATCTGCAAAGTTAAAAGAAAGTGACATACCACTAACAAATTTAGCTAACTCTTTCCTAGTATTCGTTTCACTATATTTAAGTAAAGCAGAAGAAGACTTCATACCTGATGAAGAACCCGTGAATCCTGACAATAGTTGTATTTGAGCACGATCATTGCCAACTTTATCCGGATGTTTTTTACTTAAGTAGTTCGTGAATGTCCTATAACTGCCTCTCCTCTAAATTTGTAGGCATTGTTGCAATAGTTGCAAGTAACTTTAAAACCTCCGGTTGTAGGATTCATAATTTTTTTAAAGTGCACTAAAAAAATATCGGATCTAAGTGGTGTAGCTCTATGACTTTGAGTTTGAGTTGGATTTTGCGGTTCCGGTTGTACTTTACTTTCTTGTCGAGCTTCACCAAAACATGCCTCGATTTCATCTTCACTCAAATCGAAAGCTTCTTCAAACTGTGGTGGCCGTTGCTCGGGCATCAAACCTTTTCCCTTGTTGGATTGACGAGAAGAACATCCACGATTCGATATTTTTTAAAATATATGAAACAACTAAAAATTAAATTAAAAATGAAAATTGAGAGATTAGAATGTAGAGAGTTGAGAGATTAGAATTTAGAGAGTTGGTGTGAGGAAACAATGTGTGGAATAGATAGGGTATTTATAGGAAAATTGTGGAAAAAACAAAATTACGGAAAACTATCGGTTTAACCTGTAATACCCGAGCCTTTCACTACTCACCTGGCCAATACAGTCCATGCATTACGTGTGATTTATGAACTATTTGTATTGATATTGACATTGCATAATCATTTTATTTTAACGTCGTAAGATAAACTTTCATATTTAAAAGTTCTCATATAATATTACTCAATGAACATATAGCTTGACTCACTTGTTATACCTTGAAAATAAGAAGAAAATTAGGAATTGTAATAGTATTTAGAATTAACTACCCTATATATATATATATATATATATATATATATATATTAATTATCATTATAAGGTAGTGACGTGCCATGTATATGTACACATTCTTGCTGGGTAAGAAAACAAGAATATATTTAAAGTTCAACATCATATAGGTGGCTATACTCTGATCACTTAGTTTACATTGTAAATGGCTTGATATTTTTTTTTATATATATATATATATATTTATATACATATATATAGCAACAGTACCCATCAGAATTATATGTGGTTGTCATGTAAATATATGTACACGTAAAGTACATAATTATAAGTTTATATACATACGTGTAAGTGAGGTAATAGATATATTATTTAATAGGGCCTTGTTTACCGCATTACCAATTGACCAGATTAAAGCCCAATATATGTAAAGATTAAACACAACTCAGGTACACAAATAAGTAATTTATATATAGATAATATATATATATATATATATATATATATATATAGATTTGGTTCAAATGAGACCACCCTCCCTAGGTGAGGCAGTGTGGACTCATCTTACCCATTGATCTTAAAAAATGAAGGGATGTGATTAATTCAGTTTTTTAATTATTTCTTAATTTTCGCTATTTTAAGGGTAAGATTGTAATTTTGTAATTCAAATTAGTGGTCCCAAATGATTTTATGGTGAAATTGACACTCACGGATTTTGTGGTGGATTTTAAGGAACCATTATCTTTCCAAATATTTTTATTTTACAAAGATAGTTAGGGTTCTTCTCTGTGCATAATTAGACATCAAATAATGCATATTTAGTTATTTTGTTGGCACTTTGTTTTTTCAAAAAACAAGACATAATTGAGTATAACGTCTTTGCGTATGTAGTTATACTACACTGCATAAATAGGTTCAATATAATGTATATTTAGTTATGAAAATGGGATATTGCTTTTCGAAATTATAAAAATGGGATGTTACATAATGTATTGCTTATTTAGTTATTCCACAATGCATATATAGTTTCTAGATAATACATAGTTAGTTGATTTTGTTGCATAGTTTATGACGTCTTGCATAGTTGGATATACTATACTACATATTAGTTGTTTTACGCTGTATAGATAGTTTTCAGATAATGCATATTTAGTTGAGTTTTGTTGCATATTTAGTTTTCGAACTCAATGTTCGTTATTTCTCTGTAATATTGCACCGATTTTTCTTGTTTTTTCTCTGTAATTTTCATGAACTGTAATTTTCGAGTTCTTCACAATTTTCTTTATTTGCGTTAATGGAGGAATGAGAGAGAGAGAGAGAGAGAGAGAGAGAGAGAGAGAGAGAGAGAGAGAGAGAGAGAGAGAGAGACGTGAGATTGGGAAAATTGGGAGATGTATGAGATGATTTCATTTTTGTAACTAACTTGTTATGTTATATTACCCTACTACCCTTATATTGATTAAATTAATATTTTAATATATTTTTTATCCATTAAATCATACCCATTGATTAATAGTGGGGGATGGTTGAGATTAGTCCATTGTGTCTCACCTAGAGACATGGTTTCACTTGATCCTCCCCTATATATATATATATATATATATATATATATATATATATATATATATATAGGGGAGGGAATCTTGTGAGACCACCCTCCTGGGTTAGTCCATGGACTAAATCTACACCATCCAAATAATAAATCAATGGCCAAGATATATTACAATATATACATCATTTCATAAGTAAGTATACAATGAAGGGATAAAATAGGAATCCAGTAAATTAAATATAGTAACCGCTTCCTAATAATTAGGGATGTGATTTTGTATTGATCACGTCCCTATAATCAAGCGATTCACCTTTCCTTTCTCTCCCTTCCCATTCGAACTTGAAAATTATTCAAATATGGCAACAAAATCGTGCAACAATTAATGAAAAGTATACAATTACACTAAACTAACTATCATTAAAACATTACTAAGTATACATAAACAATTAACTAAGTATACAATTACATTAAACTACCTGTACATTAAAACTTTACTAAATATACAGAAACATTTAACTAAGTATACAATTACATTGAACTAACTATACATTAAAATAATACAAAGTATACAGAAACATTTAACTAATTATACAATTACATTGAATTAGTTATATAACTAAGTATACAATTCCATTGAACTAAGTATACAAATCCACAGAACCAAGTATACAAATTCACTAAACTACTTACTAAACTACTTATATAACTAAGAATACGATTCCACTGAACCAAGTATACAAATCCACTGAACTAAATATACAAAAAAACATGACTAAGTATACAAGTCCACTGAACTAAGTATACAATAAAACGACTGTTCACAAATATGGCGGAAATAAGTATCAATTTTGAAAAAACACTTGAATTTGATGATTTTTTCTCCCTAAAAATCGGGTAACTGAAAATGTAAGATTATGTTTCCTTAAAAATAGCTAATAACCGTCCAATTAACATAACTAATTAAATATAAAAGTATAATTATACCCTCATATGCCTAAATTAACTAAAATGATCTACACCATCCAAAATTTTAAATCAAGAGTCCATAATTATTCTTATGGACTAACCTAAAGGGATTGGTCTCATTTGAACCAATCCCTATATATATATATATATATATATTATTGTAATTACCTCCACCGCCTTAAACAAAGAAGAGATTGGATAAGCATACGAATTATCCTATTTATCACTTGATTTCAACGGCACAAACATAAACAGATAAATGAAGAAACATGGGTGTTGATAGGCAAATAGAGAAGAAGCAAGAGAGAGAGAGAGAAATGGTATAAATTAGAGGTAAATTCCACTGGTGTTATACGAGGTTGCATATTCAGAAGGTGTTGTACATTGTTACTAAATATTGGTAAGTATTTTAGTACACCTTCAAATTAATAATTTTAGTTATATGGTTTAACTGCAAAATTAAGAGTATAACAAAATAATTATATATAAATATAAGCATATTATATATGTTTGACAGTGAAACAAAATATTATCTAAAATAGAGATATGGTTTGAATCATGGTGGGGGATTATATGAACTATTTAATTGGAAATAACTGACAGTAGCGGCCTGCAATGTGTTTATTCTCTTTATGACCATGGAAATGATAGCTTATTATATCCTTACAGGTTGTCTTACACCTTAGGAACGAAAAACAATTAGCTTACTTTTGGTAGCATATCCAAGGGAAAAGGTAAGTGAAAATCCATCTGCAACTGTAATGTATGAATATAGTATTGTTTGAATTGATTATATTATATGTGACTGTGGTATCTTGTTGAATATAAATGGATATTATATGTTGCATAATTGGCTTGTATGATGTTGCAATATGGTGCTTGGTGAACCATTGAACATGCCATTCACAGCATTTGCATGAACATGCATATTACAAGAGTATGTTTGTATGCATGAAAATATTTTCTAGAAGAAAATAGTTGTTTGTTGACCACTGCTAGTGCACCGAGGCACGCTGGGCATGCTTATTATATATGTTTAGTTATAGTAGGTTGGATACTTCCTGGTGAACACAGAGCTAGATAGGATATGGGCTCTTGGTGGGTCACAAGAGGATGGTCCATCTGTGAGTACCTATGTGTGGCCCTGCGGGGTGGGATACTTCTTGGCGGACACAATGGACGCAAGTAGGGGACCCTTGGCTGGGCCGCGGGAGGATGGTCCACATGTAGATCCATACCGATATTATTGGCCATTTGATTATTGTTGTGTGCAGAGCTCTTTTCCGGTGCATAATAGTTGGGTCAGGGGCCCAAATGAAAGAAAATAATTTTGAATAAAGTATTTTTATTCATGGATTTTACATGCTAGCATTACATGTTGGAAAAGCATCGTTATTCTTTGGACATGCATGATTTTTACTTGCTGAGCTTTAGCTCATGTAGTTCATGCATTGCATGTGAGCATAGGAATGCCTGAGCTTTTGGCTTCTTGTGCGATCTTTGGTTCCTTCAGGTTTTGCGGATCATGGATATGGATGACGACCTGTTGGGCTATGTTGATGGGTCACTTTCTCTTTTTGGTCCTGTACTATATTTTGGTTTAGGGTTGTACCCTCTTTCGAAAACTCTTATGTAAATATGTACATGTAAATAGCTGGGTGATGTGGGTTATGTGTTTGGTCGATGGATGTCTGTTGTGTTTAATAACAGGGTTTGTTACCTCTTTGCTGGTGGATATGGGTTGTCATTTTCTTACAAGTAAAGTGATCGTGCTTGTTCGTTGTTAAAATATCACAGGAAAAAAAATGTACAGGTATATAGGGTCTACGTTGTCAAATTTCACTTTTTATATTGCTTAGAAATATAGTAGTAGGGGTGGGCGTCACATAACCGAAAACCAATGGTTTCGGTTAAACCGGTGTTTTTCATCAACGGTCAAACAATCTTGACCGTTAATTTTAAAAATTTTGAATTTAAAAAAATTAAAAAATCGCCGGTTTTAACCGAAACGGCCGGTTCGGTTAAAACCGGGTGCCAACGGTCACAAATGTGACTGTTGGATTTAAAATTTTAAATTAAATTATATTTAATTAAAATAAAAAAATTGTAAATCTCCGGTTCAACCGGCAGTTAAAACCACCGGTTAAAACGGCGGTTTATGATGTATGTAAAATATATGTGCATTTTGGGGCTTAAAATGTATATATATTTAATGCATTTACACACATATATACTATATTTTTACTTGGTTTCCTTAAAAGGGCATGATACTGCGTATTCTTGTTATTTTGCAGGAAACAGAGCTTAAAATGAAGAAATATCAGTTTCAATACCCGACTAAGATTGACGAATACGAAGAGAAGATCAAAATGACGAAGAAAGTGGACAAAAATATTTCACAGGGCCGGACCGTATGGTGTCACACGATCGTGTGAAAATGCCGGTGTGAAACCACCCAACCGTGTGAAGAAGGACAAAAACAGAGGACGGAACCAGGCCCACACAGCCGGATCATGTGATCTCACACGGCCGTGTGGGAAAGGGACTGCACCGCACTACCTGCCCGTGTGATCTCACACGGGCGTGCGACCAAGGGCTGAAACCAACACCACACGGCCGTGTGGTGCCACATGGCCAAGCCGTGTGGGACTCTGTTTTGACGCGTTTTTCAGAGTTTTCTTCCCGTTCTAACTCTATAAGTGACTCCAAGCATCTATAAAAGGGACCCAAGGCTTGCACAAAAATATACAACTTGATAAAGAGAAAACACATCAAACAACACAGGAACGCAAGAATCGAGAATCTTCCGAGAGAAGAAGGCTAGGTTGCGAAAAACACAACAATGCTTTCGCATCTACGAGAGCATAAGAGCGTCGAAGGCTTAGGAGGGGAATCTATCCTGACAAGAAGGGTTTTCTTTCTATGTCTAAGATCTCTTGTTTGTGTTTAAACGATTTCATAATGTTGATTTGAATTTGTCTATGAGTTTGTAATCAATGTTTGGCATATCTTTCGGATCTTAGGGACATAATCGAAACTGTGGATTCATGTTAAATATGATTATTTGTTTTTTTAATTAATTCATGCTTTCTATTTTATGAATTCGAGTGCTTATTTATAATTGCTTTTTAGTTGGCCAATAATTTGCATGTCATATTTGTTAGTGCGAGATTCGGGAGATGAGTTCTAACAAAGACGAAAATCGAATTTAGACATAAATGGATGTAAACGTGTCGAGAGACCTACAACTGTTTGTGTTGAGTTATTCAATTCATAAATCTTTTGGGAGTTAATAATAGTTGTAACGTATCAGGAGATCTACAATTATTATTCATCTATTGTTTATTTATCATCCGGGAGGGGGAATAGACTAACTTAGGAATTGAACCCATAGAATTGCATGAATTGGTTTTTAAAACTTTGTTTGTATTTAATATTGAAGAAACATGTTGAGATTATGTGCCTAAGGTTACTCGTATAGATGTTGAAAATACTTGTGGGATTCGCAAATTTATTTATTTTTCCTTTTTAATTTTCGATTTTTATTATTAAAGCTTGATTTTCGGTCGCTTCAATAAAATTGGAATACGATGTTATTATAGCCTAAGTGTTTCGAATATCAATCCTTGAGGAATACGACCTTGCTTGCCATTATTCTATAAACTACACTGTACACTTGCAGTTGTATAAACCAAAATATTTTTGGCGAACAAGTTTTTGGCGCCATTGGCGGAGATTGATTAGTTTTCACTTAGATATAGTAATAAGTAGTTCAATCTTAATTAAAGCATATTTTTTATTTATTTTCAAAATTTTTGAAATTTTTTGAAATTATTTTTTATTTTTATTTGTGTTCGATTCTAACATATTTTTTGTTAAGTGCAAATAGTATATGATCACGCATTCCAGATTAACCCATCCAATACCCATTGATTTTGAAATCGGAAAAACAGCGAAACAACTAAGGAAAAGAGCCAAAGAAATGGCAGATGGGATAAATCCAAATGCAGTAGACAATATAAACAATTAGGAGCGCCCACCAGAGGCCGGCGTCCAGGACCGAATTGTGGAAAGGCCCGCAAGAAAGGCAGTTAGGGACTACTTCCAGCTGGAGGTATGTCAAACTTATGGGGGTCTGTCCCGTTTGCCGCTCATTGCAAATAATTTTGAACTAAAACCAGCATTGATCCAAATGGTGTCACAAAATCTGTTTGGAGGTTGTAGGTCCCAAGGGGTGTGAGTGTAAGGTTTAGAAGGGGGGGTTGAATTAACCTTACCAACTTTTCGATTTAGTCCTTTTAAAAATGTTCGAGTTAATACTTCACTTTGAGTCCTTGATGGACATCTAAGTTAGTTAATCAAATGAGTTAGTCACTCAACAGACTGACCGAGCCGTTGATAGAATAACTCAAATTTGTTTTTGACTAAAGACTTAACTTGACCGTGATATGTTTTCAGGAAGACTTAACATCCTTGAATTTGGTTAAGTTTGTTTTAATACTAGGTTTTAACACTCAGTTGATTATCAATTGGATAGCAAATTTATCAGCAGATATAAAATAAGATGCAAAAATTAACGTGCTGAAATGTAAATGACACAATAAGTTTTTATAGAGGTTCGAAGATGGGGTAATTCTTCTACTCCTCTCTTCTCCAACTCCTGGAGGAATCTACTAAGTATTGATCAATATAGAGAGTGGTTAACAGTCAAGATACAAGTCTTGATCACACAGCTGACTTGATCATTTGGGACTCAGTCTGGAGATGCCTTGGTCACACACCGGCTTCTCGTGCGACTCGGCTTCTTCACAGGCGTACGCCTTGCTACTACAGCCCTCTTGATTAAGTTCCTTGGATTTGATCACGAAGTCCTCCAAATAGCTTAAGCCTGGTTCGACCTTGAACCTTTCTACAATCCTTTGTGGAATGTAGACCCCTTGATTCTTCAAATGTTTTCTCTTCAACTGATTGAAGTTGTCTTTCCTTCACAGGTTGGATTGATTTCCTTCGTAATGTAGGCTTGAGGATTGATCTTGAATGACTTGAGAGTATTCTTGGTTACAGTTCAAATGTTAGCTTGAATGTTCGTGGTTCAGGTCGGTAACCTTCTCTTAGAGTGATTCCTCAGCCTTTTATAGTGATCTTTCAAAAATCTGCCCGTTGAAGAGTTAGGCTTATTTTTGAAAGTCACTTGTGGTTGTTGGCTTGTCTTGTTGCAGTCCTTGGAATTTACGTTTCCTCGTATGAACGATTCTTCACTTTTTCGAGTTCGACACGGTGCGATGCTTCCCATTGGTTTATTCCTTTTGCATGCTTCTCGGGACCGAGCACTTCAAGAAAGGTAGTATGGAAGTATTACTTGTTTAAGTAATTCTCTTGATTTACGCAAGATCTCTTTCGATTATCTCGACTTGATCGCATTTCCTTGCCTTCCCCAGGTGACTTAGAGTCGACTTCCAATCATTGGATGACTCTTTCCGTCACTTCAACTTGAGACTTGGCTATCTTGAGTTGACTTGACGACATTTCACTCACCGCATCTTAGATGCACCTCGATCGAGTTCTTGTCTTCTCTTCTTTGCCACACTCACCGCCTCACAATGATTCTTCCTTTTAGTCTCCATTGTCTTCTTGCATGTTCAGGCATAGATGACTTGACTCACTCTACCACAAATTTATCTATTACAATGAAATTTATAACAAAAATGGGGTGCCAACTTCCAATTCTACGTTTTACATGGCATTCATCAAAATTTACAAAATAATTTCCCAACAATTTCCCCTTTTGATGATGCCAAAACTTAAAACATACATCAATAATTAAACAAAGAAAGATACATACAGACAAATGTAGAATCACGAATGTATGCTTAGAATCGATCTTTTATTGATCATAACATTCTTGTTCTTTACATAGTCAAGTTTACAAAGTGTATCGAACTTGAACCTCAAAAAAAAAAAAGTATCGAGCTTAAATGGAACTTAAAGTAACCATGTTGTTCTATATCTTCACAAGTATAGAAATTGTACAATTTTATTCGATGTACGAAGACTTACATAGAATGTATTTACATAGTAAAATACATGAAGGGGGTCGACAACAACACTTCATCTCCTTCGCCGCCTCCTTCTTTCATCTCCTTGACTCTGTCATCTTCGACCTCTTTCTCTTTTTCTCTCATCTTCACCGCTTCTTTTTCTCATACGCCTTTTTGGCGACTTCATCTCTTCTCGCCTTTCTTGTCTTTCCTCCCATAGCTGAGTTTGTCTCTTATTTTCCTCTTCAATTCTCTTCACATACTCGTAATTATTCTTAGCCACTTGCGGGTTGGCTATTTCAAAATCCACCAATAGATCCCTCATTTCTTTCTTGGATCTATATACTCAATGTTTTTGGGGAGATCTGGTCCGAAATCTCTTCCTCCACCACTCGCTTCTTCATCATCGGCGTGTATGGTACTCGGGGTCTTTTTTTCCCAGGTGAGTGACTAGCGAGTGACCAAAGCAGAGTAACCGCGCAAGAGTCTGGTCGCTGTCGGCCTTCTTCACATAGTTTGAGACCCTTTTCCCAAGACAAATCCCAGGCTTGAGCCATGGACATGTTTGCGAAGTAACCTTCGAGATGCGAGCGTCTTGAATTCATCAACGATCTTGCTCGCCCGATCCGAAATGGCATAGGTGTCTCTGTGCATTGGAATGCCTCCATGTTATTTCGAGAATATCCATAACTCGGGCATTCATCTTTCCTTCCACTTCCTTCATCCTGCTTCAATCGCTTTTCTCTTTTCGGCCCATAGGTACTTTGCAGTGTTGGAGTGGCGAGTCATCGGGAATTTGCCGATGATATCACCGTGACAAGACCTTGTTGGGGGTTTTAGCAATCATCAAGGTCACATCTTTCGAACATTCCCCTCAACAGATTTTCCTTTCTTCTCTCTTATTACTTCCTCATCTGTCTTTCCCTTCACAACGTCTTCCTTCTCGACTTCGATCCCTTCAGCGCTTTTTTGGTATTCCTCTTCCCCCTTTTGGCATCATCAAAGGAGAGAGGAACCCCTAGAAACAAGCTAGCAAGCAAGAAGTCTAGTCTGGCGATAGCCGAGTTCGCCAATCTGCTGCGGAGTATCTTTGCATCAAACTCGGAGCGGGTGGCATTGGATTTAGCTGCTACCAACTTCATCTCACCATGAGAAGACTGAATTTTCGATCCATGTTCTCTTCCACGTGCAGGAGCTCGTTCTTATTATGTTCACGCAGCAGCTTTATCTCTGAGGTGTGAGATTCATGAATTTGTTTGATGTGCTCTTGCAATTTTGTCTTTGCATCAGCATTCTTAGCCCGCCAGACTAGCAACTTGTTGAACAATGTCCTCAAATATCGAGCTTGTTCCACACGCATTATCTGCTTCTTTGTTGCCACCATTCCCGGATCCCGACTATTATGCCTCGCAAATCAGCAGTAAGGTTGGCGTCTCTGTTATCCAGCCTCATGTCCAGTGAGGCCTAGTGCCTCTCCATCTTTTGTATCACAACAAATAAGGCTTTGAAGACTTCCCGAACTTGGTATCACCTGCTTTCACCGTGACGGCCAGCAAACGTCAAAGTCATAGTCACCGAACAATGGTGTTTGATGGAATAACAGATCAGTGTGGAAGCGCTCGCGATCTCTAGTGGTTCTTCGGGAGGTCAAGTACCTCCAGAGAGAGGGAAATGATTCTACAAAAGGATCATCACGGGCAAATCGAATTGCTCAATGATAATTGGTGCTCGTGAAGTCCCCTGTGGAGTCGAACTGCGCTGCGGCTTGGGGAGCTGCGCGCGGACTGTTTCACCGTGGTCTGCATTGTGAAGTCGACCCAGCTTTGAGCCTCACTGCTTAACAGCCTTCGGTCTCAACCGGTTTTTCCTAATGAGTTGATCGTCCTCGCCATATCGTAAGCGTCATTGGGCGACGATGAGATTTCCATGGGTGGCTCATCATCAAAGTTGAATGTTTGTCGAGTAGTCTTGAGGTTAGACTTACTCGTGGTTGGAACATCCTAAGTCGAGTCTTTTGGATCCGCAATAGGGGATGACTCGGCTTTATCTTCACCTTCTGGATCCTAGAAAATTTACATCGATTATCCTGGGAATCGTGAAGAGCACTTATCTCCTTTTCTCGATGGATCAATGATAGCGGGAGGGATGTTACGGGTTTCGATCTCTTTACCCCGAAGTCTCAACCTCATATTGGCCTTCATTACCTCCTGCAGCTCAACTCGGCAGGGCCTGACGGTCCCTTCGACAAAGTGTCACTGTCTTGGGGTCTTTCGAGGTGGCATCCATTGGAGTCTCAACTCCATGGATTGCACTTTCATTGCCAGTGTTAACTCCCGGGCAATTCCTTCCTCGCCTCGATCGCATCGCGAGTGTCATTGGCTCGCAGAGCGATTGGCACCTCACCGAGACATCTCAATCTGTCCGAGCCTCGTTGATGACAACTTGATGTGTATTCTGTTGTTGTTCCTTCTCCACTTCGCCTCCGAGATTCGTTGTGGAGTCAGCTGCAGTATCCTCCGACCTTGCTGCAATGGAGGGAGTTTCCCCTTCAGCTGGCACACCAGCTGAGTGACTTGGAATGGGGTCACTCATCTCTAGACTCCTGGATGTCCCCATTGAGTATTCAGCCGTTGGGGCAGGTGGTAAGACACCTTCATTAGGGGTTGGCTCGACTTGGGTCCCCACAATCCCAGTTTTATCGCCAGTTCCCTTAACACCTTCCTCCGAATGAGCTGGGGAAGTGGTGGTAGCGACAATAATGGCAATATGCTACACCACTCCCATGGGATCAATCTCCAGCTATGATGTGGAGGACTCCCCTGGTCCCCCCATCATCCTTTGCTCATATAGGATTCTGGATTCTTGCATTGCTTGCTGCATTTGCAACTCTTCTATGGCAAAGAATAGGTCCGTGATCCTCTTCACCGCCGATAGATGTCAAGGTGAGGATGTGTATGATCGGTGGTTCCAGGTGATAGGGCGATGATGGCCTTCTCACGTGCCTCTCATGTCTCACCGCTTCTCTAGCCATTTTCTCTCCGAATCAAGTATATTGATACAATTGTCTCTCGTCAAGTGCTTACAAAGATCGCGTGTCCACCTCAAGAAACCTGAAGAGTTCTTCTTCCCGAGCAATGAACTCGGACGTTCAAACCGCACTGGATAGGTTCGAACTTCCATTTTCTCCACTCTCATGAGACGGTTTTGGATGTCCGGATACAATGGAGAGTACATGATTACATCGTCTTCATTATACTCTTGCTAGCCCTCATTTCCAGGATTAAGGGTAGCAGCTTTGCCGCTCAACATCCTCGTAGCCTCATCTACAGGCGAGAGACACAACCTCAATAGCGCCGGTTGTCTCGGCCATTCCTTGTTCCTCGCTTGTTCTGTCTTTACAATCGGGTCTTGGAGTTGCCTCTGCGATCGGCCTCAGCAGACTTGGCCATTTCATCAACAACTTCCTGAGACTCTACTTCTCCCAGCCTCGGGTATCTTTTCCACCGAGTAGGCGACTAACGGTCTTCTCAAGCTCGGAGAGCTTGGAAAGTCTTCTTCTTCTTTTTGTTTTCACCGAGGAACATCCGGTTCCACTTCCTCCGTTCATTGAAGGTAAATGCCTTCGCAGATTGTCTTAGAAGGCGAGATGCCTTCCTTGTTGTGGCGATCCTCTTCTTCTTGATCACCGGAGAAGGGATTAATGGCTCCTTCTCCACTTCGGCCGCAGGGGCGGAGACATGGCAATGGGCAGGTGACTCGGCGCGGGGGAGCATCATTTGTGTTTTCTTCTTTCTTTGCAGGGCGGCAATTTTTCTAAGCGATAGTCTTCTTGGGAGGTGAGGAGGCAACAATCTTTAGGGTCGTGATTCCCCTCACTCGTGATCACCCTCTTGGCGTAAGCTCTCTTCTCTCATGCACCGAGAGGGTTTGATTGAAACATCCTCTTGTTTACATGGAACGCCTTTCCATGCCGAAGAGGTACCCCTTTTACTTCTATCATCCGCCAATCACCAGGCCGTATCCTGAGGAACCTCCAAACGTACCATCCTCCTCAAGGATTTGTTCCCAATATTCGCGAGTCCGTATACAAACTCAGCCCAATTCACCTTATTTTCTTCAAGGATCGCCGCCATTACGATCAATTTAGCTTTGGACAATCGGTCAAAGCCGCCAAATTTAATGTTTATGCATTTGGCAACAATGTCCATAATTTGTGGTAGTCCTCCTTCAAAGACCTCTTGTTAGTCAGTAGACCACTTTCACAAAGACAATCGAACTTGGCTACTTCCTTCCAAGCAGCCGTCGCCAGTCAACCTCGCTTCATGAATCTCCCAAGCACTCCTTCCGCCGAACAAGCGTGTTCGCCAAATCCTTGCGTGATGGTGAGATCTTTTCCGTGAACAGAGGACTTGATGCCCTCATCGTGAACTTCAGCGTTCACGTAGAACTCGTGACCTCTTCTACATAGGTCATCGAAACTCCAATGTCAAAACGGCTTCACCAGGCGTTTCAATTTCTCAGCAATCTTCTTCACGAGGGTGTCGTCGGACCCCTGTTTAACCATACCATCGAAATCCACAATAGACCCAGTGTGGATTTGCTTTCCTAGCTTGACGAAATCATGAGTAGGTGTCATTTCTCAGTGTTTTACCGAACGAAACTTAGAAAATGATCTTGAGGAGTTGTAGGGTTTTGAGAGAAAGTTTCTTTCTTTTGCCTTGAGAGAGATGAACAGTTTTGGTAAAGTGAGAGAAAATCGGACGAAATGGTATAATTATGGTTTATGAAAGGACGTGCGGGTGGTTTTTGAAATTTGATCAAAATCAACGGCTTAGATCTTGCACGCCGATTAGCATTTAAGTTCTCGCATTTAATGCGGCAAAGATTTATATCCAATCATAAGCTTGGTGTGCGACTTTTGATCGTACACGTCATAATTATCTTTGACGTCATTCTTAAAAACATTCCCGCTTAGTAAAAACGACCGTGTTTTTTTCACTTTGCTCATAAATAACTCAACTTACTCCTTAGCTGATTCAATCCTTCTTCTCACTTCTCTCATTGTGACTCAAATTGTCTAACTCCTCAGACACAAATGACTTTCCGATATGGCTGATTCACTTAGCTGAATTAAGAGTTCAGCTCTTTTTTTCTTCTTTTCGTGTTTCATCTCTTTTCTTAAGTCTTCTGAGTGTTAACTCAACTCAATTAACCCTAACTCATGCTTGAGTTCTTCAAATCTTGATTCACATAATGGTTTTGTGAATATGTCATCTAACTGCTTATCAGTTGAGATATATTCCAAGGTGACGTCCTTCTTTTCAACATGGTCTCTTATGAAGTGATATCTGACATCGATGTGCTTTGTTCTTGAGTGCAACACAGGATTTTGAGTGATTGCAATTGCATTTGTATTGTCACACATAATAGGAATTTCCTTTTCTTCAATTTCATAGTCTCTCAGCTGCTGTCTCATCCATAAGACTTGGGCACAACAGCTGCCTGCAGCTATGTATTCTGCTTTAGCTGTAGAGGTGGCTATTGAATTTTGCTTCTTGCTAAACTAGGAAATTAGCTTATTTCCAAGCATTTGACATGTGCCTGAGGTGCTTTTCTGTCAACTCTACATCCAAAGATAGTCGAGTCCGAATAACCAATTAGCTTGAATCCACCTTCCTTAGGATACCACAAGCCATTTCTTGGCTTCCTTTCAAATATCTCAAGATCCTCTTGGCTGCGGTCATGTGGCTTTCTTTTGGAGCAGATTGAAATCTTGCACATACACCTACAAAGAAAGGTGATGTCCGCCTCGCTTCTTTGTGATATAGAGCAATGATCTAATAAGTGCTCAGTATCTTGTTTGATCTACAAAGCTTGCCATCGCATCCATATCCATTTTGATGATGTATTCATTGGTATTTTCACGAGAAGACTTCTCTTCCATACAAAATTTCTTCATTAAATCTCTCGGTGTATTTTGTCCGACTTATGAAGGTTCCATCCTTCACTTGTTTCACTGGAGTCCAAGGAAGAATGTCGCTCTTCCATCATGCTCATTTCGAATTTGCTTTGCATGAGATTTGAGAATTTATCACACAACTCTTTGTTTGTGGATCCAAAGATGATGTCATCCACATATATTTGAACAAGCAGTATACTCTTCCCATCTTGAATTCTAAAGAGCGTTCTATCCACTTTGCCTTTTGTGAATCCGTTCTCAGTTAGGAATTGTGATAATGTATCATACCATGCTCTGGGTGCCTATTTCAATCCATATAAAGCTTTCTTGAGTTTGTATACCTTGTCTTCAAGAGTCTTCTGCTCAAATCCTGGAGGTTGTTCAACATATACTTCTTCCTCCAACAAACCATTAAGGAATGCACTCTTTACATCCATTTGATATACAATAAAGTTCTTGTGAGCTGCATAGGCAAGAAACATCCTTATGGCTTCCAATCTTGCCACAGGGGCAAAAGTTTATCAAAATCTATTCCTTCTTCTTGGCAATACCCTTTGGCTACCAATCTTGCTTTGTTTCTTACCACAGAGCCTTCCTCATTCATCTTGTTTCTGAACACCCTTTTAGTGCCAATAACATTTTGATGGGTTGGCCTTTGAACCAATTTCCACACTTTGTTCCTTTCAAACTGATATAGCTCTTCTTGCATGGCTTGAATCCAGTGTGTGTCATCCAATGCTTGTGACACATTTTTTGGTTCTATTTGTGAGATGAAGCAAGTGAACATTGTTTCTTGTTGAGTTCTGGATCTAGTTTTTACACCTTCTCTTACATCTCCAATGATTAGTTACGTGGATGGTCTCTCGGCCACCTTACGTCGGGGAGTAAGTTAGCTGGATTGATCGTCTTTGCAGTGTGTTATTTTGATCAGCTCTCTCATCATCACTTAGCTGCAGATTTTCCGGTTGTCTTTGAGACTCGGCTATCTCATCTTCATCTCGAACTTATAACTCGGCTTGACTTCAACATAGGGACTCTTCTCGCATGGTTGGTTGATTGAAATTTTATCACCGACTCTTCAATGTCTTCTCCATTCACATTTGGTTCATCAAACACCACATGGATGGATTCTTCTGTAACCATTGTCCTCTTGTTGAGCACTCTGTAGGCTTTGCTTTCAGCTGAGTATCCTAAGACGATACCTTCATCAGCAATAGCATCAAAAGCCTTTAAATTATCTTTGCCATTGTTATGGATGAAGCATTTGCATCCAAATATTTTGAAATATGCAACATTTGGATTTTAGAGATACTTCATTGCTTGAAGATCTCTTTTCCAAAATCACTTTTGGAACTTGACATAACATAGAGGAATTAAATCCTAAGCCTGTCTTGTCTCCACATTCTCTTTGACTCATAATAAGATCTGTTTGATAAATGGTTTTATCATGATTTTGATGACTTTGTTTTTATACCAAAACAATGGTTTTAAAGGTTGTCCAAATACTCCTAATTGATTTAAAATGGTTTTAATATTTTCCGCAGTATTTCTTCAAGTTTTATTTTCGACAAAAAATGGACAACACATTTAATGATTTTGTATCAATGGGTTTTTACATCCAAACAATGTTTCCAAATGTTGTCTAAATACTCCCGATCGGTCTAAAATGTTTTCACTATTTTTTGGAGTATTTCTTGAAGTTTATTTTCGATATAAAATTGGGCAACACTTTTGTTTTGAGGTCAACGGGTCGCCATATAGGGCAACCCGTACCTGAAAGTTGTGAAAAACAGAAAACTTCATGTTTCCAGAAAATGGTGAGGGTGACCGGTCACCCTATAGGGCGACCGGTGACGTATAGGTCGACCGGTACCTGAAGGTTTGTTCAAAATTGCAAATTCTCCTTATTGGTTTTTTGATGAGGGCAACCGGTTGGACCCTAGGGCGACCGGTCGCACCCCCCGCCGACCAGTCCCCCTGTGTAATTTTTGTGTAAAATTCATTTCAAACTTATCCCTGCGCGACCGGTCACACACCCTTTTTAACAGCAAACTATCCGTTGAGTTTGCAGACAACTTTTCCTTAAATTGTGGGATTGATTTCTAACAGCTATAATCTTGATTTTAATTGCAATTTTTTTGTAGATATCAGATTCCAAGAGGAGCCTATCAAGTATCAATCATCTCCTATAAATAGAGGAAGATTTGAAGCATAACTATAAGAGAGAACAACACAACACAACAAGATATACTCAAGCAAACACTTGGTCTTCTATTGCCATTATTCTTGTTGTAATTTGCCTAGCTTATCACTTTCACATTCTTGAGGTCTAGGCTATTCTTGATTACACTTGCACTCCATTGTATAATTCATTATCGAGTTGTAATCTTGAATTTTTGGGTTATCATTCAACACAAGATATCCTTGTGAGTGTTCTTGTGGTAAGAACACACTTGGGTGATCTAGGTGTTAGGTGTGAGAAGATTGTGGTAATCTTCTTGTTGAGGTGTTGAAGAATTTGGTATTCTTCAAGGTTGAAGATTGTGGTAATCTTCACAAGGTGCCGTTGGAGATTGTGGTAATCTTCAAGAGAGATTGTGGTAATCTCAAATGTGGTGTTGAAGAAGAGTGTGGTACTCTTCAAGGTGTTGTTGTAAGTTGGTGTTGTATTAATTTTGGTAATTAAAAAAATCTTTTTTCTTTTTGAAATCCATCCCGGATATACTAGGGTGGTAGAGGATTAGGCCCAAGGTGGGTTCAACCTCTATAAATCGACGTGTGTTGTTTACATTCCGCACCTTCTATATTGTCTTGGCTTGTTTCATTCGAAAAAGAGGATAAAATCGAAAAGATGGAGATAAGCTATTCACCCCCCCTCTAGATTATCGTAGCCGCTTGGACTTACAAGTGGTATCAAAGCCAAACTCTTTGGCAAGCTCGTTTCACATCGCGAGTGAAGAGGAACGATCGTCGGCTACGAACGAAGCTCAACTTTCCGGCACCTCCACCACCAAGCCACCTCTATTTGATTCCAAAAATTATATATTTTGGAAAGAAAGAATGGAATGTTATTTACAAGGTTGCGGGTTCGATATTTGGAACATCGTCATAAATGGAGAATCCATTCCGATGATAGACACACCATACACCTCCAAAGCTTTCAAAGAGCTCAATGATGAAGAGAAGAAAATCATCTCCTTAAACGGTAAAGCTCTCAATATTTTGTATTGTTCACTTACTAATTTGGAATATGAACATATTGTAGGAATTCGATCGGCACATGAAGTATGGCGAAAATTAGAAGCCATCTATGGAGTATTTGCAAATGAAAGGAGTCAAACAAAAGCATCTACTTCTCAAAGGGATACAATGTCAAATCTAAGGAACAAGCCTCTTACAACTTCCAACTATGAAGAAGTTGAACATTGTCTTATGGGCATCTAAGAAGAAAATGAGGTATGTCTTAAACCCTCTACTTCCTATGATATTGTTATTCAAAATGATTATAGTGATTTGCAAAATGATTTTGACGATCTTCAAAATGAATTCCAAAATTTACTTGTTAAGTACAAAAATTTGAAAAAGGAATTCAATGTTTTGAAAAATGAAAAGGATAGTTTATTTACTTCCTATGAATCACTATCATGTGCTCACACCACCACACTTGACAAGGTTAGAAACCTTGAAAAAGAAAATAGTATTCTTGTTGAGGATATTAATTGCCTGAAAAGGGATTTATCTAAATCCAACTTGAGTACCGATGAAATTGTTGATTATTGTGATAATTCAAAACTAGAACTTGATCATAAGTTTAATGTTGTCAATCATATGAAAAAAAATCAAGTCTCTAAGCATGTTGGTCATTATGCTCCTAAAATTATTACTTGTTTTCATTGTGGTAAAAAGGGTCATACGACTAATTCTTGTCGAGCTAGAAATAGCTCTAATTATTGTTGGAG
Organism: Rehmannia glutinosa; assembly: GCA_016081115.2. Taxonomy (NCBI): domain Eukaryota; kingdom Viridiplantae; phylum Streptophyta; class Magnoliopsida; order Lamiales; family Orobanchaceae; genus Rehmannia; species Rehmannia glutinosa. The sequence goes on along the minus strand of CM071936.1, from coordinate 89,533,388 downwards.
ACCTAAAAGTCTCAAGACTAATCCCAAAGGACCCAAACACATGAGGGTACCACAAAACAATGTCATATTAGGTACTCGGCGAAATAATGATCGAAGAAAATTTATACCGCCAAGAAGACATCAAATGACCATTTCATTTGATCAAAGAAGGAGAAAGTATTTTCAACAAAGCCAATTTCCAAGAATAAGATATAATCAAAAATGGGAAGAACACAATCCTTGGAAATGGCAAAGACATCATCAACAAGATGATTTTCAAAGAAGAAGAGACTATCAACAATGGGAAGGACAAAAATCTTGGAAATGGAGTAATCAAAGGAGCCATCATCAACAAAGTGACTTCTCAAAGGGAAGATATCATCAACAATGGGAACGGCACAACCCATGGAAATGGCGTAATTGGTAACTCGTATCTCCCTAGTTAAATATGCATTTTATTTTGTTATTATGCATGCTTTTATTTGTGTCTTAATTGCAAAATGAGTTTTCAAGTATTTATTTTTAATTAAGGTCTTCAATATATATTTGTGCTTTTAAAATATTTTTTAAAAAGAAGACCTTATATGATATTTTTAAAACTCTTGTGCATTTTTGTAGACTAAAGTGTGTTATCATCTCTTATGGATTTTTATGGCATGAGCTTACTTGTGATATCTCTTAACCTACACTTTTATCATTATGGTTTGTGCTAGATTTGTTTTAAGAATTGTGTAGGATTTACATATTTTCACAAATGGCCATTTACGTCATTACTTGTCAAGAAAGGCATGAATTATCGAGGTACGTTTACTTGTGTTACTCTTACTCTTGTAGACTCGATATATGTATTGCCATATGCCTATGTGCTTGTTTTTCATAGTATTTCATACAAGTGCCATTAAGAGGATTTTTAGATTTTTTGAAAGGCACTATTCGATATTTGATTGCACATATTTACTTTGTCAACTCTTGTTCAAATACTTCTTTTAAATGAGGTCTCAACTATATGCTATCGGATTTTCAAATTTCAAAAGAGACCTTTTGTAGCTTTTTTAAGCTTTTTTTTGAACTTGCATGATTTATTAGACTCTTGATGATCTTCTAAATGCATAGTATGTGTTTCTTGCTTCATGGTTTATATATATAGTGTCTATTTCTACTATGCTCTTATACAAGATATTTTGTGATTGATGATTGAGGCATGTTCTTACACTTGGGCTATTTTTTCTTGCTTATATAAGCGTTGCCGTTAATGAGTTTGTTAAGTTGTGTAGATGAAGTACTCCAAATATTAGTTACCTCAAAATATTTGGATGTAAATGTTCTATTATGAACACCTTAGATCAATTGGATGCCCTATGATGATAGTGATGAAGAAGACAAAAAGGGTATTCCGGAACAAACTCGATGACCAAGGCAACATTGGTCGAACTAACGCGAGGTTAGTAGCTCGAAGGTATTTTCAAGAAGAAGGTAATTAATTTTGATGTAACATTTGCACTCATAGCACATTTAGTAGCTATTTGGATTTTACTTGCCCATTCTTGTTTTAAGAAAATTTTAAGCTTTACCAAATGGATGTTAAATCCAACTTTCTAAATGGTTTTATTCAAATATAAGTCTATCGGAGTTTAAAATTTTAGGCCAAATGATTTTTATAAAAGGCCTTGTACGGTTGATAGACTTAGCTATTTTTGCAAAATAATTTTACAAAAGGTAAAGTTGATACTACACTTCTTGTTTTGAAAAAGGGCAAGGTTGTTTACTTGTGCAAATTTATGTTGATAATATTTATGGTGCTACTAATAAATATTTGTGCAAGATATTTTTCCAAGTCAATGCAAGGTGAACCTAAGATGATCATGATGAGGGGAGCTCAAATTTGATCATTGGAATTCAAATTACTCAATGCCAAGAAGACGGTTATATTTCAAAAGAACTCTTGAAGGAGTTAAGCATTGAAGAAAGAAGAACTGTCTCAACCTCTATGACAAAAGATTGACAAAGGTTGAGAAAGGCATATCGGCCGACAAACAAATTCGAGGTATGTTTTCTTGTATTATTTCTATAGACTCGACATTCCATATGCCTTATGTCTATATGCTCGACTTCAAAAACTATCCCAACGAATCTCATTAAAGTGCCGTTAAAAGAAATTTTCAAATATTTGAAAGGCACTTCTTCTTATGACTTGTTGTATCCAAAGCTTTAAAACGTTCTTATTTTTCGGGATAACAAGTCCGGTCAAAATTATTCAAACTATGGTTCGTCAAAATCGAACTAAACATATTGAGATTCGATATAATTGTTAAGGGATTGCATGTTTTAACAAAAACTTGAGATGTGTTTAATTCCGTCTCAAGGATAACTCGTGGACTTTTTAATCACTCACTGCCGAGTATTTTTCCTCATCTCGAGCTTGATTATGACATAATGTATATTGAATGAGGTCTACGTTTGCATTTTGCACGTTTTTAAAACTTAGGGGCGAAAAATCGGATATTTGGAACAAACTTCGATTTTTTCAAACAGAACCAAAACAGTGGGCTGCCAGGGCAGGGGCCGACCGATCGCCCACCAGCTCGACCGGTCGCCCATGCCCTGGACCGGTCACCCTGAACGATTTTTTTGTTGAAAATGGTTCTGTTTCCAGACTTAGCCATTTTGGCTTATTTTGTCCATTTTTCATCCCCTCCGCCAATTTCACACAAATTTCACTCAAAATTTGTTTTCATGCATTCAATTCATAGCTTGGACCTTATATAGCATGTTTATCATCATCATCGCTCTTCTTTACCGATCAAATGGTAAGAATTTTCCTTTCTTTGCTCAATTGGGTTGAACCCTTGAGCTTGTGGCTTTCTTGTATATTTCTTGATGAAATTATCTTATGATCATGATGAGCTTAGTTGTTATGTTGTATTGTATGATGTTTGATGTGAATTGGTGATGAAAAGTTTTGGCTTGATTCATTTACAAGGGCTCTACACAACTTCTTTAATTTTTACGCACACAAAGTGTTCGATAAAACGTTTCAATGAAAAATTCATCACCTACATGATTCTCTAGTTTCCAAATGTCTTATATATTTATAGAGATCATGTTTTGCAAATCAAATGAGTTTTCATAAGCTTCTACAAGTCATATGATCGACTTTTCCCTCCTATTTGGTTTATACGCTTTAATGTTCAAATAGCTCGATAAATCGGAAAATTGTGCACTTTGATTTGATAATATGATGTTTTTATCGTGCTAACATTCTTTTCGATGATTCCAAAGGAGGAGAAATAGGTTATAAGCTCATTAGCTCATAAAAGCTAAGTTAAGCTAAACAAAAGAAGCTATAAGCTATGACTTCCTAAAGTCATAAGTTGTGGATTACTTAGTCCAATTTTTGTATGATGGACTCATATACTTGTCTAATGATGTTTTGTTGACAGGGGGAGCTTATAAGCTCTTGAACTTAAGATCAATATGTAAAAGTTAAGCTTTTAGCTTGTGGTTGATTGCTTTTACATTACTCTTGTTGTGCATATTGATAGGGGGAGCTTTTGCTATATATATTTAATATCTCTACTCCCATCCTTGTGATTATATTGCGTGGAATGTTGTCGCTCACAACGGATAGTTCCTTTTAACCGGTAAAATTGTTTTGTTTTCAAAATCGACCTCGTTAAAATTGTTTTGGTTTGTAATCATCAAAAAGGGGGAAATTTTTTGATAAATGGTTTTATCATGATTTTGATGATTTTGTTTTTATACCAAAACAATAGTTTTAAAGGTTGTCCAAATACTCCTAAATGATTTAAAATGGTTTAATATTTTTCGCAGTATTTCTTCAAGTTTTATTTTCGACAAAAATTGGACAACACATTTAATGATTTTGTATCAATGGGTATTTACATCCAAACAATATTTCCAAATGTTGTCTAAATACTCCCGATTGGTCTAAAATGTTTTCACTATTTTTTGGAGTATTTCTTGAAGTTTATTTTCGATATAAAATTGGGCAACACTTTTATTTTGAGGTCAACGGGTCGCCATATAGGGCAACCCGTACCTGAAAGTTGTGAAAAACAGAAAAATTCATGTTTGCAGAAAATGGTGAGGGTGATCGGTCACCCTATAGGGCGACCGGTGACGTCGACCGGTTGACCTATAGGGCGACCGGTACCTGAAGGTTTGTTCAAAATTGCAAATTCTCTATATTGGTTTTTTTGATGAGGGCAACCTGTTGAACCCTAGGGCGACCGGTCGCACCCCCCGCCGATCGGTCCCCCTGTGTAATTTTTGTGTAAAATTCATTTCAAACTTATCCCTGCGCGACCGGTCGCACACCCTTTTTGACAGCAAACTATCCGTTGAGTTTGCAGACACTTTTCCTTAAATTGTGGGATTGATTTCTAACAGCTATAATCTTGATTTTAATTGCAATTTTTTTGTAGATATCAGATTCCAAGAGTAGCCTATCAAGTATCAATCATCTCCTATAAATAGAGGAAGATTTGAAGCACAACTATAAGAGAGAACAACACAACACAACAAGATATACTCAAGCAAACACTTGGTCTTCTATTGTCATTATTCTTGTTGTAATTTGCCTAGCTTATCACTTTCACATCCTTGAGGTCTAGGCTATTCTTGATTACACTTGCACTCAATTGTATAATTCATTATCGAGTTGTAATCTTGAATTTTTGTGTTATCATTCAACACAAGATATCCTTGTGAGTGTTCTTGTGTTAAGAACACACTTGGGTGATCTAGGTGTTAGGTGTGAGAAGATTGTGGTAATCTTCTTGTTGAGGTGTTGAAGAATTTGGTATTCTTCAAGGTTGAAAATTGTGGTAATCTTCACAAGGTGCCATTGGAGATTGTGGTAATCTTCAAGAGAGATTGTGGTAATCTCAAAGGTGGTGTTGAAGAAGAGTGTGGTACTCTTCAAGGTGTTGTTGTAAGTTGGTGTTGTATTAATTTTGGTAATTAATAAAATCTTTTTTCTTTTTGAAATCCATCCCGGATATACTGGGGTGGTAGAGGATTAGGCCCTAGGTGGGTTGAACCTCTATAAATCGACGTGTGTTGTTTACATTCCGCACCTTCTATATTGTTTTGGCTTGTTTCATTCGAAAAAGAGGGTAAAATCGAAAAGATTGAGATAATCTATTCACCCCCTCTAGATTATCGTAGCCGCTTGGACTTACAAGATCATCCAATGATTTGGATGCCTTAGTGAATGAGGCTATCACATATTTGAGATCATTCTCCTCTTTTCTATAGCAGCGACTATCTCTGCTATTCGCTTAACATTTTCAAATTTTAGACTTTTATTCTCATCGCTATTTGACTTAGAGTACTCGGTTCTTAGTCATTGTGAGTTTTGCTCTTAAGTAGGTTGTTCTCCTCATTTAGTAGTGTGTGTGAGGATTTAATGTGTTCAAAATCTTTCATCATTTTGCCTAATGAATCATAAAGATCGAGTGGGTGATGAAGTGTGTGTGTCACAATCACTATCACTAAGATCTCGAGTGTGATGAGTTAGAGTGTACCTCATCTTCTTGGTCGAGTTGGTTTTGTTCTTTAGCCATTAGACATCAATGCTTCTTCATCGTAGTCACTTGAGTAATCGGCTTCACTACTCTCCGAGTCTGCTTTGTGTCTTTTTGACTTGATCAGATCAGATGATCTCTGCAGCCAATATTGCCTTTCTCTTTTCATGTCTTCTTTCCCCAAGACTTTTCTTTCCTCTTCATTCCTGTATTTGTTGACTACGAGGATATGGGCATTCAATGGCATAGTGACCAGGTTGCTGCGGTTCCAACATAGATTTTCAACTTTTTGATCGATTCTTTCCATCCTTGGATTGTCGGCTCTTTGATATTCAACTTTTTGATGCTCGCTCTCTTGGGTGGTCTGTCTTCCCTTGACTTGGAGGGAGCTGAGTGTCTTCTGGAGGATTAACCTTTGCTTCTCTTGTAGTTCTTATTAAAGAACTTGTTGAACCTTTTAACCATCAGGGCAATCTTCTCTTAGTCAATGACTTCTTTGACCTCACTCTCTCTTGCCATCCTTAACAATTAGAAGCAAATTTTTTGGGCACAAATTGCCTCCTCTTGGTCTTTTCTTCTCACCAAATTCGTAGGCTTTGAGATCTGAGAATAGCTCATGGTTGGATGTTTTTGATAGGTCCATGTAGTGTCTCATGGCCATGACTTTCATATCCCACTCAGTTGGGAGGCTTCTTAGAATCTTCATACACATTTCCTTCTGTGTATATTCCTTTCCAAGTGCAGACAGTTCATTGGTGATTTCTGTGAATCGAGCATCCAGCTGATCCAAGGTTTCTCCTGCAAGCATCTTAAAGTTTTCAAATTTTTGTACAACTACAAATAGTTTATTTTCTTTGATTTGCTCTGATCCTTCGCAAATCAAGGTTAGCTTGTCCCAGATTTCTTTTGTTGTTTTGCATGATTTGACTTTGTTGAACATGGCTTTGTCTAAGTTTTGTAAAGAATGTCCTTGGCCACATTGTCCAAGTTATATCTTTTCCTGTCATCATTTCTCCTTCAGCTGCAGCTCTCCTTGCAAAGTGTTCACTTTTAAGATTTGGAGTGGCCCATCCTCTATCACAATCCACATCTCATCGTGTAATCTTTGATAGATGAGCACAACATACAAATTTTCCAATCATCAAATTCTTCAATTGTGAACATAGGGATGCGTGTCAAATTTGCTTCCATGATAATAACTTTCTTGAATAAAAGAGTTTTGAAGGATTGAGTACTAAAACAAGCTTTGAAGAATTTGGAGATCTAGTTCAAGAACTGGTCGGAAGGCTCAATGAACCAACCGCTCTGATACCACTTGTAGGTCCCAAGGGGTGTGAGTGTAAGGTTTAGAAGGGGGGTTGAATAAACCTTACCAACTTTTCGATTTAGTCCTTTTAAAAATGTTCGAGTTAATACTTCACATTTGAGTCCTTGATGGACACTAAGTTAGTTAATCGTAGAGTTAGTCACTCAACGACTCGACCGAGCCGTTGATAGAATAACTCACTGTTTTGACTAAAGACTTAACTTGGCCGTGATATGTTTTCGTGGAAGACTTAACACCCTTGAATTTGGTTAAGTTTGTTTTAATACTTGGTTTTAACACTCGTTGATTATCAATTGGATAGCAAATTTATCACAGATATAAAATAAGATGCGAAAATTAACGTCTTTGAAATGTAAATGACACGATAAGTTTTTATAGAGGTTCAAGATGGGGTAATTCTTCTACTCCTCTCTTCTCCAACTCCTGAGAGGAATCTACTAAGTATTGATCAATATACAAAGTGGTTAACGGTCCGGATACAAGTCTTGATCACACACCGACTTGATCCTTTGGGACTCGATCCGAGATGCCTTGGTCACACAAACCTGGCTTCTCGTGCGACTCGAACCTTCTTCACAGGGCAATCGCTTTGCTACTACAGCCCACTTGCTTAAGTTCCTTGGATTTGATCACGAAGCCTCCAAATAGCTTAAGTCCGTTCGACCTTGAACCTTTCTACAATCCTTTGTGGAATGTAGACCCCTTGATTCTTCAAATGTTTCCTGTTCAACTGAATGAAGTTGTCTTTCCTTCACAGGTTAGTGTTGGATTGATTTCCTTCGTAATGTAGGCTTGAGGATTGATCTTGAATAGTGATCTTTCAAAAATCTGCCCGTTGAAGAGATAGGCTTATTTTTGAAAGTCACTTGTGGTCGTTGGCTTGTCTTGTTACAGGTCCTTGGAATTTATGTTTCCTTCTATGAACGATTCTTCAGCTTTTCAGAGTTCTGACACGGTGCAGTGCTTCCCATTGGTTTATTCCTTTTGCATGCTTCTGGGACTGAGAACTTCAAGAAAGGTAGTATGGAAGTATTACTTGTTTAAGTAATTCTCTAGATTTCTGTGCAACGGATCTCTTTCAATTATCTCGACTTGACTGCATTTCCTTGCCTTCCCCAGGTGACTTAGAGTCAGCTTCCAATCATTGGATGACTCTTCTGTCACTTCAACTTGAGACTTGGCTATCTTGAGTTGACTTGACTGATACTTGACTAAGCTGCATCTTAGCTACACCTTCAGTCGAGTTCCTGTCTTCTTCTTTGCCACACTCACCGCCTCACAAATGGAGTCTTCCTTTTAGTCTCCATTGTCTTCTTGCATGTTCGAGGCATAGTGACTTGACTCACTCTACCCAAATTTATCTATTACAATGCAATTTATAACAAAAATGGGGTGCCAACTTCTTATTCTAAGTTTTACATGGCATTCATCAAAATCTACAAAATAATTTCCCAACAGAGGTAGAGCCGTTGAGGATCCAAACGCGCATGTGGCGCACTTTTAGAAATTTGCGATACCATTAAAATGAATGGAGTTTCTGAGGATACCATCTGATGGCGTCTTTTCTCATTCTCTCTGCGCGATAAGGCTAAGGGATGGTTATGCTCTCTAACACCACCAGCCGCAAATTGGGCATAACTAAGTCAGCAGTTTCTAGCCAAATACTTTTCCCCCAGTAAGACTGCAACAAAAATCTGATATCGCCCAGTTTAGGCAATTAGATGATGAGCCACTATATGAAGCATGGATAGATTCAGGTAATTGCTAAGGAAGTGCCCTCAACACGTACATCTCCACTACCAACAGGTACAATACTTCTATAATAGTTTGAGTGGCAACACAAGAACAATTATAGATGCTGCATCTGGGGGTGCACTACTAGGGGAATATCCTGATGAGGACTAGACTTGTTAGAGGAGATGGCGAACAACAGTTACCAATGGCCATCTGAGAGGTCTACTGTCCACCGAGTAGTAGAAGTTCAGGATGAGAAGATCGCCATGCTCCTAGAACAAGTATCCGTGCCGAATATGAAACTGGATGCGATGCAGCAAGTGACTCCAAGAGATCATGTTGTTGTTGAAGAAGAAGCAAATTTTGTGGGGCAACAAAGGAACTTCAACAACAATTATAGAAATAATTAGATACCCAATTACTACCATCCAGGGTTGCGAAACCATGAAAATTTCTCTTATGCTAACAATAAAAATGTTTTGCAGCCACCTCAGGGATATAACGTGGGTAATCAAGGCAGAGCGAAGTCAAGCGAAAAGAAAGCATCTGTTGAAGAGATGTTATCCTCGTTCATCGGAGAAAAAAGGGTGAGACTAAACAAAGATGAAGCAAAGATAGACAAGATAGAAGAACAGGTCACTCAGCTAAACACGAACGTAAATGCAAGACTAAAATCTCTGGAAACACAAGTAGCCCAGATCGCAACTGTTGTGGGAGGCCAACATCAAAAACGCAAATTCCCAAGCGATACTAAGCTAAACACGCGAGAACAATGCAACGCCCATTCGTCTGATGGATGGCATTAAGGGTTCACAGATTTCAAATGACACGATTTAGCAAAAGTGATTAGAAATCTAAAGTCTGGCTAAAGACGTAAAACTTAACGCTTTATGGGAGGCAACCCAAATTATTACCTATTTCTGTACATTTTTTTTATCGCCTTCAATTTTAATTTCAATTTCAGTTTTTACTTTTTGTTTATTTTTATATTAACTTAATTTTTAGTTTTGTTTAGTTTTCTTGAGTTGTTATGTAGGAGACATCACGGAAAACTCCCGGTTAAAAAAAGTACGAAAATAATCCCACATAGGCGTGTGAGACCACACGACCAGGCCATGCGAGAGGGTGAACTGCCCAGCACCACATGGCTGGGTCAGTTGACCATCACACGACCGTGTGACAAAGGGCCGGAAACAGACGCAGCAGACCGCACGCCCAGGACCACACGGCCAACGCGTGTGACCTCACACGGCCGTTTGGCCCAACACCAGAAATTGGGCAGATTACTTAAGCCCCTATTTTTACCCCAAAATCTCACTTTTTCTCCTACTTTCTAATACACAAACTCTAGCCCATGGAGATTCTCTCCCTAAATTCCCAAACTACTCTCTAAATCTCTCTATATTCACCACAAATCTGAAACCAAAAACACAAATCCTTCATCCTCTCAAGAAACCCACCACCAAATACCTTCAAATTTCCAACTTCTCCAAGTTCTATACCAAATTTGAGGGAACTCCAAAACTCCTAAATTTCATATTTTTCACTTCAAAATCTTGAAATTCATGGCTTCTAGAGATGAAAGAGGAACTAGGAGAAATACAAGAAGAAGGAGGGAGCCGACTCCAGAGCCCGAACCGGAGCCTCAACTAATTTTCGACCCCGAAGAGCCCGAAGCTTCAAATGTCATCTTGCCAAACGAAACACACTGGGCTAGATATACGATACTCTACTTTCATCTATGGATTAATACAAGGTATCCCGATGAACCTACTCTTATGAATTTAGATTTATTGGAACATTTTCGAGCTTTGTGTGGTAGAATTGATTGGCATGACTTTTTAAATGGCCATTTGACCACTTATTCTGTTATCACTCTTGAATTTTTGAGTAGCTTTGAATTGGTGGTCCGAAAAAGAAACTTGACGGGAGTTAGGTTTCGCTTGGGGAATGAGCCAATGGAACTAAGTATAGAAGATTTAAATGAAATTTACAAAACTTTGGCTTATGGGGTTAAGGAGCATGAGGAGTTTGATAAGGATAGTTTTTGTAAAATAATAACTAGGAAACGAATCTACACGCCAGACACCTCAAAGGCGTCTAATATTCGAAACCTAGTATTTCGATATGTTCAGCGAGTCTTAGCTGAAACAATTTTTGCGAGGGTGGAGAGTAGAGGGGCATTGAGGGTAGATGAATTATTTATCTTATGGTGTATGGCGTCAGGGACTGAAGTTGTGCCAAACGTTGGGGCTATGATAGCCCGACAATTTGACAGGATAAGAAAATCTGAGAGGGGTGGAATTTGCATCGGGGGGATGATTACTGAATATTTCGACATTAATTTGGAGGGGTATGCAGAAGCCGCGTGGCCTAAACTGATTGATATGAATGTTCTAACTGCTATGAAAATGATAAAATTTGTTGGGCATGATTTCTGGCTCAATCAAGCAGATAGAACAACAGTTAAGCTTCCTAACCCCGAAGCAACTTCCATTAGAAATAGGGGTAACTTGTTGCTTAGAGTGGTAGAGGGGGCTGCTGCTCAAGAAGAGCAGGATGAGCCAATGAGGGAGATGTTGGAATCCTCTAGACAAGGGAGAAACCGGCAATTTACTATGAGTGAGAGGCTCGAAAAGGTAGAAGCTGATATGGGCAAATTGATAGATGACACATATCAGTTAACAGCCACAGCTGATGAGTATCACAAGGAGTACTTACAACATCGAAGCTATCACCCAACAGCAGCATCATATGTACGAGATGATGTCTTGTATGGACCAGTGACACATCTCACAGGGTCACTACCCTTACCTCCACCACCATAGTGATCTATGTAAGTACTTATTATGCATTCCTCTTTCTTTTGATAATTTTCTCATATGTTTGGGACGAAGCATATTTTAAGTTTGGGGGGGTTGTCAAGAATGCGTAATTCAGTACTTTCTTGCATTTTGCATTACTGATGGCTCAAAAGCTACTCTAGAAAACCATAGGCAAGGGCACCTATCGTTTTATAGTATAGATTATTAAGTACCGAGTGTCATTCCCACAAGGATTGTAAGTACTAATAATTACCGTCTTTTTGTTATCTAATCTAGCAATTTTCAGAGTTTTTGTTTGTTGAAAATGGAAAATGAAAAATAAAGAATTTAAAATAATTGCAACTTACAATATATCAAATAAAAGTAGACTGTAGAATAATAAATCAAGAGCTAGAAATGTGTTTGAATGTAAATCCCTCTAGAAATGTGTTTGAATGTACGAACCAAAATATTTTTGGCGAACAGTTTACGGTTCGAAAAAAGGGCGAACCGTAACCTAACCAAACAAATTCGATTTTCGGTTATGGTTCGAACCGAAGCCGTGGTCAACGGTTTTTCGAACCGTTGACCCAGTTCGAAATCGGGCTGGTTCCGGTTCGAACCGAACCGTTGGACACCTCTAGATGTAAAGATTTGATTTAATTGACCAGTCAATATTTGATATTTATCTATCTCTTTAATCAAAAGATTTGATAATTATAAAAGAGATAATGATCACTTCAATATCTTATCAAGAATTCAAGATAAGTCAAAATTTCCAAGGATTTGAGAAAACTATCAAGATATGTCCTTGATCGAGTTAGTCGATGCTACCCACTTGGATAGGTACCCAAGTGGGTTCTATACCATTGGATTAACACACACCCATGTGGACGTGTGTGTATGTGTTGATCTAACGGTATGGAACCCACTTGGGTAGTGGCTAGCATCTACTTACACTACAAGAAAACAATCAAATTCCAACAAAATAATTCCAACGAAATAGAAAACTGTTGGAATTTTTAAAATTCCAACGAAAATTCAAATACTACATTATACCGTTGGAAAATTCCAATGAAAATTCCAACGGTAAACAAAACCGTTGGTATAAAATATTGGAATTTATGTTGGAATTTAAAATTTCAATGCAAATTCCAACAATGATTCCAACAGTAGTAATAAACTATTGAAAATACTATTGAAATTTTAAAAATTCCAACAAAAATTCCATCGCTGAAACATACCATTGGAAAATTCCAAAAAAAATTCCAACGATAAACCAAATGTTGGAATTCCTGTTGGAGTTTTTAAAATTCCAACAGAAATTCTAATGGTACAACATGTTGTTGGAAAATTCCGTTGGAAATTCCAATACCATTGGAAAATTTTGATAGCGGTTAAAAGATTTGATAGTATAATCCATATCAATAAAATATATACTCTTCTGGAGTCAATCATATTAAAACTACATGGTTAAATGTGCTTGACTTGGGACAAATTGATGATGGGTGATCTATTGGGAAGTTAAAGATATTAGATAATGAAATAAATTAATTGAATATTCCAACATATATATACCATTGGAATTACCATTGGTCTAAATTCCAATAGTATAATTTCGTTGGAATAATTGTTGGAGTTTCTTTCCAACGATTAAATATATTCCAATGGTATAACTCTGTTGGAATTAGTGTTGGAAAAAATGTTGGAGTTCTTTCCAACGGTTACATATTCCAATAGATAAATAACGTTGGAAATTCCGTTGGAATATTTTTCCATTGGAATTTCGTCATTCCAACGGCCATTTTACCAACAATGCATTTTATATTGGAATTTCCGTTGGAATCGATAATTCCGCGGTAATTGGCCAAATTCTAACAGATTTTTCCGTTGGAATTTCCTTGTTTTCTTGTAGTGTTGCCCGTCTTGATCTCCAAGGATTGAGATTTGACATTGGCAATTATGGATTGGCCATAATTAATTTTATATGTCTAGAGAAGGTTTTTGAAATGTAGAAAAAAATTATTTTGTATTACATTTTACACCTTTATTAGTAAACATATTTCCAATACCCCTTTATATTTGTAGAAGTATTATAGTTATCCCATTACAATTAAGATAGAATCAAACTTCAGGATTTTTATCTTTGTAATTTTGAAATTTTTCTTAGTTTTATGCAGTAGTTACTGTTAGAAAAATTATTTGTTAGATTTTGATGATACCCCGTAAACTTAAATTAAGATGTTGGCATCCCCATTTTTTATGTACACAAGTTGTAAGAACTGGAATAGCTGAGTTGAACCAGCCCAGTCAGAGATCAAGTGAAGTCAACTGCATACTAAAACGGAAACTCTGCTGATAGTCAGCTGAGTGCAACCTAGAAGAAGAGTGTCAACTCGAGTGAGGAAGAATCAGCTGAGAGGAAGAATAATTGAGTCAACTCATGAAGCTGCGTTGGAACATCAGTTGAGTTATCCAAAGTTAAAGAAGACTCAAGTCAACTGAGTTTAGAAAGAAGGAGCAGTTGAGTGAAGGCAACTGACATCCAACCGTTGCACAAATATTTTGGAGAATACTTATTTAAGTAATATCCCCATAATATCAGGCACTAAGAATAAACAATGCAAAAGGCGTGCAATTAAATAAGACAAAGGAGTGGCTCAAGTGGGTGTCAGATCCTAAAAAGCCAGACGTTCAAGAATACGAGGGAGTGGATGCCTCACACACCTGGAAAAGCAAGGAAGAGCAAATCAACGTCCAACAAGATATTGTTTGAATAATTATCCATCACTTCAACGGATAATTTTTCAAATAATACTATAAAAGGGCTGAGAATTCAAACACAAAAAAGGGTGTTGTACTGATATATGCGAAAAGTCTGAAGCAGAAACAACGAAAAACATTCAAAAATCGCATACAACTTCTGAACGAAAAAAAAACCATTATATCCTCAAGCTTACACTATCTGAATTTCAAATCCAACACAATTTGTGAAGGACAACGAATTCATCAAGTTGAAGAGAAAACCAATTACTTTCAGGGGTCTACATTCCAAGTGAAGACTGTAGGAAACGTTCAAGTTGTGTGGAGGACTGAGTGATCAAATCCAACAATTTGACAAAGTGAGTTGTAGTAGCAAGGCAGCCGCCTCGTGAAGAAGTTGAGTCGCAAAGAGAAGCCAACTGGGTGATCAAGGCATCTTGAGACTGAGTCAAAGGAGAAAGTCAGTTGTGTGATCAAGACTTGTCTCTAGACTGATAACCACTCTGTAAACTGATCATTACTTAGTGGATTCCTCCAGGAATTGGAGAAGAGAGGAGTAGAAGAATTACCCCATCTTCGAACCTATATAAAAATTTTGTGTTGGATAATGCCAAGGATATCTTGTACAAAACCTTGGACAAAGCCATGTTCAATAAAGTAAAATCCTGCAAATCAGCAAAAGAAATATGGGATAAGCTGACACTTATATGTGAAGGATCAGACCAAATAAAGGAAAACAAGCTGTCAGTTGCTGTTCAGAAATTTGAAAACTTCAAGATGTCTCAAGGAGAAAACCTGGACCAGCTGGATGCCAGATTCGTTGAAATAACAAATGAACTTTCAGTCCTTGGAAAAGAATATACCCAGAAAGAAATGTGCATGAAAATACTGAGGGCACTCCCAGCTTAGTGGGAAATGAAAGTTATGGCACTAAGACACTCCATGGATCTGTCAAAGACTTCCAACCATGAACTATTCTCAGATCTCAAAGCCTACGAATTTGAACTGAGAAGGAAAGATCAAGAAGAAACAGTTGTACCTAAGACATCAGCTCTTCTAGTCAAAGAAGGAAAAAGTGCTGAAAAGAATGAAAACATTGATCAAGAAGAAGTTGCTCTACTAATAAAGAGATTCAATAAGTTCTTCAATAAGAACTACAAAAGAAACAAATGAGGGACCTCAAGAAGACATTCAGCACCTTCCAAAACAAGGAAAGAAAGGCCATCCAAAAGAACAGAGAATCTAAGACATGACTACCAAAAGGGTGATAGTCAAAGAGAAGAGAGGACTGATCAAAGATCTGAATTCCTTTGTTGGAATTGCAGACAACCATGTCACTTTGCAATTGATCGCAAATACCCACCACAAAAATACAAAGATGAGGAGGAAAGGAGAGTCTTCAGAGAAAGAAGACAAGAAAAGAAAAGAGCAATGTTAGCTGCAGACACAGCTGAGCCAGCCAAGCGCAAGGAACCATCTGACTTGGATAGTAGTGAAGCTGATTACTCAAGTGACTCTGAAGAAGATGCTCTTATTTGCCTTATGGCAAAAGAACAAAATGATGAAGTACAATCTAACTCTACTTACTCAGACACTAGTGATAGTGAATGTGACACAAACACCTCTTCACCCACAAGTCTTTATGATTCATTAGGCAAAATGATGAAAGATTTTGAGCACATTAAAGCCTCTCACACACTTCTCAATGAGGAAAACAACCAACTTACAAGCTAAAACTCACAGCTGACTAAGGAGCTGAATGCCCTAAATCACATAGCTGATGAGAATATAAAGTTAAAAGCTGAGATCACTACAATCAATGCAGAATTAGCTGCTACAGAAAAGAGAGAGAATGATCTAAAAAATGTGATTGACTCATTTACGAAGGCATCCAAATCATTGGATGAACTCATCATGAGTCAAAAAGAATGTGGAGATAAGACAAGCATAAGATTCAATTCCTGTGTGCACAGTCAAACTCCTAATGTGATTTTGGAAAAAGGATCTTCAAGCAATGAAGCATCCCAAAAACCGAAAACACCAAATGTTACACTCACATTCATCCCAAAGCACAATCACAAACAAACTAGTCTTGGATATAAAGAAAAAGGAAAACAGCCAGTTGAGTATGCTGAGAGGACAACTGAGAAGAAGTTCAGCAGAGTTCCTCAGCAATCTCCTAACAGAAAATACTCTATAAAAAGTAAACAGAGCTACCAAAACCCCCAGAATTTCAGCAAAGAAAACAACATGATGAGAATGGTAGAAATTATCCAACACAGGCTGATTGGAATGGCCACATGAAAAATCAGCAAAATAAAGTGGGAAACAAGCCTGAGTGGCAACGATCGTTCCCAAGGCAAAGGAATTACTTTCAAAACTCATATGCACCCATGCACTACACACAGAGAATGCACAACTACCCTCAAAGAGCAATTGGTAAAACACACACTCAAGCATACAAACAAAAGAGACAGTTGTATGTTGTCAAAACCCCTAAGCAATTTGCTAAAATATATTTTGATTATGGCACTGATAGATGGCAACCTCTTAGAGTCAGATATTTTGGCTATAAGTTGGTTGGAGCATCTTACAAAACTAATCCCCAAGGACCCAGACAAATATGCATACCTAAAAATTAATTTCCTTGATTGCACATACAAGGAGAAGCAGAGTGCCAAGGTATCTGGTATATGGATAGTGGCTGATCCAGCCATATGACAGGAAATAAGGAGAACCTATCAAAATTCAAGGAAATCAAAGGTGCTAAAGTCATATTTGGAGGAAATAAAGCTCCAGGAAAGATCAAAGGAATTGGATCTATCAAGAAAATGGATTAGAGATCACAGATGTTGCATATGTTGAGGGACTCAACTTTAATTTGCTCAGCATAAGTCAACTTTGTGATAAAGGCTATAATGTTGGATTCAATATAGGGATTTGTCAAATTAAGCACATGGAATCAAATGAAGTTGTGTTGCAAGGAACAAGACAGAAGAATATGTATGTAGTAGATTGGTCTACTGCTACACCAAGTACTTGTCTACTAGCAAAGAGCACAACTGAATCAAGTTGGCTGTGGCACAAGAAGCTGAATCACCTGAACTTTAAGACAATCAACAAGCTTGCTAGAAGTCATCTTGTTGAAGGATTACCAGATAGTCTACAAAAAGGAAAGTGTGTGTGATGCATGTCAAATGGGAAAGCAGATGAAATCATCTTGCAAGGAAAAGACAACTCCTTCATCAACAAGAATCCTGCACCTGCTACATATGGATTTATTTGGTCCAGTGGAACTAGCCAGCATAAGTGGAAAGAAATACACTCTAGTGGTGGTAGATGATTATTCAAGATATACATGGACCATTTTCATGTGTAAGAAGAAAGAGACATTACAGAAGTTGCCTCAGCTAATGAAGAAAGTTCAAAATGAAAAAGGTCAAACCATCAAAAATATAAGATCAGATAGAGGAACTGAGTTTGTGAATGGAATAATCACTCAGTATTGCATAGAGAATGGTATTTCTCATGAGTTATCTGCTGCAAGAACTCCACAGCAAAATGGAGTAGCTGAAAGAAGAAACAAAACTCTCAAGGAAGCTGCAAGAACCATGTTAGCTGAAGTTGGGTTGCCAAAAAGGTTTTGGGCTGAAGCAATAAACACATCTTGCTACACTCAAAATAGATACATGATTAATAGACAGCTGACAAAGACTCCTTATGAAACCTGGACGGGAAGGAAGCCAAACGCTGGATATTTCAAAATATTTGGCTGTAAATGCTTCATCCACAATAATGACAAAGATAATCTAAAGGCTTTTGACGCCAAAGCTGATTAAGGTATCTTTTTGGGATACTCAGCTGAAAGCAAAGCCTACAGAATATTGAACAAAAGGACTATGGTCACAGAATAATCAATTCATGTGGTCTTTGATGAACCAAACATGAATGAAGAAGACATTGAAGAATCGGCTGATAAGCAGACTAAATCATCCCTGCTGAAAAGTCCTTATGTTGAAGCTGAGATAAGAGAGCTTAACTCAGATGAAGATGAAACAGCTGAGCCACAAGAACAACATGAGGAATTTCAACTAAATGAAGACGAAAGAGCTGTACAAGAAAACTCAGCTGGAAGACGATTGCAGCCAGCCAACTTACTTCAACCTGGTAGAAGATGGCTGAAGGACCATCCTCCTGAGCTGATTATCGGAGATGTCAAAGAAGGAATTCAAACAAGATCAAAGGTACAACATGAAGCCATGTTCACTTGCTTCATATCTCAAGTTGAACCAAAAGATGTATCTCAAGCTTTGGAAGACACACATTGGATACAAGCTATGCAAGAAGAGCTGAATCAATTTGAAAGAAATGATCTATGGAAATTGGTTCAAAGACCGTCATACCAGAATGTGATTGGAACAAAGTGGGTATACAGAAACAAGATGAATGAAGAAGGAGTTGTTGTTAGAAATAAAGCAAGATTGGTAGTAAAGGATATTGTCAAGAAGAAGGCATAGATTTTGATGAAACTTTTGCACTTGTTGCAAGATTGGAAGCAATTTGGATGTTTCTAGCCTATGCTGCCCACAAGAATTTTGATGTATACCAAATGGATGTAAAGAGTGCATTCTTAAATGGATTATTGGAAAAAGAAGTATATGTTGAGCAACCTCCAGGATTTGAACAAAAGGCAGCTGGATATATGGTTTACAAGTTGAAAAAGGCTCTTTATGGATTAAAACAGGCTCCAAGAGCATGGTATGACACGTTGTCACAATTTCTAATTGACAATGGTTTTACAAAGGGCAAAGTTGATAGAACTCTATTCAGAATTGAAAATGAGAAAAGCATTCTATTAGTTCAAATTTATGTGGATGACATCATCTTTGGCTCCACAGATAAAGAGTTGTGCACAAAATTCTCAAACCTCATGCAAGGAAAATTTGAGATGAGTATGATTGGAGAGCTAACTTTCTTCCTAGGTCTTCAAGTCAAACAAATGGAAGAAGGAACCTTCATAAGTCAGACCAAATACACAAGGGATCTAATGAAGAAATTTGGGATGGAAGAAAAATCTTCAGTAAAAATTCCTATGAACACATCAGCCAAAATGGACATGGACAAAGAAGGAAAAAATGTTGACCAAACAAGGTATAGAGGCCTCATTGGATCTCTGCTATACTTAACTGCTAGCAGGCCAGACATTACCCATGTTGTTGGTGTGTGTGCTAGATTTCAATAGCACCCAAGGAAAGTCACATGATTGCAGCTAAGAGAATTCTGAGATATTTAAAAGGAAGCCAGGGATTTGGCTTATGGTATCCAAAGGAAAGGGGATTCAAACTAATGGGATACTCGGACTCGGTATCTTTGGTTGCGTAATCGACGAGAAAAAGCACATCTAGTACTTGCCAAATGCTTGGAAATCGACAAATCGCATGGTTCAGCAAGAAACAAAACTCAATTGCAACATCCACAGCTGAAGCTGAGTACATAGCAGCAGGCAGTTGTTGCACACAAATTCTCTGGATGAGACAATAGCTGAGAGATTATGATGTTGAAGAAAGAGAAATTCCAATTACGTGTGATAACACGAGTGCCATAGCAATCACACAAAATCCTGTATTACACTCAAGACAAAGCATATTGATGTCAGATATCATTTCATAAGAGACCATGTTGAAAAGAAAGATAATCACATTGGAATATATCTCAACTGACAAGCAGTTAGCTGATATTTTTACAAAGCCTCTATATGAATCACGATTTGAAGAACTCAAGAATGAGTTGGGACTAATTGAGCTAAGTTAGAAGTTCAGAAGATTCAACATAGTTTGGAAAGAAGGAAAGAAATATCAAAAGAAATAAGTTTCACATCAAAGCTAAGTGAAACAGCTAAGCCGGATACACAACTGCATTGAGTTAGTTGTAAGCAAAGTTAAGTCAAGACAAAGAGCTGAGTTATTTTAAAGAAGAGAGCTAAAAATATCAAAATTGCTCGCAACGATGTCATTTTGAAGAAGCGGGAACGGTTTATTTTTAAGCACCAGACATGATCACGCAAAACGAGGAAAAAACTGCAATTATATCCATGATTGGATATAAATGCTGCTGCATTAAATGTGGAGAGGTAATGCGGTTTTGAAGACTTAATCCTCACCGTCGATCTTGACTAAATGATTCAAATTCCCTAATTTGTCTCTTCAAGTCACATATAACCAAATATTCAGTTTTATCTCTTTCCTCACGCGAACAAACATATTCAAACTAGCAAAAGAAATTCTCTCGAAAGCTCTAAGTGTCCTCAAGCAAATCCGTCAATTTTGATTGATAAAGATCTCTGAAAATGGCACCTAAGTTTAATTTCGTCAAGCTCTCTAAGCAAATCCACTCAGGATCGTCCGTGGATTTCGAAGGCATGGTGAAATAGGGTTTGGATGAAACCCTAGTTAAGAAGATAGCTGAAATGCTAGAAAAGTTAGGTCTTAAGGCTTTTCTGACCATGGAGTACACGCTTACCTACCTAGAGGAGCTAGCTCTGTTCTATGTTAATGCTGAAGTGCAGGACGAAGGGATCAAGTCTTCTGTCCACCGCAAGGACATAATGATAAATGCTAAGGACCTTGCGGAGCACTGCTTGTTGCAATCAGAAGGCATAAAGGAAATTCATGAAGCTGATGTTGATTTGGCTGCTGCGTGGAAGGAGGTAGCCAAGCCGGAGTGTGCTGCTAAAGTGGTCTACATAGCTGATAAGAAATTGCTGAAGGATGAGTATCATAAGTTTATGGATGTCGTCTCCAAATGTGTAGACATGAAGTTTGGCAGCTTCAACCAGCTGTCGAAGACTAAGTTGATCGTCATGGTTGCGATCATGCATGGCAAGAAAGTAAACTGGGCTGAGTTCGTGTTCAGCAGACTCTGCCTGAATGTAATGAATAAGACAATCAAGGAGGATGAATCTTTGGAGGATCTCTTGGATATGGCTTAGTGATTGGCCACTTGATGGAAGTGAAGGGTATTCCCCTTCGACATGGAAAACCCTTCCATGCCAACAAGAATATGTTCAGGGCGAACCTCTCTGGAGCGCAGAAGAGAGCCCACGCGAAGAAGGCAGAAACAAGTGAGGGGAAATCAGCTGAACCTGAGGACACAGTTGCTACCCCTCCACCGAAGAAGAAAGCTGTCCAAGCAGTTGCGAAGAAGAAAGCTGCCCCTGTAGCTAACAAAAATGATGCACCTGCCCCTGCAGCCGAGTCACCCCCCTACAGCCGAGGGAGAGGAGGAACACCATACTCTTTCTCCTGCTATCAAAAAGAAGAAGTGCACTGCCATGCCAAGGAAGGCAGCTGCGAAAGCCATCACCTTCCAGGAATCAAAGAATGTAGAAGAAGAGGTTCCCTTGCTACCCAAGAGAAGAAGACTGGTTAAGCGGTCTGAATTGGAGAAGACAGCTGAGTCTGCCACTTAGCTAGAGAAAGTATTCGAGACTGCTGAAACTAAGGAAGTGCAGTCTCCAGAAGTGATTGACAAACCTGCCAAGACTTCTGAAGGTGATCAGCAGAGTCACGATGAAGACTCAGCTGGGCGTCAAAAAGCTGAGGGTAGCAAAGCAGCTGAGACAACTGAAAATCCCGTCAAAAAGGTTATCTCTCCACCTGCTACTAATGTTGCTGAAGGAGAGGAGCAGCAGAGTCTCTTGCCTTCAATTCCAGAAAATGGAGGACAAGAAGAAGAAGATGATGATGATATTATCATGTAATCTCCAGTATACCCAGACATTCAGCGCCGTCTCAGAGAATGGAGAGCATGGAAGCTAGATCACTCAAGGGCAGTTTGCTCACCCTGAGTTTATCGAAGAAGAAGAAGAGGAATTGCTGCGATTTTTCGGAGTTAACACTGTGCTTCAGGCTCTCGATGAAGACAACTACATGGATAATGTCAACATCTTCAAGGAGAAGGAAAAAGCCAAAGCAGCCGAGGAAGCACAATCCCTAGAAAAAACCAAGATGTGTGAATTCACAAACTCTCCATCTCACACTCATACACGTCTAAACATATACTCAGAGAGTGATGAGGATCCCACTGCTGCAGTAGAGAAGTCAGACATGCAGCAGGCTCTGAGGGAATTCAGGCTAATGCATGAGCAGCAGATGTTTGAAGGACCAGGAGAGTCCTCACAATCTCTCCTGCAAATAGACCCATTGGGAGTGGTGCAGCAGATTGCCTCAGACATTGCTGCAGCCATGTCCCCGGTGCCAGAGGATGGGTCCAAGGAATTGGCAATGAAACTGGGACTTTGGGCACCCAAGTTGAGCCAACCCCTGAAGAAGGTGTTTTACCACCTGCCCTAGCGGCTGAGCATTCAACAGAAAAAGCCGCGAGTCAGGAGCAGAGTGACCCCATCACCAATCACTCAGCTGGTGTGCCAGCTGAGGGGGAAACTCTCTCCACTGCAGCAGGGTCGGAGGATGCTATAGAAGACTCTAACTTGAAGCAATGAGGCGAAGTGGAAGCTGAGAAAGAACCACAGCAGATTGATATTAACAAAGCACGGACAGTTGAGTTTGTCCCAGCTGAAATGCCAGCTGCTTTGAAGGCTGATGACACTGTTCTTACAGTCGAGGCAAATGATGGAGATGCCCCGGGAGTTAACACTCTGGACAGTGAAAGTGCAATCCAAGGGGTTGAGACCCCTATGGATGCCAATGCTGGAGACCCTAAGACAGCTGCGACTATCGAAGGGAATATTGAAGGCCCCATAGCAGTTGAGACTGCTGGAGGTGTTGAAGGCCCAAGGGAGGTTGAAACTTCCCTGGGTAAAGTTTAAGAGATTCAGAACATTCCTCCTGTTCAAAGTGCAGAATCTCAGAAGGAGATAAGCGCACTTCATGACTCCCAGGAGAATCCTGATATATCATTCCTGGGGTCTGAAGATGAAGCTGAGTCCACTCCCGTTGCAAATCCAAAGGACCCAGCTGAGGATGTTCTCCCAACCACGAGCCAGCCCAATGACAAAGCTGCTCGTCAAACATTCAATTTCGAAGATGAACCAAGCCCCCAGGTTCCATCATCATCCGATGACATTGATGATGCAGCAGAGGAACAAGTTATTCACTTAAAAAAATCCACTGAGACCGAAGACGCTGTTAAAACAGCTGAGGCTCAGCCAGCTGGGCAAAGCACTACAATAGCCCCTAATAAACAGAGTCCATCACAGACTTCTACAAATGCAATTGTAAATGACTACACCAGCTCCATCACAGGCTCCCACAGCTGTGACCACTGCCGATGAAGCTATCGCAGCTGAGGTACGTCGAGCTGAATCATCACAGGCACAACCCTCACAAGCAATCCCATATGTGAGTGATGATGCCTTTCCAAAGGTATTCCCTTTCATGCTGATCCTACCAAACTTGGAAGAAGAGACCGCTGCTGAACAACAAAGATTCATTGTGAGAGAAGATCCAATCATCCCTTCTGACACAATTGTTCTAGCCAAGTTCAACTTTGCTGAAGAATGGCCTGCAGATGAATCAAGTGAGACAGCTGAATATTGTGAGATCTTCAAGAAGCTCTATGAAGAGATTGAGAAGACCGAAAGACATCATGCCTCACTCGACTTAAGAGTGGACAACAGGGATGCTACACTCACAGCGGATTTGAGAGGGATAGTGGTTCGGATCCGACAATGGTCTCAACAGCAATCTGCCATGCGAATCGAGCAAGTTTGTTATTTTAAAGCACTATATGGCAGAATGCTCGTCTGGATGGCTGACAACGCTGATCTGAAGCAAAGGATGTAGGCGTATATTGAGAGGTTGCATGCCTCTCACAAAACAGAAATGGAGCTTCTGCGTGAATTTCAGAGAAAAGAAGTTATGCGTCTTGAGGAGACCATGAATGCAAAATTTAGCCTTCTCATGGCTGAAATGAAATTGGTGGCAGCCGAGTCCAAAGCTACTTGCTCAGAATTTCTAACACTTAT
Organism: Rehmannia glutinosa; assembly: GCA_016081115.2. Classification (NCBI taxonomy): domain Eukaryota; kingdom Viridiplantae; phylum Streptophyta; class Magnoliopsida; order Lamiales; family Orobanchaceae; genus Rehmannia; species Rehmannia glutinosa. The sequence continues at coordinate 89,509,247 of CM071936.1, read as the reverse complement.
GCGCAGAGACTCCAAACAGACCGACTCTCAAAGAAACTCGACTTTATGCTCGCGCAGCATGTTTCTGGGGCCCTTTTTCCTTTGATGATGCCGAAAAGGGGGAAGAAGAGTCCCTAAGGAGTTTAAAAGAAGAAAAGTTGAAAGAGTCTGCAGCTGAGAAGCAGAGAAAAGCAGCTGAGGGCGAACGTTCGAAAAATTTAACCTTGATGATAGCCGAAAACCCCCAACAAGGTCACGCATCGCCTCCATCATGAGCAAACTCCTGAACCCTACCAATGGGACACTCATTGTGCCAATAACGAAGAAGGAAGATCACTGAAGCAGAAATTGAGGAGTTCTCCGAAAAACAGGAAGCTCGTGTTCAAAAGATCTTAAAAGCGCACGGTGGACTCCCATTTGAATTAAGCAAGGCTCTAATTGACCCTCCAAGTGAATTAATGCAGAATGTTGGATCTGAGCCTAGATCCATGGAAGAATTCAAAACACTGGAAGTTGAAGGCTACTTCAAGGGACTGTCTCCAACCAAAGCATGGGATCTATATTGGGAAAAATGACTGAAGGTGTGCAAGACAGCTGAGAAACAGTAAAGCTCTAGCAGACACTCAGCCGGAAAATCCAAAGCTCCTGTGCAGTACACTCTCAGAGAAAGAGGAGCTGAGTCAGGAAAAGAGCGAAAAAGGGGTATCGTGTATTGGACTGGGCACGACCACTTGGCAAATTTAGAAGATCAACGCAAAATTGAAGAAGCCAAAAGAAGAATGGCAGCAGAAAGTGCCAAAGCCACACGCGAATGGGAGAAAAGGCAGAAAAGGGATGACCCTGCTACAAAGAGAGCTTACGAAAAGAAGAAGAATGAAGAAGAAAGAAAAAAGAGAGAAGAAGAAGATAAAAAGAGAAAAAGAGCTGATGACTTCGACAGATCTGAAGAGGAAAGAAGGAGGCAGCGAAGGCGATGAAGTTTTCTGTAATTTCTCACTTTGTAACTATTTTAGTATCTTAGCATAGATGTATGTATTTTGCTTTGATATAAAATGCTCTGATACAAAATGTAAACAGTTGTGTAAAGAACAAGAATGTTATGATCAATAAAAGATCTATTTTAAAGCATACATTCTTTGTTTCTACATTACCTGTAAGTATCTCTGCTGTTTACTTCCTTTTATAATTTAAGTTTTGGCATCATCAAAATGGGGAAAATTGTTAGGAAAATTATTTGTTAGATTTGATGATACCCCGTAAACTTAAATTAAGATGTTGACACCCCCATTTTTGTTGTAATTTATGTACACAAGTTGTAAGAACTGGAATAGCTGAGTTGAATCAGCCCTGTCAGAGATCAAGTGAAGTCAACTGCATACTAAAACGGAAACTCTGCTGATAGTCAGCTGAGTACAACCTAGAAGAAGAGTATCACCTCGACTGAGGAAGAATCAGTTGAGAGGAAGAAGAATTGAGTCAACTCATGAAGCTGAGTTGGAACACTAGTTGAGTTAACCAAAGTTAAAGAAGACTCAAGTCAACTAAGTTTAGAAAGAAGGAGCAGTTGAGTGAAGGCAACTGACATCCAACCGTTGCACAAAGAATATGGAGAATACTTATTTAAGTAATATCCCCATAATATCAGGCACTAAGAATAAACAATGCAAAAAGCGTGCAATTAAATAAGCCAAAGGAGTGGCTCAAGTAGGTGTCAGATCCTAAAAAGTCGGATGTTCAAGAATACGAGGTAGTAGATGCCTCACACGCCTGGAAAAGCAAGGAAGAGCAAATCAACGTCCAACAAGATATTGTTTGAATAATTACCCATCTCTTCAACGGATAATTTTTCAAATAATACTATAAAAGGGTTGATGATTCAAACACAAAAAAAGGGGTGTTGTACTGATATATGCAAAAAGTCTGAAGCAGGAACAACGAAAAACATTCAAAAATCGCATACAACTTCTGAACGAAAAAAGAAAAAAAAACCATTATATCCTCAAGCTTACACTATCTGAATTTCAAATCCAACACAATTTGTGAAGGACAACGAATTCATCAAGTTGAAGAGAAAACCAATTACTTTCAGGGGTCTACATTCCAAGTGAAGTACTGTAGGAAAGGTTCAAGTTGTGTGGAGGACTGAGTGATCAAATCCAACAATTTGACAAAGTGAGTTGTAGTAGCAAGGCAGCCGCCTCGTGAAGAAGCTGAGTCGCAAAGAGAAGCCAGCTGGGTGATCAAGGCATCTCGAGACTGAGTCAAAGGAGAAAGTCAGATGTGTGAACAAGACTTGTCTCTAAACTGATAACCACTCTGTAAACTGATCATTACTTAGTGGATTCCTCCAAGAGTTGGAGAAGAGAGGAGTAGAAGAATTACCCCATCTTCGAACCTCGATAAAAATTTTGTGTTGATTTACTTTCAGCATTTAATTTCTGCTTTATTATCTTATATTTGCTGAATAAAGTTAAATTTGATGTCCTAAGTGGTAATAAGCTAAGCATATAAAAACAAGTGTTAAAAACTCATACTTCTATTTATAAAAGGTGTTAAGTCTTCCGCTTTGAAAAATCAAGTCAGCTAAGTGAGCTGCTTAATATAGACAGCCGAGTTGCCTTGCATACAGCTCTCTTGAGTCTGTTATATAGGAACTCAGTTGACTAATTGACCTAGCTGACTTGTGATAACTCTGTTGCAATTTTTGAAAGAATTTTTATTTCAAAAAGTTTAGTAAAATTTATTCAACCCCCCTCTAAACCTTACAACACACCCCTTGGGACCTACAGTTTCCCCAAATCTCGAGGTAGCTTTGTAAGTATCCATTTTTTTATTATGTAATTTTTAACATGAACATAATGTACCTTTTACGTCAATTTATCAAATCTAGTAATTTATATATTTTGTTTTTTCCATAATTCCATTGAGTTATTATCATGAATTCATGATTAGACTTCACAACAACTATTTGAAATCGTTACAGTGTGACAAGAATATTTATAACGTGTCTAATCTGTATCCAATCGTATAATTAGTTCTAAGTTGATAAGTTAAACTCGATACGGTTTCACTTTGAGCCTTTGATGGATGGCAATTTGTAATTAGCAACTGTATCTCTCATGCAGCAAGTTAAACTCAATCAAATTGGTTATATATTATTTGAATAATAAGATGTGACTGACAAACTATTTTTTCCACTGATAAGTTTCAGTAATATACTTTTATTCATGCATTAAGTGTCAATCAATTAAAATATTGCAATTCATTTGAAAGGGAAATATCTTCAATATTCATAGTCCATCTCATAGATTTAAGCTCATGTATTGTCTTACTTTGGAAAAGTGTTTATTTTTTTCCCCTCAGAATGTAAAATTAACTAATTTGGATTAATGTTTTAGGCACGGTTCTAAAAATCCCCGTCTAGCATTTTTCAGAATACGTACTAGAATTTTAGGGCAATATATTTTTATTCTCTAAAATTCTTATCTATTATATTACTTCAATTAAATAATCATATATCCTATTATTCAACCACTAACTTTAACAAAATAATATATTGACAAGATAAATGTTTATGTCACTCATATAGTAACGTATCATATTTCTCAACAAAACTTGTTTCCATTCTCTGTATGTTTCTCAATTCTACTATCCGAATTACATTCGCCAATCTAGCTACAGTTTCTCTTAAATACTGAAGATAACACTAAACAAATTGTAAGTGATTTGCAGAAAATTCCATCCGCATTATTTCATACTTATTAGATGTTGATAGATGGCACTTGGAAAAGTTATGGACAAACAAATCCTACCTGTGGTTGGAGTCACATAAAGGTATGCTCTGGATAATGATTGTGATTATTTTATACTTATAACTGTTCCATTTCTTTTGTTTTAACATACATTTCTATCTTGTTTTTCATATATGATATATATATGTACAATAATATTTATAAAATATGTTTTGTAATTTGTTTGAATGATGAGGCTGCTAATTATTTCCAAATTATAGATAATTATGACGAATTCAAGTAAAATGATTTTAGTTTGTATTTCGATCATTGTGGATATAATGGTAGATGCATGGGACCAAGTTACTCTTTTCTGCTTTTTTATTAAGCTTATTAAATTTTCACTTCGTGCCGACCTGTTGCCAATCCACGTTTGGGAAAATTTTGGGAATGATTTTCAATAACTCTATATAATGCGGACTTGGAATGCACTAAATTAATGATCACTCAACAAATAATTAAAAATAGGAGCTCAAGTATATGAAGAACTATCACTCGGCCAGAAGGACCAAATCATTATACAAGGCCCCATAGACCCAAATTCCCTTGTATAAATAGTTCATCTCGTCTCATTTGTAAGGAACACAATTATTCTCTACGCCATAGTCCCCTTTTTTTTTCTATAATCATTTTGCTGACTTAAGCATCACAATGTCAGCTTCTTTGAGATAACCCTGAAACCATTCTTACATTTGCTCGTATAGTGGAACGGATCCCTCCGGAATAATCCTCAATCTGGAATTGCTTTTTTGAACATTGGTTAATCCGTCATATTTTAGCAGTATTATCAATATGCTTTATAATTAGCATGTGCATGAGTCATAAACATGACAAGGGCGTAGCTAATGGGAGCCATATTGGGTCCCATCCCCTCTTTTTATTTTATTCCCTTAATTTTAAGGTTTATTTTTTGGAAAGAAAATTAAGTTAATTAAAGTTTATCCTCACTCAACTCTTGGGGCCCCGTTACACCATTGAACACGAGTCATATTGAAATAACATGTTGGGGATCCTGTTTCTAATTGGTAATATGCTTTATAATTAGCAAAGCCCTTCAAATAAAAAGTTTTTCTTTTCCATGTAAAGAAACCATAACAGAAACATGGAAAAAAAAAACAAAAAAGTGAAGTTTGTCGATATAATTAGAAATTTAGAATGGTGGCTTAGTGGGCCTCTCCCTTGGACTTCACCATAATAAATAGGACACTTATTTTGGGCTAGTGAGGTATCCTATTTCTTCCCCACCATGATTTCTTGATTGGCATCTTTTTATTTGTACTTCCTTCCGCGCTTAAAAAGAATTTAGGATTTACCCGATGTAAAATATTATATTGTTTGAAATTTGTTGAATATTGTTGTAGCAAATGATCAATAAGAAAATGTTTCACTGCACGTGAGTACACTGTACACATATAATTTTGAAAATAGTAGCAAAAATTGGTAGATAGATTTCAAAATCGCACAAATTTTCGGTGCTTAAAAATGAGTTTAAAGTTTTGGCGGTTCACAGATGGACGAAGAAGGTGTTTGGATGAGTTTTTAAGCTGAGATGTTCAAGACATATGAGCTCTTTAAAAGTGTTTGGTAATTATTTTTTAAAATAAATCTTATAAGCTCCCCAAAATAGATATTAGAAGCTTAAAAATTATTTTTAAAAACATGTGGGGATCTTAATTATTTTCAAAATAAGATCCTGTCAAAAAGGTAAAACCACTTTTCGAAAAGATGGCAAATGATTCATGATTGGTGGCTGATCATGTGGGCAAAGTCATAGAATGGTTGGTGGATGAAGAATTGGTGTCATACCAAGCCCGTCTTATTTGACTAATGTGCCGACTAATTAGCTCGTTCTTCCTCGCATGCATTTTCTTCTTCTTCAGAGAATTAAGAGCTGAGTTTCGAACCCTGGAGTTCCATCTTTCTCATTCCGCGGCTGGTGAGTTACCGACCAATCCGTTTCTAGCTCTTTCCCTCCACTTTGATTTCACCTATGGAGTTTGGCATTCCCTCTTTAGCACCGGAGCTTCAGTTTGTTTAGTTTTCCTGGGGTTCGGACCCTAAATGGTCATGATACACCAATTTTTTGCGCTCGAAAAGTATAAACCCCTTAGCTTGTATATGCAAGTTCGTTTTTTAATTTCACTAGGAATGAGGTAAAAGAAAATATAAAATTGAATGGATAATATTTGTTGGAAATATGACCTCGTCTGACTAATATAATTTTTCAAGAACTTCAAAATGTGCAACTTTAGTCTTTCCTTGTTGCTGCAAAAAGCCAAGGCTCGTGGTTAAATCTTACAACCACAATATATGCAATTGGGCATTTTTTTCAACTTATATATATCTATACATACATGCTTATAAAGTCGCGAACATAATTATGTACATATATAATCCAAATAATCTAGATTAGTAAAGTAAAGGGCTTAATAAATATATTATTTACTGAATAGTTTTCAATTATTAACTTCTATTCACATGAAATAGGATTTTAAAAGAGAATTCAACATGTGAACTTTTCTTATACTTTTCTACTATATGAATATATTTTTGCATTTGTGTAGTATTTAGATTATCATATGTATATTTCATTCTATGACAATTCATTTATCGATATAGACATTTATTATTGTATCATAAATTTTTTACAAACTTCTATAAAAGTTTTGTGCATATAATAGTTATAAGAAAAAAAGCTCACTTAGTATGAATTCTAATCCTAGTTGTAAGCAAGTGAAACCTAAATTGCTCACTTAGGTGTGAGTTCAGCTTGTCTTGCCTTCTTGGTTTTGTCCGTCCACAGGGCAGACCCATAATTTATAATTGAGGGGAGCCAAATATAGATGACAGGAGATAGTTAGACGTCGGTACTCATATCTATTCGGACTCTAATGAGATAATATAGGTTATTTTTTTGGTTTGGGACGATTACAAGTAATAGGTAATTTTAAATGGGTTGGGATGAGTACCAAAAGTATTAAGATCATATGGTTCTAGTAGAGATACCAAAGCTAACAGTTAAATATTTATATCATATATAAGTGATATTATATTTAAATATGTTATATTTGCTTTAAAAAATTGCATCAATATTAGAGGAAAATATTTTTTGCCCTCCGAACTATTAGAGTTTTTCGACTTTGCCAGCTAAACTTTTTTTTTGGCGCACTTTACCTACTGAAGTTCAAGGGTTTTGCATATAGCCTCCTAGGTCTCGTCGGCGGTGGAATATTCCATCGGAATTTTGTCACATGCCATGCACGTGAGGGCAAAATTGTCATTTCACTCAAATTATACTAATATTATTGCACTTTGCCATCTAAACTTTGCGAAATTGTTACTTTGCCATATGAACTTAGAGCGATTTACACTTTACCTCCTCAGTTAAAAAAATAATAAAAATTTATGTGTATACATTTATATTATATATTGTTTAATTTTTTCACCAAAAATAAGTAAATTTTACTAGTATATATTCATTTCAATAAAATATATTATCAATATATTAAAAATATATATTTATTATTCACCAAAAATAAGTAAATTTTACTAGTTAATTTTTTTTATCAAGATATTAAAAATATATACAAAATAAATTTATTTTTAATATCTTGATAAAAAAATAAAAAAATTTAACTATTATTTATTTCAATAAAATATATTATGAATAACATTATTTTATATATATATATATATATATATATATTTTTGACTTTCTTGTAGAATTGTAGAATTGTAGTTTACTTCCTTGATTTACTTTATTATTTTATAAATTAAAAAAGTATAAAGTTAATGTTAATCCAATTTATCAAATTACAAATAAAAAATATACATAATTATTTATCCATTTTGAGGTAAATGAAATAATATACGTAGACAAATATAAATTATCATATATTAGAATGAATTTTCATAAATAAAATATAATAGGTAGTAATAAGTTTGAAACATATTATTAAAATCCCTATACTATATTTTAAAAGTAGGAATAATGCATTTCATTATATTTGCAATACTTTTATATTTTTGAAATTTACTTTAATTTATAAAAATAATTTTGAAATTGTATTATATAATTATAAAATTGACACTGGTATATATTTATAATTTGTTTCACTTCAAAGTTCATAAAATTAGTTATTTTCCTAATGTTGATATAAAAATTATTAAATTAAATAAGTTAAAAAAGGAAGAGATTACAAAATAATTGTATTGATAATATATTTTATTGAAATGAATACTAGTAAAATTTACTTATTTTTGGTGAAAAAATTAAACAATATATAAAATGAATGTATACACATAAAGTTTTAATATTTTTTTAACTAAGGAGGTAAAGTGTAAATCGCTCCAAGTTTAGATGGCAAAGTGCAATAATATTAGTATAATTTGAGTGAAATGACAATTTTGCCCTCACGTGCATGGCATGTGACAAGATTCCGATGGAATATTCTGCCGCCGACGAGACCAGGAGGCTATATGCAAAACCCTTGAATTTCAGGAGGTAAAGTGCGCCAAAAAAAAGTTTAGGTGACAAAGTCGAAAAACCCTAATAGTTCGGAGGGCAAAAAATATTTTCCTCTAATTAAATATTTCAAAATATTTCACTAAATCCTAATAAATATGTAAACTCCATAATTTTAAATATTATTATATGTATCAAGACTCAAACAATAATTTCTTCAAACTAAAATATAATAGTCATGGCATGTGTGTTCACAACAAGTTTATTGATCAACAATTTGGTTTGTGGCCAAAAATACTAAAATACTACACATACACACATATAACGTAAAACAGAAAAAAAATCGTCCCCTACCACCGTGTACGTTGGACCAATCTTATGCATAATTTAACAATATGATTCATGAAATTCCAATATATTTATTACTAGTCTACTTTAATTACTAATTCACACACACACGTGTGTGTGGGAGAGTGTGTGTATATATAATGCAAAAATGAAAAAAAAAATATAGGGAAAATTATATCTATCAATATCAAATCTTCCATGGATCTGACGCCAAAGTAAGAAACAAAACTAAGGATGTTTATGCGATGGTATATTTAACTTACATGTCCTTAGAAGTTGGATCAAGTCAAAACTCGAACCAATGTTTCCCCCAATGTTGCATTACCAAGCTTCCCAAGATAAAACACTAATCAATACAAATAAAAATATTAATCACTTTCAACAAAAGATGAACATCAAAGCAAGCATTTGCTATGATTACGGTTTCAAGAAGAACATATTCTTGTATTCACAAGAAATCAAGAGTTATTGTCCAATCACTTGATCATGTTAGTACCAATTCCACCAAAGCCATCAAAACCCAACAGCACAGATGCAACAGCAAATCATACCCCACGAACTAATATATGGAAGCCTTCTAGAAACAGAGGAAATCATAAACACACGATGCATAATAAAAAAAAAAAAATATCTGGTATTTAAGGTTGCATCTAATACAACTTTCAATTACAAGACCATACCCCAGTGGCACTGGCCTGATTTTCTTCAAGTATGATTTTTGATTATATTTGATTGATGATGGCTACGGGGTTTGTGATTGGAGGAATTATAATCAGGGCATCAAAAGGACAGGGGGGATTTTTTTTATAGTCTCAGTTTCCTCTATGCCTTCATTAAAAATGCATCATTAAAGAATAGAGATTTTCACCACTCATAAAGAACAAAATAAATCCTGATTTGTTGTATTTTTTGTAAATAATTGTTATTTAGGCTTAAGTTGAACTTTTTGGGTTAATTTAAATTTGAACTCTAAATTTGGATTTTTGGATTTAACTAAAATTATATTTTGAGCCTAATTTAGTTTTGCAGACTTTATTTCTAGATAAAGTTAAACTGAGAGGTAGTGCATAAGTTGTTCAACTAGAAAATTTATTTTTAAGAGTAGCAAGTATAAAATTGTGTTTTTACTAAAGTTACTCCTGAACGTGTTATAGTGATGCAAATTGAGCAACTGACATGATTGATTATAAGTCGACTAGTGGTTGGTTGTTCATTGTTGGTGGTCTTATAGTCATTTGGACTTTTGAAAGAGACAAACTTGTGTTGCTTTATCTTCTATGGAATTTGTGTATATAACAAAGTTTACTGCGAGTAAATATATTGTGTGGCTTAGTTGTATTTTGATAACCAAGTTGTTATCTATAATACAAAGAATGTAATATTAATTCCATAGCAAATATATTGCTATGAGGCATAATCATATCAAAAATATGATTATGAAGAGGGAAGATTGTACTCGTGTATAACCCTATGAGTCATATGTTAGCCGATCTACTAACAAAATCCTTATATGGTGAAAGGATCACAAAGATCATGAGAGATATGAGACTCTTACCGATCATAATAATGTCTTGATTGAAACCAACTCTATCTTAAGGTACAAGTCACACATTTGTCATCTTATGTATGAGAGTTAAAAAGACAATTCAATATTAGATATTTGCGAAAATGGAAAGAAATCGGATACATTTCAAGTGCATATCTTAAAATAGTGGGGGTGTCACTATGTTGAAAGTCTCATATCTGATCTATGCACTCTATTTAGCATAACATGAGTAGGTTGGATTTACAATCCATAATAAACTTATAGCATTGTGGAATGCGTTATGGACATTCTTGATAAGTCTACCTATACAAGTAGAGAAGTGAGAGGCCGCTTCTTACGGATTATTCGGTAAAATCCTAGAGTACTTGTGAAAACCAGGATTCAGCACAATGCCCATTACAAAGGTGCTGCCAAAAATAAAAAGGAGCATGAATCATACATAGTGAGAATATATTTTCCTAGTGTTACATATTCAACCATGAAGTTAAAGGCTCGTCCACTTCATGGTTATTCACTATGTAAAACAAGTTGTATTTATTTTTATATATTATATGTAAATTAGTGGGGAATTATTGTTTATTTACATATAATATAGTGTATTGCATTGATTTGCATTTATTGCATCTCATATCATAGCATCATTTAGCTAGACATTCATTTTATGCATATATTATATAGTATATTTTATATATTATATGAAAGAAGGAAATAAATAAATAAATATGGAAAATGAGAATTATGTAAAAAGATGTGACTTTTCAAGTAATGGCATCCATTGGGAAGGATTGCAATGAATAGATGCAATTTTTGGATAAATAACTTCCATCCGTTGAGAAGGGACCCGACTGCTCAACGTAACCCTTGAAAATCTATAAATAACTTCAAGTTATCCTATAGTGGAGAGATGAAAAAATAAGATGAAAAGTGATGGAAAAACCAATCCTTAATTTTCCTACGACTTTTATTTATTTCCAACTTCCTACTATATTTATTTTATAACTACACTTGTGATTGATGCTCCTGAAAAATTCTAAGAAGTGTAATCTTGGAATTTTTGTGAAATAGGCTTTGTATCCTGGAGGTTAATTCCTTGAGAACCATTTACACCATAGTGGGAGAAATTAATACCTTAAAAAAAGCATCTTTAAGATGTGCCTAGCCTATACTCCATTGCGCACCATTCAAGAAATATATACAACAGCTCGATGGCTGCCTTCTATGCACAAATAATTAATGGTCTACGGACTTCTCCATTCCCTCATATAATGTTCATTTAGGATGTTATACTGAGAAAAAGTTTAATGTACTGACTCACATCAACTATCAACAAAAATGATTGTCCATTACTCTACAGCCTCATAAAACCAACTTATCGTTCAATCTTTTTAACCATATCATTTTTAACCAACTTATCAATTAATTTTGGGTTATTGATTTTTTAGTACCTGACCTATAGACACTTTGCTGGTTTGGTACCTGACATTTTTGTGTAACCAATTTAGTACCTATACTTGTTCACCTTATTTTTAGCTTCACCGTAAGTGTACGGTGTAGTTTATAGAATCGGGTAAGCAAGGTCGTATCCACGGAGAATAATAAATTTATGCGTTAAGTATTGAACCAAAATAGTCTTATTTTTATTTAGACGATCGTAGTTGGATGATTGTTGTGGAGGTTAAGACAAGAATAACCACAAAAACACAAGATGAAAATAATAATGGAATTATCAAGGGAATGAAATGAATTCTCGGGTTATGGTTTCAATTAATATAACTCTTGTCTTCCGATTAAATCAAAGCCAAAGTTATTATCAATACACCTATAAGACGATCACAACGGTATTTTATACTCCCTCTCGAGATGTATATAAAGTGTAGATTGAAATATTTTTGCTAGCATCTCTACTCAACATAAGATACACAACTCCCAAATGCACAAAAGATCAAATATTCTCACAAATATTCACAAACCTCTCGATTATGCAAATATTCATGTTAATTACTCAAGATCTAATATTGAAACTCATCTCTCGAATTATGAATCAATATATCAAACATGCAAAATCATTGGCCAAATGATAAAACAAGAATAAGAACAAAGTACTCAAATAGGCTTCAAGACAATAACTACAATTAAGATTAAAATATTCAACAAGAGTTCAATTAATCTACTTCCAAAACCTGAAAATCACAAGATGTTTAGCTACTCATTACGAATAAACAACTCAAAGACAAATTGTTCATATTCATAAGAAACTAAAATGAAAGATTAAAGCACAAAGAATGAGAAAACTTAGGGAAATGGATAATCTCTCGATTAATCTTCAATCCTCAAGCTCCGATTCGACCCGATTCTTCCCTTGATTCTTCCTTGATGAAATTGATGTGTTTCTTGTATTCTTGGGTGTATTCCCAGCCTTTCCTCCTCTGGTGTGCGCCCCAAAAAGTGGTATTTATACCCTTTTAGAAGCCTAGGTCAATTTGCTATCATTTTTGAAGTTTTCTGCAAGAACGCACGGGTCGTGCGCCCACGCACGGGCTACCCGTGCTCAAATCCATAGGCATTCCCCTATTCTTTACCCGCTACGCACGGGTCGAGCTCCCACGCACGGGCTACCCGTGCTCGAAGCCGTAGACATGCTCAAAACCTTCAGGTGCGCATGGGTCATGCGTCGACGCACGGGTTGCAAGTGCGCCACACAAACCTCCGAATTTGCTTGTGGGGTCGTAATAAGAGTTGTAGCCCTCTCTCTTAACTTTCCATAGCCAATTGAATCAGATCAATATCTATTTTGTAGAGAGAGTTATGGCCAAAATACTAAACCCTGCCAGTTCTGGAAATTCCATACGCGTTTGGACGTTCCTTGAGATAAATATCCTCGTTGTTTGATCATCCATGCTTCTTTTGACACACGACTCATCACTATGACTCTAGACTCCTTATAGTTGGCTTCCAATTGGATGTAATCGCTCGATTCTTTGATGATTCTAGGTCGCAATGTTCGTTTTTGTCACAAAATCACTCCAAATATCATTAAATTCCTACAAAACGAGCAAAGCGTAATACCTTTTCCACGAAGAGCGAATATATACCATTTCATATGAGTTATTGCATGTTTATAAACAATTATAGCCATAAATATGCCCTAAAATACATACAAAACTCACACCAATCAAACCCCCAAACTTAAACTTTTGACCGTCCCGGTCAACGCTTTTAAAAACAAGACAGAACAAAACTGGGAGTAATGAAAAGTATAACGCACAACTCCATAAAATTCGTATTGTTCATCATAGGTGTCAAGCAACGAATAAATCAAGCCTCAAATATCTAACATAGAGCACACATCAAATAAATCATGGTAAATGCTTTGAATCACTTCTCTCAAGATCAAGTGTATACTCCATTGCCCACTATTCGAGAAATATATACAACAGCTCGATGGCTGCCTTCTATGCACAAATAATTAATGGTCTACGGACTTCTCCATTCCCTCATATAATGTTCATTTAGGATGTTATACTGAGAAAAAGTTTAATGTACTGACTCACATCAACTATCAACAAAAATGATTGTCCATTACTCTACAGCCTCATAAAACCAACTTATCGTTCAATCTTTTTAACCATATCATTTTTAACCAACTTATCAATTAATTTTGGGTTATTGATTTTTTAGTACCTGACCTATAGACACTTTGCTGGTTTGGTACCTGACATTTTTGAGTAACCAATTTAGTACCTATACTTGTTCACCTTATTTTTAGCTTCACCGCAAGTGTACGGTGTAGTTTATAGAATCGGGTAAGCAATGTCGTATCCACGGAGAATAATAAATTTATGCGTTAAGTATTGAACCAAAATAGTCTTATTTTTATTTAGACGATCATAGTTGGATGATTGTTGTGGAGGTTAAGACAAGAATAACCACAAAAACACAAGATGAAAATAATAATGGAATTATCAAGGGAATGAAATGAATTCTCGGGTTATGGTTTCAATTAATATAACTCTTGTCCTTCGATTTAATCAAAGCCAAAGTTATTATCAATACACCTATAAGACGATCACAACGGTATTTTATCCTCCCTCTCGAGATGTATATAAAGTGTAGATTGAAATATTTTTGCTAGCATCTCTACTCAACATAAGATACACAACTCCCAAATGCACAAAAGATCAAATATCCTCACAAATATTCACAAACCTCTCGATTATGAAAATATTCATGTCAAGTACTCAAAATCTAATATTGAAACTCATCTCTCGAATTATGAATCAATATATCAAACATGCTAAATCATTGGCCAAATAATAAAACAAGAATAAGAACAAAGTACTCAAATAGGCTTCAAGACAATAACTACAATTAAGATTAAAATATTCAACAAGAGTTCAATTAATCTACTTCCAAAACCTGAAAATCACAAGATGTTCAGCTACTCATTACGAATAAACAACTCATAGACAAATTGTTCATATTCATAAGAAGCTAAAATGAAAGATTAAAGCACAAAGAATGAGAAAACTTAGGGAAATGGATAATCTCTAAATTAATCTTCAATCCCCAAGCTCCGATTCGACCCGATTCTTCCCTTGATTCTTCCTTGATGAAATTGATGTGTTTCTTGTATTCTTGGGTGTATTCCCAGCCTTTCCTCCTCTGGTGTGCGCCCCAAAAAGTGGTATTTATACCCTTTTAGAAGCTTAGGTCAGTTTGCTATCATTTTTAAAGTTTTCTGCAAGAACGCACGGGTCGTGCGCCCACACACGGGCTACCCGTGCTCAAATCCATAGGCATTCCCCTGTTCTTTACCCGCTACGCACGGGTCATGCTCCCACGCACGGGCTACCCGTGCTCGAAGCCGTAGACATGCTCAAAACCTTCAGGTGCGCACGGGTCATGCGTCGATGCACGGGATGCAAGTGCGCCACACAAAACTCCGAATTTGCTTGTGGGGTCTTAATAAGAGTTGTAGCCCTCTCTATTAGCTTTCCATAGCCACTTGAATCAGATCCATATCTATTTTGTAGAGAGAGTTATGGCCAAAATACTAAACCCTGCCGGTGCTGGAAATTCCATACGCGTTTGGACGTTCCTTGAGATAAATATCCTCGTTGTTTGATCATCCATGCTTCTTTTGACACACGACTCATCACTATGACTCTAGACTCCATATAGATGGCTGCCAATTGGATGTAATCGCTCGATTCTTGATGATTCTAGGTCGCAGTGTTCGTTTTTGTCACAAAATCACTCCAAATATCATTAAATTCCTACAAAACGAGCAAAGCGTAATACCTTTTCCACGAAGAGCGAATATATACCATTTCATATGAGTTATTGCATGTTTATAAACAATTATAGCCATAAATATGCCCTAAAATACATACAAAACTCACACCAATCAAACCCCCAAACTTAAACTTTTGACCGTCCCGGTCAACGCTTTTAAAAACAAGACAGAACAAAACTGGGAGTAATGAAAAGTATAACGCACAACTCCATAAAATTCGTATTGTTCATCATAGGTGTCAAGCAATGAATAAATCAAGCCTCAAATATCTAACATAGAGCACACATCAAATAAATCATGGTAAATGCTTTGAATCACTTCTCTCAAGATCAAGTGTATACTCCATTGCCCACTATTCGAGAATTATATACAACAGCTCAATGGCTGCCTTCTATGCACAAATAATTAATGGTCTACGGACTTCTCCATTCCCTCACATAATGTTCATTTAGGATGTTATACTGAGAAAAAGTTTAATGTACTGACTCACATCAACTATCAACAAAAATGATTGTCCATTACTCTACAGCCTCATAAAACCAACTTATCGTTCAATCTTTTTAACCATTTCATTTTTAACCAACTTATCATTTAATTTTGGGGTTATTGATTTTTTAGTACCTGACCTATAGACACTTTGCTGGTTTGGTACCTGATATTTTTGAGTTACCAATTTAGTACCTATACTTGTTCGCCTTATTTTTAGCTTCACCGCAAGTGTACGGTGTAGTTTATAGAATCGGGTAACCAAGGTCGTATCCACGGAGACTAATAAATTTATGCGCTAAGTATTGAACCAAAATAGTCTTATTTTTATTTAGACGATCGTAGTTGGATGATTGTTGTGGAGGTTAAGACAAGAATAACCACAAAAACACAAGATGAAAATAATAATGGAATTATCAAGGGAATGAAATGAATTCCCGGGTTATGGTTTTAATTAATATTCCTCTTGTTTTCCGATTTAATCAAAGCCAAAGTTATTATCAATACACCTATAAGACGATCACAACGGTATTTTATCCTTCCTCTCGAGATGTATATAAAGTGTAGATTGAAATATCTTTGCTAGCATCTCTACTCAACATAAGATACACAACTCCCAAATGCACAAAAGATCAAATATCCTCACAAATATTCACAAACTTCTCGATTATGCAAATATTCATGTCAAGTACTCAAGATCTAATATTGAAACTCATCTCTCGAATTATGAATCAATATATCAAATATGCTAAATCATTGGCCAAATGATAAAACAAGAATAAGAACAAAGTACTCAAATAGGCTTCAAGACAATAACTACAATTAAGATTAAAACATTCAACTAGAGTTCAATTAATCTACTTCCAAAACCCGAAAATGAAGAGATGTTTAGCTACTCATTACAAATAAACAACTCATAGACAAATTGTTCATATTCTTAAGAAGTTAAAATGAAAGATTAAAGCACAAAGAATGAGAAAACTTAGGGAAATGGATAATCTCTCGATTAATCTTCAATCCTCAAGCTTCGATTCGACCCGATTCTTCCCTTGATTCTTCCTTGACGAAATTGATGTGTTTCTTGTGTTCTTGGGTGTATTCCCAGCCTTTCCTCCTCTGGTGTGCGCCCAAAAAGTGGTATTTATACCCTTTTAGAAGCCTAGTCAATTTTTGTCATTTTTTTGGAGTTTTTAACAAGAAGAACGCACGGGTTGTGCGCCCACGCACGGGCTACCCATGCTCAAATCCATAGGCATTCCCCTGTTCTTTACCCGCTACGCACGGGTCGTGCTCCCACGCACGGGCTACCCGTGCTCGAAGCCGTAGACATGCTCAAAACCTTCAGGTGCGCATGGGTCATGCGTCGACGCACAGGTTGCAAGTGCGCCACACAAACCTCCGCATTTGCTTGTGGGGTCTTAATAATAGTTGTAGCCCTCTCTCTTAGCTTTCCATAGCCACTTGAATCAGCTCAATATGAATTTTGTAGAGAGAGTTATGGCCAAAATACTAAACCCTGCCAGTGCTGGAAATTCCATACGCGTTTGGACGTTCCTTGAGATAAATATCCTCGTTGTTTGATCATCCATGCTTCTTTTGACACACGACTCATCACTATGACTCTAGACTCCATATAGTTGGCTTCCAATTTGATGTAATTGCTCGATTCTTGATGATTTTAGGTCGCAATGTTCGTTTTTGTCACAAAATCACTCCAAATATCATTAAATTCCTACAAAACGAGCAAAGCGTAATACCTTTTCCACGAAGAGCGAATATATACCATTTCATATGAGTTATTGCATGTTTATAAATAATTATAGCCATAAATATGCCCTAAAATACATACAAAACTCACACCAATCAAACCCCCAAACTTAAACTTTTGACCGTCCCGGTCAACGCTTTTAAAAACAAGACAGAACAAAACTGGGAGTAATGAAAAGTATAACGCACAACTCCATAGAATTCGTATTATTCATCATAGGTGTCAAGCAACGAATCAACCAAGCCTCAAATATCTAACATAGAGCACACATCAAATAAATCATGGTAAATGCTTTGAATCACTTCTCTCAAGATCAAGTGTATACTCCATTGCCCACTATTCGAGAAATATATACAACAGCTCGATGGCTGCCTTCTATGCACAAATAATTAATGGTCTACGGACTTCTCCATTCCCTCATATAATGTTCATTTAGGATGTTATACTGAGAAAAAGTTTAATGTACTGACTCACATCAACTATCAACAAAAATGATTGTCCATTACTCTACAGCCTCATAAAACCAACTTATCGTTCAATCTTTTTAACCATTTCATTTTTAACCAACTTATCATTTAATTTTGGGGTTATTGATTTTTTAGTACCTGACCTATAGACACTTTGCTGGTTTGGTACCTGATATTTTTGAGTTTCCAATTTAGTACCTATACTTGTTCGCCTTATTTTTAGCTTCACCGCAAGTGTACGGTGTAGTTTATAGAATTTGGTAAGCAAGGTCGTATCCACGGATTCTAATAAATTTATGCGCTAAGTATTGAACCAAAATAGTCTTATTTTTATTTAGACGATCGTAGTTGGATGATTGTTGTGGAGGTTAAGACTAGAATAACCACAAAAACACAAGATGAAAATAATAATGGAATTATCAAGGGAATGAAATGAATTCCCGGGTTATGGTTTCAATTAATATTCCTCTTGTTTTCCGATTTAATCAAAGCCAAAGTTATTATCAATACACCTATAAGACGATCACAACGGTATTTTATCCTCCCTCTCGAGATGTATATAAAGTGTAGATTGAAATATCTTTGCTAGCATCTCTACTCAACATAAGATACACACCCAAATGCACAAAAGATCAAATATTCTCACAAATTTTCACAAACTTCTCGATTATGCAAATATTCATGTCAAGTACTCAAGATCTAATATTGAAACTCATCTCTCGAATTATGAATCAATATATCAAATATGCTAAATCATTGGCCAAATGATAAAACAAGAATAAGAACAAAGTACTCAAATAGGCTTCAAGACAATAACTACAATTAACATTAAAACATTCAACTAGAGTTCAATTAATCTACTTCCAAAACCCGAAAATGAAGAGATGTTTGGCTACTCATTACAAATAAACAACTCATAGACAAATTGTTCATATTCTTAAGAAGCTAAAATGAAAGATTAAAGCACAAAGAATGAGAAAACTTAGGGAAATGGATAATCTCTCGATTAATCTTCAATCCTCAAGCTTCGATTCGACCCGATTCTTCCCTTGATTCTTCCTTGACGAAATTGATGTGTTTCTTGTGTTCTTGGGTGTATTCCCAGCCTTTCCTCCTCTGGTGTGCGCCCCAAAAAGTGGTATTTATACCCTTTTAGAAACTGGAGTCAATTCTTTGTCATTTTTGGAGTTTTTCGCAAGAAACGCACGGGTCGTGCGACGCACGCACGGGCTACCCGTGCTCAAATCTGTAGGCATTCCCCTATTTTTTACCAGCTACGCACGGGTAGTGCTCCCACGCATGGGCTACCCGTGCTCGAAGCCGTAGACATGCTCAAAACCTTCAGGTGCGCACGGGTTGCACGTGCGCCACCCAAACATCCAATTTGCTTGCGGGCTCTTCATAAGAGTTGTAGCCCTCTCTCTTAGCTTTCCATAGCCACTTGAATCAGCTCAATATCAATTTTGTAGAGAGAGTTATCTCCAAACTACTAAACCCTGCTAGTGCTGGAAATTCCATACGCGTTTGGACGTTCCTTGAGATAAATATCCTCGTTGTTTGATCAGCCATGCTTCTTTTGACACACGACTCATCACTATGACTCTAGACTCCATATAGTTGGCTTCCAATTGGATGTAATCGCTCGATTCTTGAAGATTCTAGGTCACAATATTCGTATTTGTCACAAAATCACTCCAAATATCATTAAATTCCTACAAAACGAGCAAAGCGTAATACCTTTTCCACGAAGAGCGAATATATACCATTCCATATGAGTTATTGCATATTTATAAACAATTATAGCCATAAATATGCCCTAAAATACATACAAAACTCACACCAATCAAACCCCCAAACTTAAACTTTTGATCGTCCCGGTCAACGCTTTTAAAAACAAGACAGAACAAAACTGGGAGTAATGAAAAGTATAATGCACAACTCCATAAAATTCGTATTGTTCATCATAGGTGTCAAACAACGAATCAACCAAGCCTCAAATATCTAACATAGAGCACACATCAAATAAATCATGGTAAATGCTTTGAATCACTTCTCTCAAGATC
Organism: Rehmannia glutinosa; assembly: GCA_016081115.2. Lineage (NCBI taxonomy): Eukaryota > Viridiplantae > Streptophyta > Magnoliopsida > Lamiales > Orobanchaceae > Rehmannia > Rehmannia glutinosa. The sequence goes on along the minus strand of CM071936.1, from coordinate 89,489,038 downwards.
AAGTGTATACTCTCATCTCACATGAATATAGGACGTGTTTACGCTCAATTCAATTCAATGTTGCAGAATTACCATAAGCTTGCAAATCGTCTCATATCTCCGCCACTAGAATGTATGCAATTTGTGAATCAAAAAGGACTTTTTCTTTTGGTTATAATGAAGGTTCTTTGGTTAGGGTAGGAAAGTATGGATAGAGTGACTCAAACTCGAGCGTATAGACCGATGAGCATATAAATCATCTACATTAAAGCTCAATATGCTACTAAATTCTTGATGGAGATATGATATATCTTTTAGGATTTTATATTATCTTATATTTTAGGAAGTGATTTGTGTTTAGGAGTCTTTTATTCTAAGTTATCTTTTAATGTTTTAATTAAGTTAGGATTCTTTGTTTGGTCTTATAAATAGTTGTTTTACTATTATTTTTAGGGAGGTTGAATATTATTAAGTTTGAGATTTATCTCTTCTTCAAGCAATACACGTTCTATGTTCTATTGCTTTGTTCAATACTTCCGGTATTCTTACGAATCAACGGTAGTATTTGTGTTCTTTGTTGTTCTTGTTACGCTTCCGTCTGCATCAATTCTTCTCTCATTTTCATCAACTCTTCTTATCTCCATCCCCTTTCTTTTGTAAACATTATCACCTCACCTTACAATTCATAGTCTCCAAGTTCATTCAATGAAAACTCGCATCATAAAGTCGATATTTTTTTCCGACTCTTTTATGAATTTTCAACATTTCTTTTCTTCTCCTTTTCTTCCTCTTTTGTTCCCATCAACCAATTTTGCACAATTATCCAACTTTTCAATTCCAACCCATTCAACCTCATTCAATCCCTTTACTCAATGCTATATGCTCAAGTGTAGGGTAACAAATATATCAAGTTAAGGCTTGAATTGTGGCTTTCAAAAAAAATCAGTCAAAGGCTCAAGTTGGCTAACTAGGAATTTCAACATCATTAGGTAAGCAAAAGGCTTGAAAGGCTTAACAAAAATGACCTTTAATCATTTTCACAATAGCATACAACATGCGGCCTTGACAGAGATACCAGAGCAAGTTCTAGAATTCAAAACAACATGAATGATACACTCAAATCAATAACAAGACTGCATAATATGAAAGCAGTAAAGGCTCAAAAGCTCACAGGCTTGCAAATACGTAATTCAAAGCATCAAACCATGTTCTCAATATCCACATGCTCAATATCATCTATTCATGGCTCAATCAACTGCTACTCAACATCCAATCATAAAAATACAAATGTTTCAAAATAACGCACGAGAATCTCAACATCGGTCAACTCACTCTCTAAACTCTATGAAAGCGGTAAACGTGATAAAACAATAAACGTGCTTCTAATGCAACTGCAACCTAAAATGCTCTACATGCAACTATATGAAAACACACAAAAATGCAATTTTTTTTTTCTATCCACACATTTTCATATCAAGATACTATCCCTCCCCCAAACTTAAATGAAATTATATCGCACATAAGAGAAGATAGAATTTTAATATAAAACTGTGTGGATTGGACCTGATTTATTGTGGGGGTGGCCGTGATTCGTGGCCCTCCTTGGGGGGGCTGTAGCAACATCTCCAATTCCTCAATCACGCACGGGCAGTGCATTCACGCACGCCTTGCCCGTGTGTGGCTGCGAAGTAAAATCAGGTAATTTTCTCTCTTTTTTTTAGAAGAAAATAAACAAACAAAAATAAAATAAAATAAAATCACACCACAAACCATTGGTTTGCCTCCCAACAAGCGCTATATTTAACGTCTTTAGCTCGACGCCTGTTTATTTCGATTTATACCACCTTTGAATGCATATATTAGCTGTTTTGGATCGTGGTCAAGAACCATTTTTGCTATGTTTGCATCTAGTAATGCATACTTGGGATTTCCAAGCAAGTACAGGAGTCCTGGTGTTGGAACATTTTGATCTAGGTTATGCTCATGTTGTCCGTCCGTGTACGCATATTTCATGCCCGTCTCATTCTGAAATGGTTTTCTTATGACATCTTTCATGCGCTGCACGGGCGTACACACATGGTTTGTGTGTTCCTTGTCCTATTTTTGCTCCTTTTCGGTACCATACACGGGCTGAAGGTGCATAGACACACAATCAGTGTTTGGTTCCGAACTTTCTTGCTTTTCTAGTATCTTCGGCTCCTCGTATTTGGTATCACTCTTTTGATGAATGGCATTACATTGTTCCTTTGAGTTGGCTTCAATGGTGCTTGAAAATTGGCTCTTTTGTTGTTGCCCACAAACAATTGTAACTAATTGGCCCACTTGGGTTTCGAGATTTTTCATCGTACTGGCCAATTGTGTCAATTGTAACTCCATCTTGTCCATCCTTGCATCTTGTCTTGTGAAGCGGCTCCTCGTATCACTCATGAATGCATTGGATGATTTATGAATGAAGTGAGGACTTCTTCTAAAGATGGCTTATTTGCTTCATCGCGAGTAAAGCGGTCCCTCGACTTGCTCCTAAACAAACTTGTTTGAATCCTTAACAAGGTGAGGGCTTCTTCTAAAGATGATTTTGCCTCTGTATTTGTAAACCCATTCATTACATTGGAGCTTGATGGTGGTGGAATCACATTCTCCGTGCTAGCATATGAAAAATTTTCGTAATTCCCCCAATCTGGGTAATAGCACATATGAGTAGCATTATTCCAATAACTGTAAGAATTCCAATTATTGAAATAATTGACTTCCTCCATTCGAGCGGGTGCACCTATACCAATTCAAAGAAACAATCAAAACATTGTAAAAGTAGAATTAACAAAAGAAAAATGAAATAAAATAAAAAAATATCTAAATTAAAAATAATTCTATCTATCGCAATATTAACACCAAAAATTATATTAGTCCTCGGCAACGGCGCCAAAAACTTGGTCGCCTTATTTTTAGCTTCACCGCAAGTGTACGGTGTAGTTTATAGAATAGGGTAAGCAAGGTCGTATCCACGGAGACTAATATATTTATGCGCTAAGTATTGAACCAAAATAGTCTTATTTTTATTTAGACGATCGTAGTTGGATGAATGTTGTGGAGGTTAAGACAAGAATAACCACAAAAACACAAGATGAAAATAATAATGGATTTATCAAGGGAATGAAATGGATTCCCGGGTTATGGTTTCAATTAATATTCCTCTTGTTTTCCGATTTAATCAAAGCCAAAGTTATTATCAATACACCTATAAGACGATCACAATGGTATTTTATCCTCCCTCTCGAGATGTATATAAAGTGTAGATTGAAATATCTTTGCTAGCATCTCTACTCAACATAAGATACACAACTCCCAAATGCACAAAAGATCAAATATCCTCACAAATATTCACAAACCTCTCGATTATGCAAATATTCATGTCAAGTACTCAAGATCTAATATTGAAACTCATCTCTCGAATTATGAATCAATATATCAAACATGCTAAATCATTGGCCAAATGATAAAACAAGAATAAGAACAAAGTACTCAAATAGGATTCAAGACAATAACTACAATTAAGATTAAAACATTCAACAAGAGTTCAATTAATCTACTTCCAAAACCCGAAAATCACAAGATGTTTAGCTACTCATTACAAATAAACAACTCATAGACAAATTGTTCATATTCATAAGAAGCTAAAATGAAAGATTAAAGCACAAAGAATGAGAAAACTTAGGGAAATGGATAATCTCTCGATTAATCTTCAATCCTCAAGCTCCAATTCCACCCGATTCTTCCCTTGATTCTTCCTTGATGAAATTGATGTGTTTCTTGTCTTCTTGGGTGTATTCCCAGCCTTTCCTCCTCTGGTGTGCGCCCCAAAAAGTGGTATTTATACCCTTTTAGAAGCCTAGGTCAATTTGCTGTCATTTTTGGAGTTTTATGCAAGAACGCACGGGTCGTGCGCCCACGCACGGGCTACCCGTGCTCAAATCCGTAGGCATTCCCCTGTGTTTTACCAGCTACGCACGGGTCGTGCTTCCATGCACGGGCTACCCGTGCTCGAAGCCGTAGACATGCTCGAAACCTTCAGGTTCGCACGGGTCGTGCGTCGACGCACGGGTTGCAAGTTCGCAACCCAAACCTCCGAATTTGCTTGCGGGGTCTTCATAAGAGTTGTAGCCCTCTCTCTTAGCTTTCCATAGCCACTTGAATCAGGTCAATATCAATTTTGTAGAGAGGGTTATGACCAAAATACTAAACCCTGCCAGTGCTGGAAATTCCATACGCGTTTGGACGTTCCTTGAGATAAATATCCTCGTTGTTTGATCAGCCATGCTTCTTTTGACACACGACTCATCACTATGACTCTAGACTCCATATAGTTGGCTTCCAATTGGATGTAATCGCTCGATTCTTGATGATTCTAGGTCGCAATGTTCGTATTTATCACAAAATCACTCCAAATATCATTAAATTCCTACAAAACGAGCAAAGCGTAATACCTTTTCTACGAAGAGCGAATATATACCATTTCATATGAGTTATTGCATGTTAATAAACAATTATAGCCATAAATATTCCCTAAAATACATGCAAAACTCACAACAATCAATAACTTCACTGTTTTTTATAAATTGGTACCTATTCACTTTTAAGGACGAAAATACCCCCAAGAAACATAAATATACTCAAAATAAATTTTTGAGTATATTTATTTAAATTATTTTGGTAAAAAAAAGTATACTTATTTAAATTATAAAATCAATTAAAATTTTAATTAATTTAATTTATAAAAAATAAAAAGAATATTTTAAAAATATTAATGATTTTCTAGAAAAAATTTAAATTAATTACGTTAAATTAGTAAATTAATAAACATAAATTAAAATTTATTTAATCGAAAAAAAAATAGTTTAGTTAACTAATTTTAAAATTAAAATGAAAATTAAATAATTTAAAAATTAAAATTAAGATAGTAAATAAGAAAATTACAACCATTTTTTATTAATATATTAATTTTTAATTAATTTTTTTATCAAATTTTAAAAAATAACTAATGTATTTTATTTTATTTTTTATAATTAAGAATTTAATAATTAATTTAAATAATAATGTGTTATTTCTTAATTAAATTTATTTTTTAAATTTAATAATTCTAATTGAAACGTAACTTTTTAACAAAAATAAAAAACTTTTGGGAGCATTTTCGTCCTTAAAAGTGAATAGGTACCAATTTATAAAAATGTGAAGTATGGGTACTAAATTGGTAGTTCGAAAATGTCGTGTATCAACCAAAGAAAGTGTTATAAATGGTACTAAAAAGTAAATAACCCTTTAATTTTTGTCCCTTCCTCTTCATCGTCCATATGCTCATGTAATGTAGTCCTACTTGTAGGCCCAAAGGGGTGTAAGTGTAAGGTTTAGAAGGGGGGTTGAATAAATCTTACCAAATTTTCGATTTAGTCCTTTTAAATATACGAGTTGATACTACACAAACAGTGTCCTTGATGGACAACAATTTAGTCAATCAAGAGTTAGTCTCTCAACGCACTCAATTGAGTTGTTGATGGAATAACTCACTTGTTGGCTCTAAATTAACTCAATCGTGGTTTTGTTTTTCATTGGAAGACTTAACACCCTTAAGTTTGGTTAAGCAAGGATTTAGTGCTTAGTTTAGCACTTATAAATTATCAAGTGGATAGCAAATTTATCAAATGAGATATAAACAAAGAAGATGCAGAATTAAAGTCTTTGAAATGTAAATGACACAATGAAATTTTTATAGAGGTTCGAAGATGGGGTAATTCTTCTACTCCTCTCTTCTCCAACTCCCGGAGGAATCCACTAGGTAATGATCGATACAAAGTGGTAATGTCCGGATACAAAGTCTTGATCACACAAACACTTGATCCTTTGGGACTCGATCCGAGACGCCTTGATCACTCACCGGCTTCTCGCACGACTCGACCTTCTTCACAGGCGGCCGCTTGCTACTACAACTCACTTGCTCAAGCTCTTTGGATTTGATCACGAAGCCCTCCAAAAGCTTAAGACTTGGTTCGACCTTGAACCTTCCTACAATCCTTCGTGGAATGTAGACCCTTGATTTTTCAAGATTTTCCTCTTCAACCGATTGAAGTTATCTTTCCTTCACAAGTGAGTGTTGGATTGATGTTCTTCGTAGTGTAGGCTTGAGGATTGAGAATGTTTCGATTTTCTAATAATTGCTTGAACGTTGTTTTGTTCAGTGCATCAGACGTTGTGTCACTCTCTTGTCTCTCATTCTCAAAAAAACTCCTCGGCTTTTTTATAGTGATCTTTCAAAAAATTTGCCCGTTGAAGAGATAGGCTTATTTTTGAAAGTCACTTGCGATCGTTGGCTTGTCTTGTTGCGATCCTTGGAATTGCCATTTCCTCGTATGAATTGTTCTTTCACCTTTTCGTAGTTCGACACGGTGTAGTGCTTCCCATTGGTTCATTCCTTTTGCACGCTCGGGACCGAGCACTCCGAGAAAGGTGATATGGAGATATTACTTGTTTAAGTAATTCTCTTGATTTACAACGGATCTTTTTCGCTTATCTCGACTTGACATTTCTTTGCTTTCCCCGGTGACTTAGAGTCGACTTCCAATCATTGGATGACTCTTCATCACTTCAACTTGAGACTTGGCTTTTCTCGAGTTGACTTGACTCGATACTCCACTCACCGCATCTCACCGCTTTCTTCATAGAGTTCCCGTCTACTCTTCTTTGCCATACTCAATGCCTCGCAATGAGTCTTCCTTTTAGTCTTCGCTTGTCTTCTTGCATGTTAGGGCGTAGCTGACTTAACTCAGCTTGGCCAGCTCTATTTATTACAATGCATTTTACAACAAAAATTGGGGTGCCAACTTCCTATTCTAAGTTTTACATGACATTCATCAAAATCTAAACAATAAATTTCCTAACACTACTCTGTTAGTTCAGGATAACCAATAATCTGAATCGGTGAAGTTTAAAGTGCATCATTTGATGGCGTTCCTGGGATAGTTGCCTTTAGTTATCAGGAAATCCATAGAATATAAGTATTCGCATAAAAAAAGAATCCATAGTATTCACACAAAAGACACATTTTTCATATAAAAAAAGACAAACACGATATATTGTATTTGCACGAAACCTGAGGACGCCTGATATGTTCTTGTTGATATTTAGAATATTAAATATGGGAATAAATAATTTAGGAGAAATATTATTATCAAGATAAAGGAATGAAACTTCAATATAAAATTTAATAGTTAGACAAATTCATAGAGAAGGAAAGTATCAAACAAAAGTTTTAAATCAATTTTTAGTAGTTAATTACAATTGTAGTTTGTGACCTATTTACACTTATAATGAGGCGATGAGACATCCTCCAGATTTTTCATTCACCATATTTGGAGATTAATCCAGAAGCTTCATTAATTTTAAAACTATTTTATACAAGATTTTTCTAGAAATTCAATGATTAAGCTAGGTAACTAATATTTTAATCTAAGCCTAGTTCATTCCAGAATAAGAACAACTTTTATCATCAGTTCTATTACTATTGATATGAATACAATCATGATATATTATATTTACGCAAAACATGGGGATTCTGATACTTTCCAAGTAAAAATGAATTGAAGTATTACTCATTTGACTTACTCGTTTCAGACTCTGTTAGAGCTTCATTCGGACTGTTTGGGTTCACACTCTGTGGAATTTATTTTAAAATTCTATGGAGGATTTGGATAAATCCACCCTGCACAATGCAAAAGAAAAAAGAAAATGATTACATGTTCCAATTGGGACCAACACCACGATTATGGAGTCGAAAAAGACTCTTCATGCACATTTGAGAATAAATTTTTTATCAATGCCCAGAATGCTGATCATATTGACAGAATGATTTTTAGTGTTTAAGAAAAAAGCTTATTTCCATCCTTATAACCTCAATACTCTCTTGAATATAGTCAATCGATTTCAAACACACCAAATACTTCATTGGGGAGAAAATGTTGGTGATAGATCATTCCCACTATATGCTGCACACAACCTTGCAACTGAATATACGAATCAATTCGAATATTCGTATTCAAAATTCTAACCTATGAGTTATTTAGAATTCATATATTTTGGAATAAGAGATGTTTTCTTAGTAGGAAGAGAATGCGTTTTCTTGATTCTTTTCAACTTTGGTTTAACACAAAATGATCAACTCTTATTTATAGTAAAACAACTCTTTAATCAATGACTACCATGTATTTGATCTAACAGTTACATTTCATTCACTAGAATAGTCTAAAAATATAATATTCTAAAATTATTTATAACTTTTTTTCTTTAAATAAATTCACTAGAGTTTGTTAAACTATAATGGGGTATTTCGTATTTGTAAGTTTGAAAGACAACTTGATTTTTTTTTGTAATTAGGCTAAATTTCGGGGGTATTTTTCTAATTAGCTTGGTATTTATTAGAAAAATCACATTGGAAGCTTCGTTTCTAGTTTTGATTTTTTTTTACAAGATAAAATGCAAAATTAGTATTTTTCAAAATTGAGAACCCAACTAAGCAATTCTTTAGATAATAAAAATATCTTAAGAGTCGTATTAGAGTTTAAGTGATGATGTGGATGAATATGATATGAAGACTATATAGTGCTGTCACTTCTTTATTAGACATTATGTGAGACCACTTTTTAGTGCCAAAATATATCATCTTTATCACTTTGGCGATCATAAAGAACCTCCATTTCTATTAATTCGTTAGATTTTTTTATTTTCTTGTTTCAATCGTGAACGGTATTAAGTATTAACAACTGGATCATTTTTTTAATTAATTCTCCAGTCGTTAATTGAATAAACGATTGGAACCAGGTTTTTACAATAAAATATAAAATACAAATATATTGAGTTGCTAATTGAGATAATGACTCATCTACCCCGTATAATGTTATTTATAAATTACAATCTATAAATAAAAAAAATAATCTACCCCATATAATATCATTTATAAATTACAATTTTCCGTTAAAAAAGCCTTAATTTTTTCAACAAATCTTAAAAGTTAATCACACTTTTTAATAGTATTATACCAGGTCTCCCTCGTTGGTCCTTACAATTTGTATCTCGAGTATATTTCATTATAATTTGCGAATAATTCGACATAATCTTGCTTACACAACAACATTGGCATGTATAATAATACACAATTAATTTGGTAATATATTGATATAAATATTTAATTACTCTATATAAGATAAATAATTTAGTGGAAAATTTCTCATTAATCTTTTTACCAACATGTTCATTAAATTATACATTCTTAAAAACTGTATTATTTTGGGAAAATACTTTCAAATTAGGAAAATAAATTAAAATAGGAAAGAAATCAAGAATAAATAACTTTATTAACTAAAAAGTTTGGCAAATTTTGTAACATTACTATCTACGACTATGAAACATGTATACATGATTTCAACGTAGAATAAAAATTTGTTGCACACGAGTATTTCTCAAAAATTCGAAGAATTAAGTTACTGTTAGACTGGTGAAAATGGGTTGGGCCAATACGCAGGCTGAAAAAGTTGGGGAAAAGGATATGAATACCCCATTTTCCATATCCAATCCCTTCACAATGCCCACCCGCCCCGGTTCTTTCACCAAAATACCCGACCAGGCACAGTTGTTTCCCAAAAATAGCAGATCCGGTAAATTACGGACAAAAGTAGCACTATTCAGCGCCTTCAGCGTATTGCAATATTTCCTCTCCAAAAATCACGGTGTTGATCACAATAAGATCTCTGATAAAAAATACAATCCTCCGATCCCAAATATTAATGAAAAACAGAGGAAACGCACAGATACGAGGAAAACAAATCGAGGCAAAAAAACTGGACTGTTAGAGATCACAATTCAAGCTCAATGTCAAGAGGAATAAGAAGACCAAAACAGGTAACAAAACGCGATATGTTTATCTTGTTCTGAGAATACATTGTTTAGATATATTTCATGATTTTACAAATTGAAATTTAGGATTCAATGTGTATTGACTGAGATTGACATTGAATTGAACCAGTAATTTTGCATGCAAATCCAAAAACCTGGCAGTTGTGAGATTCAAAATGCTTATTTTGTTGAATTATGATCCAAAAATTCTACAAAAATTGCTTCTCGTGATTATCTCTGACGAAGAAAACATGTCAATCTGGAAAAAATTGCATGCAGTACATTACGTGATTGTTTCACATATGTTTCTTTCATGTTTCACATATGTTTCTTTTATGTTTCACAATTGTTTCGTTCGCCTAATACAACACATTGCTTCTTGACGTACATAAACATTGTTTCATACATGTTTCTTGTATGTTTCACTTATCCAACTTTTTATTGAAATCCACAGTTGCATGGAGCAAATCTCAAATGTCGTATACCACAATGGACAATGGGGAGAAAATAGAGAGTATAGGAACTTTGAGATAACATGAATACTCATTCCAATGGGCAGCACATTCAACACAATAAAGAAAATTTTAAAACAACAAATTCAATACAAAAAAGATGTAGAAGCTATCGATTAGATATAATTTGACAGAGACTCTACCACCATTGAAGATTGAAAGTGATTACAATCTCAAATTCTACCTGGAAGTGAAAAGCAAAGAAACGGACTGGATGAAGTTTCCTTTGTGCATAGACATAGTAAGAAACAAACCGAGCTTGGAAATAACAACACAACAAAATGTAACGGAAGGAACGAGCAACATGTCTATAGAGAGCTCACTGAAGGAAAACATGGGCCAAAATGCGATTGACTACATCGACTATGCAAACCTCATTAGCAGAAATGTGGTAGGAGAAGAAGACACGCTGGAAATTCAAGAAAGTACACATGCTGAAGAACAATTCCAAAAGGAGATGTCTACAACACCAAGGAGGAATTGATCAAACAGCTCAGTTGTTATGCGTTGAAACATCATTTCCAATATAAGGTGAAGAGGTCGTGCAAGCAGAGATACTACGTAAAGTGTATCGATGGAAATTGCAATTGGCATTTGAAAGCATCTTCCACATCAGGGACAACAACATTCATAGTAAGAGAGCACGAAAGAACACACACATGTCCGCTGGATAAGAGGATGAACGACAATAGACACGCCACGGCAAAAATAGTTGGGGAACTTATCAAATCAAAGTACCTAAACAATATCAAAATAGTCTGCACGCCAACATATATAATTAGAGACATGAAGGACGAGCATGGAATAAGTCTCGACTACAAAAGGCTTGGAGATCGAAAGAGAAAGCGCTGGAGGTAATAAGGGGAAGGCCGGACGAGTCTTATCAGAAACTACCAGCTTACTTGTACATGTTGGAGAAAATGAATCCCGAATCAATCACTTAAATAGTAAGAAAGGAGAATGACACGTTCCTCTTCTTGTTCATGGCTATCAGTGCATCGAATAAAGGATGGAGGCACTGCAGGCCTGTAATTGTTGTTGTCTGCCTGCACACAGGATGGCAACGGGAGCATTTTCCCATTGGCTTTTTCATTAGTGGATTCTGAGAATGATGGGAGCTGGGTGTGATTTTTCACAAAGATAAGACAAACCTTTGGTCTCAGTGAAGGGATGTGCATAGTCTCAGACAGACACGTGGGTATCGAGACAACAATAAAGGAGGTACAAAATGTAAATATTTCTTTATATGATGTTTCACGTTTGTTTCTTATATGTTTCTTTCATGTTCACATATAGTTTAAAAACATTCCATAAGTCCCTAGCTTCAGAAGTGGCAGAAGTGCTATCGTATAGCAGTCGAGGGAAGCGGGTTATGGTATGGGCAAGACCTGACGTGAGCCTCATCCAGATGGAACCTGTACCAGACAGTTCACCATTATCCGAAAAGCTCCTTGATGAGGAGGTCAGCTTTCTGGGGCTATCCATTCAAAACTCAAAAAAAGAACCTCTTTTAGATAATGGTAGATTCAACTCCAAGTCAGGCATCTTGTCAACTCTTTTGGCGGATCGCTTACTACTAGGTTGGACGGTACTCGACATTCTAAATAGTAAGCAGAAAAGTAAATAATAGAAAACGGGAAGGGGGGATCCTTGGGTGAGTGTTAACGAAAGGCCTTCAACTCTTTCAGCTTAGGACAACCTTTACCCTTCTTAACTTAACCTATTTAACAGCAATCTCGGGGGTCCGGGAAAAGGATTCTATGAGACGGTTCTGCTAGGCTTCCCCGCCATGTCGATGGGCGCCCAACAGCCCTTATTCAGGAGTGGAATAAAGACCCGCACTTCATTCGTTTCAAAGACTCGGTATCAACTTTAGAGCAATAAAATCCTATTATTCCTCCTCTAAATGAAACGAGCAGAAAAAAGAATGTTGTCCCAGCTGAGCTTCGAGCCTTGGCATTTTGAATCCCGTTGAATAGCTGACACCATCAAGCCGATGTACATACAAGCGACGCGGGTTGGCTCCTCGCAGTTCTCCCTTTAACACCAACGGTAGCTAGCATTTAGAAAGTGCTTCGAAAGGCTTCATCGATCGAGTTGCCGCTGTCACTGGAATACCTTCCTTCCTCTACGAGAAGACGACCTTCTATCAGAGAGAGTAGATCGGGTTTCTAGGATCGGAATACAACCCAAACCATGTGAGCTGAAATTTGTCAAGAGAGATGTTATGTGGCACGTGTGCTGGACCAAATAGGCTTTTCTTCCTTCAAGTGGTCTCTCTCCGGACTTAAACCATCCCTTCCAGCGGGAGAAGGGTCACTCTAAGAGTAAGCAGAAAGGTTGAAGCATGTTAGGCTCTGCTTACTGGCCCATCAATGGGCCCACCAGGATGACAACCCTAGCCCTGAGAACGCTTATTCTCATCAATAATAGCAGACACCCGCACCCGGTTTTGACACCTAGAAATGTTGGGGCAGTCGTTGGGTTAGGGGGGCTGAGGACAGACCCAGGCAGAGGGTGTACCCTCTAAAGTGGATGGTCGAGCACTCGTAATTTTTATTTAAATGGCAGTTCCAAAAAAACGCTCCTTTACCTGGGGTTGAAGTTCCACAATTTGAATAGCTTCTCCCGGACCCCGAAATTCCATTGAGGGTCAGGCAAAAGCTGGCCGGTCAGACATCATAGTCTTTAAAAGCGAATGCACCGCGCTTCTACTCACATACAAAAATCCCACAAGTATATTATTTTAACGATCAGGTATATCCTGAGGTCTCTCATGGGTTGTGCACGATTATCTCTCAATAATTGGAAGGCAAACTTCAAAAGGAAAAACAAATAAATACAAGATCCGTTCATAGCAAGAAAAAAAGCATACACGAATGAAGAGTTCCAAAAGCAAATGTCGCACTTGACGGGCGTAAACAATGAAATTAGACCCTATTTGTCCATCATCGGCTATGAGAAATGGATACGACTCCACTGTCAGAGCAAACGATACTTTGTCATGACTTCAAACATCGCAGAATCACTAAATGCGCGGCACAAGGGGGAGAGACCTACTCTAGTAACAGCTTTGCTCGAATACTTGAGATCTTTAGTTCAAGATTGGACGTGCGGACATCGTTGAAGCAAGATCAACATTCACAAGGATGACAAAAAGAGCTGAAGAGTATATGGGAAAAAACTACACCATTTCACTAAATTTAAGGGTAATTTAATGCAAACTTTCATCACATGGTCAATTGTTTCAAACATGTTTCTTATATGTTTCATTTATGTTTCAGGTGAAGCGATCAAATGACTTTATCTTCAAAGTCACAAAAGCTGAGAAATTATTTGTTGTGGACCTGGAAAAAAGGACTTGCATATGCAGCAAGTTTCAAATGGATGAAATTCCTTGCCCACATGCTTTAGAGGTAGTAAAAGATTTGAATGCAAATCCGTATCATTACTGCTCGGCATACTACATAAAGGAAATAATGGAAGCGGCTTATTTGGAAACAGTGTATCCAATCCCACATGAAGGTACCTGGGTCCTGCCAGAAGAAATCTACACAATGATGATTCTACCGCCGGAAGGCAAGGCAAAATCTGGAAGGCCAAAGAAAAGAAGACACAAGACAGCTTGGGATAAAAACGCCAAAACCAAATGTGGTAGATGTGGGGATCCTGGTCATAATAGAAAAACATGTAGGAATCAACCAAAAATAAAATAAGACTCATAGTAGAATATTACTATTACGAATATACGTGTAATTGATACAGCTTCCACATATAGAAAATCAAAAGCAAATTGTTTCTATGTTGTTTCAAATATGTTTCTTACAATAAGATGACAAAACAAATGTTTGTTTCGAATGTGTTTCAGATATGTTTCTATTGCACAACGAAACCATTTGCCATATGGAGACAATAAGAAACGTAACACAAATTTCACAATAATTTGAATCCCAAACCAAGCAACAACAATACATTAACTGAAAAACATCTCATAACTCGTTTGCAAATTGTTCAAAAATGTACCACCAACAAAATCTAATCAATAATCAAAACAGACAATAACGATCCAAATTCTCCAAGGAAATCTATTATAAATACCAAATATCCCATACTACTAAAAGTACCAAACTCAAGACAAATTTGTTCAGGTGGTTACACCAATTATCAAGATTTTCGTAACAACAATTCCCTACAATCCTTAGGGAGTGGAGGCAGAATTTCAATGTCGTTGTCGCCGTTTTCGATGTTTTGTTGCTTCAGCTTCGTGTGATTGTAGAGCAAATGACTAAACCTTGACCGCTTATTCTCTACGTCAAACGCCTCAACATCCATTTTCTTCCCAGCAACAAAATACTCCGCGTAACACGCAACAAAAATGCCACAGTCACTATAAAAAGAAATGAAGGAATGGACAGTCAGACATATAAAATAACAAAAAAGAACAAACAAATCGAAAATACATAGGAAAAACATACTTCTTGGTCTGCAAAGGAATATCTTTCACAACAACGACTTTCATAGCAGAATTCGGATCACCGGAATACGCACTCTCGCCAAGAACAACATTAGCATGGACACCATAAAAGGCTACCAAGGATAGGAACCTAGGAAGGAGAGAGCTGTAAGCTTTCACAGCTTCAGCAATGACTTTAAGAGAATCACCCGTCTTCAACGAATTGTATAGATAGATAGTTCTCTCCTTCACGCTCAACCATCCCATTACCCAATGCTCCATATCAATGCAATGAATGGGGAAAAAGATATGATCAACTTCTGACCATGGCCGTCCGCACGCTATATCATATCCCATGATATAGTCCACAACTGTGGTATTGACATTGATCATGGACAAATTAAAATGTTTCTTCTTTTTTTTGTCCACTTGGCAATATTTCTTATAAATGCTTTGATGCACCGGTCAAATATCAAATCCGTCGTTGTGAATGTCACAGCACTATGCCCGTATATGAACTTCTTCCTCAAATAGTAGAAAAGCACATCAATATGCTGCAAAATGAACATAAAACACAATCAAAAAATAGAAGGCGCAATTCAAAAAACAACATGAAAGACAATAAACACTTACAGAAGAAGCCAAGTACTCATCAACATAATACAGGTTGTGAAACCATGACTTCGACTTCACTTCGCATACACAAGTTTCAAAGAAGGCTCAACTTTGTCATCTTCCTCCGTGTATCGATTCGGGCTGAAAAAGAGTATCAAATAAACACAAAACAAAAACAACAAACTAATCACAAATTTATAAACATTTATGTAATTGTTTCATATATGTATCAAAATTATTTCACAATTGTTTCAGATAGTTATTAATTACAAATATGAAAATAATAAAGGTTTATACCCTTGAGAATCAAACCCTTCCACAAGCCAGTCGTTCAAACCATCCGACAGAGCCCTTATCCCCGGACCTTCACCCATATTTTCGTCCAGCGGGCACCTTCCCTTAACCAAGGGCTTTGGAACTTTTTTGCCAGCATCCACAACGACATCTTTGTCGCCAGCGTCTTCCAATCCAATCACGACGTCCACGGGTTCACCACCTTCAGCGACAACATCACGGGAAGACTCAAAGTTAGTGGTGAACGGAGTTCTCACCGCAATAGACAGTTTCGAAACCCTCTTCATAGAAAGAGACAGGTCGGAGGAGACACCAACTGGACTTTTCAAAGAACCCTGAAACAAAAAAAAAACAAAACAAAAGGGAATAAAATAACAAAGAACAAATAAAATCCAAAAACAACAAAATAACAGAAAATATAATTTAAACACACCTTTCCCAATGTAGCTTGACTTGCAGTATTTAATATCTCATCAATTTGAGAAAGGTTGAGATTGTCAAGTTCTTGAGAACTAAGAAATTTGTTCTCCTCCCCACCATCATTGCTCGATTCATCATCAACCTTCTCCATTTCACCACGGTCCTTGATTGATTGATCATACACCTTCTCAATCTCACCACCGTCTTTCCTTGATTGATCAACTGCCTTATCCATCTCGGTACCGTCCTTCCTTTATTCATCAACCACGTTATCCATACTCTGTTCCAAACTCACCAACCCACTAGCTGCAACTCCCTCCGTAGCACTCAAATCAGCTTCACCAGCGTCATCATTTTTTCCAACTTCCCCAACGGGAACATCCACATTCCCGTCATCAACCTCATCCTCTCCATCTTTTTCCTCATCTGCATCTTCCTCAGAACCTGAACCTAATGACATGCCATTAGATTCAGTTTCACTCGTAGACTCTGATTCATCAACCTTCTCAACTTCTTCGACAACACCATGAACCTACATAAAAAACAACAACCATGTGATGAACAGAAACAACAAATAAACAATCTTGAAACAAAAAGAAGGAACAAGAAAAATCTAGAAAGATAACAAAAAAATACTTATAATTAAAAACAACAAAAAAAAAGTATGAGAACCTCTAGTTTCCTCTTAATATCGGCAAGCTCAGAGAAAACAATAGCAAATTGTTCTTCCAAGAATTTTGTAGTTGAAACCTTAAAAGCCTCAAAATCCTTAGAAAACAACCGCTGGTTCCTAGCAATGTCATCAATGGTATGATTCAACCCACTACCAACCACAGCCTCCTTCCGCTTCAACCTTCCAAAAACAAAATCATCGTCAACCGAGCTGAATGTGTACTTTGATTTATCATAAAATGTCTGAATGCACAGCTGCACAAGCTCATCCTCAGTAGGCCACAAGTTCTTCAAACCCAAATCGAAATAAGAAAAAATAAATCAAAAGTCGAAACATAAAAGAAACAATTCTGAAACATAAATGAAACAAAACAACAAGAAAAAAAATAGTAAAATCATATTGCCTGTTTAGCCGACCGATTGAAGATCTTCATCTCCAAGTCTTCAACACGAACTTTGTTGTCTTTCCCGGACTTTTAACAAGTCTAGTTCAAAATCCTTGGGATATCACAGTCAACCCGATCACAAAACTTGCCGTTCACCTCTAGACAAAGACTCGTAGAACCGTCATCTCGAAAGCCAACGGAAATCCTTGAATTCTATAAAATTTCGTGACGCTTCCCACCAGGATTCTCCTCGCCTTGAAGTTTGTTTCTGTACAAGATTTGCTTCCTCAACTCACGCATCGTCACATCAAACTACTCACTCCCCCATGGATATGTGTCAAAAACATCCATATCCTTGTCAACCAACTCAAAAATGACATCTCGGCGTAACTACCGGTAGAAGTAAAAAGAAAAAAATGGAAAAATAAAGTAAAGCCAATTTCGGGCGTCCTAAATCCTCATCACCCCAAACACGCAGTAAAAACATTCCTCAATCGATCGCTTATTAAACTTGTTCCCGCTAGCAAAATACTTACAAATATAACCGAGCTCGAACATCCCCCGACAACGAAGGCCTAATACCAACACAATTCGGACCCGGTCCACAATAGCAAACTCCCCAACCTGACATAACAACTTCCCACACACACACAATAATTTTGTCCTTCTTCGAGTGGACGACTTGACGTTTCAACAGAGAATGGACAAGCCGATTCGAAATCAACTTCTTTCATGTCAGTGTTGGGAAATTATTTTGTAGATTTTGATGAATGCCATGTAAAACTTAGAATAGGAAGTTGGCACCCCATTTTTGTTGTAAATTGCAATGTAATAGATAGAAATTTGGTTGAAATTTGAGTTAAGTCGGTATGCCTGAACATGCAAGAAGACAATCGAGAATAGAAGGAAGACTTGCCGTGTGTAGCGGTGAGTATGGCAAAAAGAGAAGATAGGAACTCGACGAAGGTGCGGTGAGATGCGGTGAGTGAAGTATCGGTCAAGTCAACTCAAGATAGCCAAGTCTCAAGTTGAAGTGACGAAGAGTCATCCATTATTGGAAGCCGACTCGAAGTCACCTGGGAAAACAAGGAAATGCGGTCAAGTCGAGATAATTGAAAGAGATCCGTTGCATAGAAATCAAGAGAATTACTTAAACAAGTAATACTTCCATACTACCTTTCTTAAAGTGCACAGTCCCGTGTGCAAAGGAATAAACCAATGGGAAGCGACACGCGTCGATCTCTAAAAAGTCAAGCATCATTTAACGAGGAAATGTCAATTCAAGAATCGCAAAAGACAAGCGACGACACAAGTGACTTTCAAAAACAAGCTATCTCTCTCTTCAACGGGCGATTTTTAAAAGACCACTATAAAAGGCCGAGGAGTTTTACGAGAAAAGGTTACCTTGACCATCCGATAATTGAATACAAGCAAGAAAGAAACATTTGTAACCTAAAATATTCTCAAGTTATTAAACGCTCAATCCTCAAACTCCCACATTACGAAGAAATCAATCCTACACTCACTGTGAAAGGAAAGACGACTTCAATCGGTTGAAGAGGAAACATTTGAAGAATCAAGGGGTCTACATTCCACGAAGGATTGTAGGAAGGTTCAAGGTCAAACCAGGCTTAAGTTATTTGGAGGGCTTGATCAAATCAGGCATCTCAGGAGTCCCAAAAGGATCAAGTCGGTGTGATCAAGACTTGTATACGGACGTTAACCACTGCGTATATTGATCAATACTTAGTGGATTCCTCCGGGAGTTGGAGAAGAGAGGAGTAGAAGAATTACCCCATCTTCGAACTTCTATAAAATTTATTGTGTCATTTACATTTCAACACTTTAATTTCTGCATATTATATTTATATCTGCTGATTAATTTTCTATCCAATTGATAATCAACAAAGTACTAAAACCAAGTATTGAAACAAACTTAAACCAAAATCAAGGGTGTTAAGTTTTCCGCTAAAAACATATCGCAGTCAAGTTAAGTCTTTAGTCAAAACAGCTGTTTTGACTAAAGACTTAACTCGACTGTGATTTGTTTTTAGCGGAAGACTTAATACCCTTGATTTTGGTTAAGTTTGTTTTAATACTTGGTTTTAGCACTCAATTGATTATCAATTGGATAGCAAGTTTATCGGCAGATATAAAAATAAGATGCGAAATTAAAGTCTTTGAAATGTAAATGACACAATAAGTTTTTATAGAGGTTCAAGATGGGGTAATTCTTCTACTTCTCTCTTCTCCAACTCCCTGGAGGAATCCACTATGTATTGATCAATATACGAGTGGTTAATCGTCTACAAGTCTTGATCACATAGATGACTTGATCCTTTTCAGACTCACTGAGATGCCTTGGTCACACAAATTGGCTTCTCGTGCGACTCGGCTTCTTCACAGGGGTTTGCTTTGCTACTACAGCCCACTTGCTTAAGTTCCTTGGGTTTGATCACGAAGCCCTCCAACTAGCTTAAGTTTGGTTCGACCTTGAACCTTTCTACAATCCCTCGTGGAATGTAGACCCCTTGATTCTTCAAATGTTTCCTCTTCAACTCGATTGAAGTTGTCTTTCCTTCACATGTGAGTGTTGGATTGATTTCCTTCGTAATGTAGGCTTGAGGATTGATCTCGAATGACTTGAGAATATTTTTTCTGATTCAAATGTTTGCTTGAATGTTTTTGTTCTGTAATCAAGGTAACCTCTTCTCAAATAAACTCCTCAGCCTTTTATAGTGATCTTTCAAAAATCTGCCCGTTGAAGAGATAGGCTTATTTTTGAAAGTCACTTGTGGTCGTTGGCTTGTCTTGTTGCAGTTCTTGGAATTGCCATTTCCTCGTATGAATGATTCTTTAGCTTTTCAGTGTTCTGACACAGGTGCAGTGCTTCCCATTGGTTTATTCCTCTTGCACGCTTCTGGGACTGAGCACTTCAAGAAAGCTAGTATGGAAGTATTACTTGTTTAAGTAATTCACTTGATTTCTGTGCAATAGATCTCTTTCAGTTATCTCGACTTGACTGCATTTCCTTGACTTCCCCAGGCGACTTTGAGTCAGCTTCCAATCATTGGATGACTCTTCTGTCACTTCAACTTGAGAATTAGCTATCTTGAGTTGACTTGATCGATACTTCACTCACCGCATCTCACCGCACCTTCATCAAGTTCTTATCTTCTTTCTTTGCCATACTCACCGCCTCTCACAACAGTCTTCCTTCTAGTCTCCATTGTCTTCTTGCATGTTCAGCATAGCCGACTTAACTCACTCGATCACCCTATCTATTACAATGCAATTTACAACAAAAATAGGTGCCAACTTCCTATTCTAAGTTTTGCATGGCATTCATCAAAATCTACAAAATAATTTCCCAACAATTTCCCCCTTTTGATGATGCCAAAACTTAAAACATACATCAATAATTAAACAAAGAAAGATACATGCAGGCAAATGTAGAATCACAGAATGTATGCTTAGGATCGATCTTTTATTGATCATAACATTCTTGTTCTTTACATAACTGTTTACAAAGTGTATCAGAGCTTGAATCAAAAGAAAATGTAACAGAGTTTAAATGGACCTTAAAGTAACCATTGCTGTTCTATATCTCCATAAGTATAGAAATTGTACAATTTTATTCAATGTACAGAAGACTTACATAAAAATATATTTATATAGTAAAATACACGAAGGGGTGGACATCAACACTTCATCTCTTTCGCTGCCTCCTTTTTTCATCTTTTTCAAATCTGTCATCTTCCTCGACCTTCTTCTCTTTTTCTCATCTTCAGCCGCCTTCTTCTTTTCATACGCCCTTCTCGGCAGCTTCATCTCTTCTCGGTCTTTCTTGTCTTTCCTCCCATAGCTGAGTTTGTCTTTTATTTTCCTCTTCATTTTTTCTTCACATACTCGGCATTGTTCTTAGCCACTTGCGGGTTGGCTACTTCACAAATCCGGCCCAATAGATCCCTCCTTTCTTGCCTGGATCTATATACTCAATATTTTTGGGCGTAAGTCTGGGTCCGAAACCTCTTCCTCCTCCTCTGCTTCTTCCTCTTCCTCTCGGGCGTGTCTTTGTCTTGGGGTCTTTTTCCCACCGAGTGACTAGCAGAGTGACCAAAGCAGAGTGACCGCCCGATGGTCTGCGTCTGTCGGCTTTCTCCACATAATGTGAGACCCTTTTCCCAAGACAAATCCAGGCTTGAGCCGTGGACATATTTGCGAAGTATCCTTCGGATGCGAGAGTTTTGAATTCATCAATCGATCTTGGCTCGGTTCCCCGGCATCTCGAAATGGCATAGGTGTCTCTGTCACTGAATGCCTCCATGTTGTTTGAGAATATCCATAACTCGGGCATCCATCCTTCCTTCCACTTCCTTCATCATCACGCTTCAATCGTTTTTCTCTTTTCGACCATAGGTACAGTGTGTTGGAGTGGCGAGTCACTAGGAGTTTGCTTTGATAATATCACCGTGACTAGCAAATGCAGACTTCCCTTTCTTCTCTCTTATTACTTCCTCATTTTGTCTTTCCTTCACAAATGCTTCCTTCCTTCTCGACTTGATCCCTTCGAGGCGCTTTTAGGTATTCCTCTTCCCCCTTTTTGGAATCATCAAAGGAGAGAGGAACCCCTGAAATAAGCTAGCAAGCAAGAAGTCTAGTCTGGCGATAGTTCGATTACGCCGAATCTGCTGCGAGTAAGCCGCACGGAACTCGGAGCGGGTGGCGTTGGATTCAGTTTGCTACCAACTTCATCTCGCCACGAGAGACGAATTTGCGATCCATATTCTCTTCCACACGCAGAGCTCGTTCTTATTATGTTCACGCAGCAGCCTTTATCTCTCGTAGTATGAGATTCATGCATTTGTTCAATGTGCTCTTGCAATTTTGTCTTTGCATCGACATTCTCGGCCGCCGGACTAACAACTTGTTGAACAATGTCTGAAATATCGAGCTTGTTCCACACGCATTGTTTGTTCATTGTGCCACCACTCACGGATCCCGACTATTATGCCTCTCAAATCGGCGGAAGGTTGGAGGACTCTCCGGTCCCTCCATCATTCTTTGCTTATGAAGTATTCTGATTCTTGCATTGCTTCTTTGCATTTGCAATTCTTCGTGGCAACGACAGGTCTAGATCCTCATCACTTCGATAGGGCGTCAAGGTTAGGGTGTGTATGATCGGTGGTGCCGGTGAGAGGGGCGATCTTTGGCCTTCTCACGTGCTTCTCGCGTCCTCGCTTTAGCCCGCCCGTTCATTTTCTTTCCGAATCTGCGGTATATTGATACAATTATCCTCGTCGAGGGCTTGCAGACTGTGTCAACCTCAAGAAACCTCAAGAGTTCTTCTTCTTCAAAGAATGAACTCTGGTCTTTCAAATCGCACTGGATAGGCTCGACTTCCATTTTCTCCACTCTCATGAGACGATTTTGGATGTCTGGATACAATGGAGAGTACATGATTACATCGTCTTCATGATTCTCTTGCTGCCCCCTCGTTTCCGAGGATTAAGGGTAGCGATTTTGCCGCCGACATCCTCGTAGCCTGCATTCTGGTGGAGAAACAACCCATCCAGCAAACAGGTGATTCGGTTGTCTCGGCCATTCCTTGTTCCTCGGTTGTTCGTCTGGTGGTCTTGAGTTGCCTCTGCTGATCGGCCTCGGAGACTTGGTCATTTCATCGATCACTTCGAGAGTCTACTTCTCCGGTAGTCTCTGTATCTTCTCCACCGAGTGACAGACTCAATCGTCTTCTCAAGCTCGGAGAGCTTGGAAAGTCTTCTTCTTCTCTTTGTTTTTACCAAAGGGATATCCGGTTCCACTTTCTCCGGTTCATTGAAGGTGAATGCCTTCGCAGATGTCTTAGAGGCAAAATTTGCCTTCCTTGTTGTGGCGATCCTCTTCTTCTTGATCACCGGAGAAGGGATTAATGGTTCCTTCTCCATTGCGGCTGCGGGGCAAGAGACACGGCTGCGGGGGGGTGACTCGAGGCCGAGGGGCAGGAGCGAGATTTCTTTTTCTTTCTTTGCAAGGGCGTGATCTTTTTTAGCACAACAAGTATGCGGGCACCTTTTTCTTTGGAGGAGAGGAGACATTGTATCTTCGTGGTGATTCCCCTCACTCGTGACGCCCTCTTGGCGTATGCTCTCTTTTGTGCGCCGATAGGTTTGATCTCGAACATCCTCTTGTTTACATGGAACGCCTTTCCATGTCGAAGAGGACTCCTTTTACCTCCATCACCCGCCCAATCACCAGGCCGTATCCTGGGAACCTCCAAACGTTCCATCCTCCTTGAATGATTTGTTCCCAACGTTAAGCGAGTCCGCCGCGTGACAAACTCAGCCCAATTCACCTTCTTTTCTTCAAGGATCGCACCATTACGATCGGCCTTAGCTTTAGACAAATTTGGTCAAAGTCGCCAAATTTGATGTCTATGCATTTGGCAACGATGTCCAACAATTTGTGGTAGTCCTCTTTCAAAGCTGACCTCTTGTTAGTCGTGGACCACTTTTTGCAAAGATAGTCGGACTTGGCTACTTCCTTCCAAGCGGCGGTCGTCGACCTCGGCTTCATGAATCTCCCAGCACTCATTCCGCCGGCAACAAGCGTTGTTCACCAAATCCTTGGCGGTGATGGTGAACTTTTTCCATGAACAGAGGACTTGATGCCCTCATCGTGAACTTCGGATTCACGTAGAATCGCGTGCGACCTCTTCTACATAGGCCATCGGAAACTCCAATGTCAAAACGGCTTGCCAGGCGTATCCAATTTCTCAAAGAATCTTCTTCACGAGGTGTCGTCGGACCCTGTTTAACCATACCATCGAAATCCACAAAGAGACCCGGTGTGGATTTGCTTTCCTAGCTTGACAAAATCATGAGTAGGTGCCATTTCTCAAGATTTTTTGCGACGAAACTTAGAAAATGATCTTGAGGAGTTGTAGGGTTTTGAGAGAAAGTTTCTTTCTTTTGCCTTGAGAGAGATGAACAGTTTTTGGTAAAGTGTGAGAGAAACGGACGAAATGGTTTAAGTATGGTTCATGAAAGGACGTGCGGGTGGTTTTTGAAATTTGATCAAAATCAACGGCTTAGATATTGCACGCCGATTTACATTTAATTTCTCACATTTAATGCGGCAGTATTTATATCCAATCATAAGCTTGGTGTGCAGCTTTAGCCTCGTAGACACGTCATAATTATCTTTGATGTCATTCTTAAAAACATTCCCGCTTAGTAAAAACGATTTGCGTTTTTGTCACTTTGATCATGAATGACTCGGCTTGCTCCTTAGCCGATTCAATACTTCTTCTCACTTTGCTCTCCCGCCGACTCACCGGTGTCGACTAACTCGATACAACCGATTTTTCGACACGGTGATTCACTTAGCCAATTATTACGAGTTCAACTCTTTTCCTCTTTTCATGTTTCATCTCTTTTCTTTGAGTCTTCTGAGTGTCAACTCATCTCAATTAACCCTAACTCATGCTTGAGTTCTTCAAATCTTGACTCACATAATGGTTTTGTGAATATGTCAGCCAACTGCTTATCAGTTGAAATATATTCCAAGGTGATGTCTTTCTTTTCAACATGATCTCTTATGAAGTGATATCGACATCGATATGCTTTGTTCTTGAGTGCAACACGCGATTTTGAGTGATTGCAATTGCACTTGTGTTATCACACATGATTGGAATTTCCTTTTCTTCAACTTCATAGTCTCTCACCTTGTCTCATCCATAAGACTTGACTGCAAATGCACATTTACTATGTATTCTGTCGCTTCACCAGTAGAGGTGGCAATTGAATTTTGCTTTTTGCTAAACCAGAAATTAGCCTATTTCCAAGCATTTGACATGTGCCTCGAGGTGCTTTTCTGTCAACTCTACATCCAAATGTAGTCAGTCCTAATAACCAATTAGCTTGAATCCACCTTCTTTTGGATACCATAAGCCAACTTCTTGGCTTCCTTTCAAATATCTCAAGATCCTCTTAGTCATTGCTATTACATTCTTTTGGAGCGATTGAAATCTTGCACATACACCTACAACAAAGGTGATGTCCGCCTTCTTTGTGAGATAGAGCAATGATCCAATAAGTGCTCAGTCTTGTTTGATCTACATGCTTGCCATCCGCATCCATATCCATTTTGATCGATGTATTCATTGGTATTTTCACGAAGACTTCTCTTCCATACCAAATTTCTTCATTAAATCTCTGAGTATTTTTGTCGACTTATGAAGGTTCCATCCTTCACCATTTGTTTCACTTGGAGTCCAAGGAAGAATGTCGCTCTCCCCATCATGCTCATTTCGAATTTGATTTGCATAAGATTTGAAAATTTATCACACAGCTCTTTGTTTGTGGATCCAAAGATGATATCATTCACATATATTTGAACAAGCAGTATACTCTTCCTATCTTGAATTCTGAAGAGTGTTCTGTCCACTTTACCTTTTGTGAATCCGTTCCCAGTCAAGAATTGTGACAATGTATCATACCATGCTCTAGGTGCCTGTTTCAACCCATATAGAGCTTTCTTGAGTTTGTATACTTTATCTCCAAGAGTCTTCTGCTCAAATCCTGGAGGTTGTTCAACATACACTTCTTCTTTCAATAAACCATTAAGAGATGCAGTCTTTACATCCATTTGATACACAATAAAGTTCTTGTGAGCTGCATAGGCAAGAAACATCCTTATGGCTTCCAATCTTGCCACATGAGCAAATGTTTAATCAAAATCTATCCCTTTTTCTTGGCAATATACTTTAGCTACCAATCTTGCTTTGTTTCTTACCACAAAACCTTCCTCATTCATCTTGTTTCTGAATACACATTTAGTGCCAATAACATTTTGATGGGTAGGTCTTCAACCAATTCCCACACTTTATTTCTTTCAAACTGATTCAGCTCTTCTTGCATGGCTTGAATCCAATGTGTGTCATCCAATGCTTGTGACACATCTTTAGGCTCTATTTGTGAGATAAAGCATGTGAACATTGCTTCTTGTTGAGCTCTGGATCTCGTTTTGACACCTTCTCTTACATCTCCAATGACTAGTTCTCGTGGATGGTCTCTCGACCATCTTACATCGGGTTGGAGTAAGTTAGTGATTCGATCGTCTTGCAACATGTTGTTTTGATCAGCTCTCTCATCATCACTTAGCTGCAGATTTTCCAACTATTTTTTAGACTCACGGCTATCTCATCTTCATCTGGGTTTATAATTCCACTTGACTTGAGATAGGGGGACTCTTACGCATGGTTGGTTGATTGACTTATCACCGACTCTTCAATGTCTTCTCCATTTACATTTGGCTCATCAAACACCACATGAATGGATTCCTCTGTAACCATAGTCCTTTTGTTGAGTACTCTGTAGGCTTTGCTTTCACCGAGTATCCCAAGAAGATACCTTCATCGCTTTAGCATCAAAAGCCTTTAAATTATCCTTGTCATTGTTATGGATGAAGTATTTGCATCCAAATATTCTAAAATATGCAACATTTGGCTTTCTCCTGTCCAAATCTCATAGGAGTCTTTGTCACCGTTTGCTTTTATCATGCATCTATTTTGAGTATAGCATGATGTGTTTATTGCTTGACCCAAAATCTTTTAGGTAGCCCTACTTGACTAACATGGTCCTAGCTGGTTCTTTAAGAGTTCTGTTCCTTCTTTCTGCAACTCCATTTTGTTGTGGAGTCCTTGCAGCAGATAGTTCATGACCAATACCATTTTCAATACAAGATCGATTGATTATACTATTGACAAACTCGGTTCCTCAAATCGATCTTATTTTGATAATGGTTTGACTCTTCTCATTTTGGATTCTTTTCATCAGCTGTGGTAGTTTCTGTTAGATAAATGTTTTTATCATGATTTTGATGATTATGTTCGATTTTGTTCATATAAGTTTTTAAACCAAAACTATGTCCCTAAATGTTGTCTAAATACTTCCGATCAACTTAAAATGTTTTTACTATTTTTCTGAGTATTTCTTGTAGTTTATTTTCAATAAAAATTGGACAACACATTTGTTTCAGCTCGACCGGTCCGCCCTATAGGGCAACCCGTACACTGAGTCGAGTGAGAAACAAAAATGGGGCGTAAGAAAAATAGGGCAGGCGCGACCGACGACAGGTGGGCAACCGGTTCGGTCGACCGGTCGACCGGCGGGGCGACTGTACTGGGAGTTGGATTTTGTTCCAGACTTCTCTGTTTCGTAAAATCTTCAAGGGCAACCGGTCACAGCTAAGGGCGACCGGTCGCACCCCCCTTCGACCGGTCCCCCTGTGTAAAAATTCGCAGAATTCAATTTCAATCTTATCTCTGTGCGACCGGTCGAACCCCTTGTTTATTAGCAAACTATCCGTTGCGTTTTCAGACAACTTTTCCCTATTTTGTGGGATTGATTTCTAACAGCTATATTGATCATTTTAAATGGTTTCTTTTGCAGCAAATCACTCCCCAAGGAGGAGCCAATGTCTTGAAATGAAAGCCAAGTCCTCTCCTATAAATAGAGGCTTCATTCAAGCAACAAGATACAACACTCTATACAAGCAAAGAGCAATTGAGCAAACACTTTCATATATCTTGTTGTATTAGCATAAGCACTTTCACTTGCACAAATTTGAGGTCTAGGCTTTCAATTCTTGATTACACTTGCACTCATATTGTATCAATCATTATTGAGTTGTAATCTTGATTTTGGTCATCATTCAACACAAGGCATCCTTGTGAGCATTCTTGTGGTAAGAATACACTTGGGTGATCTAGGTGATAGGTGTTTGAAGGTTGTGGTAATCTTCAAAGGTGTTGTAAGAGGGTTGTGGTAATCCTCAAGGTGGTGAAAGAGGGTTGTGGTAATCCTCAAGGTGTTGTATTAATTTTTGGTAAATTAATAAAATCTTTTTTTCTTTTTGAAATCCATCGCGGAGATACTGGGGTGGTAGAGGATTAGGCCCTAGGTGGGTTGAACCTCTTTAAATCAACGAGTGTTGTTTATTTTCCGCATTTACATTCTTGTTATTTACTCGTTGTTTCGAAAAAGAGGGTGATTTGCGAAAAATCGGCATAATCTATTCACCCCTCTAGATTATCGTAGCCACTTGGACTAACAGCTTTTTTAGAGAGTTTCTTTCTTCTTACACATTAATATTGTCCATGTATATCTTGAGTAGTCATCTACTACCACCAAGGTGTATTTCTTCCCACTTATGCTAGCTGGTTCAACTGGACCAAATAGATCCATATGTAGCAGGTGCAATATTCTTGTTGAAGATGGACATGTCTTTTCTTTGAATGATGATATGATTTGCTTTCCCATCTGGCATGCATCACATACACTTTCCTTCTTGTACATTGAGTCTAGAAGTCCTTCTACAAGATTGCTCCTGCCAAGCTTGTTAATTGTTTTGAAATTCAGGTGACTCAGCTTCTTGTGTCACAGCCAACTAGATTCGGCTATGCTCTTTGCTAGCAGACAAGGGCTTGGTGTTGCAGTTGACCAATCTACAACATGCATGTTCTTTTGTTTGCATCCTTGCAACACAACCTCATTGGATTCAGTGTCCTTGATTTGGCATATACCCATGTTGAATCCAACATTATAACCCTTGTCACAAAGTTGGCTGATGCTTAGCAAGTTGAAGTTGAGTCCTTCAACATATGCAACATCTGAGATTTCTAATCCATTTTTCTTGATGGATCCAGTGCCCCTTATTTCTCCTGGAGCTTCATTTCCTCCAAATATGACTTTTGCACCTCTGACTTCCTTGAATTTTGATAGATTTTTCTGGTTTCCTGTCATGTGCATGGAACAACCACTATCTATGTACCAGGTTCCTCGGCACTCAGCTGTTCCTTGAACTTGCAATCAAGGAAGTTAGGTTTTAGGTACCCATACTTGCCTGGGTCCTGAGGGGTTAGTATTGTAAGATGATCCAACCAACCTATAGCCAAATGATTTGACTCTAAGGGGTTGCCATCTATCAGTGCCATAATCATAATTAACTTTAGCAAATTGCTTGGGAGTTCTAGGTTCATACAACTGTCTCTTTTGTCTGTATGCCTGTGAATGAGTTTTAGCAATTGTTGTATTTGGGTAGTTGTGATATCTCTGAGTGTAGTGCCTAGGTGCATAAGTGTGCTGATGATAGCTATTGTGCCTTTGGAATGGCCTTTGGTGAGTTCCAGGCCTTTGCCATTTGGGCTTATATTCCATAGGTCTTTGCTTTGATAGTTCACATTATTCCAATCACTTGGCTTGGGTACTTTCTACCATTCCCATCATATGTGTTTCTTTTATAGAACTTCTGGGGTTTTTGGTAGCTCTATTTCTTCTTTACAGAGTATTTCCTGTTTGGAGTTTGTTGAGGAACTCGGCTGGCTTTCTTCTCAGCTGTCCTCTCAAAGACACCCAACTGGTTGTTTTCCTTTTCCTTTATAACCAAGGCCGGTTTGCTTGTGATTGTGCTTTGGAATAAATGTGTGTGCACCATTTGGAGTTTTGGATTTTGGGATACTTCATTACTTGAAGATCGTTTTCCAAAATCACTTTTGGAGCTTGACATAGCACGAGAGGAATTAAATCCTAAGCTGTTGTCTTGTCTCCACATTCTCTTTGACTCATAATAAGATCATCCAATGATTTAGATGCCTTAGTGAATCGGCAATCACATTTTTGAGGTCATTTTCCCTCTTTTCTATAGCATCTATCTCTGCTATTAGCTTAGCATTTTCAAACTTTTAGACTTTCATTCTCATCGGCTATTTGACTTAGAGTACTCGGCTTCTTAGTCGTGTGAGTTTTGGCTCTTGAGTAGGCTATTTTCCTCATTTAGTAGTGTGTGTGATGATTTAATGTGTTCAAAGTCTTTCATCATTTTGCCTAATGAATTATAAAGATCAGTGGGTGATGAAGTGTGTGTGTCACAGTCACTATCACTAGAATCTGAGTGTGATGAATTAGAGTGTACCTCATCTTCTTGGTCAGGTTGGTCTTGTTCCTTGGCCATCAAACAGATCAAGGCTTCTTCTTTAGAGTCACTTGAGTAGTCACTTCACTACTCTCGAATCACCGTGTGTCTCTTGACTTGGCTGTCTCAGCAGTCTCTGCAGCCAACATTGCCTTTTTCTTTTCTTGTCTTCTTTCTCTGAAGACCTTTCTTTCTTCTTCATTCCTGTATTTGTTGTAAGAGGGTTGTGGTAATCCTCAAGGTGGTGAAAGAGGGTTGTGGTAATCCTCAAGGTGTTGTATTAATTTTTGGTAAATTAATAAAATCTTTTTTTCTTTTTGAAATCCATCCCGGGAAATCTGGGGTGGTAGAGGATTAGGCCCTAGGTGGGTTGAACCTCTTTAAATCAACGAGTGTTGTTTATTTTCCGCATTTACATTCTTGTTATTTACTCGTTGTTTCGAAAACGAGGGTGATTTGCGAAAAATCGGCATAATCTATTCACCCCCCCTCTAGATTATCGTAGCCACTTGGACTAACAAGTGGTATCAAAGCCAAACTCTTTGGCTAGCTCGTTCCGAGTAAAGAGGAAAGATCCATGGCTACTAATGATGCTCATCTCACCACCGGCGCCTCCACCAATAAGCCACCACTATTCGACGCCAACAACTACGCATTTTGGAAAGACCGTATGGAGTGCTTTCTACAAGGGTGCGGGTTCGACATTTGGAATGTGGTCATTGAAGGAGTTGATCAACCAACAAAGAAATCGGAGGATGGCACCTTGGCTCCTAAACCTTTCAAGGAGTTTGATGAAAATGACAAAAAGGCTTTCTCTCTAAACGGTAAGGCCTTAAATATTTTGCATTGTTCTCTTACCGCCACCGAGTACAATCGCATAAGAGGTATAAGGTCGGCACATGAGGTTTGGGAAAAATTGGAGACAATCTATGAAGGGACTAAGAAAGTCAAGCAAGCAAGAAAGACCATGCTTGTTAAAGACTTCGAAAACTTTAACATGTATGATGGCGAAAGCATCTCCAAGATGGTGGAAAGGCTTGACAATATTGTCAATCCTCTTGTGGCCCTCGGTAAAGTCATCTCCGAAGAAGACAAGGTGACCAAGGTATTAAATGCACTTCCCGGCTCATGGTCCGAAAAAGTAACGACAATCACTGAGGCACAAAATCTTGAGACACTCAAGTTTGATGAGCTTATTGGAAATCTGCTCATCTATGAAGTCTATCTCAAGGAGAGGAAAAATTCCAAACCATCCACAAATCAATCGGGTATGCAAATTATTCCTAAAGGTCTTGCTTCTTCTTCTAATAATGCATACTATGATAATGATGATGATGATGAGGAGACGGCCGCACTTGTTTGAAAATTTGCAAAATTTGTGAATAAAAATAAAGCAAGAAAACCAAGAGATAATGCTTGCTTTAAATGCGGAAAACCCGGGCACTTCATTGCCGATTGCCAAAGCTCGATGAAGAGGAGCAAAAGAAAAGGAAGCCTTTCACAAAAAAGAAGGCTCTAAATGCGAAAGTCAAAACATGGGATGAACTACTCTAAACAACCGATGAGGAAGGAGAAACCGAACACGGTCTCATGGCTATAGACGATGAAAACAATGAGGTACACTCAAATTCTTCTACTTCCTCCATAGTTGATGACTTGCAATGTGATTTTGATGAATTGCAAATTGAGTTTCAAAATTTAATCGTTAAATACAAAAATTTGAAAAAGGAGCATAAGGAGATTAAGGTTGAAAAGGAAAAATTATTCACCTCTTATGAATCTCTAGACAAAGCTCATGCTCTTACTCTTACTAGAATTCATTCTCTTGAAACCGAAAAGGAATTGCTCACAAAAGATATTGAATGTTTGAAAAATGATGTGCATCGTTTCAACATAAGTACGGATAAAGTCACAAAAATTTTAGATGCACAAAGAGGTGAGCATTCCAAATCGGGACTTGGTTATAAGCCATTTCAAAGTGTTTTCAAGAAAAATAACCAAGGTCCGACTTTTGTACGTGCTAATAATTATAATACTCCTACTTGTTTTTATTGTGGCAAAGTTGGACATTATGCTAATAATTGCAAATTGAGAAATAGCTCAAGACATGTTTGGAGACCCAAAGGTCTCAAGACTAACCCCATGGACCCCAAAATTATAGGGTACCTAAAAGAAATTCTTTTGTAGGTAATAGGGGCTATAACCACAATGGAAGATTCAAAATGGCTCGTGGACAGCGGATGTTCACGCCATATGACCGGAGGAGAGAACTTTTTACCAACATCAAGCTCCAAGAAGAGGGTATGGTCATGTTCGCAATGGCAAAGGAAAAATTCTTGGAAATGGAGAAATTGGTAACTCTTCTTTCTCTCTTAGTAATGTTCTATTAGTTGAAGGGCTTAAGTTTAATTTGATAAGTGTTAGCCAACTTTGTGATTCAAAATATGATGTTTCCTTTAATAAAGAAAAATGCCTTATACTTAAAAATGGTGAAATATTTGTGAAGCAAATAGAAAAGACAATCTTTACAAAATTTGTACAAGTGATTTGGTTAGTCAAAATGTTTCTTGTTTAGTCGCCAATAATGATTTAACTAGTTTATAGCATAAGTGACTTGGACATGTTGGATACAAGAATTTGAAAAATATTTACAAAAATCAACATGTGAAAGGACTACCCAAATTGAATTTTGAAAATCTTGGCTTATGTGACACTTGTCAAAAGAACAAATTAGTTAAGAGTAGTTTTAAGCCCAAAAATGAAATTTCCACAATCACACCCCTACAAATGCTTCACCTTGATTTGTACGGGGATATTGGTACGGCTAGTCTAAGTGGAAAACATTACACTTTTGTTATCGTCGATAATTTTTCTAGATCTACTTGGGCTCTTTTTCTTACCAATAAAAGCGATGCCGTTAATGAGTTTGTTAAGTTGTGTAGACTTATTGAGAATGAAAAGGAAGACACTATCAAGTCTATTCGAAGCGATCGAGGTGGAGAATTTGACGGTGAATTTAGAGTATTTTGTGAAACCAAAGGATATGCTCATAATTTCTCGGCTCCAAGGACACCTCAACAAAATGGAGTAGCCGAACGGAAAAATCGGACATTACAAGAAATGAGTCGGTCCATGCACAATGAATTTTCACTTCCAAAGTATTTTTGGGCCGAAGCCGTAAGTACCGCTTGCTATGTCATTAATCGAGTTTATATTCGTCCTAAAATGAAAAAACTCCATATGAGCT
The DNA here is from genome assembly GCA_016081115.2 of Rehmannia glutinosa. Taxonomy (NCBI): domain Eukaryota; kingdom Viridiplantae; phylum Streptophyta; class Magnoliopsida; order Lamiales; family Orobanchaceae; genus Rehmannia; species Rehmannia glutinosa. The sequence goes on along the minus strand of CM071936.1, from coordinate 89,455,555 downwards.
TTGGAAAGGTAGAACTCCAAATATTAGTTATTTCAAGATATTTGGTTGTAAATGCTTTATTTTGAATACCAAGGATCAATTGGACAAACTTGATCCTAAGGCCGATGAAGGGATATTTATGGGATATTCAACAAAAAGCAAAGCATATCGGGTTTACAATAAGACTAGTGGAGTTGTTGAAGAATCCATCCATGTTAAATTCAATGAAGCTTCGGGAGTTGAAAAAATTCCTAATGATGAAAGTGATGAAGAGGATATTATTGAACAAATTGTTCAAATTGGTGATCAACCGTCTACATCAAATAATCAACCGTCCACTTCAAATGGTCCTCAAGAAGATAGAGGTGATATCTCGGATCTTCCCGTTGCATTGAAATTTAAGGAGATCACCCAAAAGATCTTATTATTGGTGATCCCTTGACAAAGTGATGACTCGGAGAAAATTTGCCGAGAAAGCTCTTATTTCTCAAAAAGAGCCTAAAAATGCTAAAGAGGCTATTGAGGATGAGGATTGGTTCCTAGAGATGCAAGAGGAGTCGAATCAATTTGAAAGAAATGATGTATGGGAATTGGTACCTTGTCCTCCTTCTCAAACCATTATTGGTACAAAATGGGTATTCCGGAACAAACCTGATGATCAAGGCAATATTGTTCGAAATAAGGCAAGGTTAGTAGCTCAAGGGTATTGTCAAGAAGAAGGTATTGACTATGACGAAACTTTTGCACCCGTAGCACGTTTAGAAGCTATTCGAATTTTACTTGCCTAATCTTGTTTTAAAAATTTCAAACTTTACCAAATGGATGTTAAATCCGCCTTCTTAAATGGTATTATTCAAGAAGAAGTCTATGTAAAACAACCTCCGGGGTTTGAAATTTTTTCTAGGCCTAATGATGTTTTTAAACTTAAAAAGGCCTTGTATGGTTAAAAACAAGCACCCCGTGCATGGTATGATAGAATTAGCTCTTTTCTTTTACAAAATGGTTTTATAAGAGGTAAAGTTGATAAAACTCTCTTTGTTTTTGAAAAGGGGCAAGATTGTTTACTTGTGCAAATATATGTTGATGATATTATCTTTGGTGCTACTAATGATTCTTTGTGCAAGAAATTTTCTAAGTTAATGCAAGGAGAATTCGAGATGAGTATGATGGGGGAGCTTAACTTCTTTCTTGGACTTCAAATTAAGCAATGTCAAGAAGGTATTTATATTTCACAATCAAAGTATACAAAAGAACTTTTGAAAAAGTTCGGCATTGAAGAAGGAAGAACCGTCTCTACTCCTATGGCAACAAATGTCAAAATTGACAAAGATGAGAAAGGCAAGTCCGTGGATGAATCAAAGTATCGAGGTATGATTGGTAGTTTACTTTATTTAACCGCTAGTAGACTGGACATTCTTCATGTCGTATGCCTATGTGCTCGTTTTCAAAGCAATCCCAAAGAATCTCACATGAGTGCCGTTAAAAGGATTTTTCGATATTTGAAAGTCACCATTCAATATGGCTTATTTTATCCAAAGAATGAAAATTTTTCTCTTAAAGGTTATAGTGATTCGGATTATGCGGGAAATATTGATGATCGGAAAAGTACTTCGGATCATGTCAAGTTTTTAGGCGATTGCCTAGTTTCTTGGTTTTCAAAGAAGCAAAATCGTGTTTCTCTTTCAACGGCCGGAATACATTTCCGCCATTTTGTTGTACTCAACTTCTTTGGATGAAACAAACCTTAGCGGATTACAAATGCTCTTTTGAAATCTGTACCTATATTTTGTGATAATATATCCGCTATAAATATTGCTCAAAACCCGGTTCATCATAACCGTACTAAACATATTGAGATTCGACATCATTTTCTAAGGGATTATGTTTCAAAACGTAAAATTGAGATATCTTTTGTACCATCTCAAGATCAATTAGCGGACATTTTTACAAAACCGCTATCTTCCGAGACTTTTTCATCAATACGAGCTCGGTTAGGCATAATGCATATTGAATGAAGCTTACGTTTGCATTTTACACGTTTTTAAAACTTAGGGGCGAAAAATCGGATTTTTGGTTGAAAATTCGGATTTTGGTAAAACGACAAGACAAATAGTGAAGGAGTTGAGGGCAACCGGTCGCCCTCAACCTCGACCGGTCGCCCTCAACCTCGACCGGTCGCCCTAGGCTATATTTTGGCTTTTAAACGTTCTGTCTTCAGCATTCTTCACTTTAACATTTTTTGGCCATTTTTCGTCCCCTTTGCCAAATTCACTCTAATTTCATTCAAAAATGGATTTCATGCATATTTTACACAACATGGACATTATATAGCATGATCATCATCATTATGGCTCATTCCTTCCGATCAAATGGTAAGAATTTCTCTTCTTTTGCTCAATTGGGTTGAACCCTTGAGTTTTCGAGTTACTTGAAAATTTTTGATGTAATTTTCGTATGATCATGATGAGCTTTGTTGTTATGTTGTTATGTATGATGATTGACTTGAATTGATGTTGAAAATTTTTGGCTTGAATCATTTACAAAGGTTATATAGAACCTCTTTTATTTTTAACGCACACAAGGTGTTCGATGAAATGTCGCAATGACAATTTCAACTTATACATGATTCTCTTGCTTTCAAAAGTTTTCCATACTTATTGAGATCATGATTTGACAAACAAAATGAGCGTATGAACTCTTCATATTACATTTCTCCCATTTTCCTTGGGTTATTATGCTTTAATTGCTCAACGATTTATAAACCGTCCCCTTGGCGCACTTTGATATTATTGTATGGTGTTTTCACCATTCTAAGATTTTATTTGATGATTCCAAAGGGGGAGAAACAGGATATTGGCTCGTTAGCTCAAGAAAAGCTAATAAAAGCTCACAATAAGTATTGTGGACTCAAATACCTAGTCCATGGCTTGAATTTTGGACTCGGATGAAATTGATTATAAGTTTTGTGACAGGGGGAGCTCCTTAGCTCATGATGCATTCTATATAAGCTTGTTATAGCTTGTGCTTCTTACTCATAATAATCGTTTGTTGATAAGCTCATAAATAGGGGGAGCTTTGTATGAAATACCTCTAACGGATAGTTTACTCGTAAAACCCGAAAATTTTATTTGGCTTTTAAATCGTCCTCAAGAAAATTGTTTTGGTTTGTAATCATCAAAAAGGGGGAGTTTGTTAGATAAATATTTTTATCATGATTTTGATGATTATGTTCGATTTTGTTCATATAAGTTTTTAAACCAAAACTATGTCCCTAAATGTTGTCAAAATACTTCCGATCAACTTAAAATGTTTTTACTATTTTTCGGAGTATTTCTTGGAGTTTATTTTCAATAAAAAATTGGACAACACATTTGTTTCAGTCGACCTGGCCGCCCCTATAGGGCAACCCGTACTGAGTCGAAAATGAGAAACAAAAAATGGGCGTAAGAAAAATAGGGTAGGCGGCCAGGGCCGACCAGGTGGGCGACCTTCGGTCGACCGGTCGACCGGGCAGCGACTGCACTGGAGTTGGATTTTTGTTCCGACTTCTCTGTTTCGTAAAATCTTCAAGGGCAATCAGTCACGACTAAGGGCGACCAATCGCACCCCCTTCGACCGGCCCCCCTGTTTAAAATTCGCATAATTCAATTTCAATCTTATCTCTGTGCGACCGGTCGAACCCTTGTTTATCGCCAGCAAACTATCCGTTGCGTTTTTCGCACAACTTTTCCCTATTTTGTGGGATTGATTTCTAACTATATTGATCATTTTAAATGGTTTCTTTTGCAGCAAATCACTCCCCAAGGAGGAGCCAATGTCTTGAAATGAAAGCCAAGTCCTCTCCTATAAATAGAGGCTTCATTCAAGCAACAAGATACAACACTCTATACAAGCAAAGAGCAATTGAGCAAACACTTTCATATATCTTGTTGTATTAGCATAAGCACTTTCACTTGCACAAATTTGAGGTCTAGGCTTTCAATTCTTGATTACACTTGCACTCATATTGTATCAATCATTATTGAGTTGTAATCTTGATTTTGGTCATCATTCAACACAAGGCATCCTTGTGAGCATTCTTGTGGTAAGAATACACTTGGGTGATCTAGGTGATAGGTGTTTGAAGGTTGTGGTAATCTTCAAAGGTGTTGTAAGAGGGTTGTGGTAATCCTCAAGGTGGTGAAAGAGGGTTGTGGTAATCCTCAAGGTGTTGTATTAATTTTTGGTAAATTAATAAAATCTTTTTTTTTTTTTGAAATCCATCGCGGAGATATCTTTGGGTGGTAGAGGATTAGGCCCTAGGTGGGTTGAACCTCTTTAAATCAACGAGTGTTGTTTATTTTCCGCATTTACATTCTTGTTATTTACTCGTTGTTTCGAAAAAGAGGGTGATTTGCGAAAAATCGGCATAATCTATTCACCCCCCTCTAGATTATCGTAGCCACTTGGACTAACAGTTTCTGCAGAGTTTCTTTCTTCTTACACATTAATATTGTCCATGTATATCTTGAGTAGTCATCTACTACCACCAAGGTGTATTTCTTCCCACTTATGCTAGCTGGTTCAACTGGACCAAATAGATCCATATGTAGCAGGTGCAATATTCTTGTTGAAGATGGACATGTCTTTTCTTTGAATGATGATATGATTTGCTTTCCCATCTGGCATGCATCACATACACTTTCCTTCTTGTACATTGAGTCTAGAAGTCCTTCTACAAGATTGCTCCTGCCAAGCTTGTTAATTGTTTTGAAATTCAGGTGACTCAGCTTCTTGTGTCACAGCCAACTAGATTCGGCTATGCTCTTTGCTAGCGACAAGGGCTTGTGTTGCGATTGACCAATCTACAACATGCATGTTCTTTTGTTTGCATCCTTGCAACACAACCTCATTGGATTCAGTGTCCTTGATTTGGCATATACCCATGTTGAATCCAACATTATAACCCTTGTCACAAAGTTGGCTGATGCTTAGCAAGTTGAAGTTGAGTCCTTCAACATATGCAACATCCGAGATTTCTAATCCATTTTTCTTGATGGATCCAAAGTGCCTTATTTCTCCTGGAGCTTCATTTCCTCCAAATATGACTTTTGCACCTCGACTTCCTTGAATTTTGATAGATTTTTCTGGTTTCTGTCATGTGCATGGAACAATGCCCACTATCTATGTACCAGGTTCCTCGGCACTCAGCTGTTCCTTGAACTTGCAATCAAGGAAGTTAGGTTTTAGGTACCCATACTTGCCTGGGTCCTGAGGGGTTAGTATTGTAAGATGATCCAACCAACCTATAGCCAAATGATTTGACTCTAAGGGGTTGCCATCTATCAGTGCCATAATCATAATTAACTTTAGCAAATTGCTTGGGAGTTCTAGGTTCATACAGCTGTCTCTTTTGTCTGTATGCCTGTGAATGAGTTTTAGCAATTGCTGTATTTGGGTAGTTGTGATATCTCTGAGTGTAGTGCCTAGGTGCATAAGTGTGCTGATGATAGCTATTGTGCCTTTGGAATGGCCTTTGGTGAGTTCCAGGCCTTTGCCATTTGGGCTTATATTCCATAGGTCTTTGCTGATAGTTCACATTATTCCAATCAGCTTGGCTTGGGTACTTTCTACCATTCCCATCATATGTGTTTCTTTTATAGAACTTCTGGGGTTTTTGGTAGCTCTATTTCTTCTTTACAGAGTATTTCCTGTTTGGAGTTTGTTGAGGAACTCGGCTGGCTTTCTTCTCAGCTGTCCTCTCAGCACACCCAACTGGTTGTTTTCCTTTTCCTTTATAACCAAGGCCAGTTTGCTTGTGATTGTGCTTTGGAATAAATGTGTGTGCACCATTTGGAGTTTTGGATTTTGGGATACTTCATTACTTGAAGATCGTTTTTCCAAAATCACTTTTGGAGCTTGACATAGCACAGAGGAATTAAATCCTAAGCCTGTCTTGTCTCCACATTCTCTTTGACTCATAATAAGATCATCCAATGATTTAGATGCCTTAGTGAATCAGGCAATCACATTTTTGAGGTCATTTTCCCTCTTTTCTATAGCATCTATCTCTGCTATTAGCTTAGCATTTTCAGCCTTTAGACTTTCATTCTCATCAGCTATTTGACTTAGAGTACTCAGCTTCTTAGTCAGGTGTGAGTTTTGGCTCTTGAGTAGGCTATTTTCCTCATTTAGTAGTGTGTGTGATGATTTAATGTGTTCAAAGTCTTTCATCATTTTGCCTAATGAATTATAAAGATCAGTGGGTGATGAAGTGTGTGTGTCACACGATCACTATCACTAGAATCGAGTGTGATGAATTAGAGTGTACCTCATCTTCTTGGTCAGGTTGGTCTTGTTCCTTGGCCATCAAACGCATCAAGGCTTCTTCTTTAGAGTCACTTGAGTAGTCGGCTTCACTACTCAATCACCGTGTTCTTGACTTGACTTGTCTCGGCCTCTCTGCCTCTGACCAACATTGCCTTTTTCTTTTCTTGTCTTCTTTCTCTCAAGACCTTTCTTTCTTCTTCATTCCCCGTATTTGTTGACTACGGGATATGGGCAATCAATGGCATAGTGACCTGGTTGCTGCATTCCAAAGATAGATTTTCAACCTTTTGATCACTCTTTCCATTCTTGGATTGTCACCCTTTGATATTCAACTTTTTGATGCTCTGCTCTTTTGGTTGGCCTATCTTCCCTTGACTTGGAGGAGCCGAGTGTCTTCTCGGAGGATTCGCCCTTGCCTCTCTTGTAGTTCTCATTGAAGAACTTGTTAAACCTTTTAACCATCGGGGCTATTTCCTCTTGGTCAATGACTTCTTTGACCTCAACTCTCTTGCCATCCTTAACAATTAGAGCAAACTTGTTTTGGGCACAACCTGTCTCCTCCTCCTGGTCTTTTCTTCTCACCAAATTCGTAGGCTTTGAGATCCGAGAATATCTCATGGTTGGATGTCTTGGATAGGTCCATGGAATGTCTTAGTGCCATGACCTTCATTTCCCATTCACCGAGACTTCTTAGAATCTTCATACACATTTCCTTCGTGTATATTCTTTTCCAAGTGCGAGATAGTTCGTTGGTAATTTCTGTGAACCGAGCATCCAGTTGATCCAAGGTATCTCCTGTGATCATTTTGAAATTCTCAAATTTTTGTACAAAGAACCGATAGTTTATTTACCTTGATTTGCTCACGAGCCTTCACAAATCAATATTAGCTTGTCCCAGATTTCTTTAGCCGTTTTGCATGATTTGACTTTATTGAACATGGCTTTGTCCAAGGTTTTGTAAAGAATATCCTTGGCCACATTGTCCAAGTTATATCTTTTTCTGTCATCATTTGTCCATTCAAATCTTGGTTTTCAACCATGACTCGTCCGGGAGCAACATCCTCTTCACCTTCACCGCAGCTCTCTCTTACAGTTGTGTTTACTTTTAAAATTTGCGAAAGTGGCCCATCCTCTATCACTATCCACATCACATCGTGTAATGCTGATAGATGAGCCTGCATACGAATTTTCCAATCATCAAATTCTTCAATTGTGAACAAAGGGATGCGTGTCAAGTTTGCTTCCATGATAATAACTTTTGCTGGTAAAAAGAGTTTTGAAAGATCAAGTACTAAAACAGACTTTGAAAAATTTGGAGATCTAGTTTAGTAACCAGTGCGAAAGGCTCAATGAACCAACCGCTCTGATACCACTTGTAGGTCCCAAGGGGTGTGAATGTAAGGTTTAGAAGGGGGGGTTGAATAAACCTTACCAACTTTTCAAATTAGTCCTTTTAAATATACAGAGTTAATACTTCACAGTTGTGTCCTTGATGGATCGCTAAGTTAGTTAATCAAACAGAGTTAGTCACTCAAATGAGACTCGATGAGCCGTTGATAGAATAACTCAAATTGTTTTGACTAAAGACTTAACTCGATTGTGATTTGTTTTCAGCTAAGACTTAACACCCTTGAATTTGGTTAAGTTTGTTTTAATACTTGGTTTTAGCACTCGATTGATTATCAATTGGATAGCAAGTTTATCAAAGAGATATAAAAATAAGATGCGAAATTACAAAGTCTTTGAAATGTAAATGACACAATAAGTTTTTATAGAGGTTCAAGATGGGGTAATTCTTCTACTCCTCTCTTCTCCAACTCCTGGAGGAATCTACTAAGTATTGATCAATATACGAGTGGTTAATGTGATCCGGATACAAGTCTTGATCACACAAATTGACTTGATCCTTTGGGACTCGCTAGAGATGCCTTGGTCACACAAACCGGCTTCTCGTGCGACTCGCCTTCTTCTTCACAGGCACCCTTGCTTTGCTACAGACCCACTTGCTTAAGTTCCTTGGATTTGATCACGAAGCCCTCCAACTAGCTTAAGCTTGGTTCGACCTTGAACCTTTCTACAATCCCTCGTGGAATGTAGACCCTTGATTCTTCAAATGTTTCATCTTCAACTGATTGAAGTTGTCTTTCCTTCACAGGATTGATTTCCTTCGTAATGTAGGCTTGAGGATTGATCCGAATGACTTGAGAATATTTTTGTTCTTTGTTAAAATGTTTGCTTGAATGTTTTTGGTTCAGGTAATCAAGGTAACCCCTTCTCAAATAAACTCCTCAGCCTTTTATAGTGATCTTTCAAAAATCTGCCAGTTGACGATAAGCTTATTTTTGAAAGTCACTTGTGGTCGTTGGCTTGTCTTGTTGCGCTTCTTGGAATTGCCATTTCCTCGTATGAATGATTCTTGACTTTTCGGTGTTCTCGACACAAAAAAATCTTCCCATTGGTTTATTCCTCTTGCACGCTTCTGGGACTGAGCACTTCAAGAAAAGGTAGTATGGAAGTATTACTTGTTTAAGTAATTCTCTTGATTTCGTGCAATGGATCTCTTTCAGTTATCTCGACTTGACTGCATTTCCTTGACTTCCCCAGGCGACTTGAGTCGACTTCCAATCATTGGATGACTCTTCCATCACTTCAACTTGAGACTTGGCTATCTTGAGTTGACTTGACGATACTTCACCCAGTGCATCTCACCGCACCTTCAATCGAGTTCCTATCTTCTCTTCTTTGCCATACTCACCGCCTCCACAGTAGTCTTCCTTCTAGTCTCCATTTGTCTTCTTGCATGTTCAGGCATAGCTGACTTAACTCAGCTCGATCAGCCCTATCTATTACAATGCAATTTACAACAAAAATGGGGTGCCAACTTCCTATTCTAAGTTTTGCATGGCATTCATCAAAATCTACAAAATAATTTCCCAACAAAACTCCAAATAGGAAATACTCAGAAAAGAAACAGAGCTACCAAAAGTCTCGAATTCTATAAAAGAAATATATATGATGGGAATGGTAGAAACTACCCTAGCCAAGCCGATTGGAATAATGTGAACTATCAGCAAAAGATCTATGGAATATAAGCCTAAATGGCAAAGGCCTAAAACTCAACAAAGGCCATTCCAAAGGCATAAGAGCTATCATCGACACTTATGCACCTAGGCACTACACTCGGAGATATCAAAACTACCCAAATACAAAGAATTGCTAAAACACATTCACAGGCATACAGCAAAAGAGACAAATTGTATGAACCTAGAACCCCCAAGCAATTTGCTAAAGTTAATTATGATTATGGCACGATAGATGGCAACCTCTTAGTCAAATCATTTGGCTATAGATGGTTGGATCATCTTATAACACTAACCCCTCGGACCTGCACAAGTATGGGTACCTAAAATCTAATTCCTTGATTGCGGTGTTCAAGGAACAAAAATTGAATGCCAAGGAACCTGGTACATGGATAGTGGTTGTTCCGGACATATGACAGAAACAAGAAAAATCATCAAAATTCAAGGAAGTCGAGGTGCAAAAGTCATATTTGGAGGAAATGAAGATCTAGGAGAAATAAGGGCACTTGGATCCATCAAGAAAAATGGATTAGAAATCTCGGATGTTGCATATGTTGAAGGACTCAACTTCAACTTGCTAAGCATCACCAACTTTGTGACAAGGGTTATAATGTTGGATTCAACATGGGTATATGCCAAATCAAGGACATCAATCCAATGAAGTTCTCACTGTAAGGATGCGGAACAAAAGAACATGTATGTGGTAGATTGGTCAATGCAACACCAAGCCCTTGTCTCATAGCAAAGAGCACAAAATCTAGTTGGTACCGTGACACAAGAAGTTCGAGTCACCTGAATTTCAAAACAATTAACAAGCTTGGCAGAGCAATCTTGTAGAAGGACTTCTAGACTCAATGTACAAGAAGGAAAGTGTATGTGATGCATGCCGGATGGGAAAGCAAATCAAATCATCATTCAAAGAAAAGACATGTCCATCTTCAACTAGAATATTGCACCGCTACATATGGATCTATTTGGTCCATTGAACCAAATAGCATAAGTGGGAAGAAATACACCTTGGTGGTAGTAGATGACTACTCAAGATATACATGGACAATATTCATGTGTAAGAAGAAAGAAACTCTGCAGAAACTACCACAATCGATGAAAAGAATCCAAAATGAGACGAGTCAAACCATTATCAAAATAAGATCTCGACAGAGGAACCGAGTTTGTCAATGGTATAATCACTCAAGATCTTGTATTGAAAATGGTATTGGTCATGAATTATCTGCCGCAAGGACTCCACAACAAAATGGAGTTGCGAAAAGAAGGAAAGAACTCTTAAAGAAACAAAGAAGGACCATGTTAGTGAACAGGGGCTACCTAAAAGATTTTGGGCAAGCAATAAACACAAAGATGCTATACTCAAAATAGATGCATGATAAAGAGACAAATTGACAAAGACTCCTATGAGATTTGGACAGGAGAAAGCCAAATGTTGCGGAGACTTCAAAATATTTGGATGCAAATGCTTCATCCACAACAATGGCAAAGATAATTTAAAGGCTTTTGATGCTAAAGTCGATGAAGGTATCTTCTTAGGATACTCACCAAAGCAGAGCTCTGCTGCAATGCTCAACAAGAGGACAATGGTTACGTGAGAAGAATCCATCCATGTGGTGTTTGATGAACCAAATGTAAATGGAGAAAAAATTGAAGAGTCACCGATAAGCAATCAACCAACCATGCGAAGAGTCCCTATGTTGAAGTCAAGTCGGAGTTATAAGTCCGGATGAAGATGAGATAGTTGAGTCTCAAAGACAAACCGGAAAATTTGCGCCTAAGTGATGATGAGAGAGCTGATCGTAATAACAAAGCCGCAAGACGATCAATCCAAACTAACTTACTCCAACCTAATGTAAGATGGCTGAGACCATCCACGAGAACTAGTCATTGGAGATGTAAGAGAAGGTGTCAAAACGAGATCCAGAACTCAACAAGAAGTAATGTTCACATGCTTCATCTCACAAATAGAACCAAAAGATGTGTCTCAAGCATTGGATGACACACATTGGATTCAAGCTATGCAAGAAGAGTTGAATCAGTTTGAAAGAAATAAAGTGTGGGAATTGGTTCAAAGACCTACCCATCAAAATGTTATTGGCACTAAATGGGTATTCAGAAACAAGATGAATGAGGAAGGTTCTGTGGTAAGAAACAAAGCAAGATTGGTAGCCAAAGGATATTGCCAAGAAGAAGGAATAGATTTTGATGAAACCTTTGCCCTGTGGAAAGATTGGAAGCCATAAGGATGTTTCTTGCCTATGCAGGCTCACAAGAACTTTATTGTATATCAAATGGATGTAAAGAGTGCATTTCTTAATGGTTTATTGGAAGAAGAAGTGTATGTTGAACAACCTCCGGATTTGAGCGTAAGACTCTTGGAGATAAGGTATACAAACTCAAGAAGGCTTTATATGGATTGAAACAGCACCCGAGAGCATGGTATGATACATTATCACAATTCCTAACTAAGAACGAATTCACAAAAGGCAAAGTGGATATAACACTATTCATAATTCAAGATGGGAAGAGTATACTGCTTGTTCAAATATATGTGGATGAAATCATCTTTGGATCCACAAACAAAGAGCTGTGTGATAAATTCTCAAATCTCATGCAAAGCAAATTCGAATTTAGCATGATGGGAGAGCTGAAATTCTTCCTTGGACTCCAAGTGAAACAAACAAGGATGGAACCTTCATAAGTCGATAAAAATACACCATAGATTTAATGAAGAATTTTGGTATGGAAGAGAAGTCTTCTGTGAAAATACCAATGAACACATCAATCAAAATGGACATGGATGCAGATGGCAAGCTTGTAGATCAAACAAGATACAGAGCACTTATTGGATCATTGCTCTATCTCACAGCAAGCAGGCCATACATCACCTTTACTGTAGGTGTATGTGCAAGATTTCAATCTGCTCCAAAAGAAAGCCATATGACTGCAGCCAAGATGATCTTGAGATATTTGAAAGGAAGCCAAGAAGTTGGCTTGTGGTACCCTAAGGAAGGTGGATTCAAGTTAATTGGTTATTCGAGACTGACTATCTTTGGATGTAGAGTTGACAGAAAAGCACCTCGTGCACATGTCAAATGCTTGGAAATAGGCAAATTTCCTGGTTTAGCAAGAAACAAAATTCAATAGCCACCTCTACAAATGAAGCGAGAATACATAGTTTGCGGCAAACAAGTTGCTCAAGTCTTATGGATGAGACAAAGACTAAGAGACAATGAGGTTGAAGAAAAGGAAATTCCAATTATGTGTGATAACACAAGTGCAATTGCAATCACTCAAAATCTTGTGTTGCACTCAAGAACAAAGCACATCGATGTCGATATCACTTCATAAGAGACCATGTTGAAAAGAAGGACATCACCTTGGAATATATCTCAACCTGAAGCGGTTAGGCGACATATTCACAAAACCATTATGTGAATCAAGATTTGAAGAACTCAAGCATGAGTTAGGGTTAATTGAGCCGAGTTAACACTCGAAGACTCAAAGAAAAGAGATGAAACACAAAAAGAGGAAAAAGAGTCAACTTTTAATTCATCTAAGTGAATCACCAGATCGGAAAGTCACCAGTACTGAGTTAGGCGACAAACAGTCACAAGGAGAATAGAGAGAAGAAGGATTGAATCGGTGAGTAAGGTGAGTCATTTATGAGCAAAGTGACAAAAACGCGGTCGTTTTTACTAAGCGGGAATGTTTTTAAGAATGACGTCAAGATAATTATGACGTGTACGATCAAAAGTCGCACACCAAGCTTATGATTGGATATAAATGCTTTGCCGCATTAAATGCGAGAACTTAAATGCTAATCGGCGTGCAAGATCTAAGCCGTTGATCTTGATCAAATTTCAAAAACCACCCGCACGCCCTTTCATAAACCATACTTAAACCATTTTCGTCCGTTTCTCACTCACTTTACCCAAAACTGCTCATCTCTCTCTCTAAAGCAAAAGCAAAAATTTTCTCTCAAAACCCTATCAATCCTCACTCAGGTTTCAAGTTTCGTCCGGTAAAACATCTCGAAATGGCATCTACTCATGATTTTGTCTAGCTAGGAAAGCAAATCCACACCGGGTCCCACGTGGACTTCGATGGTATGGTTAAACAAGGGTCCGACGACATCCTCGTGAAGAAGATTCTTTGAAAACTGGAAAAATCTGATTAAGACCATTTTTGACGATGGAGTTCCCAATGACCTACGTGAGAAGAGGTCGCACGCTTCTACGTGAAAGCCGAGGTTCACGATGAGGGCATCAAGTCCTCTGTTCATGGAAAGGAGTTCACCATTACGCCAGGATCCGCACACCTTTGTTGCTTAGGTGGAAGGAGTGCCGAAAATTTATGAAGCGATGTCAACCTGGCTGCTGCTTGGAAGGAAGTAGCCAAGTCCGACTGTGCTGCGAAAGTAGTCTATACGGCTAATAAGAGGTCTTTGAAGGAGGACTACCACAAATTGCTAGACATCGTTGCCAAATGCATAGACATCAAATTTGGGAGCTTTGATCGATTGTCAAAGCAAAGTTGATCGTGATGGTCCGCGATCATTGAAGAGAAGAAAGTGAACTGTCCGAGTTTGTATACAGGCAGACTCGCCCGAATGTTGGGAATAAATCCTTCAAGGAGGATGGTACATTTGGAGGTTCCCTGGGATACGGCGGTGATTGGCCGAATCATGGAAGTAAAGGAAGTACCTGCGTCGGCATGGAAAGGCGTTCCATGTAAACAAGAGGATGTTTCGATCAAACCTCTCTGGTGCATGTAAGAGAGCCTACGCTAAGAGAGTGATATGAGTGAGGGAGAATCAGTGACCCTGATGATACAACTGTCTCCCCTCCTCAAAGAAGGCTGCTCCTGCACTAAGAAGATCACGCCTCTACAAAGAAAGAAAAAGAAATCGCTCCCGCCCCGCAGTCGAGTCACCCGCTGCTCCCGCAGCTAGTGTCTCCCCCTCGAAATGAGCGGAGAAGGAATCTCAAATACCTTCTCCTAGGTAGTCAAGAAAAGGAGAACGATAAGCCACGGCGGCGCTCCTCGAGAAGAAGACGACGGCACCCACCGCGCCAGACTCGGAAGAAACCTTATCCGAACCAAGTCCCTCTCGGTACAAACAAAGAGAAGAAGAACAATCTTCAAGCGTTCCAAGCTTGAGAAACCGGGCCGAGTCGCCCACTCACCAAACAGATCGGGAGATCTTTGAGAAGTAGAGTCTCCGTAAATTATTGATGAAACAACCAAGTCTCAAGGCAATCATCGTGAGGCAAATCAAGACACAATCGTAGTTCGACCAAATGAGACACAAGAAGGCCGAGAAAGCAAACTCGCCCGTTGACAGGTTATATCCCCTCCTACAATAGACGCACTGACGGTATGGAGCACCAAAGCTTGCTACCTTCTATCCCCGAGAACGAGGGACAACAAGAAAAAATGATAGAGATGATGATGATGTGATGATCCTATCCCCACCTTATCCGGACATCCAAAATCATCTCGCGAGAGTGGAGGAAGTGGAAGTTGAGTCGATCCAGGAACAGTTCCAAAGACCTGTGTTTATTGAAGAAGAATAGGAACTGTTGAACTTTTTTGGAGTGACCACTGTGGTCCAAGCACTAGATGAAGAAAATCGCACATGAGATATCTTGCGCATCTTCAAGGACAAGGAGAAGGAGAGACAGCAGAGAGAAGGCTGAGGCTCGTGAAAAGGCCGTCTTTGTCCTTTTTTATCGAACCATCAACATACACATCCTCATCTCGACATTATCTCTGGGAGTGAAGATGATGATCTCGGACCTCGCCGCTCTGAGAAGAATTAGAGATGCAAAGAAGCCATGCGGGAATCCGAGCCCTACATGAGCAAAGGATGTTGGAAGGGCCAGGAGTCATCCAAATCACACCGAGATAGATCCTATGGGAGTGGTGCAAAGATATCCATCTGTTGTTCTTTGCCACCACTTCCCCACTCATTAGGAGGAAGGTGTTAAGGGAAATGGCAATGAAACTGGATTGTGGGGACCCGGTCGAGTCAACCCCTAATGAAGGTGTCTTACCAGTGCACCAACGGCCGCATACTCAATGGCAACAGCCAGAGTCCGGAGAGACGAGTGACCCCATTCATTCACTCACCGTGGTGTGCCGGTGAGGAAACCTCCCTCCACCGCAGCAAGGTCGAGGATGATGCAACCGACTCCACAATGAATCTCGGAGGCAAAGTGGAGAAGGAACAACAACAGAATACACAAAGCAAGTTGTCATCAACGAGGCTCGAGATTGAGACTATCTCACCGAGGTGCCAATCGCTCTACAGCCAATGACGCGCGATGCAACATCGAGGCACGAAGGAATCGCGCCAGAGTTAACACTGGGCAATGAAAGTGCAATCCATGGAGTTGAGACTCCAATCGATGCCACCTCGAAGACCCCAAGACAGTGACATCGCGCAGGGACCGCCCCAAGGCCTCGCTGCAGGGGGAAATGAAGGCCAACCGAGGTTGAGACTTCCGGAGTAAAGAGATCAAGCACGAACATCCCTCCCGCTATCATTGATCCATCGAAAAGGAGATAAGTGCTCTTCACGATTCCCGGATAATCCCGATGTAACTTTTCCTGATCCGGGTGAAGATGAAGCGGAGTCATCCCCTATGCGGATCCAAAAGACTCGGTGAGGATGTTCCAACCACGAGTAAATCGACCTCAAGACTACTCGCCAAACATTCAACTTTGATGATGAGCCACCCATGGCAATCTCGTCATCGTCCGATGACGCTCGATAAGGCCGAGGACCCGGTCAACTTATTTGGAAAAACCACCGAGACCGACGAAGTTGTTAAGACAAAAAGGCTGGCTCAAAGTCGGGTCGACTTCACAATGCACCACAAACAAACAGAGTCCACTTCGCAGCTCCCCAAGTCCGCAGCAGTTCGACTCCACGGGGGGACTTCACGAGCACCATTTATCATTGAACAATTCCAGCCGTTCCCGTGATGATCCTTTTGTAGAATCATTTCCTTTCTCTCTCTAGAGGTACCCGTCCTCCCTAAAGAATCGCCGAGAGATCGTGAGCGCTTCCACAGACCGACCCCGTTATTCCATCGACACCATTGTTCCAAATGACTATGACTTTGACGCTTTGGCTTGGCCGTCACCAAACAGAGGAGACAAATGAAGTTTGAGAAGTTTTCAAAGCCTTATTTGCCGAGATTGAAAAGATGGAGAGGCACCAGCCTCACCGACATGAGGCCGATAATGAGACCCCAACCTTATCTGCGATTTGCAAGGCATAATTGTCGAGATCTGCAAAGGTGGCAACAAGAACAGACAATGCATGTGGAACAAGCTCGATATTTCGGGACATTGTTCAACAAGTTGCTAGTCCGGGGTGAGAATGCTTGATGCAAAGACAAAATTGCAAGAGCACATCGAACAAATGCATGAATCTCACACCACGAGATATAGCGATGCGTGAACACAATAAGAACGAGCTCCTCGCGCGTGGAAGAGAATATGGATCGAAACTTCCGTCTTCTCATGGTTGAGATGAAGTTGGTAGCAGTGAATCCAACGCCACCCGCACCGAGTTCCGTGCAAAGATACTCCGCAGAGATTCAAAGCGAGAACTCCGGCTATCAAAGAGACTAGACTTTTTGCTTGCTAGCTTGTTTCAGGGGTTCCTCTCTCCTTTGATGATGCCAAATAGGGGAAGAGGAATACCTAAAGGCGCTCAAGGGATCTGAAGGCGGGGTAAAAGGAGATAAGCAACAGTGAAGGGAAAGACAACCGAGGAAGTAATAAGAGAGAAGAAAGGAAGTCTTTGAGGGGAAGGCTCGAAAGATGTGACCTTGATGATTGCTAAAACCCTCAACAAGGTCTTGTCACAAATGATATTATCAAAAACTCCCGATGACTCGCCACTCCAACACTGTTGTACCTATGGCCGAAAAGAGAAAGACAGATTGAAGCGAAATGAAGGAAGTGGAAGGAAGGATGGATGCCCGAGTTATGGATATTCTCGAAACAACATGGAGGCATTCCAACAGACAGAGACACCTATGCCATTTCGATCTTTGGAACCGAGCAAGATCTTGATGAATTCAAAATGCTCGTGATCTCAAGGTTACTTCGCAAAATATGTCCACGGCTCAAGCCTGGGATTTGTACTAGGAAAAAGGTCTCACACTATGTGAGAAGCTAACAGCAAAAACTCGCGTCTCTCTGCTGGTCACTCTACTAGTCACTCAAATGGGAAAAAGAAGACCCTAGTATAGTACACGCCCGCAGGAAGAGGAAGAAGCGAGGTGGAAGAAGATGTTTGCACCTGACCTCTCGCCAAAAATATTTAGTATATAGATCCGGCAAGAAAGGAGGGATTTATTGGGCTAAATTTGTGAAGTAGCCAACCCGCAAGTGGCTAAGAATAATCTTGAGTATGTGAAGAGAATTGAAGAGGAAAATAAAAGACAAACTCAATGGGAGGAAAGACAAGAAAGACCGAGAAGAGATGAAGGCGCCCAGAAGGGCGTATGAAAAGAAAAAGGCGGCTTAAGATGAGAAAAAGAGAAAGAAGGTCGAAGATGACAGAGTCAAGATGATGAAAGGAGGCAACGAAGGAGATGAAGTGTTCTTTGTCCACCCCTTCGTGTATTTTACTATGTAAATACATTTTTATGTAAGTCTTCCAGACATTGAATAAAATTGTACAATTTCTATACTTGTGGAGATATAATATCATGGTTATTTTAAGGTCCATTTAAGCTCGATACATTTTCTTTTGATTCAAGCTCGATACACTTTGTAAAACACTATATAAAGAACAAGAATGTTATGATCAATAAAAGATCGATTCTAAGCATACATTCTCAGATTCTACATTTGCCTCGTATGTATCTTTCTTTTTTAATTATTGATGTATGTTTTAAGTTTTGGCATCATCAAAAAGGGGGGGAATTGTTGGGAAATTATTTTGTATATTTTGATGAATGCCATGTAAAACTTAGAATAGGAAGTTGGCACCCCATTTTTGTTGTCAATTGCATTGTAATAGATAGGGCTGGTTGAGTCGAGTTAAATCGCCTATGCCCGAACATGCAAGAAGACAACTGGAGACTAGAAGGAAGACTCACGTGAGGCGGCTAAGTACGGCAAAGAAGAGAAGATAGAACTCGATCAAGGTGCGGTTGAGATGCAATACGGTGAGTGAAGTATCACCAAGTCAACTCAAGATAGCCAAGTCTCCAAATTGAAGTGACAGAAGAGTCATCCAATGATTGGAAGACTCAAAGTCACCTGGGAAGGCAAGGAAATGCGATCAAGTCGAGATAATCGAAGAGATCCGTTGCACAAAAATCAAGAGAATTACTTAAACAAGTAATACTTCCATACTACCTTTCTTAAAGTGCACAAACCCCGTTGCGTGCAAAAGGAATAAACCAACGGGAAGATCGCACCCGTGTCGATCTCTCGAAAAGCCGAGGATCATTTATACGAGGAAATGTTAATTCCAAGAACGCAATAAGACAAGCCAACGACCACAAGTGACTTTCAAAAACAAGCCTATCTCTTCAACAGCATTTTTGATAGACCACTATAAAAGGCCGAGGAGTTTTATTGAGAAAAGGTTACCTTGACCATCCGAGAATTGAATACAAGCAAGAAAGAAACATTTGTAACCCGAAATATTCTCAAGTTATTAAACGCTCAATCCTCAAGCCTACATTATGAAGGAAATCAATCCTACACTCACCGTGAAGGAAAGACGACTTCAATCGCCTGAAGAGGAAACATTTGAAGAATCAAGGGGTCTACATTCCACGAAGGATTGTAGAAAGGTTCAAGGTCGAACCAGGCTTAAGTTATTTGGAGGGCTTCGTGATCAAATCCAAGGAACTTGAGCAAGTGGGCGTAGTAGCAAGGTAGCGCCCGTGAAGAAGAAGCCGAGTCGTATGAGAAGCCACCGTGACCAAGACATCTCCGTGCATCGAGTCCCAAAGATCAAGTCGGATGTGTGATCAAAGACTTGTATCGGGACTGTTAACCACTCTGTATATTGATCAATACTTAGTGGATTCCTCCAGAGTTGGAGAAGAAAGGAGTAGAAGAATTACCCCATCTTCGAACCTCTATAAAAATTTATTGTGTCATTTACATTTCAAAGACTTTAATTTCTCGTGATATTATATTTATATCTCACGATAAATTTGCTATCCAATTGATAATCAACAAAGTGCTAAAACCAAGTATTGAAACAAACTTAAACCAAAATCAAGGGTGTTAAGTCTTCAAATAAAAACATATCACACCAAGTTAAGTCTTTAGTCAAAACAATCGAGTTATTCTATCAACAACGGCTCGAGTTCAGTGTTGAGAGGCTAACTCACGATTAACTAACTTAGCCGTCCATCAAGGACTCAATCGTGAAGTATTAAC
Organism: Rehmannia glutinosa; assembly: GCA_016081115.2. NCBI lineage: Eukaryota > Viridiplantae > Streptophyta > Magnoliopsida > Lamiales > Orobanchaceae > Rehmannia > Rehmannia glutinosa. Next base: position 89,435,747 of record CM071936.1, on the reverse strand, counting down.
TCAACACTTTTAAAAGGACTAAATCGAAAAGTTGGTAAGGTTTATTCAACCTCCCCCTTCTAAACCTTACACTCACACCCTCGGGGACCTACATCCAGAAATATCCAAAACAAGTATTCTTAAATGCCTCCATTGGGTGTCGCTTAAGGTTTTCTTAATATTCTTAATAACATCAAAGGAGAAGCGCAAAGATTTACTCCTGGCACTCGAACTACCAACAGGTCAAGAACATACTTGAAACCCTAGAAACAACAATGAAACAAAACAGAAACATAAAAGAAACACAAAATCAATACCCACTTCAACTTAAATACATAAAAAAACAAATGAAACATAACAGAAACAAATAAGAAACAACATCGAAACAAACAAAAGAGTACAAATCAAAATACACAAAACTCATACCTTAGCAACATCGGTTTCTTCAAAGGAAACCCTCTTCTTCCCAGCAACTTTAACACCACCATTCGATTTCACACCTTTGAAAGGAGATTTAACATCCATAACCGCTTCTTCTTCAACAATTTTTTGTAGTTTCCTCTTCTTAGAAGCTATAGAACCAGCAACAACCTTCTGAACCTTCCTTTTTTTCGAGGAATCTGCTGCTACCTTCGAAGAACTTCTCAAAATTTTCTTATGAGGAGAGTTCTTAGGAGCATTTTTAGGAGCCAAAATAATACGAATACCACTGGTTTGAAAAACAAATTAACCGTACAGAATAAATGATGAAGCTCGGATGACTGAAACTGAAAGCAATGGTGGAGAACGTGGCCACGAATGACTGAAGAATCGGAAAAAAAACGCGCGCGAAATCGAGTATGGAAAGAATATGGAAAATCAGTAAGAAATTGCTTTACCTAGGTCAAGAAACTGGAGGGGGTAAAAAACTGAAAAGAAACGTTTGATTGGTCAGGGCGAGCCAGAAATACCCTGGCCCAACCCAACCCACCACGAGCTTCGGGCTAAGTGCGTTGGTCTGCCCTCAAAAATTCAAAAATAAATGTTTTTCCATAAGTTGTGTATTCTCTTTTAGAATCATGTTATGTATTTCATAACTCACTTAACAAATATTTGTCAAAAGAAAAATTCGCTTACCAAAACAATTAACAATCAAATAATTAATTCATTAAATCAAGTGATAAAATCAATAAGGAATATCAAATTATAAAGTTCAAGTTTTAACAAAATATAAAATACTATATAGACAAACGTAATAAGTCAATAAAATTCTTCTAAATCACAAGTCATAAATTAAGTTACAAGCACCTCAATTTTTATATGAGTTTGATAGTTTATCTTATACTTGCACACATACTCACGTACAATTATTATGATAAACATATATTAAATTAATTATATACACTTTTATAAGAAATGAAGTCAAAAATATACTCTTTATGAGTTGGCTAGCCTGTAGGTAGGGCCCACCAAAGCGCGTAGCCTGCGAGGGCTAGCCAGATTAGAATCTCAACCCGCTACTACCATTGACGATGCTCTGCTCGACAGACCAGGTCCATTTTGACGGCTCTAGTTATTATGGTATTAGCATAGATACATATTTTTCTTTAGAACTTTCATTTTGCAACTTGTCTCCTTTAATTATCTAGTAAATGAAATATAGAAAACAATTGACAACATTTGAAAACAGCAAATTATTAAGCTAAAGGCGGTTGAGATATTGATATAAAACCAACTTAACATTAATTTTATTAAAAGCTAATAAACCGAACAAACCCTTTTTGAAAATGACCCATTCGACTCAACTTCTAATCTAGTTATAAGAATTTTGTATGTACGAATGATATTTTAGATTTCTCTCTTTTTCTCAATGGATATATGTGTGACTCAATCAATTTTAAAACAATCCTTAAAAAGAAAGACCAGTTAAAACATGATATATCCGCTCAAAAAACTCCAGCCTCCTTTTCCCTCAACTATTTCACTCTTTTGCTTCTTTTCTTCTCTCTCTTTTGCTTCTTTTTCTTGTCGTTCATCGTCTTTTTTTAGTACAATCCTAATAGGAGAGGGAGGAGAGAATCAAACTCATTCACTTGTCGTTCATCGTTAAGGGTCATTTTTGGCCATTTTGGTCATATTTAATAATATTTTATTTACTTATGTAATATGTCAGACTGTTAGTATGAAGGTTTAATGCTTGTTAACTAGGTTCTATATAGAAAATTTGAAAAATCATGGTAGTATGCCCCGCTAGCAAGGCACCCTAGCGCCAGCTCTTTTCTACCGTGGCATGGCAAATAATGTAACATCCAATTTTCACAATTTTAAAAATAAAACACAATTTATAAAGTGATAGTGTGATTTATATTAAAACGTGATTTTCCAAGTATTCCAAAGATCATTTACCATTTAAAATGATAATATAAAAACTATTAGATAATAATTCCAAGAATTATTCAATAACCAAATTTTTAGTTCTAAACATTAGAAATATCCAACAGAGAAAAATATAAAAAAGAAGAAAAGAAATAAAGTTCATTATTCTAATTTTTATTGTTTAGGTCACCGCCTCTACGTGTCCCGCCAACTCCATCATTCCAGATGAAATATAAGTATATTTTTGGGGTGAACATTCAATGGCTCAATAGGAGCAAATTTGTCTAAGCTAAATACACAATAAACATCACAAAATAACATGTTTAAAATTGAAAATTTAACTGTAGCTATGGTATTGAAACACGGATCGCACTGCCGGGATTTCACCGGAGGGAACTTTTATGCCCCGGACCTCTGTATGGTCCCACACGACTATAGACACGTAGCACGTAGAAGCAACATTATCAAGCAACATATAAAGGGCATTTAACAAGGACATATAAAAGTGGAATTAGAAAAACCCTTACCTCGAAGAAGTAGCGTAGAGTAGAGTATGACGAAGACTGCAAATTTCTATGCCCGAAAATTCTTGTTGCCTACAAATTAAATTTAAACTAGTATTAATGTTTTATAGCTTATATTATATATATATATATATATATATATATATATAGGGGAAGGGTTATATGAGACCAATGTCTTTGGTAAGTACGTAAGACCAAATCTAGACCACAAATCAACAAATTTCAATGACTAATAATAAATATGCTTAAAATATCTAAAATACCTAATTAAATTGATAAAGGGGGTATATTAGTCCAAACCAATCATTCATATCCCATGAAATTAGCGAAGTTACACACAACAATATAGATGTTATCTTGCCATCTAAAACCAAAGCAAAATTACGTAATATTTGTAAGCAACAAATATACAATATCTAAGCAACATATTTGTCATCAATAAACAACACGTTTGACATAAAAAAGCAACAAAAATACATATAAACAAGACATATGACCTATTTAAATCTACAGATTTGCACCCATCTTAGCAACATTGTCTACTTAAATAAGCAAAATAATGGTCTTCAATAAGCAACACAATTCACATAAAAAGCAACATACTTACTTAGCAACATTGTCTGCCTAAATAAGTAGCATTTTTGTCCATGATAAACAACAAAGTTGACATAAATAAGCAACAAAATTACATATATATAAAAATACAAATGGAAGGGAATAGTTTGTGGTTGCAACATTGTCTGCCTAAATAAGCAACATATTTGTCCTCAATAAGCAACATGTTTTGCATAGCGGAATGCGCCAATATTATTTAGCAAGTTTATCGCGAAAGGAAAGAGAGTTTGAGTTACGGTTTCAAACATATCCAAAGAAGCAAAATATTTGTCTTGATAAGCAACATATTTTTACAACGGATAAGGTCAGAGATCGATTTCAAACAAAATTCGATCGTGACGGGCACTACAAAAATAACTCCCATTTTTTTCGATATTCAACAAAATTACCTACTTATCCTAACAACCATTAATTAATATAAAGTAAAATAAAAATCAATTAAATGCGATCGTTAAAAGAAGAGGTCAATGCTCGATTTGGTCTCACGTACTTATTTAAATTATATGAACTCACCATATGGAGCATTGACCTCTTCTTTTTAACGATGCGATTTAATTGATTTTTATTTTACTTTATATTAATTAATGGTTGTTAAGATAAGAGGGTAATTTTGTTGAATATCGAAGAAAATGGGAGTTATTTTTGGTAGTGCCCGCTCACAATCCGGAATTTTGTTTGAAATCGTATCTCCGACCTTATCCGTAAAAATATGTTGCTTATTGAAGACAAATATTTTGCTTCTTTTGGATATGTTTGAAACCGTAACTCTGAAACTCTCTCTTTCCTTTCACAGTCAAACTTGCAAATAATATCATAGTGAGACAATTTGGACTCATCTCAACTCTCATTTATCTATATCAATGGCTAAGATAAATATAGGTTAATATTACATTAACCATTTAATTAAAGGAAAATAAGGGTATAATTGTCAAAATAAACATGTGGGGACCTTGTTATTTGGCGTCAGTTATGGGAGGAGAGATCTTCACGTTTGTCACGCCATCTCCTTCCCCCAAAAAATTGTATCATCATCTTCTCCCCTTTCATATCAAAACAGCATCAAAAATTCTCCAAATTCACATCAAAATTGAAGCACATGGCGAAATAAAACACAAACATGAGCTCAAATCATAGCAGCCAACAATCTTCTGTTATGGGAGAACCTTCTTCGAGTAAAATCGATGGTGAATACATAGAAAGTGAATATAATCCTGGTATGAATTTCTCTATAAATATTACTATACAATTAGATAAAAAAACATACATTAGATGTGTAGTTTGAATATACACATGAAAACGATGCATGAATGTGTATAGATTAGTGTGTAATTATTGATGATGTGTTAGTAGTATTACTTCAATGTTTAATGTTAGTTCGATGCTTGTATACTTTTAATGTGTATTTATATTCCATGTGATGTATACTTATAACAATTACACTATATAATTAGTATTAATTCAATGCTTTATCAAACAACCTGCTTGTACACTTTTAATGTGTATTTATATTCCATATGATGTATACTTATAGTAATTTCACTGTATTGTTAGTGTTAATTTAATGTTTTATCGAACAGGCACAATATATGCTGATGTCAAACATAGGCTAATCATCTCCCCTGGAGCTACAAAATATTGGATGCATGAAATTGTTGAATGATATTTTATATTTCTCTCTCTTTTTCTCAATGGATGTATGTGTGACTCAATCAATTTTAAAACAATCCTTAGAAATGAAAGACCAGTTACAAACATGATTTATCCGCTAAAAAAACTCCAGCCTCCTTTTCCATCAACTATTTCTCTCTTTTGTTTCTTTTCTTCTCTCTCTTTTGCTTCTTTTTCTTGTCGTTCATCATTTTTTTTAGTACAATCCTGATAGGAGAGGGAGGAGAGAATCAAACTCATTCACTTGTCGTTCATCGTTAAGGGTCATTTTCGGCCATTTTTGTCATATTTAATAATATGTTATTTACTTATGTAATATGTCAAACTGTTAGTATATTTCAAGGTTTAATGATTGTTTACTAGGTTCTATATAGAAAATTCGAAAAATCATGGTAGTATGCCCCGCCTAGCAATTTCTACCGTATGGCAGGCAGTCAATGTAACATCCCATTTTCACAATTTAAAAAAAAACACAATTTATAAAGTGATAGTGCGATTTATATTAAAACGTGATTTTCCAAGTATTCCAAAGATCATTTACCATTTAAAATGATAATATAAAAACTATTAGATAATAATTCCAAAAATTATTCAATAACCAAAAATTGAAGCACATATGGCGAAATGAAACACAAACATGAGCTCAAATCATAGCAGCCAACAATCTTCGGTATGGGAGAACCTTCTTCTCGAGCAAAATCGACGCGCTAATACATAGAAAGTGAATATAATCCTAGTATAAATTTCTCCATAAATATTACTATACAATTAGATAAAAAAAAAACAAACAATAGATGTGTAGTTTGAATATACACATGAAAACGATGCATGAATGTGTATAGATTAGTGTGTAATTATCGATTTCTTGTTATTTTTCTGCAAATTTGTTGAAAACTCCATATCTTTACGAGTTTCTTCGAATTATATATAGTTATATTTTGCTGCTGAAATAAATTATTTTACTGTATATATAGTTATATTTTGCTGTTGATATAGAATTCAATCACTGTATACATTTTATAATATCGGTTTTTGAATGCATAAGTGGTAAAAAATAATTCCATATATTTAACTTTGTTTCAATTTATATTTATCCTTTGTTCGATGTATACTTATCATTTGATGATGTGTTAGTAGTGTTACTTCAATGTTTAATGTTGGTTCGATGCTTGTATACTTTTAATGTGTATTTATATTCTATATGATGTATACTATAGAAATTACACTATATATTTAGTATTAATTAAATGCTTTATCAAACAACCTGCCTGTACACTTTTAATGTGTATTTATATTCCATATGATGTATACTTATAGTAATTTCACTGTATTGTTAGTGTTAATTCAATGTTTTATCGAACATGCACAATATATACTGATATCAAACAGAGGCTAATCATCTCCCCTGGAGCTACAAAATATTGGATACATGAAATTGATGAAGACAAGATGCCAAGCGTAGGAATGAATTTACGTCATTGGAAAATGGGGTTAAGTTCTATAAGGAATATGGCTCATGCAGCGGATTTGACATCTGTAGGAGTACATCCAGAAAATTTAGAAATGGTGACAGTCGTGTGCAACATATTGTGTGCAGCAGAGAAGGGTTTAAAAATGCTAGTAACTCGTCCGGATATCGACCACGTAAACAAAGAACAACAACAAAAATAAGGAAACGCGTAAAAGGGTATCCAAGAGAAACGGTCGCAACGCACATTGTATATTTGAGTACACTAATCGCAGCGCATACGTGATCAAACATTTCGAAGAGCGCCACACCCATCCATTGGCATCTGAATCATATAGGAAATTCCTCAAGGTTAACATAAATCTAAACTTTGGACACCAAAAGTTCATCATGGACTGTTCTTGAGCAAATATTGAGTTTGCAAAGACTCATCAGCTATATACACAGATGGTTGGGGGGCACTCCAAGGTTGGTGCGCTTCAAATAGATTTCAAGAATTTTAAGAGAGATTTGAAAGCATATATATCTGGTGCTGATGCACAAATGATTGTCGACAACTTCCTAAAGAAGAAGGAAGTGTTTCTAAACTAGCATTCAATTATCTTTGTGGGCGAAAACGAACAATTAACAAGATTATTTCAAATGATATGAAATACGGTTTCTTTGGTGATGTCATCTCTTTCGACGCTACGCATACAATACTAGTAGGTGCGTATAATTCAAAGTGTTTCCCATTTTTTGTTGCATAATTTAGTGATTATATTGTATATTTAGAATATATTCAATGTATATTTAGTTTAATTTTGCTGTATTGTTAATTGCTACCCACTACATATTTTCATGGACATTACAATGGATAACAGGATTATAGTAGAGTATATTTAGAATATATTCATTGTATATTTATTATAACTTTATTGTATTGTTAACGACTAACCACTGTATGTTTTTACCAGATATAAGATGGTGTTCGCACCATTCACATGGGTCGACAACCAATGGAGATGTGTTACCTTTGCAGCTGGATTGATATTGAAGGAGGACGAGGATTCATATGTATGGTTATTCAAGTGTTTTCTAGATGCAATGTGAAAATAATCATATTACATCGTGACTGACCAAGACCCTTCAATGAAGAATGCATTCAAAGCAGTTTTTAAAAAACTAAAACATCGTTTATATATGTGGTATATCATGGAGAAGGTAAGGTCAAAGGTCGGGACTGCATTGCTAAAGGATGATATGTTCATGAATAGGCTTACTTCAATAGTTTGGAGTCAAGAGATTGAACCATATGAATTTGAGACAAAATGGAAAGAAATTGTGAATGACTTTCACCTGACATCGCATCCATGGTTTTAAAAAATGTATGAAATCAGAAACAATTAGATTCCCACGTGTTTTGAGAGATGTTCGATGGGCGGATTACTTAGGACCACATCAAGATCTGTAAGTGCAAATAGTTGGTTTAGAGGTTTCATTAATCGACATGTTAATTTGGTGGAATTCTTTATGCACTTTGATAGTGCAATGGAAGCCCAACGACACGCAGCGGAGAAGCTCAACAATGAGTCTGAAAGCTATGTCCCCGAATGCAAGACACCTTTGGATATTGAACAACATGTTGCAATCGTGTATCGCGAACAATATATTCGAGAGATTAGCAAAGAAATTGCGGCATGAAGATGTTATGGATCGCTCGATGAGTTGGAATAAATGAGACAATGAATAAATGCTCAGACGATAAGGGGCCACAAAACAAACGTTCATTGTTGGCTACAATATTGGTGAAAAGAAGGCATCATGCACGTGCAAAATGTTTGAACAACATGGTATAATTTGCCAGCATATGTTTGTAGTCTGCAAAGATTTATCAGTTATTCCCGAGAAACACCTACTTACAAAATGGACAAAAACAGCCTCATTCGTGGCCAGTCATAATAATGGACATCTATACCAATTTACTAGTGGAGAAGAGGAAAATAAAACTATGAACAAACTTTGGTCGGATTTCCATGGCTGCATAGGAATGGCACAGGGGAACATAGAAAAGTTAAAAGGAATTTTCAGTTTTAATCTCTAAACAAAAAGGCAGGATGTTACTAGACAACGAACAACAAAATTCACATATCGGCAAGAAAAAGGTTCTTGAGACATATTGTGGATCCACATCCAATGTAGATATCACAGTGTTTCTGCCAAAACAAGCAAGGAAAAAAGGGAGTGGGAGCCAGTTAAAGAGTCAATTACAGAGTCAAAAAGAGAAAGCTGAGCACCAAGTACATCCAGAAAATTTAGAAATGGTGACAGTCGTGTGCAACATATTGTGTGCAGCAGAGAAGGGTTTAAAAATGCTAGTAACTCTGTCCAGCATATCGACACAGAAGACATCAACGACAACAAAAATAAGGAAACGCGTAAAAGGGTATCCAAGAGAAACGGTCGCAACGCACATTGTATATTTGAGTACACTAATCGCAGCGCATACGTGATCAAACATTTCGAAGAGCGCCACACCCATCCATTGGCATCTGAATCATATAGGAAATTCCTCAAGGTTAACATAAATCTAAACTTTGGACACCAAAAGTTCTTCATGGACTGTTCTTGAGCAAATATTGGGTTTGCAAAGACTCATCAGCTATATACACAGATGGTTGGGGGGCACTCCAAGGTTGGTGTGCTTCAAATAGATTTCAAGAATTTTAAGAGAGATTTGAAAGCATATATATCTGGTGCTGATGCACAAATGATTGTCGATAACTTCCTAAAGAAGAAGGAAATGTTTCCTAAACTAGCATTCAATTATGCTGTGGACGAAAACGAACAATTAACAAGATTATTTCAGCGATATGAAATACGGTTTCTTTGGTGATGTCATCTCTTTCGACGCTACGTACAATACTAGTAGGTGTGTACAATTCAAAGTGCTTCCCATTTTTTGTTGCATAATTTAGTGATTATATTGTATATTTAGAATATATTCAATGTATATTTAGTTTAATTTTACTGTATTGTTAATTGCTACCCACTACATATTTTCATGGACATTACAATGGATAACAGGATTATAGTAGAGTATATTTAGAATATATTCATTGTATATTTATTATAACTTTACTGTATTGTTAATGACTAACCACTGTATATTTTTACCAGATATAAGATGGTGTTCGCACCATTCACATGGGTCGACAACCAATGGAGATGTGTTACCTTTGCAGTTGGATTGATATTGAAGGAGGACGAGGATTCATATGTATGGTTATTCAAGTGTTTTCTAGATGCAATGGGAAAATAATCATATTACATCGTGACTGACCAAGACCCTTCAATGAAGAATGCATTCAAAGCAGTTTTTAAAAAAGTAAAACATCGTTTATATATGTGGTATATCATGGAGAAGGTAAGGTCAAAGGTCGGGACTGCATTGCTAAAGGATGATATGTTCATGAATAGGCTTACTTCAATAGTTTGGAGTCAAGAGATTGAACCATATGAATTTGAGACAAAATGGAAAGAAATTGTGAATGACTTTCACCTGACATCGCATCCATGGTTTTAAAAAATGTATGAAATCAGAAACAATTAGATTCCCACGTGTTTCAGAGATGTTCCGATGGGCGGATTACTTAGGACCACATCAAGATCTGTAAGTGCAAATAGTTGGTTTAGAGGTTTCATTAATCGACATGTTAATTTGGTGGAATTCTTTATGCACTTTGATAGTGCAATGGAAGCCCAACGGCACGCAGCGGAGAAGCTCAACAATGAGTCTGAAAGCTATGTCCCCGAATGCAATACACCTTTGCATATTGAACAACATGTTGCAATCGTGTATACGCGAACAATATATTTAGAGATTAGCAAAGAAATTGCAGCAACATGTTATGACTGCTCAGTAGTTGGAATAAATGAGACAAAGCGCAATCGCCGTCTGCGGATAAGGGACGCCACAAAACAAACGTTCATTGTTGGCTACAATATTGGTGAAAAGAAGGCATTATGCACGTGCAAAATGTTTGAACAACATGGTATAATTTGCCAGCATATGTTTGTAGTCTGCAAAGATTTATCAGTTATTCCCGAGAAACACCTACTTACAAAATGGACAAAAACAGCCTCATTCGTGGCCAGTCATAATAATGGACATCTATACCAATTTACTGGTGGAGAAGAGGAAAATACAACTATGAACAAACTTTGGTCGGATTTCCGGGCTGCATAGGAATGGCACAGGGGAACATAGAAAAGTTAAAAGGAATTTTCGTTTTAATCTCTAAACAAAAAGGCAGGATGTTACTAGACAACGAACAACAAAATTCACATATCAGCAAGAAAAAGGTTCTTGAGACATATTGTGGATCCACATCCAATGTAGATATCACAGTGTTTCCGCCAAAACAAGCAAGGAAAAAAGGGAGTGGGAGCCAGTTAAAGAGTCAATTCTGAGTCAAAAGAGAAAGTTGAGCACCAAGCTCAAGAGACGCTATGTGGAACATGCGGTGAGGTCACAACACATAATAGTAGGACATGCCCCCAACAGACTGTTACTCCATCATAATAATATGGACTTTTCAATTTTTTGTTAAACAATTTAGACACTTTGCAATGATTCCGTGGATTGATGAAAATACTTTATAACCCTGCATATTTTACATGTTTTTGCTGTGTATTTATAGTGTTTATGTTGTGCGCATAATGTGTTAAAGTTGTACACTTAAACGTGTTTTATGCTGTATATTTAATATTACATATTTAACGTGTTTATGCTATATATTTAGCTTTGTTATAGTGTATATATAATATAAATATCTTTGCTCATGATGATAATATTGCTCACTTAGCAAATACATGCAACATATTTTATAATAATATGTTGTATATTTATTATAGAAGTACTGTATAATTAACATGTATAAACCATGTATAAAACATTATAATACTACATATTTAACACAAAATCAGTTTCAATAACTAAATGTACAATAAATTTCAAATAAACATACATTGTTTTTGAGCTAAAAAACTATATACAATTTGCCATCAAACCCCCAAAAGCTAACAGAGTCAAAATAACTACTAAAATACTTCATCTAATATAAACACAATACACCAAACACTGCAGTATCATATCATAATACCCAAAAACATGTGGAATAAAATACAAGTACAAGTCCTAAGCCTTTTTTTTGCCAGTCGAGAATTTTTTAGCTTCCACCAGCACCGTCTCTTTAACTTCATTGATATCATCTTCAACAATAGCAGCGCTGTAGAGCATCCTCAACTTATTAAGCAACGCCGTATTTCCCTTCTCAAGACCTGTGTCCCAGTTCCGCGTCCCTCCCACCATATACGTTTCCATGTGCCGCATTGAAAACACACCACAGTCAATCTTGTTCTCTTCATCTCTCCAAGACAATGCAACCCTAGCCACAATAGAATTTTCAACGACCCACGACGATTGGTAGCATCCTCGAGCAAGCAAATACTTGGAGAACAGTCTCGTCTGACCAAAATAATAATACTTAACAAATCAACAACTAATGGAGACAAATCAATTAAATATATTATTACACAGTAAATTATGTCTAACTATACAATAAAATTATACTATCTATACAGAAAAACTATGACTACTATACAACAAAATCAGCTTATATACACTGAAGATTATATCTAACTATACAACAAAATAAGTCTATCTATACAATAAAATATGTCTAACTATATAATAAAAACACTATAAAATCATTTACATCACTTACCAACCACACCGTGTGTCCTCATACTTCGCACAATCTACACCACCAACACTTGAATCAATCGAAAATGGAACATATCTCCTCTTAATATCATAGAAAATAACAAAAATATGTTAACTCTTGCATATGGGAAAGAAAACGCAAAATAAAAAAAAATAACCAACCAAAAATATAATGAGACTAGGAATTTAATTCATGACATTCTAAAACAATAAAACACAAGGCAACACAAGTAAACCAAAAAAATACCATATCAACTGCTTGCAACCTAATAGAATTGGGCTTGGGAAACTCGACATCAAAATTACATGAGAATAATGCCAACAAACCTTCATCATCGAGCTCACTACTTGGCGACACAATCGTGCCAACAATGCGCAAGCAAGAATCAAGGTTAGACTTGTGCTTACGTTTAGACACAAATCATTTAATTAAATTATAATACATATGGGAAAATGCACTAACTATACATAAACATATGTCTAACTGCACATCAAACTCACACTCTCTACATAGTAAATAATGTCTAACAATATAATAAATCATATTATCTACACAGTATCTAGGTATAAAACAAAATCAGCCTATCTATATGAAAACTATATCTAAATATAAAACAAAATAAAACCATCTATACAATAAACTTTGCAATTTAAAAAAATAGAAAATGTAAAAAAACAAACACACACCGTGGAATACGTCGTTGCGAAAAATCTCGACGGTGACCCAACAACCTTAAGTTTCTCCTTAGAGTTCAAAATCACCAACCAAGCGTCAAGCATAGCTACACTGAGATAATTGCCTGGCCTCATGGACTTGAACTCATCCTTATACAACATCCGATCACCCACCTTGAAAATAACCTCGTTCCTGACCTCATCCCTATACAAAAATTAAAAAAAAGTCAGCAATTGTTAAACAAATTAAAAATAAAATAAAAGAAACAAAAACCAAAATATATATACTTATCCTCATCCGGATTCTAAAAAATCCATTTCGCTATCATGTTGTGATTTTTGTTCAATTTCTCAGCAACATCGATCTGTCTGCGCTTAAATGGGATGTCAAAACTTCAGTCTTGCGAGGCTTCCTCTGACTTTTCCTCGCACAAACCTTACTTCTACCACGCCCCCTTGAAGTACCGACTTCATTCTTTACTTTGTCTCCACCCTCAGAAATGCCCGTCGCATCAGCTTTATTGGTTATTTTTTCTCCACCATCTGGGATTGCAGTTGAATCAGTGATCTCATCTTCCCCCATAACTGTGCCACCAACCCTAGCCTCAGCATCGACCTCTCTGACAACAATTTCACCAACCTAAAACAATAAAAATTGAAGTTAAAAATCGTCATGAAAGTACACAAAATATATAAATAAAGGGACTTACATTCAAATGGTCATCACCGTCACCGCCGTTTTCTTTCTCTCCCCAACATTTTCTCCTGGTAATGCCGTGTCATCTCTAAAACAGAACCCCAAATCTGATTGGGAAAATCTTGTGTAAATCCCATACCAAATCTCGGTGCATCGTCAAACCATTTCTTGAATTCCTCCCTCTGTAAAACTGCATTCTCAACCTTCTCCAATGCCGCTATGTTTTCAGGAGTTCCAAAATGCATCATCGCTTTGAGTCTCATCAACATCACTGTGATCATTTGAGCCCTTCGCTCCTTTTTCACAAATTAGGTTCCTCGCCACCGCCTCAATTCTGGCAAAACCTAGGTCAGCTGCGATCTCCTTGGAGCATCCTTAACCATGACTATAATATCCACATCGGACGCCACCCTGGCCAATTTAGTCAAAACCTTGCCAACATAACCCTGTAAAAAAACAAACAGTAATGTTAAATCTACAAAACTATATTACTATGTATACAATATTTTACTATTAAGTAAGCATTAAATGTACATTAAGTATACAGTTATGGTAAATCTACAAAACTATATCACTATGTATGCAAAACTATATCACTATCCATACACTATTAATATATTAACTATATACCTAAATCTTGATAAGTAAACATTAAAAAATGATGATGCAAATAAACATGTATGAACATCAAAACAAAACACCAATAATACATAACAATAACACTATATATACACTATTATCTTATTAAATATACATAAAAAACATGCTTTAAATAAGGGAAATACCTGCATGCCACCACCCTGCAATGAAGCCCCGTGTACATCCGCTGCCTCCAACAGGTCCTCCCGAACATCCGACGGGCCCTCACGAGCCTAAGAAGGGCCCTCATAAACCTCAGACGGCCCCTCACCCAATAGTTCCACCACAAAACCCTGCCCAAATCCACCAAGCCCCATCTTTGTCCTACACCTCTTCGACGCTAGCTCGATAGTCAATGCCACTACACTAGGTAATCTTCTAGGAACGTGGCGATTAAAAACCACGACTCTATCCATGTAAAGACCCTGACAAAAAAAATGATTAACAAAATACAAAACAGTAATTCAATTTTATTCGCAACCAATGTATCCAAAGTATACTCGCACTAATTTAAATTATTGATATTCCCCACATCTTCCAGGCTCTTCATAATCAATGGGTTGACGTACCCAGACTGAATGTTATCAATAATACAACAATCCACCAACGCAATGAAATGTCTCTTAAACCACGCACCCCAGTCAGACTCAACCTTCATTCTCTGCCAGACAGTCTCAGTCTTTATTTTGTACACACCACTTGCACTAACTTTGAAAAAATTGCTCCACTGATAAAACAACTCACACATATCCGACTTCGCCTTCTTGACAATAGTTATATTCCCATTAGGAAACCCAAGAACCCTTTCAATATCCTTGTAACCACAATGGAGTGACCTTCCATTGTTTAAAGCCAGTTCACAACTCGCGGGATTGAAACTATCCACTAACCAATACATTAGCTGGGATGGGAATTTATCAATCTTAACTTCTAATAACGTCCCAAACCCCAACTCCACCACTGATCTCTTCTGTTGTGGATTCAATCTCTTCATTGAATCAACAAAAAGTGATATTGTTGACCATGTCGATAACTGTGGGAATGAATCCTTCAAATTTTCCCCGGTCCCTTGGCCCTGTTTATAGGGGACACCTGCCCACTACCCTCGCCAACGTCGCCACATTTTCTACCTCTTTTAATTATGCTTGAAAAAACACACCAGTCTTATCATATCACAAAGACACAAAAATATAAGTATACAGCAAATATATGCTATATTTTCACTAAATATACTGAGAAAACACAAATAAGTTTACAAAGAAACATATGCTAAATTTTCACTAAACCATAAATACTTACATCAAGAATTAACTAATTATACATCAAAACATATATAAGTAGACAACAAAACACATATAAATATACAACAAAACACATATAAGAATACAACAAAACACAAGTATACAGAACCATAGTGATGTGAACTGCAGCAACAGTTGTGCATACGACCCAACAACAATATGTTGTTAACCCAAGATCTTCACTAATTCGGTTAAAGATGGTGAAAACCTCGACCCGTTGCTTAGCAAAGCAAGAACCTCGGTATGTGAAGACACCACAAAAAATTATGGATTATTGCCTGATAAGTCGATAATTGCAACAAGAAACGTAAATCTTGAAGCACTTGGAGAAACCCAAAGGGTTGAAGAGAAAATCTCTAATAAATATTCAATATCAAAGTTGTTATGAAAAATAAATAAGTGTTTGTCTTATATAGGCAACTCAAAGCAAACCCTAAACAAACTAGAAAGGAAAATAAGTCCAAACCCAAAAAGGAAACTCAATGGCAGTCAATATTCGTGTGTGGGCGAAACTACGCATCCGGGATTTTCGAATCTGTTCCTGGAGTCTTCATAAACATTGTAGCCCTTTCTCTTAGCTTTCCATAGCAACTTGAATCAGCCCAATACCAAATTTGTAGAGAAAGTTATGTCCTAAATACTAAACCCTGCCAGTGCTGAAAATTGTTGACGCGCTTGGACGTTTGTTTTAAGGAATCCTCTTGCTGTTCAACCGTCAATGCTTCCTTTCGACACATGATTAACTAATATGACTCTAAACTCAATATACTTGGCCTCTGACATCAACTTGGCCACTCAAATGACTCAAAATAATGAAAATAACACCTAATCTATGATAAACAAATACAAGAACTCAAGAACTCAATTACATAGTCTTCAAGAACTCGAGATAGCTTGCATTTGGTGTTGTCCGGATCCTTCGTGACTTGATTCTCATCATTCCCCTCCTCTTGAAAGGGATTCGTCCTCGAATCCAAACGTTGGACCCCAAAGGTTGATTGATCATGTCAATCCACCCGGATCAAATGTTAAACGACATGCACATTCATCCGTTTTTCCATAATCCTGTAAACAAGAAATAATAATACTAGGCAAAACAAAGATAAAAGTGTTAGAACATGAAAACTTATTCCTAGTATCACTCTTCTCTTTTACCATGAATATATATTTTCCCTCGAATTTTACCTCAATGGCCATTACCCCATGTTTTCAGCCCACTCAAAATTACTAATCACCCTTTTCTCGGCCATCACTCGAATCTCACTTCTACCCTTCGCCGGACTCTCAATTTTTTCTCACTCAATCTCTCATTGTCTTCGGCTTCATAATTTTGTTGTCGCTCACCCGCCGACTTTTCTATCTCATCATCCCCACCAACTTCAACTTCTAATGAATCATGAGATTCAATTATTGGATCAATACTCAACATATCATCAAAATCCAATGATAACAGATCCCCTTTCACCGGATAGAGTACTGCAGGAACATCATCCAACTTCGGCTTTACAATATCTATCTCTGGCTTGACAATCTCTAATCTTGATTCGACAACTGGAACTTCCTCGAACTCCCGGCTTGATTACCTTTGCTTCGAGGGTTCTCCGTGGTTTTAAAAATCGGCGCAAAACGTGGATCATGGTCAACAAAATCCCAAGCGTTGGTACTAATATTGGAGATTTTCTTTGTAACACCCCTCCTCTTGAGCGGTTGCTCAACTTTTGTACCCTTCCAACCAACACGAGTTCTCCTTCTACTCGGGCTATAATTCTGGTCCCCCTCAATGTACCCATTAAATTCATCATCTAACTCAACCGGATCTACACGCCTTTGTCTTTGCACCCTGGTCTCCTGTTTTTGGGTGCTACTATCTTCACCCGGCTCCCCATACACTCTAACATCATCTTCTTCATAAGACCCTCAATTACCTCTATGTGTAATTTATTGGTCAGATCCAACGGTTGTCTCTTTTCTTCAGACATGATGTATAAACAAGTGCAATACCAACAACAATCCCCCCAAAAAAAAAAATATCACGCTCCCAACAAACCACGAAATCAACTCCCTCATATATATATTTTTTGGAATTATGATTTTTTTTTTCCTTTTTTTTGTACCCTTGAAGAACTAGGGTTTATAAGAAATTCTGGAAAATAACGAGAATTAAAGAACAAGGATAGACTTAAACTTGCTAGATGGCTCTGATTACCAACTGATGTGAACCGCAGCAACAATTGTGCATACGACCCAACAACAATATGTTGTTAACCCAAGATCTTCACTAGTTCGGTTAAAGATGGTGAAAACGCTTGACCGCTGCTTAGCAAAGCAAGAACCCGGTATGCGAAGACGCCACAAGCAATTATGGATTATTGCCTGATAAGTCGATAATTGCAACAAGAAACGTAAATCTTGAAGCACTTGGATAAACCCAATGGGTTGAAGAGAAAATCTCTAATCAATATTCAATATCAAAGTTGTTATGAAAAATAAATAAGTGTCTGTCTTATATAGGCGACTCAAAGCAAACCCTAAATAAACTAGAAAGGAAAATAAGTCCAAACCCAAAAACGAAACTCAATCGCAGTCAATATTCGTGTGTGGGCGAAAATACGCGTCCGGGATTTTCGAATCTGTTCCTGGAGTCTTCACAAAGGTTGTATCCCTTTCCTTTAGCTTTCCATATCAACTTGAATCAGCTCAATACCAATTTTGTAGAGAGAGTTATGGCCCAAATACTAAACCCTGACAGTTCTGAAAATTGTTGACGCGCTTGGACGTTTTTTTTTAAGGAATCCTCTTGTTGTTCGACCGTCAATGCTTCCTTTCGACACATGATTAACTAATATGACTCTAAACCCAATATACTTGGCCTCTAACATCAACTTGGCCACTCAAATGACTCAAAATAACGAAAATAACACATAATCTATGATAAACAAATATAAGAACTCAAGAACTCAATTACATAGTCTTCAAGAACTCGAGATAGCTTGCATTTGGTGTTGTCCGGATCCTTCGTGACTGGATTCTCATCACATAGATACATACTTCAAAAATTAACTACTTACACGGTAAAACACATCTATGTATACATCGAAAAATATATAAGTATACATTTACCTATACAAAATATAAGTATACATCAAACCTACAAAACAATACTCTGTCTTCTTCGACTAGAAAAAATCTAGAACCTCCATTAACAAAAGTTTAACCACCATCACGGAAAAATACATCAAAGACACAAACTAAACCCTAGATAAAGATTTCATTTTGCAATCGCATTCTCCCAAAAACACAACACGCAATAAAAAAAACCCTAGAGTTTCACATTTAAAATCGAAAAAATTGGAAAAAAATACTTACCGGTTTCAGAGATGAAGATGATTGGTCTCGCTCAAGAAATAACAATTCGCTCGCAACCTATACTCATGAACTCTCAATCTTCGAAAAAACCACTTCACACGACTGAAACTTTCGCTCACGACCGCAAAATTATAATTGGAAACTGACAAGCGGTTTTGGGGGATAAGAATCGATTACGAATAGTTACCAAATTGAATGAAAGTGTCTAATTATACAATTACAATATTCCCTTTACTGATTTAAAATAAATTAAAAAAGACCATTAAATTGGGTAAATTTCAACCATCTAAAATTACAGATTTGTGGACATGATTAGTCCACACTGTCTTACCTGTGAAATGTGGTCTCATTTGATCATATTCCCATATATATATATATATATATATATATATATATATGTATATATGTATATATATATATATAAAATAGGAATTAAAATTTAAAGGCTAGGAACTAATTAGGTAAAACTTAGGATTTGGATCAATATCCTAAACTTAAGGTTAAACCCACATTTCTCTCCATATCCATCTCACCTCAACCCCATGCATTCCCCCCCAGCCCCCGTTCTTTCTCCTTTCTCTTCTTTTCCCGTAAATTCCCCAGCCCCCCCATATCACCTATCTCTCTTCTATTTTTCTTTCTTCTTTCTTTACTCTTTTTTTCCTTCCATTTTATATATCTCTTTTCCCTCCCCCCATTAAACTCATTTTTCCCCCTCAAATCCTTACCCCATACCCCTCCTCCCCCCCTTTTCTTTTTCTTCTTAGCCCCTTTCACACACCAACACACGCACACACACTCGTCGGGGAAAAACGGTGACGAGGGGTGCGATGGCGGCTAGGTTAGTTTCGCGAAGGAGTCGACCACAACCAGCTCTTCTTCTCTCTCTGTTCGGATTCCTCTGTCACTAATGGTGGTAGCGCGGTTGTGGGTTTCAGACTGAATAAGCTTGTGCTACCTTAGAATAAATTTCAGAAAAGAAAATATGTATTTGATCCTACCTTAGAATAAATTTCGATTTGATGGATTGTTGTTTATTATGAAGGATATGAATTTATATAGTGTGATTAAGGTGTGAATGTTATTGGTAGGAGGAAGATTTTAGGGTATTTAATATTCAAATTCTTTGAGAATTTTGACATATCAAGTCGGGAATTTTTTTTTACGTTTAGAATCAAATTTTAATTGAAATTGCTTATTGGTTGGTATGATTATGCTGCAATTGTGGAAATGGGATGTTACGACAACCACCTAGCGAGTTTTAGAATCTTTTGGTTAATATGAAAATATTGCATTCGACTTAAAGGTATAATATGAAAATAACAAAACGAGCAAATTTATCAATGAAGAATTTAGTAGGATTTGACCATTTTTATAAGTAGAGGGACTTACTAGAAATTTCCAGTTCAATATGTCACCATTTTCTCATTTAGACTTATAGTATCCATAGTTGTGCATATATTGTGGATCTAATATTTGAAGGCCTAGTATTAGAAATTGGTGCACATTTCTTGATTATTCTAGCTATAAAATTGTATTAGAAAAAAAGAAAAATCTTGAACAAAGATTACATAGTCTAGATTAGGGAAGGAAAAGCCTCGAAATATTAGAATTATAAAATAAAACTAGAAAAGTGTAGAACATGTATTTGATGGAAGAATAACCTCCTTGGACTAGTATAAATAGATGTTGAGGCATTCTAGTGTAAGTAAGCAAAATCAAAGACAAAAGGGCAAGAGATACGAAATGATGATTACATGGAGGCAACAGGCAAAGGCACTATTGATATAGATACGAAAAAGGGCAAGAGATATAATAATGAAGATCTCTTAGTCCCTACAATAGATCAAAATCTACTTTGTGTGGGACAAATAATGGAGAAAGGCTACTTTTTGCATTTCGAGGGAGATTCTTACATAATCTATGATAAAAAGATAAATCCCTCGTATTTACAAAAGTTAAAATGAGGAAACATAGTTGTTTTCCCATCTAGTGGAGATATGCAAAAGACGTTGCAATGATGGCCCAAGTTGACGATACTTGGATATGTCATAGAAGGTTCTGACATTTCAATTTACAAGGATTAAATATCCTAAATCAGAAGAACATGATGCGTGACTTGCCGACAATCAAAGCGCTTGATGGAGTCTGCGAAGGGTCATGCTTGGGAAACAACATCGACAACTTTTTCCATCCGAAAAAGCTTGGAGAGCCAAAAAACCATTGGAGCTAATACACACAGATATATGTGGTCTATTAGTGTACTCCTTCACATGAACAAAACAGGTACTTCATACTCTTTATTGACGATTATACTAGAATAATATGGGTTTATTTTGTACGTGAAAATCACAAGTATACGATATTTTCAAGAAATTCAAGGCCTATGTCGAAAAGTAAAGTGGTCACAGAATCAAAACAATAAGAAGTGACCGTGGAAAAGAATACATTTCTACTCAGTTCACCAATTTTTGTGAAGATGAAGGTGTAGAGCATCAACTCACAATTGGTTATGCACGAGAACAAATTGGTGTCTCGGGATGAAAGAATAGAACATTAATGGAGACCACAAGATCTATGCTAATAGAAAAGGTCTTCCAAAGTCATTTCTCGGCGGAAGCGTAAGAATCTTGCGTTTACCTACTAAGCAACAGTGTCCAACGAAAGTTGTACAAGGCAAGACACAGGTTGAAGCTTGAGTGGACGAAAACATCGCCTAAACATCTACGAGTAGGGTGCATCCCGATATGTTCATATTCCACAACAAAAAAGGAGCAAGCTCGATGAGAAGATCGAAAGAGGTATATTCTTATGCTATAACACTCAATCCAAAGGTTATCAAGTCTATAGCTTAAGCACAAAAAAACTTATCATCAGTCGAGACGTAATGTTCGATGAAAATATTGCATACAATGGGAGACAAACAAGTGGAAAGAAAGAGTATCATCCTTCCTACACTAGTTCAAGAACAAGAAGAAACTAGCAAAAATCCACTAGAGATGCGAGCAGCAACAACTAGATATCCCCGACACATCTCCGAATCAACACCAAAAAGGACCGGATCACTCGAGAGAGATATATCAAATGTGTAATTTGATGATTGTAGCTCCGAGATAGCTATGAAGCGGTGATAAACAAGGCGTCCTGGTAAAAACAATGAAAGAGAAAATCAAAATGATCGAGAAAAATGAGGCGTGGGAGCTCACAGATCTTCCACAAGATAAAAAGCCATAGGAGTTAAGTGGGTCTATAAATCAAAATTTAACCCTCATGGTTCAGTTAAAAATACAAAGCATGACTTGTCGCAAAGGATATGCACAAGATATAGAATCGACTACAATGAGACTTTCGCTCCAAGAGGCAGACTTGACACATTACGAGCACTTATTGCATTAGCGGCTCAAAAACAATGGAAGATACACTAGCTCGATGTGAAATCGGTATTCCTTAATGGTTATCTTGAACAAGAAATCTATGTCGAACAACCTTAAGGGTTCGTGGTACAAGGAAAAGAAGACAAAGTTCTCAAACTTAAGAAAGCACTATATGGATTAAAACAAGCCCCACGAGCCTGGTATAGCAGAATTGATGATGATTCACTCAGCTTGGATTCAGGAGGAGCCAGAGTGGGCCAACACTATATATTTAGACCCAAGGTACGAATGATACACTCATTGTCTCTTTATATGTAGATGATCTCATTTTCACAGGAAACAATGACAATATGGTTATGGAGTTCAAAGAAGACATGATGAATACATTCGAGATGACTGATTTGGGCTTGTTGCACTATTTCCTTGGTGTCGAGTAAATCAAAGAAGAAATGGTATTTTTATCTCACAAAAGAAATACGCGAAAAGCTTACTTAAAAGGTTCAAGATGGAAGGATGCAAGACTACAGCAACTCCACTTGACAATAGTAAGGTACTCAAGAAGGATGATGGCTCACCGAAAGCAGATAACTCACAAATTGAAGTCTAATCGGAAGCCTACTCTATTTAACAGCAACTCGACCTTACATTATGTACGCAACTAGCTACCTATCAAGATTCATGCAAAATCCGAGTCAAATTCATTACGGAGCAGCAAAGAGAGTACTCCGATATCTGCAAGGAACAAAGAGCTATAGGATTTGGCATGAATCTATGCCTGACTCAAAACTAATTGGCTATACTGACAGTGACTGGACACGGTCAATTGACGACATGAAAAGCACATCAGGTTATGCGTTCACATTGGGTTCAGGAATATTTTCTTGGGCATCCAAAAGCAAGCAACAGTCGGACAATCATCAGCCGAAGCAGAGTATATAGCAGCAACAATGACTACCAATCAAGAAACATGGTTGAAGTGCATACTTGAAGACATGGGAGAACTACAAGACAAAGCTACAAAAATCTACTGCGATAGTAAGTCTGTGATAGCAATGGCAAAAAATCTTGTGTTCCACAATAGAACTAAACACATAAAAATCAAGTATCACTTCACCCGGGATGCAGAAGCAAATAATGAAATTGAGCTGGAGCATTGCAAGACCGAAGAACAACTAGCTGATATTTTCAGAAAAGCACTACCACGAGAAAAGTTCAAGACACTACGAGATATGATAGGAGTCACATAAATTTGCACCAAGGAGGAGTATTAGAAATTGGTGCACATTTCTGGATTATTCTATTTATGAAATTGTATTAGAAAAAAGAAAAATCTATAACAAAATTTACATAGTCTAGATTAGGGAAGGAAAATTCTAGAAGTATTAGAATTATAAAATAAAACTAGAAAAGTCTAGAACAAGTATTTGATGGAAGAAACTTAAAACGTCCTTGAACTAGTATAAATAGATGTGGAGGCATTCTAGTATAAGTAAGCAAAATCGAAGACAAAAAATAAAACTGCTATTCAAACTTCTCGTGCCTTAGTTCCTCTATTCTTCTATAAACCAAATATATCTCCTTAACTTACATCACATATTATATTACACCTACAAATACAAGACTCTCATTTCCAAATATACTATAAAATTAATATCTATTGTATCCTAAGACTATTTCAATCACCGCCAAGACCAAATAGCCACTACGAAGTTGAGGTATGGCGCACAAGACAAAAATATAAGTATGTGGTACAAAATAACAATCAAGGAAGTTTGATTAAGCAAAATAGAGGTAGAAGCAAAAAAGACAATAGCATGCGACAATAAGATATTAAATAATCATGGCATTAGCATTTCATGGCAAAGAGCACAAATGTACATGCCACGTGATAGAATATAAATTGCTTGGGAGGGCAACCAAGAATAATTTTATAAACCATCTATAAAAGAAAAAAAGGTAAAAGAATTCCTTACAAAGGTTAGTTATTTCTCTTAACATCATAATAGCTAAGTTATATGATGTTATTGATCAAATAACATCAGGTAAACTCTTTGTTAGATACATATTTTTACTCACTTTTACACAATACTACGGAAACAATTAGAAATTTGGCCTAATCGTATTTCACGAATATAAAAAGTATAGGACAATGGACCTATTAACATTCACTAAATTGATATAATACCTTGATGATGATTCGTATATATTTTTGAAACAAATGCAAACCAGTGATGTATGACATCATCCTTGGAGTGGTCATGCACTTGACAAAACTCAAAATATGAACACAAAGATCCTCGTTTATAGACTAATCACCTCCACCTATGAAACAAACTAAGATTCACTACGCATCATCCGAACGTAATTCTAATTTTGACACGAACCCCCAAAAAATTTCAAAACTCAATTTCCAACACTAAAAGCGGTAATGGACACGAAACATAACCATACAAGTCCTAAAATTGACTACGCATTACAAAGGTGATGCATGCACATTTCTTGCCATCTTTGACTAGTTCCCATTCCATGCAATAAAAGTAATAAATAAGTCAAATCACAATATAAGAAATGTTGTGAAATAATTCCTTATTTGCTTTTATGTAAACTAATGAGGATAGTATAGAGTAAACTAATGTAAACATAAATTGATAATAGTACAAAACTTTCAAATGGGATTAAACCAACTGTATCATTTCTTCAAGATTATTCATGCTTATATACTACTTTTCTCCAACCACTACACAATTATATTAAATGCATTTTGCATTAATTAATTGTGCACATACATTTGTCAATAGCTACCAACGCTTAGGTGGTGCTTAGTCCACTTTGTAACACAACACTCCCCGCCGGGCGTACACCATTAGATTGGATGATTACGCCTCATTAAAAACCTGAAGCGAAAAACCATGGGAAAATCTGAAGGGACAAAAATAAATAACTCAAATCCAAATCTTGTGCTTAAAAACGCCTCATTAAAACCTTAAGTTGGAAAAATCCAATGGGATAAAAACTAGATAGAAAGGAAAAAAAGAGTACAACGCAAAGTATATGATTTTCTCCCATGAAATAAATAACATAATCCATTGAAGAGAATTATCAATCTTGCTTGATATTAACTCTTCATCGTATACAAATTTCTCGGATGTAGACGTCGGCAGGGATTTTGTGAACAAATCAGCAAGGTTGTAACATGAGCGAATTTGTTGAACGTTTACCTCTCCATTTTTCTGGAGTTCATGTGTGGAAAAACTTTGGTGAAATAAGCTTGGTCCTATCACCTTTTATATAACTACCTTATACTTGAGCTATACACGTTGCATTATCTTCAAGAATGATAGTGGGAGTGTCTCTAATTGGCTTTAACTGACAAGCATTTCGTTTATGAGGTATAACTTATCCAACCAAACACACTCATTGCTAGGTTCATGAAAAGAAATAATCTTAGAGTGATTGGAAGAAGTAGCTACTAATGTTTGTTTGATAGATCGTGATGGTATAGTTGTACTATTATAGCAAAATAAATAATCAGTTTGTGATTCAGCTTTGTGTGGATCATATCTATATTTCGCATCAGCATAACCAACTAATCCAGAGTTAGTAGATTCCTTGGAATAGAATAATCCCAAATCTATAGTACCACAAAGATAACGAAAAATGTGTTTAATACCATTCCAATGTCGTTGGGTTGGCTCAGAACTATCTCGCACAAGTAGATTTACAGAAAAAGTGATATATGGTCTAGTGCATTGTGTTAAATACATTAATGCCCTAATTGCATTAATGTAAGGAACTTCAGGATCCAAAATATCTTCATCGAATTCTTTTAATCGGAATGGATTTTTCTCCGGAACTAAACTACGCACGACCATAGGGGTAATCAAAGGATGAGCTTTGTCCATGTTAAACCGCTTAGTAACCTTTTTAGTATATGCGATTGGTGGACAAGTATCCCGTTTATGCTCTAACTCAAGACCAAGACAAAGTTTAGTTTTTCCAAGATCTTTCACCTCAAACTCTTTCTTTAGATATTTAGCAACATTAGATAATTCTTCAAGGTGCCAATCAAATTCATGCCATCGATATACACAACAATGATAGCAAATCCGATATCGGATCTTTTAATAAAAACACATGGGCAAATGGTATCATTTTTGTAACCTTCCTTAAAAAGGTATTCCTTAAGTTTAGGATACCACATGCAACCTGATTGCTTCAATCAATACAACGATCTTTGCGGTTTGATCGAGTATAATTCACGGGGAGTATCTCGATTTTGGCATTTTATATCATATCCATCGGGATTTTCATATAAATATCAAAATCCAATGAACCATATAGATATGTCGTTACTACGTCCATTAGGCGCATGTCTAGATTCTCTTGGATAACCATACTAATATAGAAATGAAATGTGATCGTATTTATCACGGTGAATATGTTTGATCATAATCAATCTCGGCCTGGGGAGAATCCTTTAGCCACGAGTTGGGCTTTATATCTCACCACTTCATTTTTCTCATTTCTCTTTCGAATAAATACTCACTTGTATCCAATGGGCTTTACATTATTTGGAGTTTGAGAAATTTGCCCAAATACTTTTTGTTTTTCTAGGAAGCTAACTCGTTTTATTGCTTCCTCCCACATGGCCATTAGGCCTCTAACGACATTCCATTATAGAGCGTGGTTAACAATCATAATTATCGTTTATAATTTCTTGAGCAACCGAGAATGCAAAATTATCATCAATAATTATTTCATTTCGATCCCATATGTCATTACAATAACTCATGGGATTCTCGGTGCAATTAAAATTTTGTACATTTTAAGATATTAGGCTCTACTGAGTTCGTCTAAGTATACTCGTTAGTATCGAGTTCTCCCCTTTCTTTTTCTAGGAATAGTATCTTTTGAGCCAATAAGTCTATCACATTCTTGTCGTGGGATATCATCATTCATTTTTTTATTTTCATTAGGAACAATAATCCTAGTTGGGCATTTGCAATGGAATATGAGACTTTGTGACTTTAGTAGCATCGTTAAATGCATCGGAAGTCTATTCGCAATATTTTGTGAATGAATAATTCTATTCACACGACTTTCACATTCATAAGACGTGGATCTAAATGGGATAAGCTTTATTCATTCCAGGAGATACTCTCAACTCCGATTTTTGTTTATCTAAAACAAATTTATCTCTTCCCATTGATGGGAATGTTGTCTCATCAAAATGACAATCCGCAAATCTAGCGATAAATAAATCTCCGATCATTGGTTTTAAGTCTTGAATAATTGACGAGAATACAATCCAACATATATACCAAGTCTACGTTGTGGACCTATTTTTGTCCTCGAGGAGATGGAATCGGTACACGACAAAGACACTCCAAAAGTGCACAAGTGCGAAATATTTTGTTCAAAATCAAGATTTAATGGCATTGAATGCATATGGTAAACAGTGGGCGTAATCTAATTAGTGTTGATTCATGCAATATTGGGTGACCCCATGCCGCACTAGTGAGATTTGATCTCATTAATGATGTACGAGCAATGATTTGAATTCGTTTAATCGGTGATTACGCGAATCCATTATGAGTATGAACATGTGTTGCTCGGTGCTCGGATTAATTCCCGATTAATGCGCAATATTCATCAAAACCTTTTGATGTAAATTCTTTGGCATTATTCATTCTTATATTCTTGATGGATAATCAGGAAAATGTTCTCAAAGTTTAATAATTTCCGCTAATAATCGAGAAAATGCAATATTTGTAGTGGATAATAGACATACATATGACCATCTACATGATGAATCAATTAGGACCATGAAATATCGAAACAGTCTACTTGCAGGATGTATTGGTCCACAAATATCACCATGAATACGTTGTAAAAATGTTGGTGATTTGTAACCAACCTTTTCCAAGGATGGTTTAGTATTAAGTTTCCCATGTGAACAAGATTCACAGAAATAATCTTTGGACCTTAGCATCTTCGTGCTTTTCAATAGATGTCTATTAGTGTGTTCAATAATCCTACGTATCATAGTTGTTCTTAGGTGTCATAGGAGATTATGCCATAACCCACATATATCAGGATTCACCATCTTTCAAGGCATAGTAGCGTCGGATTCAAAAGCTTTAATTTGGACACAATATAATCTAGAAGTTGTCGCTTCAAATTTTCTCATGGACAATCCGTTTTCCCATTTTATAGGATGTGATACATCGACACTCTTTATTATATTCATTTAGTGTCTCCAAGTGATAGTCATTATCACGCACATTTTTAAAACTCAGTAGATTTCTCCTTGACCTACTAGTTAATAATGCATTTTCTATATACAACATTGTATCATTAGGCAACACCTCTGTTGCATTCCCGGAGCCATCAATAATCTCAACGGACCAGATATAGTTGTAACTTGTGCCTAGCATAATTTCACTCGAGAAATATACTTTATTTGTTAATATTGAGTGTGTTGTTGCACTATCAAGTAGACAATAATCTCTTTTCTCGGTGTTTCCCATGTGTACCTGATAAAATTATTATTTAAATTAATATTATATGATTATCAAAAACTCTATCTTTGAAATATAATTACATCAATGTACAACAAAATTTTAAATATAAAAGATTTTATTCGACAACATAAGCATAAATCATCTAACTATTACAAGTTAAAAATAGTTGCCCATGCTAACAAAGAAAAAACCATGAAGATAAGAAGATGAACCATAAGCCAAAAGTGCTCTGGAGGATATTCTCCAACAACAAAAGCAGGATAGTGTACAAGAAGACCAATATAATGAGATATGCTACGATTAAGTAAACCATTTTTGGAATGAAAGAAATATGAAGTTTTAGAAAGATGAGAAAATATGTGTGAACTTGTTGAATGAAATGTTGGTATATTTATAGAATGAAAGTTACTATTACTAGTCGTTATCTAACCGTTATTGACCGTTAACTAGCCGTTGGAGGATAAAAAATTTGAGTGTAAAATTGTGAATGATTTAGTAAACATTTATTGATATTTTGTGATCCAAAAATTAAACACAAACAGATTTATTATTTCATATTAAAATTTTAAAATCAGAAATGTGTCATCCAAAAAGTACAAACATGGGTACAATCATATAACTCAATCTTGGGAATATACCCTTTTGGAGAAATAACATAGAAACATTGAATCTGATTTGTTTTTTCCATTCGGCACCTTGTGCCACAATATACTTAAGAAAATCTGATATATCGAGTGATTTTCAGTTCTGAACAGGATTTTGATTATGTATAATTTCAGATATGTAGGCCTCCGTAGTATTAAATGTCTCTATTGCCTCGGTGGCATGTGTTTGAAAGCTCTTGCCTTTATTTTTCTTTGATTCCTAGTATAAATTTACCAAGTGTTGTGCAGTTCGACAAGTTTCGGCCCAATGTTATGTCATACCACATTTGTTACAAAGATCATCATCAGTTCTTTCCATATACATTTATACTTTATCATGATTTGACTAATTTGAATGCCTACTATATAATCATTTTGGCGGGAATGATGATAATTATCTCGATTATAATAATTATGACCACTACGGTCATATCTGTGAGTATTTTGATGTGGACCACCACCGCGACGACCCTTGTGGCCCCTACGCCTGGGTTTATACTCACGGCCTATAAATGGACCCCCTCCTCTACCGAAGTTAGTATGTACTTCAGGCACTGCATTAGACCAAGAAAGTCGCAAATCGTGATTTTTCAACAGCAATTCATTAGTTTTCTCTGTCGTGAGAAGAACCGAGACTAATTCAGAATATATCTTACATTGTCGTTGTTTATATTGCTGTTGGAGCACAACAATTTTTGTGCCAATTGAGACTCAATTTTAGATAATGTCGAATTATGGTCGGTATAACAGACTTAAAGTCCCGCAACTTCAGTTGTTGTTGCCAATCATATTGTGTTTGTGCGAGTATCACAGTTCTGGTGTGATCAAATCTATCTTTGAGCTTTTGCCAGAGCTCAAAAGGCTTTTCAATTTGTATATATTCATTTTTCAAATCATCAGATAGATAATGGTGTATAAATATGATCGCATTCGCCTCATCTTTTATATTGACCTCTTCGATCTTCATAGGCTTTAGTGTTTTAGTCAAATCTTGACCCTGAAGGTGCAATTTAACATCTAGGCACCATGATAAATAATTAACGCCAGTGATATCGAGGATCTGGAATTTTTGGTTTTCAATATCGGTCATTTTTCTGCAAAAAAATAAAAATTAATTAGTACAAATAAATTCAAGATTGAAATATACAAACATTTTCTCGGCGAGAACTCGTGTTGATAACGTGTTGTGAAACAATTCCTTGTTTGCTATTATGTAAACTAATGATGATAGTATAGAGTAAACTAATGTAAAGATAAATTGATATAAGTACAAAACTTTCAAATGGGATTAAATCAACCGTGATATCATTTCTTCAAGATTATTCATGCTTATATACAACCTTTTCTCTAAAGTGCACGTTTGAAAATATTTATGTTGAAGTGATACACACATTTTTCAAACTACACTTCGTAGATTGTTGGTTTGTCTTGTCTGCAAATTGATGGAGATCGTACCTTTAATTTAATGCTCGCATCCTTTCCTTAGCCTCTGCGCATTTCGAGGCACATTCCATTGGTTCCTTGCTTTTTGCACTCTTTTAGTAAAACATCTTTATTCTTTGGCGATCGACACATGCCT
Source organism: Rehmannia glutinosa (assembly GCA_016081115.2). Classification (NCBI taxonomy): domain Eukaryota; kingdom Viridiplantae; phylum Streptophyta; class Magnoliopsida; order Lamiales; family Orobanchaceae; genus Rehmannia; species Rehmannia glutinosa. Next base: position 89,404,572 of record CM071936.1, on the reverse strand, counting down.
ATTTCGATCAAACCTTGACTTGTCTTGACAACGGATTTTTTCGATTTTCTTGAGTCCTTTTTGTTGCATCGTCTTTGGCGATCGATTCCAATCATTTTAGCATGACTTTCTTTGTCGGTCGACCGAGACAACTTTCTTGTCACTTGATTGATCCTTCACTTCATTTCACTCAGCTACCACCACAATTGGGTCTTATTCTTCAATCTTTAGTCGAGTCTTGTAATCATCAACTTGTCTTTTGACTCGGCTCATAGAACCCTATCTATTACAAGTTTAATTACATTTAAATTGGGGTGCCAACTTCCTAATCTAAGTTTTACATAGTACCATAAAAATCGATACATAAATTTTCCCAACAATTTTCCCCTTTTTGATGATTCCAAAACCTAAATAAATAGTGTAAAATAAAGAATGACGTGTAATATGTCATTTTATTGAACATATTATTCTTTGCACTTTACAACGCTTTTACAATGTATAAATATATACAAGGTATTAGAACATCACTTATCTCGGAGCATATACAGTACGTAGAAGTGTGTGTATTTACAATTAAGTAAAATACAACATGAAAGGGTTCGGTCTTCAACGCCTCATTACTTTCCTTCCTTCTTCTCTTCTTCTCTTTCTATCTTCCTTCTCTTTTTCTTCTTTTCGTAGCTCTTTTCGCGGCAAAGGTCCTCCCTCCGTTGTCTTTCTTTCCATTCTCGATCTAGCCTAGCATTTTTCTTCCCTACCTTCTTCTAGCTTCCTCATTCTTCCCGACCAACTATTTATATAGCTCATCATCCAGCCCAGTGAGATCACTTTCTTCCGGGGATCTACATAGAGAACATCTTTAGGCCTTGGTTGTGGTGGAGTACCTCTGTCTCTTCCACCATCACCAAGCTTTCCACTTTCCCTTCCGAGAATCTGCTCCTCCTGGGGAGTGTCTTTGCCACGGGTTGTGCCCCTTGAAGTCTCGACTACTTGAAGTCTCTGCTTCTTGGGCGCTGACATAGCTCTAAACCTTTTTCCCGATACAAGTCCCACGTCTACGGTAGAGTCATTCCTTTGAAAAATCTTTCTAAAGTAAGTTTTGGAATTCTTCTAAGGATCTCGGCTCAGTAGGGACAACTAACTCCCGAGGGAGCTTTACACCTGTGGGAGTCCTTGATGGAAATCCAACCGGGGTCATCGAACTTATCTTTTAAGCTTTCGATCTTGTCATGTCAGCCTTTCACTTACCTTCTCAAAATCAGCCTCAATGGCTTCGCGAGATTTCTTGAAAGCCACCGTAGCTTTCTCTCTTCTTGAAAGATCGTGGCGGTGACTCGGGAGAGAGACGGTGATCCAAGGCCAAGTTCGGGGTTTGGACAAACATAATCTTCAAGGGAAGTTTCTTCATCTCGCTTCCTTCCCCCTTACTACTAGCTTCCCCTTGCTATCGCCTTCCTTTTTTGGCATCATCACCAAGAGGGAGAGTCGATTGAGATATACTCCCAGGATAAGATCCGCTTTCTTGTTTGTCATGTCCATCTTGTCATGACTTGCGAGTATGATGTTCTAAACTCGATCGCAGAGCCTTCATCTCGGCTTCCATCGGCTTCATTTACTGTCATGAAGCACCATTATTTCGTCGCATGGTGGCCTCTATTTTTATAAGGTCCTGTTCTTATGATGTGCCTTCAAAGAACTCCATATCTCTGCTTATGCAAATGGTCAATCGTAAAGATGTGATCCATCCGTCTCTCTTTGAAATTTGTCGTTCTCTGCGCTCCAAATTACCATTTTGGCAAATGGAGACTTGAAATATGTAACTTGCTCACGCCCGTGCTTTTATGCATGTTGTCCATTCCCCGATCCTCAACACAGTCCCTGGATATCTCCCGTGATCGTTGCATCCTGTTGTCCAACCACTAGTTAAGTCTTTCAACAAAACCTCTTTCCATGTTTTTCAATTTTAGTGCAAATGGCCTTGAAAGCTTTTTCCGAGTGGGTCGTGATCAGGCGAACTAGTCCTCGGGCCATACAAAGATCAAAGTCAAAAGCAAACGGTACAATTGTATGATCATCTAGGGTTCCATTCTCTTCAAACAGGACTTGGGCAGTGTATTTTGCATTCTCAAGAATGCTGCTCTTCCTCCAAAGGTACTTCCTCCACAAATGGGAAGTATTCCGTGAAAAGATCTTCGTGGAATATGGGATTACCCTTTCTCTTTAAATGTTCTTCACCTCTGTGTGCCTCGCCTCTCGGCCGTCATCGGATCTTCCTAGTTTCGTGTTAGCTTGTGGAGCCGATCGACCCTCGGTTGTCTTAACAAAGATCGTTGGCATCAATTGTTTCTTCTTGTTGAGTAGTTTATTCCTCACCGGGTTTATTAGCGTCATGGGATGGTGATTGCACCATAGGTGGTGGGCCATCAACCAATGTGAATTTTGTGAAAGCTTTCTCACTATCCTTCTTGATTTGTGCCAATGCCTCCTCGGTAAATGGATCCTCTTGACTTTGTCTTTGGGACGGACTAACTTCATCATTTGTATCCAATAAGTCCACTAAGACGTGTTCCTGCGACTCATGTAATAATAACCGGTTCCTCGTTCTCGTGACTCTTTGAGGGAGGCAGACATCCTCTTTACCTTGCTTACCCATGGAAGTCTCAACCTCCACTTTGGGCCTTCGTACCCTCGCCTTAACTTAACCGATGGGCCTTCTACATTCCCTTTGTAGTCTTAACCGAAGGTCTTCTGCATCCCTTCAAGCAGACAGAGTCGCTTTGGTCTTCTCGTGGCATCCTTTGAGGTCTTAACCTCTCGGATTGCACTTTCGTGAGCCAAGAGTCTCAACTCACGTGGCTTCCATTCCATCCTTTTCCTTGGCTGCATCAAGCTTTCATTGGCAACGCGCAATCGGGATTTTAGTTGAGACAGTCGGAACCGTTTGAGCATCGTCAACCCCACTCTGTACATTGATATTCTCACATTCGCTTCCAAACTTCGTTTGAGTATTGTCTCCACACCTCCTCCGACCACGTTGTGGTGGTTTTGTTTTCCCCTCACCGGGCGCACTGCCGAGTCTCGAGCAGCATGGGGTCACTAGAAACCCGAGAATTGACTTCTTTTCCATGTGATTGATCGGTCGATAGGGCAAGTGTCTCAACACCTTCTTTAGGAATAAAGCTAAGGTGCCCTCTCCTTCTCCATCCTTAGCTTCATCGCTAGTCCTCTTGGTATCGTGTCCGTCTGAGTGCACTGGTGAGGTAGTAGCATCAATCACCCTCACCATCTCTCTTCTTCTCGTGCAACTCTTTTGATTCGTTAAGTACTTGCCTTAGCTCAGCTCTCTCCACCTCATCGCAGGGTTCGCTTCTTCTACATCACTATCACTTCCGGCTCGCTCAAGGCATTTTCAAAGGCTCGTAAGAAATAGGTGTGAAGCTTGTGAGATTCCTCAATATCCTTGGCCTTAGCTTTCTCCTTACCATTCTTCTTATCCCTTTTCTCATATAAATTATCGTGCAAAAGTTTGGATTGAGTGCGGAACTAATAGCAATGTTCCCTAGAAAGCTTAGAAGCTCTTCTTCTTCTTCAATAAATTCTGGACTTTGGAATGGAAGCCTGGCATAACTCAGCTTCCAAGCTCTCCAAATCTTTTAGCCTCTCTTGAATGTCGGGGTATACAGGAGACAACATCACTAAGTCATCGTCATCCTCCTACACGGGCTCAAGGGGAGCCTTATCCTCCTCAAGTGTTCTAGCATTTGTCTAAGGGGGTGTAGCTAACTCATCTCCTTGGTCACCAGTATTGACTTGTTTCTTGATTTGTCTCCTCCAAACTCATTTGTGTATCTACAACGGTCTCTTCCAACCTCCGTTATTCGCCAACAAAGTTTTTCTTCCATTGTGGTTTCCAAACCACCCTTCTCTTTTGAACTTTGCTTCTCTTCACCAAAGACCTCTTCCTTCTAAATGTACTTGCCGTGACTCAAATAGCTTAGCTAGAGCAGAACTTCCTCACAAGTCTCGTCTTTTGGTTTTGACCAACAAAACTTTGGGTTACACTTCCTCGGGTTCAAATTCACCGTGTGAAAGTTGGTTCTCCCATCTTCACTTATTTTGTCAGGGCCGCTTCCACGGCACAACCGAGCGCTTTTTTTTCATGACAGAGATTGTGCAAGGATTCCTTCTCTCTGTCTTGGCATGCGGGGGCAGTGCGGGGTCTTCCACGGCTGCAGGGGCGTGCGGTCTCTACTACCGAAAAACAATTAAGTTAGTCCTTTTAACAATTTTAGAGTTGACTCAAGTCGGCTAAGTCCTTGAGGGACTAGGTTGGCTTACACAAAGAAAAGTTACCCACTCAAATAGACTGGCGAGCCGTTGATAGTATAACTCGGGCATTTTTATTCTAACATTTTAAATAGCAATTGACTTGGTTTTTAACAAAATGGAAGACTTTCACCCTTAGATTTTTGAATATGTTTTTCAACACTTTTTTAGCAATGTAATTAGCAGTGACTTAAGCAATTTAACTATCAACAAATATGAATATATTGCAACAAAGTAAGTCATTTGGAAGTTAATAGACACAAGCAATTATAGTGGTTCGATGATGGGTTAATTCCTCTAATACGCTCTTCTCCAACCCCTGGATGAATCCACTAAGTAACTTTACTTGGTTACAAAGTAGTTATCAGTCCGAGTCAGCTTTCTTGACAAGACGACGCTGCTCCTGGGACTCAGTTTCTTGACAAGACGACTGCCCTGCTACTTCAGCTTTCTTAAAACCTTTGGACTTGATCACTTAGCCCTGCAATAGATCCAAAGCACTAGTTCGATATGGAACCTTACTACCCTCCTTTAGCCTTGGAGAGTAGACCCATTGTTCTTGATAACAAGTTTTCCTCTTCAACTAATGATGTTGTCTTTCCATCACTGAGTGTGTTGGATTGATTTTCTTCGAGTTTAGGCTTGAGGATTTTCTTTGAAAGCTTGAGAGATATTTTGCAGGTTATTGCTTGAATTCTTGTATGCTTGATAGTCTGTGTAGATTGGGTGACCTTCTCTCAAATTACTCTTCAGCCTTTTATAGTGAACGTTTGAAAATATGTCCGTGGAAGAGATACACACATTTTTCAAACTACACTTCGTAGGTTGTTGGCTTGTCTTGTCTTTCATAATTGATGGAGACCGTACCTTGAATTTAATGCTCATAGCTTCTTCCTTTCCTTAGCCTCGCAGACTTTTAGTACATCCCATTGGTTCCTTGCTTTTGACTCTTTCAAAGAAACAACTTTATTGATGGCTATCCAAACATGCCTATTTCCCAAGAAACCTTGACTTGTATTGACAATGGATCTCTTTTCGCTTTCTTGAGTCTTGTCCGCCGTGCATACACCTTGACAATCGATTACAATCATTTTAGAATGACTTTGCTTGGTCAGACAAAACTCATTTTCTCTCACTTGATTGATCCTTCACTTCACTTCACTCATCTTCCATACAACGGGTATTCTTCTTCAATCTTTAGTCGAGTCTTGTAATCTTCAACTTGGCTAATTTTGACTCACTTCATAGAACCCTATTTATTACAAGTTGAATTACATTTGAATTGGGGTTCCAACTTCCTAATCTAAGTTTTACATGGTATCATCAAAATCTATACATAAATTTTCCTAACAGAGAATCAGAAAATACAACAACTATATCTTTCAAAAAAAACTATTTTAGAAATCAGACCTTTTAACCAAAGTGCTTCTTTTATATCTTCCGTAATTGCAACAAATTCTGACTCAGTTGTGGAGAGAGCCACAATATGTTGCAGTTGGGATTTAAAGCTAATACAAGAACCACACAATGTGAAAATATAAGAAGATGTTAATTTTTGATTGTTTTTATCATTTGCGTAGTTTGAGTAAAAAAAAATTTACAAAACTATGCATTTTTCACATTTAGAAAATTTTAATGCAAAATCAGATGAGTGTCTCAAGTCTCTCAAAAGCTATTTCACAGCATTCTAATGCACAATACAAAGGTTAGACATATACCTACTTAAGCAAAAAATAGCGTAAGCAATGTCTGGTTTAGTGCTTATCATTAAATACATCACATAACCTATGGCATTAGCATAAGGAATGTTCTTCATAAAATTCAATTCAAACTGGTCTTTACTAAGCACAAAGTGAGATGCAAGAGGCACATTAACAGATTTCGCATTAACCATTGAGGATTTATGTAATATCTTTTCAACATATGACGATTGATGCAAATATATCATCAGAATTATTCCTATCTCTATCTATGTTCATACCTAAGATCTTCTTGGCATCACCAAGATATTTCATGTCAAATTTTGCACTCAAACAATTTCTAACATGATCAATAGTTTTAAGGAAAGAACCAAATCAATAACATATATATCATTAACATACAACATTAAAAATATAGTATTTTTAGCATGTATTTTAAAAATACAAACAAAGGATCAAACTTGCTTCTATTAAATTTTAAAGAGAGCATGCATTCATCAAACCTTTTATTCCATTACCTTGAGATCATTTAGGGCCATACAAAGATTTCTTAAGTAAACAAACATGACTAGGTTTCGATTTATCAACAAAGCCTCAGCCGTTTCATAAAAAAAAAATCATCCAAATCACCATAAAAAAGTTGGTTTAACATCGAAAGTTGTTTGAGTTCCCAATAAAACTGTCTTTACTAAAGTAAGCATTATCTTAACAGAGTGAATTTAACAACAAAGCAAAGTTTTCATGTAATCAATTCCCTCTTTGTGAGTAAAACCTTTTTCAACTAGCCTTATCTATAAATCTAACACCTCCATTTTCATTATTAACCTTATACAACCATTTACAATCTACCACGAACAATTTTCGGCATAGGCACACGAATCTAAGTATTGTTCACATAGAGAGAATTTGTTTCTTCATTCATAGCATTTAACCATTCAGAAGTATGAGCAGAATTTAAAGCATCAGTGTAGGTTTTAGTCTCATAATTATCAATAGATTCAAACACTGAAAATACATAAGAAGTCGTGTCAAATTCATAAAATTTAGGAGGAGGCCTAATTTTCTTTCTTACCCTATCTCTAGTGAATCATATCATGGAGTTTCTCATCGTGCATTTCATCATCTTTATTCATATCAAATTCATCATGCACAAGTGCAATATCATTCCAAAGAGCCTGGTATGACACATTGTCTCAGTTTCTCATTGACAATGGATTCACCAAAGGCAAGGTTGATAGAACACTCTTCTGAATTCAAGATGGGGAGAGTATGCTGCTTGTCCAAAATTATGTGGACGACATCATATTTGAAACCACAAATAAAGAGTTGTGTGACAAGTTTTCAAACTTCATGCAAGGGAAATTTGAAATGAGCATGATGGGAGAGCTGACTTTCTTTCTAGGTCTTCAAGTCAAGCAAATAAAGGATGCAACCTTCATAAGTCAAACAAAATATACCAGAGATTTAATGAAGAAATTTTGTATGGAAGATAAGTCATCAGTAAAGATTTCCATGAATACATCAGTCAAGATGGATATAGATGCAGATGACAAAGTTGTAGATCAAACCAGGTATAGAGCCCTTATGGATCATTGCTCTATTTGACAGCAAGTAGGCCAAACATCACCTTTGATGTAGGTGTATGTGCTAGATTTCAATTTGCACCAAAAGAGAGCACATGACGCAGCCAGAGAATCCTGGGTATTTAAAGGATGCCAAAAAGTTGGCTGTGGTATCCAAAGGATAGAGGATTCAAGCTAGTTGGCTACTCAGACTCAGACTATTCTAGATGTAGAGTAGACAGGAAAAGTACATTCAGTACATGTCAAATGCTTGGAAATATATTAGTTTCTTGGTTCAGCAAGAAACAAAATTCAATAGCTACATCCACAGCTGAAGTAGAGTACATAGTTGCAGGCAACTGTTGTGCCCAAGTATTATGGATGAGGCAACAGCTGAGAGACTATGATACAGAAGAAAAAGAAATTCCAATTATATGTGATAACACAAGTGCTATTACAATAACTCAAAATCCAGTATTGCATTCAAGAACCAAGCACATTGATGTCAGATATCATTTCATAAGAGATGATATTAAAAAGAAAGACATCACTTTGGAATACATATCAAGCGACAAGTTGATTGATATATTCACTAAGCCATTATGTGGATCAAGTGAAAGCAAAGGCGGCAGACGGCAAGTCAAATGGAGTTAGGCGACGATTGAGTGATCACTATGTGAAGAGAGAAGCAAAGCTAAGTCACTTTTGGAAAATAGTTGAGTTATTTATGAGCTAAGTGACAAAAACGCAATGCGTTTTTGCGAGTGAATTTTTTGGGGCATGACATCAACATAATTATGGTGTCGATAAAGCCCTTAATTCGCTTAGCCTATGATTGGATATAAATGTTGATGCATTTAATGCGGGAAAATTAAGGCGGTTCCAAGCTTTTAATCTCAACCATTGATCGTGATCAATCTTTTTTTGATTTCTAAAAATTGTCCCTCACATCCCATATATTCTCAAATTTTATTTTGTCTCTCCTCACTTTACACTCATCTCTCTCAAAGCAAAGGCAAAAAGTTCTCTCTGCAAAACCAAGCAAAATCCTAGTTCGTACATTGTTCAAGTTCAAGTTTTATTTTTTGAAATGGCTCCAACTTACGACTTTGTGAAGATGGATGAGAAGATCCACTCGGTTACTTGTGGATGTTGATGGATCGGTGAAGCAAGGGGTTGACAAAGCCCTTGCTAAGAAGATTCTTGAGAAATTGGAGAAATATGGTCTGAAGGATTTCTCACTATGGAGTTTTCACACACCTATCTCAAGAGGTGGCCATGTTAAGGTTCAAGACGGAGAAATTCGTTCATCCATCCACAACACTGAGATTAAGATAACTGTTGCGGATTTGGCTACTCACTGCCACCTTCCTTCGACTGGGCTGAAGGAGATTGCTGAAAAAGACATTAACCTCGCTCAAAGATGGAAAGATATCGCGGCCGATGTCCATTACTAAGGTTGTTTACACAGCCAAGATGTCGTTCATCAAGGATGACTATCATAAGTTAATGGATGTGGCATCCAAGTGTGTGGACATGAAGTTTGGCAGCTTCAATCGATGTTCAGACGGCCGATTTATCATGGCGCTATTATGGAGGAAAAGAAAAATGAATCTGGCCGGTTCATCTTTAGCCGAATCTACGAATGTAATGAAAAAGATAATTAATGATGATGGTCTCAGTTAGTTAGTTTGGGGTACGGCCTTGTGATTGGCCATTTGACGATGGAGGTAAAGGCATTCCTCTCAGAATGGGAAACCCTTTTTATGTAAATTGCAATAACTCAAAATCCAAAGATTGCATTCAAGAACCAAGCACATTGATGTCGGATATCATTTCATAAGAGATGATATTAAAAAGAAAGACATCACTTTGGAATACATATGAACCGACAAAACGGTTGATTGATATATTCACTAAGCCATTATGTGAATCAAGGTTTGAAGAGCTTAAAAATGAGCTAGATTGATTGAGCTAAGTTAGGAGGCTCAAAAGACTCAATCAATGCAGAGTCAAAAGAAGAGATAATTGAAATCGCAAAGTTTCATTTTTCACCAAGTGAAAAACAATCAAGACGGCAAGTCACCGTATGGAGTTAGGCGACGATTGAGTGATCACTATGTGAAGAGAGAAGCAAGTTAAGTCACTTTTTGGAAAATAGTTGAGTTATTTATGAGCTAAGTGACAAAAACGCAATGTTTTTGCGAAATGAATTTTTCGGGGCATGACATCGGTAGAATTATGGTGTCGAAGATAAAGCATGTACCGTTAGCCTATGATTGGATATAAATGTTCTTGCATTAAATGCGGGAAAATTAAAGCGGTTCCAAGCTTTAATCTCAACCATTGATCGTGATCAATCTTTTTTATTTCTAAAAATTGTCCCCACATCCAATATATTCTCAAATTTTATTTTGTCTCTCCTCACTTTACACTCATCTCTCTCAAAGCAAAGGCAAAAGTTCTCTCTACAAACCAAGCAAAATCTAGTTCGTACATCGTTCAAGTTCAAGTTTCATTTTTTGAAATGGCTCCAACTTACGACTTTGTGAAGATGGATGAGAAGATCCACTCTCCCGACCGTGGATTTTGATGGATCGGTGAAGCAAGGGGTTGACAAAGCCCTTGCTAAGAAGATTGGCGATAAATTGGAGAAATATGGTCCGAAGGATTTCTCACTATGGAGTTTTCACACACCTATCTCGAAGAGGTGGCCATGTTAAGGTTCAAGACGGAGAAATCCGTTCATCCATCCACAACACCGAGATTAAGATAATCTTGCATTTGGCTCTTCATCGCCACCTTCCTTCGACCGGTAAGGAGATTCGTAAAAAGACATTAACCTGGCTACATCATGGAACGTTATCGCGGGCCGGAGTTCCCACTAAAGTCAAGCTTACACGCCAAGATGTCGCTCATCAAGGATGACTATCATAAGTTAATGGATGTGGCATCCAAGTGTGGGACATGAAGTTTGGCAACTTCAATCACCGTCTCAGACGCCAGGTGGTATCATGGGTCGCTATTATGGAGGAAAGAAAATGAACTGGCCGGGTTCATCTTTGCCGAATCGCTTTAATGTAATGAAAAAGATAATTAATGATGATGGTCCGTTAGTTAGCTCGGGGGGTATGGCCTTGTGATTGGTCATTTGATGGAGGTAAAGGGCATTCCTCCCGTGAATGGGAAACCCTTTTATGTAAATAAGAAGATGTTCAAGCGAACCTCTCGCCGCACAGGCAAGCCCATGCAAGAAAGGTTGATACCGGTGTAGGTGAGTCACCGACCTTGTCCCCGGGACACTCACTGCAATCGCAAAGGCTACCTCTCCAAAGCCCGTGCGAGAAAAGAAAAAAGTTCTTTGCAGCAAAGCCTACCCCGCCTTCGCAGTACCACCGACCTAGCATCCGCATTAGCAGCCGAGGCCGAGAAGGATTCTCCCGCACCTTCTCCGTCGTCAAGAAAAACGCTCGATGTGGTTCGAAAGGTAGTCTGCGAGCGAAGAAGATAAAGATGGCGAGCAGTGCCATCGAAGATGAAGAGGAAGAGATTCCTCTTGTCAAAACCAAAAGAAGCGACCGATGAAGAAGTCTCCTTGGAAAAGCCACTGCTTTGATACTCAAGTTGAAAAAAGATTGTTGATGTAGAGGAGCGGCGATCTAAGCAAGTCAAGGTGGTCGAGAAGATTGCAATGAAGATCAAAGAGATCGTGGAAGTGAGAGTTGTTCATGAAACAAAATGAAGAATGAGAAGTAGAAGCGGTGACCGGTCTTAGGAGTTAGGCGTCAACTCCCCCTCAAACGATGCAAGAACCATTGAGAACGAGAGGGCTCCCCTTAAACCTATACGATGGGGGGCGATGACCTTGTGATGTTGTCCCCCGCCTATCCCGACATTCAAGAGAGGCTAAGGATCCGGAGGCACCGGAAGTTGAGCTATGCTGCACCAATTCCGAGTCCCGGATTTGTAAAAGTGGAAGAAAGGCTTCTAAGTTTTCCTCGGGAACATCTCTGCAGTAGCTCCACCTCGACCCCACTGCATTTTTGCACGTCTATTTCTATATGAGAAGAATGACAAGGATAAAGTTAAGGAGAAGGCTAAGGCAAAGGTTGTTGAGAATCTCTAAAACTTCACACATGTTTCCTTATAGAATTCCCAAAGCATGCTCAACACCGGCCAAAGAAATAGGATGTGATGTTGAACAAATAGACCTGGGTGCAAAGGAAAAGGCGAACTGAGGCAAGCTTTGAAAGAATCCAAAGAGATTCATGAGCAAGGATGTCATAAGGGCCAAGGAGAGTCTTCTTCTATTATGATTACTCCTAGCCCGGATATCATGGAGGTGGTGAGAACAATTGATGGCACCACATCTCGGTGCACTCCAGGAGGATGAAACTACTGGAAGAATGTCGATGAGAAGCTAAGGATGGTGAAGAAAAGGGGCTTAGCCAAGAAAATCCC